>VTGD01000010.1:0-709128 GCA_013406985.1 Calonectria crousiana | reverse complement strand
GAAACGCATACAGCAGGGGAACGGAGAAAAAAAAAAAAATCTAAACTCTAACATCTGAGACATGTGATGGAGGAGGTGGCCCGGGGAAGGGGGATCCTTTCTCGTGGGAAAGCAGGCTGCAGCCTGATAAACCAATCCTCCACCCCTAACCAGGGCAATACAGGTAGAAGAACAGGATCCTCGTCTGCCTCCTCTGGGCGGCGGATTGTGCTGTGCTGTGCTGCGTACCAGAAAGTCGGGGGCGCAGCCAGGTCAGTGGTAACACGACGTACCAGCTTCCCGTTCTGGAAGGCCGTCCAAAAAAAAAAGAGAAGGGCCTTTGGAAGAAGAGCCGAGTTTGCATGGGCCTTGCGATATGCCAGAATGGGGGTGGCAAAGCAACGGTTGTTTTTGACATTGCCGAATCTGAGCTGTCAGTGCATGATTTTCTGAAGGGGGGGAGGGAGAGAGGGGTGTGGTGTGTGGCGGGTGGTGGGATTCCCGCGTGGGATGGGCAAGATGGCATCTTCTTACTTTGACCGGGGGCTTGCTTCCTTCGGTGATGGGATGCGGTTTGGGGGCGTGGGATGCAGCCTTGACTGGGCATGCAACATCAACGACTGCGAACAGACACTCGTGTGCAAGTGCTGCTGTGCCGTTGGGTGGGTGACATCTCAGCCGTGGCGGCTGAAGCAGACCGAGTTTTGGAGCTGGAGATGAAGGATGGATCAGAGGGATCGATGAAATGGCAGCTTCATGTGTGTCCAAGCGGGATTGCCAAAAGGTGGGGGGTGGGAAAGAAAGCCTTGCGGACAAGGAAAGCCAAAAAAAAAAAAAAAAAAAAAAAAAACTCCTGATATCTTTGACACGGCTGACTAGGCGTGCCTGGGTCTGTGTGTAGGGCAGAAGTATATTCCCTGGACACGAAAGTATATCTGCTCAATGGGCAGGTATTACGAGTTGCCAAAGGCCAATGGGCTGCCCGCCTGCCCATCGTGAGTCCCTGATAGTTCTCCGGGGCGAGTCAGCACCTCGCATGATGCAAGGCACTGGATTCTCTGAGAGATGCATGCCATGCACGGCGCCGGGCTATTCTCAGCAGGTTGGTCAGTGTGCAACCCTCCTCCTGCTCCTTCTCGACAGTAGCGCGTCCTGGCTGATAACTGCGTTCTACCGCCATTCTAGAGTTTCGCAGTTGGCCATGCTTGCATGCGTGTGAGTGGAATTGCGGTGATGAGGGAGGCCGCAATTAAGATTGTTGTCCTCGCTCTGACCGAAGTTGGACCTCCCAGTCTTCCGCGTGACAACGGAGATGATCGTCAGCAACCCTTGAGCGCATAGGCTCAAGCTCCAATTTGATCAATAATAATAAGGCTGGGCAACTATTTCATTTTATTTTTTATTTTTATTTTTATTTTTATTTGATTTGATATGCTCCCGTTCCCGAGGGAAGCCAATGCTTTACACCAACGCAATTTCGAATCCACCCCCCACAGGGCGCTCGGGAAGCTGGGCTCTGGTGCCCATGGTCGGACCCTGTTTTGGGCGTCCATCACAAGACGTTCCTTTTGGGGGACCCTTGGATATTGCTGAGACGTGAGGTTATTCTGGGAGCCACAACGGTGAAGGCGGACGTGGCCCATTCGCTCTCGCTCTCCCTCCCCGCTTCAATATGAGCCCATATTGCGTCCATGTGTCCATGCCGTCATTCACAGCGAATATAGGGCAGGGAATTGGGTTGCAACGCTGTAAACAGTGAGGATGTGGATGTGAATTATGCCAAGGCATACCCTCTCTGACAAGAGGAAACGAAACGTGGGGCTTCTGAATCGTGGGAAGAAGTGGGCAGATGCAAGATGGCAGATGACTGGCGCCTCATTGCACCGGCCGCTTTTCTTTCTGGGTGGCGGCGTGCATCTTGTTCCAGTTCCCGGCGTCTGCTCGGTTTGAATCGCGTCATCACTTTTTTGCTACGAGGGAGTTGATCGAGCAAGAGATACGAGGGCCTCTCCACGCCCCCCCCCATCGCGAATGCTCTCACATCGACTGTTGTTGACGTTGTCAGAAGAGAGACATTCTGCGACCGCCACGCCGGGAGCTAAGGCGACAACGTGATCGCCCATGTCTCTGCTGGCCGTGTCTAGCGCGGCGGCCACGGCAAGCCTCCATTAAAACAATTCCGAGCTTCGAAGCCTGAGTGGCCCGTCAAGGGCGCCGGACGGGCCACCACAGCGACCGACGCTTCCGGGGGAGACAGAGGAAGGGGGCCCCTGCTGCGCTGTGGCGGGCGACCATGGGACGGGAGAGGCCCGCGCTACGGACCGCCGCGGGAGCGTCACGGGATGCACTTTTTTTCTTCTTAATATTGTTTTATTTTATTCTTACGTTTTACTGTTGGTGCCAGCCAGCCAGACGAGACAACTAAGGGGGAAGAGGGGAGAGTCATTTTGGTTTCACGCAAATGGGAGGGTGTTGCGGCATGTTTGGACCAGGAAGTTGGAAATAAGGAGAAACAAAAAGAAGCAAGGAAAAATAATTAAAAAATTAAAAATAATAAAATAAGGAGGTTTATTTATTTATTTATTATTTTTTTTGGATAAAGAAAAAAAAGAAATCAAACAAGTCACCGCCACTTGGGTGCAGAAACCTGTTTGCGACTGTTACAGCCTGGAGGAAGGAGGAGGGGGTGGAGTGCTTGGTGGTCAGTTGTCGCAAAACACAGCATTGCAAGATAGCTGAAGAGCCCTATCTCGAGGCCCGAGCCCCCCGCCAGCGGATTTACAGTGGTTGCAGCTTGTGGCGGGCGCGAGTGGCTGATGTCGTCTCTTCTTTTTTTTCCTTTTTCTTGTCTCTTCTCTTCTCTCGCTCGCTCGCTCGCTCACCTCCCCAAGATCTGCAGAGACGACGCTTGACTCTCTTTTGGATTGGCGGCCATGGCATCTCTGTATCCGTCCAGAAGCGGGAGAACAAGAGGCTTGGAGGTGATGAGTAGTCGGTGGTCTGGAATATGCAATTTGGCTACTGACATGGTCCTTTTTTTGCGCATGCTCATGTTCACTGACTCACCCAGCCTGCTGTAATTGCTGCTGCTGCTGCGGCGGCGTCCCCCCCTTGTCTACATTCATCCAGCGATTCTGTAGCATCGCGCACGCTCGCTCTTGAAACCCAACCTCTCTCTCTCTCTCTCTGCAGCCCCTCCCACCATCGGCAATCGGGGGGAGGCACATGTTGACAGAACTGGAGACGAGTCCCGTCACACCATGAGGCCCGAGCATCTCCCTCTCTCTTACCGAGTGGTCCTCGTCCTGCTAGGCCAGAGGCCATAATTATCACAGCGCATGTAAACCTAGCAACCTAACCGTCAAACTCTGGCCTGCCTCCAACCGGCGACACTGATGGCAAACACGTGCTAGCGATGCCTCCCCCCCATGTCCATCCTGAGTGCCAGTGCCGCGATTCATCTGATTCCAAACCCCCCTGCCCGTCCGCGCACCGCTGCGCCCAAAAGGCCCTCCCCGGCCTATCTCGAGCGAGACAGCCCAGGGGGGGGGGGGGGGGGGGGGGGCGTTGGCTCGTCCTTGCTCTTCCCTTGCCCGGCCACTCTTCCGCGGATGCCCTTCCGGCGCCTGGGGTGAGCCCCTGGCGTGGTCATGGGAGCGCCCTTCTAGAAGCTGTCGAGATTTGGGAAATTACCCGCAACCCAGGCCGTCGGTGAGAGGGGTGCGTGGATCCCTGGGTTATTTCACTCAACTATTGCCAAAAATATTCCTACCTTTTTTTATTTTTAAAATTAAATATTAAAAAATTTTATTTCTGGCCAAATATTCTAAACCTGGTCAACGGTGACCCGATACAGGCAGGTCAGTGCGAAAACGGTGACCACTTTGGGCATCTCGACTTCGCATGCGTGTGTTTTTTAAAATGTGAGGGTGCAAGAGGCAGACAAAAGTGCAAGATAATGAATCATGTCGCACTGCGTCGCGCCTGTGGTTGGTGCAGAAATAGTACTATTTTTTTTTGTTACCGCATATTTTATGGGTGCGCTGCGTTCAGCTTATGTTGGGGCGGTGTATGTATGCAATGCTGTGCAACCTGCAGCCAGCTTTGGTGGTTAATGCAGCAGAGCAGAGCTACTGTGACCACTTGACCACTGCTGCGGCTGCGGCCTTACTATTCTGATCGAACTTGAGACGCCTCATGTCCAACACGGTTGTGCGCTGCATGTGTGGAAATAAGCTGAAGAATAAAAATATTAATATTAATTAATTAAATCAATAAAACGTCGGTTAAGAAAAAAAAATCCATTTTTTTAACCTGATTTAATTTTAATAAAATAAATGGAGCTCAAAGGTAATGACAAATGAGGAAATGCGAGATAGCGAAACAAAATCACGCGGGTGAGTTCCACGGCGCTGGTACTGTCTTTTTTTTCCAGCGTCCCTGTCCTGCCCAGGCTGCCAGTGACCATTTGACAGCTCCGAGACTTTGGGCTTCATCCAGGGAGCCTGCTCGTCTCCAGCCCCTCCCTCCCCTCCTTCCTTCCTTCCCGGGGCATAAAAAAAAGCCTAGCGCTCCGGCGGAGGAGGACCCGGGAAACCGCCAGACCCGCAAGCCCGGGGGAGGAGGGAGCCATGGTGTATTTGGTTCCCTGGGAGCGAATAGGTAACCTCCCCGAAGCCCAAGCCGATGTCGTGATTGGGCCTCTTGCACATGGCCCAAGGTTTCGCTTCCCGCTGGACGGGAACCTTGGGTTCCGCTCCCGATGGACCTGGGCCTGGGGGACGAGGTCATCGCCAGCCTTTGTGGGATATATCCGACTTTTAGCGAAGGGAAGGGGAGGGGGCGTGACAGTGCTCAACCCAGGTTCTTTTGCAGTCGATCGCCGGACTCTTTGGGCATCTATCGAATTGACATTTCCATGTGCGACCGTTGGCCCGCGGGCCGCGCAGCGAAGCCGGGGGGCCATGAATATCCCAAGACGTCGGGTCCTCCTATCAATCGGGGCACAAGTCTGGGCTCCGCGTCCTGCCACTGTGTCGGGAACCAGATATATCCCTCTTCGCCTAGCCTGTCGGCCAACCTCTCTCCCCATCTCTGGGTTGGTTGTCTGCCCAATGAAAATTAATAAAAAAAAAAAAATTAATAAAAAATTGCAACCCGTGCCTTTTCCGCCTTGTGATGACGCTGCAGAAATCCTAACAGCCGTGGAACTGCTTCCCTTGGCCTCATAATTAGCTTACACGCAATCTTGGGCGTGCGACGGTTGAAGCGAGAAAGCTTGGGCTCCATCCGCCATCATCACGTTCACGATAAACGTGACCAGCCTCCAGGCTCCGGCCCTTTCTATGGATATACCCCAAACTCTCTGTCGGCGCCGCCAAGTTCCTGGACGGGCCGGGGTAGGGAGCCAGTCGTTTGGGCACGTAGCGGAGTATTTGCTTCATCTCGCGGCAGCCGGGGACACTTGATGCATGCCGACAAACCCCCTGCCACGGCGGCCATTGCGCAGCCTGTGATCCAGACAGAGACCAGGGCTTTTACCACGGCGTCCATCATCGGAGTCCCCTTGATGCCCCCGGCCTCGAGGGAGTGCCGGATCGCCTTCATGGCGTCCTGAGCCGCATCCTTGCCCATGCCCTGCTCCTTCTCCAGCTCTGCCCGGAGGCGACTGAGAAAAACGCTGAGCCCAATGGCAACTCCAAGGCATTGGCCTGCCGACCTGAGCACGAAGACAACTGCGACAGCGTGGGCCGCATCCGCCTGGGCAACTGTTGCTTGCACTCCAACCGTCATGGCCGGAATCAGCACCCCCATAGCGATGCCCAAGACCATCGTGATTGAAATTAGTGCCCCGCCGGCCATCTTGTCGTCGATGAGCACCATGACTCCGAATGCCACAATCATGACGGACCAGCCGCCCAAAAGACTCCACCGATAGTTGCCCGTCTTGGAGACGACAACTCCCACCACCACGGCCATGGGCGCTATTGTCAGAGTGGCCGGCAGGGCCCACACTCCCGTCATCAAGGGCGAGTAGCCCTTGACCCCCAAGTAGAAGATGGACATGTAGTAGAGAACCATCCACATGAGCACGCCGTGGATGGCAATGTTGACAAACTGCACAATGGTTGACCAGTTGCCAAATATGCTCGGGCGGAACATGGGGTTCTTCGCCCTGCGCGACTCGTACCCCGCAAGAGTTATGAAACCCATCGCAGATACTACCATAGGAAGTATAACCTCGAGAGACTTCCACGGGAACCGCGAGCCACCCCAGCTCAGTGGCAGGAGCAGTAAAACCGCCGAAATGGTAAATATAAAGATGCCAACCCAATCGACGTGGCCAAGGAGACGACGGCAAGCTCCAGGAGCGGGTCCATCGTAGCCGAGCAGGAACCATGCACCGATGACGCCGGCCAAGAGCATCGGGATATTGATCCAAAATATCCATCTCTGTGCGCACGCAATGTCAGAAAACCATAGCAGGGGCTCAAAGCAAGGGAGGGGGGAAAGCCTAAGTTTTGGGCCAAGACGAGGCTCTTTCTCACGTACCCATCCAATGCTCTCCGCTTCGGTAAAGGCGCCCCCGATGAGGGGCCCGGCTATCGTTCCGACGGCCCAGGATATGTTGAGCAGCGATATGTACTTGGCACGCTGGCGAGAGGCGAAGATGTCGGTGAGAATCACGGCCGACAGGGCCTGGGGCCCTCCTGCGCCGGCGCCCTGGATTGCCCGGCCCACCAGCAGCACAGCGCAGCTCTGGGCGCACCCGCAGGCGACGGTGCCGCCGATGAAGACGACGAGGGACGCGAGGAAGCACGGCTTTCGGCCGACGACGTGTGACAGCTCCGAGTAGATGGGCTGCGTAACAGTCGTAGTCAGCAGGAAGGCGGTGCCCAAGCTCAAACTCTCCGATACGCTGGCGTCAAGCTCCGAGGCAATAGTCTTTTTCGCGAGGCTTGTCAACAGATGCAGGGGGAAAAGTTGTTTCTCGAGGTGTGGAGGGGCAGACGAGGGGGAGAGGGGGAGAGGCAAGGAGAAGGAGAAGGAGAAGGAGAAGGAGGAGAAGGGAGATAACTCACCGGGAGTGTCACGCAGATGCAAGTTGCGTCAAAGGCTTGGGTGAGTATGACGAGGCTAAGCACCAGGAAGATGCACACCTTTGAAGCGGGAGTCTTGGTCCTCTTCTCAGAGACTTGGCCCCCGGGTTGAGTCGAGGCATTGCTCCCTCGATGGGTTGATCCGTCCAGCGATTGCACTTGAGGCGTGGCCATGATGGGCTCAGGTTTGATATTGCCTCTTGCTGTCGAGCAGAGAGATGCGGGAGATCATGACCTGGTTGGACACTTGCCTTGGAAGAAAGATGCTCTCCTCTCATTATATCTGCTGGGTTTTGACTTTCCACGAACTTGGGAATTTTTTTGCATGTGTTCATGTAAGAGTTTTCTGCGAATCGATGTCGTGACAGACCAACAAGGTTTGGTACCAAACAAAGAAAATGCTTCAATATCACACTTTTTCCAAAATGTCTTGTTGTTGTTGTTGCGGTGGGAGAGAAGAAAAACACCTCGACTTGTCCTCCTTCATCGCCCGGGCAAGACTCAACTGCCGTTGCTGCGCTGCTGCGCTACTCAGAGACTCGCCTTCAATTCTCTCTCATCATGGAGACGTCTACTCCAGCTTACAAGGATGGCACATTGCTGTTCTTCGAAGTCTTCTTCTTCCACGCCCTTTGGTGGATCACCTACGTCGTTGGCGAGCCCCTGTTCAAGCGGCTCAACCCGAGCCTCCACGAGCGCCTGAACCTGGAGTCGCGAGAAAAGAAGCTGCTTCCCGTCATCACCTTCTTCATTCGAATCATATTTGGCCTGCTCATCACCGTTCCCTCGTGCACCTATGCCGCAGTCACCACTCCGTGGGGTGCTGGTCAGCCCCTGAACCGGGCTGGTGAAGTCTGCATGGCATCGCAAATCACGTACTGGGCTGCCGAGACTGGAATAATCATCAACTACTCGTTCGAAATGTTTGTTCACCACATCATCTGCATGCTGATCACGGCCAACGTGGTGCTGAGCCCGACAATCCACCCCATCCGCCCGCTCTACATCTACTTCGCCATTCAGCTTGGCGATATAAGCGCCGGCTCCATTCACATTCTCAAGACAATTGGCCGAAGACCGCACAACTCAAAACTTTTGTACCGCGTTTTGATAGCAGGATCCATCTGGATCGTCAGCTCCAAAGTCACCTCTGCCTTTTGGTCCATCGGAAACTCCCTCCAGTCCCCATATCGAGCGGCCGACTGGCTCTGGTGCTTCTGCCTTCTGCTTTGGGCCTCATACATCCTCCTAGTTGCATACAGGAACCTGAGATGGGCCCGTGTTATCAGAACCGACCCTCTGCGGCCTTATAGCATTGTTTGCTTTGGAGGGATAACCATGCCGACTTCTCACCTTGCTCTGGGGGCTGCGTTTTCTGTGACCATTCTGTCCACGCTCTTTGCATATGGGATATATCACGACCAGGAGCTCACTTCCTCCGACCTCAGTGTCCTTGCTATACTGAGTGTTGTGGCAACAGCATTGGGTCTGACAACCGCCATGGCTCTGAGGGTGGCGTTTCCTGTCAACGCTTCGCAAACAGACCCTTGGGGGAGGGATATATATGTCCAAGCCGGAGCACTCGTCGCAGGCTGGTGGACGTACTACGTTACAGGCTCGGTATCTACCATTGGAAGGCATGTTGCTATGAGCGCCTTGGCCCTTAACGTCCCTCTCTTCCAAGCTGTGGCAAAGGTTTCATACTACTACTCTGCTCGAGATGCTGCAACGCACTGTTTGCCCCCGAACTCTGATGAAGAGGACGAGAAGGAGGACAAACCTGTTTTCAAGAATATCGCAATGGCCAGGCTTGATAGAAGTGTCGTGAGGAAGCATTTGGGTATGGCGCATGCGAATCTGGCCATCTTCTTCATCTCTGCCAGCCTCCTGGCTGGCAATTTCTTGACTCTGTCCGAGGCTGGCACACTAGCTCTGATATCTTCACTCGCCAGCCAGCTGATTCGAAGTCCTTGTATGCTCTACGGATCATTCAATGAGTCTACAGGGATGCCTGTTCTGCATGCTTTACTGACGTGCGTTGGAATCGTTCTGGAACTAGCTGGTCTTTTATACCAGGTTGCAACACCCAAGTTGAGCGACGACAATACACCATACCTGACAGTCAGTCTCAAGTACACGCTAATTGCAGTCGCCATTGCAGCCAGTTTCGCTATTGAACATGCTCTCAAGCATAAAGAGAGAGAACCCCGAGTTTCCAAAGAGAGCACGCAAGTTGCGGCAGCAACAAAGAAGCGCCATTGGATGCTGGGCCCCAAAGGTTTCCTGATCCTGTGCCTCTTTGCAGCTCAGGTCACCATGTGCAGAGCAGTCATTAACTACTCTGACGCCGGCGTCCTGCAAGAGCCGGGCATCTGGTTTACCAACTTTTGCTTAATTCTGACCGGTCCGCAGAGCTGGGCTGCGGTTACAGCAGCTGGATTGACACCCATGCTACTGTTCAAGGCATTGGACATGGAGGCCATCAGGGCGTATCGGGAGGCTACCGCGGTTGATCTGTTTGAGCAGCGGTGATGTAATGAGAGTCACGAAATAGAATTAATGTTTTCTTGCAATAAACGTTGGCCCACCAGAGACGACACCATGTTCTTCATTGCCACATTCCACTGAACCCCCTCGCCTGATGCCATCCTCTCCTGCGAGCAGTGAAGATCACCATGGTGGGATATCATTAGAAAACCCGCGCGCATCGGTAAAATGGAGAAAGATCGTTTGCAAAATGACACTTGGCTATTTGCGCTTCCCAAAAGAGCCTTAATCGACCGGATAAGCTCACAAGTGTCTCAGAGATCTTCCATATTCTGCTGGCACCTGAGACTTCCATCCCACCACATCGGATGAAGCCCGATATACCAGCATTTACTCACACCCCCATGACCATCTCCATGTGTCAGGTATCCAACGGCTGCCGGGCCGCAGGCCTCTCCGCGGATAGTTCCCGGGGCCTCCCTCCTGTGGCGATGGTCCCATGGTGTTGCTGCTTTCCATCGCCGTCACCTCGGCCTCGCAACCCACCCCTGCGTGGTAGCAACGTGGTAGCATGGCGGCTGTTCCAGCAGAACCAACCACCTCCCCCTCCGATGCAGCAATGCAGGGCTCTGATGCAGCCGCGCTGCGCTCGCTCCCTTCCCCGGGATCTTGGTCGACGCTTTGGGGGCTCACATGCTGGATTCGAACAGGGCTGTGGCCGAGCCTGGCGGTCAGAGACACCCAATCCTGACGTGCCGGGCCTGGGATCTGAGGGTGTCATCACTGCCTCGTGGCTGCCAACGCATCGCTCACAGCCCAATGGCAGATTCGTCACAAGACGGCGTGCGTCTTCTATTCTCTCGAACGCCGTTCGTCCAAAAGCCTGCCGATCAACGCCTCACGTGGCTGACGGCGCGCCCGAAGCAGGATGCAGAGAGCCATCTATCTATCTGGTTGTCTCTGATACAAGGATCCTTTCAGGATTGCAGACAGCATCCAAAGTCAATCTTACTTGGGAGGTTATCCTTGACCTTAACTGCCAAAGACGGCCCGTCTCAGCGTTCCCCCCACACACGCCGATAAGATGGCCACCCCAAAGAATGCAAAACACTAAACGACGTGCCACGGCTGCATCATCGGTCAGAAACCCCCCAGCTTCAAGCCACGCGATCACATGGGGGCTTCCCCCTCCCCCGACTTGTTCGCAACACCAAATTCCGGACACTGGGACTCATGACCGTCCCCCTCGCGGGCCTTTCACCCGAACAGGCCACTCACTGCTGGACGGCGCTATTTTGCCCGTCGGCTAATAGCCACGGAACCACGCCCCCCCAAAACTTCCCTTGCTCCCCCCGAGGCACGACAGGCGGGTCAACAGGGGGAAACGGAACCGCGGACTTGGGACTGGGTTCTCGAACGAGGCTTCTGGGGTGCGTTGCGCAGCGCTACCCCGGACCTCGGGGGGCATGGGCGCGGGGGAAAATACACGTCAAGTATTGCCGAAAGCGTGTGTGTGTGAGCAGGGGGTGCACCAGCTGGACGAAAACCATCGTGCCCTCACGGGACGGAAAGAAGGAACAAGAAGTTTGGCTAAATGAAATATTAATATTATTTATTAATTTATTAATTAAATTACAATGGCTAATTGTTGATGAGCCGCCCGAATTCATTGACCATGTACAGAGCAGCTGCCATCGAGGGGTTGCCCAACCCATGTCCAGCCCCCCAGATCGGACGAGGCTCGCATCATATGTTTTTGACTCCAGGCAGAAGAATAATATTGGGTGCGACTGTGGCAATGTAATTATTGGGTAAATGATTTTCCAGCGCACAAGACCATCACAAGCAACAAACCATGCCCACACCGCCAACCGCTCATCGCGCAATGGATATGGACCATCAATTTCCTGGGCCTGCTGGGATATGAGAACTTTCCGCACGCCGAAGGATTCAATTTTAATGGAACCTGGATGTGAGTGCAGGCACGCAGTTGCTAACTGGGCAGTGATTGTCTTGTAGCCACTGTGTAAAACAATGATTGCACATCTCCCCAAATGATGAGCCTGCAACTTTGGTCCATCACACCGTTGCTGATACTTGCTATGGCTGCACTGTTTTTTGTACATATACACACAATGCGGAAGAAAGAAAATTGCTGCCAACGCCGATAGTACGCAACATATGAGAATAGGAATAAAGTTATAGAGTTCACGCAACTATAACGAGAGACAGTAATTTGTCTATACCACTCAAGCCCAGCAACTACTAAGAAAAGGGTGTTTAGACAGCACAGTAAGATCTGGTGTACTTTTATGCCATTGCTTCTGCGTCTTTTGTTCAACAACAAACAACAAGTCAGACGCACGTTTCTTTTCTTGATAATTACATTGTTCTATCAAACCCAATATGAATAAGGAAAATTTGGGATTGAAACTAACGACATATCGCGCCTAAGAAAGGACACATTCAGAGAGTTACAAGAACAATAAGCATTGTAACTTGGGACCAATCTTTGCAAGTCAACTCCCTAACAAACACAAACCTACTTGTGGTTCTCTCTACAACATTACACCCAACTACAATGACAAGACAGAATTGCCAGGTCAAGAAACAAATCGCAAACACACCTCGACCAACCGTAATGCCAAGTGCTCTTTTTTTTCCTTCCAAAACGGAGAATCCCAACTCGGCCAACGGGAGTGGCTAGTCGAAACGGTAAGACATTGACCATTTGCCAAGACCAAAAATAAATAAAATAAAATAATAATAAAAATAAAATAAAACCAGAACTAACTGGACACGGGCTATTTTCAGGGTATTGCCTCATGACACACACTCTCTCTTCCTCTCTCCCGATCGGACTTTTCCCACGCGGCAACGTCCTCGGCTACAGTCGTCACTCGCGGAGAAGTGGCCGATGCCAACTGCCGATACACACCCGATACACACGGGTCGACAAAGCCAAGTGCCACACGTGCTGTCCTGCGTACAAGTGGCGTTGATCCCAAGGCCATCAGAGTATGCATGCCATGGCGCATGCGTGATGGGCAGAGAGACACGTCGCCAAGCGATGTCGGTCCTGTGCAGAAAGCGTCTAGACGCCTTCTTCTCCAGCTTCCAAAAGTGCGTGGGGACGTTTCATGTGGCGCCCAGCGAAGACGAAAAAAATTGTCACCTCCATCGTGATGGTCCCAGAAGGGAAGCTATTTTGCTGCACGGCTGTCGGTACCTGAGATACCTCGAGAGTCATGAAAAGGGACTTGTCTCCCCCCCCCCCCCCCCTCAAGCGCCCTTTTTCGTCCGTCACACGTCACGCACCCCCCTTCCTTTCGGATTTAGATCCGATGGCTCATTAAACACTTCGAAACAGCCAGCGCTCTAGCTCATGGCGGATGGAAAAACCCATGGACCAGACGGCGCGCCAGGCCTTATTCCTGTGCCCCGGATAGCTGACAACAGGCCAAACCGTCACCGCACTCACCTGCCCCTTGGCACTGATTACAACAAACTTGCTTGGATGAAAGGGCATAATAATGGCCCGGGAACGCCAGCGCTGTCCCGGCAGCGCTAGGCGTCCTCCCCGAACCTGGCAAGTTCTTGACGCCTTCGTGTTTTTTTTAAGGTTCATTATTGGGGGGGCGGGCGTGTTTGCCCTTTCGAATCATTCACCGCGAGTCTCTGACGCCGCAGCTTTCTTTATCCGCTAGCCTTCGGGAATTGGAGAGCATTTCCGAATTTCTTCGTCACCTCTGCCATGTGAATGTTCCTTTGGTTCCGGCTGGTACCCGACGTGATGTTGACGAAAACTTCAACCCCCTCTCCCTGCTCCCCTCCAATCATTCTCGGAAACGGGAGCGAAACGATGGGCTCCTCTCGGGCATGACGCTCCCTTGACACCGAAATCTGACAGCTGAGATCCGGCGTTGCACCAGGGGGCACTCTCACAGAACCCGGGGCCACTCGAGATCCTTTGACGTTCCCAAGAATACGGGCACGACAGCTGTCCGCCGCTTGACCGCCCCCTTGCTATATGCATGGACTGCAAGCTCGACCGCCTCAGCTGGGCCAAAATAAATTTTTTTTTAATCCTGACATATCGTTTGATGGGTACCACATCCTCAATGCAACCGATGACCCCTTGCGGGAATCCCAGACACCACGCGGGCTTCACGTGTCGCTAGAACTACCGGGTCGCGGTTCCGGTTTCGAGTAATTTCCAAATCCAGGCGGTAGCGCCAAACCTTGGGCGACGGCGCGCGGCTGGGCGAGAAGGCAGGAAGGGCAGCGAGACGTTAGCCGTCGACGACTGGGCCAAGCGGACGAGCTAGGATGGCGAGGGAGATGGATGGTGTTGAAGCTGATGGCCACACCCACCCACAGCCGCGCCGGCGTACCGACCAAGGACCGAGCAGAACGGGGTATCCACGCCGGAGGCCCCGCGGAAGCCCTGCCGGTCCGACTACCAACGCTTCCCTGGGGGCGGCCTCGCCATCCCATTGGCGAGGGTGAGGCTTAACTGCGCTGACGGATGGCTGGCACAAGGGGTACTTTCACGTGGTTCGGAGACCTGGCCCAGGAGTCCTCGTCTTGCTGCCTTGGAGCTAGCCGTGGCCTGGGACTCGTCTCGGGGCATCATTGGGCGGTCAGAAACCTGTCAACCGTTAAGCTTGGTGGTAGGAAGGGGAGGCAATTACGGGGCGGAGAATATCTGACCAGACGGTGCCCCAAAGTGTCGGAATCGGCTCTGGCTCGGCCATCCGCGAAATTGGGGTGTGTGATGGATGCAACTCGTGGTGGTTGCGCTCAACGAATGACTTAATTGTGACTTTGCAAGTCTTCAACCCCCCCGGGCTCCAAGTAGTTGTGACTGGAACCTCATTTTACACGAGCTAATTGATGAGGACTCGTACTCGCTCTCCTGCACATGCGTGTAATCCGGGGTGGGCATGTTAATTTCACATGCTGTCATTGTCATTGTCATTGTTGTTGGTTTTTTTTTTGTTGTGCTGAGTACGCAATCATGTAAGCACTGTAACACGCTGCTGGTGTGGATTTCTCAGCGCACTCGTGCTAGTGCTTGGATTCGCAATGGATGCGACTGGCTAGCTGCTCCCCCACTTTCCGGGATGCTTCAGGGCAGTGCAAGCAAGGTCCAACGGGTGGTTCTGGGCGATTTGGAATTTTTTTATTCTTTATTTTTTATTTTTTTATTTTTTATTTTTTTTCCCTCCAATTAATTAATTTTAATTAATTAAACCGGTTGCCAGTGCTTCAAGCTTATCCCGTCCCCTCGTGACAGTTGTCTCTTATGAATCGTTGACCAGGTGTTAGGTAAAAGAGAGAAACTCGCGGCGCGCGCGCTATCTCGGTGTGGTCACAGGGAAATAAAAAAAGATTATCATTATTCAAACGTGGAGTCAATTTTTTTTTTTTTTTAAAGAGCCAAATGTCTCGGGAATTAAAGGGGAGAGTGAGAAAAAAGCGCAAAGGGGTGGGTGATAGGCTGGGCTTGGCGGAAGGTCATGATGGTGTGAAGACTTCCACCCCAGCTCACCTGGGTAAGGAAAAAGAAAACAAAAAGAAAAGTAATATGAGAGAAAAAAAAGATAACCGCGTGATCGCTCAGAGATTTGCATAAACACCAAAGTGCTGGATGACGTGACCTGGAAAGGGCTAATGCTGCGGGAGAAGACTTCTAGAAGTTTTTCAATTGACGATTCAACCCTCCTAATTTCTCGTCGAGGTGTGTCGACACCGGTCCTGATTGGTCAGAATACCATCTCCAACTTGGTGTTGAGGTGTTGAGGGTGTGGGTGACTCCCCCCACTCCTCGCCGTCTCCGAAGACGGACAGTGCAGAGAGAAAGAGAGTGAGAGAGAGGCAGCAGCGTGCCTTGGGGCCGGCCGTCTTCCCGCATCGGCCCCAGTGACGCTCGGTAAGCCGCTGTAACCCCTTCCCCCCCCTCCCCTCCAGAAAACCCGCTGCAGGTATCATGGCTGCTTGAAGGCACTACGAGCGCGACTCAGGTGATGATGGTGTTGTTGCACTCGCAAGCACACAGCCAGCAGGCGCTACTATATGCGCACAAAAGGGGGGTTGCAAGGTTATAGCTTCAAGACAGCAATCTCCGGCTGAGGGGAAATGGAGTCCTCTTCTTACATGAGAGAAACCGTCCATCGTTCACGCCACAGCCATGAGTCGGAATCCCCACGGAGCCGCCAGCCAGGGTGTGTCCTTGCAACTAGCTCTCACATAAATGATGTATGCTTGACATAGTTACCACCACCACCGTCACTACCTGTCAACAACACCCCCACCATTAAACAAAAACAAATACGCAAGTAGATTTGTGGTCATTCGAATTTCTCACAGATTGATACAACCACCCGCGCAAGTCGAGTCCGAATGACTCGTCCGAAACAAAAAACGACATGGAGACGGAAGCCGCTCGGTTACTTTGCGCCCCCCGAGGACGCTGTCACTGACGTCGACTTTGCATTTGCCACCGTCAGCTCAATTCCCAAACTCGACCTATCCATGCGCAACTCCCCGCCCGCGCGCGGTGCCCTGCTGATCTGGGGAAGTTGCCATAGGGTCCTGGGGGTGGAGAGGGGACAATCACCGCTTGGTGGCTCGAGAGGGGAGGGGGGCAATCAAAACCGCACGCGCATGATTCTTGAATATCGATGGGCAACCCCAGAATGCTCCCTCACCCCTGGGTTTTATGACGTAGCGGCGCCTGTTGATCATCCTTCAAGGAAATGCCAAGCGCCCTCCTCTCAGCCCTGGATCTCGATTTCCATATGATGGGTGTGCCTTGATTTGCTCCTCATCCATCGAACAAGAGGCAGGTTTGGCATACTTTTTCGAGGAGGGCTGAACAGGTGGTTTGGCAGCCTTGCATCATTGACGTATTCCACCCAGGGCCCGTTCGTCATCGTTGCGCCCAAAGCGGCATCTCTCGTGGCTGCTATCCCACCTCTTCTAGATAGACATCCCCCCACTCCCCACCATCACGTCCCCCCCCCCTCCCTCAAAGGCCCGGGGAGAAGAGCACCAACAAAACGGGAGGAAAAACAAGCAGTTCCCGATTGGGAAATGTTCAGAGCCCCAACTCTGGCCTCGCCGGTTTTCTTTGGGCTTGGGACCAATGCAGGTGCTTCAACCACAAGCTCCGGACAGCTCAGCAACAAGCAACGGCAAATAGGCATAGCTCTCTCAACTAAAAAAGATCACTTATCAACTCTCAACCCTCGGCCTCGGGACTTGACCGTAAGTTTCACTATGCCGGTCCCTCGGCTACCTATCTATCCAAACGGTATCGATCCGTAGTCTGTCCATGGCCCTCGCGCCTGCAGTGCACGCGCTCATTCTGCTGCCCTCCCTCTCTCTGCAGCTGTTCCGGACGGCCACAGACCTGCCGTCAGCTTCTTTCTTTTAAAAGTCGGTGAGGCTCGTCTCGCAGGAAGCCACAGACGCGGAGCGACGGCCTCGTCGCCATTCGCAACCGATATCTGACGGGTCGGTGCGCTCTCAGCGCAGAACAAGCAAAAGCCGAGTAGCCACATCAGCACCGACCCCGGGTCTAAGGGTGCATCGTCCTACAACGCATGTCATCAAGCCCTCCGAGCTTTCCGCCCTGATCGGTGACGTCTCTCCCGGGCATGGCTTCCTGTTGGCGATGTGTCGTGTCTTGCAGCACCCGCCAAGGCAAGGGTGAAGCGGTATGCCATGTACATGCGTCGTGCCGCCCTGTATGTGTGTGTGTGCAGCAGCAGCAGCAGCAAGCATCAAGGGGCCCTGTTGCATATCCCCCGGCGGCGCGCAGTCATCCCGAATCCCTCTCGCTAGTTGTACCTGTTAAGCGAACCTGTGTATTTTCCCTCTCGCTCTCTATCCCGCTCTTTTCTCTCATCGGCTCCCCTGTGCCACATCTGTCACATCTCAGACGTCCCGGAATCTCCTCGTGCGCGCGGCTGCAACGCCAGGGCCGCCCATACCCATGTCCGTCAGCGAACCAGCAGCCCTGGGATGAAAGCGGTTCCGCTCTCCAACATCAAACTAAGTCGTACTCGTCTCTGGTCCCCGGCCGGAGAGGGCTTCCGGTAATTGATGGCGCAGAACGGGAAGATTCATGCCAACGGAACATTTGTTTGGAATAAAAATTAAAAATAAATAAATAAATAAAATCGCCCGTAATTTTTTATTTTATTAATTTTATTAGTTTGCCAACTAATTATTTTTATTTCTTGATTTACCCCAGGCCGTCCCAGATTTACCCCAGGCCGTCCCAGATTTACAGTTCGCGGGCGAGCGGGGGCGGTAACCCGTTCAGACCAGCGACTCGTAGTCTAAAAAAACCGTTCCCCAGAATACGCCATCATCAAATCGATCAACCTCGAGCGAAGGGGGGCGTGTACCTTTTGCGTTTTCCCGCCGTCTCTCAATCTGTAACTCGGGAGCATGACCGACCCGAAGCAAGCCATTGGAGGAGGAGGAGGGTGGGAAGGAGGAAAGCTCTTTTGCCTGCCCACACGGGGCTCTTCGAAGCTCGGGGCGTGAGTCTGTTGATGCGGCGGTCACACGGCTGGGAATAGATTTCGTGCCGGCAAAAGGCTCCTGGCCACCACCGCGTGCACCTGCAAACGAACGGGCTTACGGTCAACTGAGGCCGGCTACTTGTCCCATCGACCTCTTCTAGCCGAAGGTGCCACAGCCTCGTAAATTACCACGGCTGAGCCAAAGCCAAACGCTCGCACGTGAACCCCGTGACTGCTCTCGAGCATGGCATGGAGGATTGCTGGTGCCGTGTGCCGCGCTGCGTTGGTTCCTCCCCAGCGCTTGAGTCAAGGCACTCTGCAATGGCTGAGCAGGTGCTCAGCAGAGAACAGTCCCGCCACAGCCATCACCAACCCAAGTTTCACAACCAGGGAAGACGAGGGTGTCGAGGGAGGGTCTAGATGCAAGTTTTTTTTTTTAGAAAAAAATTCCTTTCTGGTATTTTATTTTATTTTTATTCTTTCTTTATTTTTGGTGCAAATTCCTTGCCGACGGAAACATGCATCAAAGGGTCTTCCACGCAAGGATCTTGGAAAAATTCTCGTTCGTCCGGCTCCTCGCATCCATATGCAAGCATCCTTGCGAAACACATCCAGCTCGGCTGTCAGTCGACGCCTCGCAAGGATGCGGTTCACAGGCGGTGAAAGGCAGGCTGCAGCGTGCAGCGCCGCAGCGCAACAGCAACCAACAAACAAGGCACAGGATTCAGGGACCAAGCTCAAAGCGTCGCCAAATGGCCAGAAGCCCGCCGGCGGTGCATGGCGTGGCAGTGTCATGCCCCCCCAGAGTCGTCTGGAACGAAGGACGTCAAGTGTCAATGCCATCACCCAACCACGGCACACAGGCGCCGCGGCTGCCATCTCGGCGTCGCCCACCCGGGGGGCTCGATACTCCCATTTGCATATGCGTGTGCACTCTTTTTCCCCCTTCTCTCTGACGCTTCTGGCGCTCTCGTCCAAAACCCTCCGGGGCGCGGCTTGTGAAGACGGCCAAGTGACCGCCGCACACGGGGAACAACCCAGGCGGTGTCCCTCTGCCCCCCCGCCAGACTGATGCCCTTACCCCAAAGAAACAAACCCCAGATTCCGAAAGCAGCCCCATCCAAAACGTCCATTTCCCCCCCGCCTAGATCATCGTGATCACTTAACAGAACACCGTGCCGAGGCCTGACACGGGGAGCAAGCCGGCGCGGAGCGTCGGGGCAACAGCGTTGACGCAATGGCGGTTGCCTCTTGTCATATGAAAAGCTATCCCGACATGGCCCGAACCGGACCTGTGTTTTTTTTTTGGTTTTATTTTGTACTGGGTTCTGGGGTTCATGCTCGGTGACGAACAGCCGTCCATTTCCAGTGCTGCTGCTGCACCATACCATGTCATGTGAAAAGGGGGGGTGGTTGGTCATGATTCCAGCGCACCGCGGTGCAGCAGTTGGATCCTGCCTGTGATTGCCGGGCCCAGGGATCTTGCTGGGTGTCTCGTGTTGCCGAATCGAGTGGCCATTACTGGAATTGGCAACCCGCGATCGGGGACTGTCCCAATCAACCATTGACTAATACCTGAGGTTAATATCGGCTCCTATACGCCTGACGCTGGCGTCTATGTCCATGAGGCATTGCAATCGGTGTCAAATCGCTTGTCAATGGCACTTATGCAGTGTCAGCTTGACAGCTGATACCTTCCCGTCACCCAGGATTGCCTCATGACAGGAATTTGAGGCGTCAACCCGTTCAATTCAAACCATTGCTGACGACCACAGGCCGGCTCAACTCAAACGCAATGTATCCCGAGCACATGCAGGGACCTTGTCGACGTCAACACGCCTCTGCCCGAATTGAAGGCAATTGATTAGAATTGATTTTGTTCATTTCACTTTGTTTCGTTGGACCCTTGAAGTGCAAATTCTCTCAATTGTCCAGGGTCTCTCGACACCACACTCACGAGGTCAAGTTTGACCCGATGTTTTTTTTTTACCCGCTCCCCTCCCCATTAGCCTCGATGCTCTAGCTTCGCCCAGTTTTGCCTCGCTCCCCAGGCAGCACCCACAGCGCTAGGCCACGCCCCCTCTTCACTGTCATGAATGCTGGAGCTAGCGGCCTTTAAGCGTAAACTGATGACTCAATGGGCAAAACTCTACTATGTAGAAATGGGGAATTGGCAGCAACGGGGGGGCGAAGGAGGAATAAAAGCAAATCATTTGATCTTGTAACTGCTGCACAAGCAGAGAGGGGGGGTGGGATGAAGGAAAATAAAATAAACACGATTATCAATAAATCGTCACAAAAAAGAAACTACAAGCGCGCACTAAACGGGAAATCCACACTCAAACGCCACACACGCCCCCCTCCCCCTTCCCGATCAGGTTGGCGTTTTCTCCCAAATTCTCAATCCTGTCCAAGGGGGAATAACGACGGAAAAAAAAAATAATAAAAAGGAAAAAGAAAGAACCAAAAAAAAAAAGACGCGCGCCCCCGCCGCCGCCGCAGAAGAGGTCACACGCAACGCCCCGCGGGGAGGCAGAGACGCCTTAATACTCGCCATCTTACGGGACGACCCTCGTGGTGGTCAAGTAATGGCTGATAATTGTTTTTGCCGTGGGGGAGGAGGGAGGATGCGTGTGTAAAGGGTGGGAGGGGCGATGGGTTTGGGGGGGGAGGGAGGGAAGATCACTCCAAGCTGCCAGATGCTAGAGCACGCAAGAAAGATCTGATAACGGGGAGAGCCCCAAAAGTGCATCACGATGTTCATCATCCCACGCACTTAGTGGTGGACTCGTTTCTTTTCCAAACAAGCTTCTTTTTTTTTCTGTTGCTGACGCCGCAGACGCACGCAATAAACACATCATGAATCGAATTCCCGCGCTATTCATACTGGCTCGGGCGCGTGTCCGCCCCAATGCGTGTACATACGCTTTTCCCTTGCCGCCTTGTATGCACGCGCGGCATGAAAAAAAAATTGCATGAAAAAAATGACAGAAAAAAGGCCAGCGTGTACGCAAACAAGCTATATTGTGGCCGACGATATGCCTACCCGTCTTGGTAATTGGTAAGAGTGCGTCGTGGGCCTATTTTTTTGGTGGGATATTTGTTTTATTTTATTTTTATTTCCACTATTTTCATTATTATTTATATTCCATTTTTTCTTTTTTCCCCAGGAAAGTCAAAAACGGACTGGCGTCGTTTTCTCGTCCTGCCCTTTGGGCTTTTGGGGGAGGGAGAGGAAGGAGGAGGAGGAGGGGGGGGGCACGCCAAAAGAGGACCCCTAGACCCCCCAGTGGGCCGTCCTTTCACACTTTGGGGGCTGTCACAGGAGCGCACTATGCATCTGACAAGTTGATCACGACTCCAGTATTACATGTACACAATATCGGATGAAATAATCAGCAGTAATAATTTGAGGCGTTTCATCTAATTGAGGGGGAGGGCCGCGCAAACAAAAAAAACAGATGACACCCGTGAGGAAATTAAGTATTAGCCCAACTAATACATTGGGCAGCATCCGCGCAAGACGTTGCCAAGGGTTCTTGTTTGCTTCCAATCTCTTGTTTACTTTTTTCTTGTTTCCTCCCCCTACAAGTTCCTCTGTGCCCCCATTTTGCAGCATCAGCTCCCCTGGGTCAAGGACTCCAGCTGGGTCAAGAACTTTGCCTTTTTCTGGTCTCTCGCGGCACTATCACATCTCCCTCACATTTCGCAGAGGTTTGCCGCGGTGGCGCCTGTGGGGAAGCAAAACCTCGCCTCCCGGTAGGTCGCTGAGAGGTACCGGAGGGATAAACAATCCAGAACGCCACGCTCACACACCCCGAACCATCTCTGTGCGGCTCCGCAAAAAGTGGCCGATGCGTATTCGCACATCACTCATCACTCGCCGCACTCCAGGCCCAGCCTTGTGTGTGGTTTGGGTGTCCCAATGTCACATTCCCCCTTCCCCTCCCCTAAGGCCTAGCCCATAGAGAGAGGGTCCGCGACCTATGAAGAGCCGCAAAAATGAATAGTTCCTGAGGCGGCGGAGTCTTTTTTTTTTTTTTCTTGGCCCCCTCGGTCGCCGAGTGGGAATCTCGATGGGGCGGGGACAAACCAGCGTGAGAGATTGAAACCGTAGCTTCGGAAGAACCACATGGGAGCAAAAAATAAACCTCGTCTCCAGTTTTTGCAAAGGGCCCTTCTCTGGCCTTACCACGGAGCAACTCGATGCAAGCGAAGGCGAAGCATCTTGGGGGGGTTGCGCGTTCGCTTGTCGACGACGTCTACGGCACGGTCGGTGGGGACGACGGACGCTCCGGGTCGGTCTTTGCTCCGAATTCGACCGCGTCGGCCATGCGATGCTGGGTCCGGTGCACTGGTTCTTGGGTCCGGAGCAGGCTCGCCTCGTTTGCGTGCCAGCGTAGATTTGACTTCTCCACAGGCACCGTCACGGGGAGGGAGGGGGACAAGAGCTTACCCGTAGACGTTGTAATTGTCGCCCAATTCCAATTTTTCCCAAGCCCAGTAGAGAAAGGTCAAGGCTTTTCAGGCACAAGGGGAACGCCACAGATCCAGTGTCGCGGCCCCGTGACTGCGCTCAATGGCAGAATATGGAGAAGGTGGCTTGACAGTGCTGCACCGCCCACCCAGGTGCCAATGGGGGGGCGTTGACGAGGGCCGCCCATGGACCCAGATGTCATCATGAGGCCCCCAGGCACTCTCACCTGTCGTCTTCTAGGATCCGGGATCCAGGACAAACTCTGCGAGGGGGAACTCGAACCCCCCTTCACCCTCCCCCCCGAAAGACCGAGAGCCACCGGACCACAGAGATGGGAGAGTGGGCTCGCGTGCGATGAAGGAAAAAATCAATTAGGCCGAAGGAGTGGGTTTTCTTGGTCGCCTGTTCTGGCCGAAACGTCGAGTATCGCCTTGTGTGGACTCTCGCTTCGTCATGGCCACGAGAGGAACCCGATGCCGAGATGCGACGTGCAATGTGGACGCCAGGGCCAATCATGCCGCCCAAACGCCCTCGCCGTCAAACAACAGCCTCGCCCGCGAGGATCAACGGATTCACGCCAGGGCTGCATTTCTCCATCTGATCTTCGTTTGACGCCCCCCCCGTCAATTCCTCCACCCCGTCACATTTGACCATGCCTTGCCTCCTCTGGGTCGTAGCAGATCTCCGCCCGCAGAGGATAGTTGGGAAGCACAGAGGGAAAAGCCCGCGTTGGAATCCATTTCCCCTCTCCCAAGGCCACCGATACCCCGGGCTTAGGGCCCATGACTCCAAACCCAACAAAGCAGGTTGACAGTGGATGGCAGGAAGCCCTCTCCGCACGAGGTCATCGCCTGCTCCTCACCGCCCTCACATCCGCCTTGCCAGCGCACGGCATCTACCGGGGGTTGTCGGAAGCCAGCACGCCGGCAGAGCTAGACCCAACGCCAACAGGCTGCTGGTTACATTGTAGAGGTTGGCGCGCTTCCGTCCCCAATGCACGGGGGGAAGCGCATGTTCCCCTCTCTATGTGGTGCAGGTGCAGCAGGCAGGTGTAGAGTCATTGACGCTGCTGGACCGCGAGCGAGTGACTCAACAACTCCCCGCCCACAACCTGTCGATAAGCTGGAGCTACCCAAGCCCTCCGCCGCCCCTCTGTGCTGGTGCAGCGTTCACCAAGCTCATCCAAAGGCCCCAAAGGAAAAACTCTCTTTCGGCTCATCCAGCCAATGCATGGCGAGTACGTAACTGTGACCCAGCGCCCGGCCGTGGTGCCCTCCACCAGAAGCACGCACCAGAGGTACCTCCATGCCCATGCCCATGCCCTTACCCGTTGCTCAGACTCTGGGCCTGAAGAAGAAAACTCAGAACATCAAACGTAGACTGGGACGGGGGACGGGGGACGGGAGGCAAATTCCCCTGGTCACGAGCTTTTCAAGGTCTGCACTCGGTCGCACCCTCTTCAGCCCTTTAACCCTGGAAACCAGCCCTTGTAGCCCTGTGTCATCCAAAGCCCCACGGCCGCTCTCAGCCTATGAAAGCCAATGCATGTCATCACCCACCACCATCGCCATCACAGCTCATCGTACAAGACAATGATAGCTCACAGAGGGGTCACTTTGCAACGAGGGGGGGTCTTATAGTTGGTTGATTCTAACTTGAATTTTATTCATGTTTTTGAATAAGCTCTTTTCCATGGACGTTCGCCATTTTTGCGAGTTTTTTTGGCGTCTACTCCGTTTTTTGCTTGCTTTCTTTTTCCGCTCCTGGGGCCACGAGACCGCCCGCCTCCACCCAATCCCAGCCTCCTGCTCCTCGCAAGCTTGGTGCTTTTCGCTGCCCCACTTTCACCTGTGAATTCACAAACGGCCCCGTAATGGAGCCGATCTCTTCCCTTGCGTGTCCTCCCCAAGGTTGCCCTTGATGCTCTGCGTCTTCCTTGGTCACTAGAGTACACACTACCATTGCCCGGAGCTTGTAATAACCGAATGAATAAAAACAAAAACCAAATTGCAAAGATCCGGGCCAATAGAGGCCAACCGACGAGGCCATGGTATCATAACGTTAACAACGCCGCCATGAATGCAAAACAAACAATCAAAAAGGACGAGTAAAATGATCAAAAAACCCGAACTCGATATCGGGATCAGTACAGGTGCCTGATTAGGTAAGGTCATAATAGACTGCAAAACGCAGCTTCAAGAAAACGCTCAATGCTTCGTGTGATGCCGTCTCATGCGCCGCCCAAATGTACACGGCAGGCCTCCCCAGAGGCCATGCCAAGGGTGAATTCCCTTTAGGAGTATAAGCTGTCGAAGCGGTGTGTGATTGCCGCCTTGGGTATCATAATGTGGTGTCTGTAGTTTACCAGCCTTTGGAGTGGTATCCGTTGCTGGCTTCCTTGGAGAAGTACTGGTTCCAGCTGCTGGCGTTGACATCTTCGCTGGTCTTCATGCATGCCTTTTCAGGGTACTGCTTGAGGTTGGCCACATCATGAGAAGTGTGACGACGCTTCAAGACAGCATTGGCAGTCGAAGACTTCTGCTGTCGCTCCCAGAGGAGGTGACGGCGCAGAGACTCGGTGAGCTCGGTGGCGAGCATGTTGCGACGTGTTGTGCGAGGGGAGAGAGCTGCTTGGCCTTGCACATTGGCGTGACCAACGATGGGCTGGGCGCTCGATCGAGGAATCTCGCGGATGGGCTTGAGGGTGGGGTGGCGCATACCCTTCATCATCAATGGAGCCTCATCAGAGTCGTTGGGCGAGCCTCCCAGAGAGGAGCCGTTAGCGGTCATGCGCGACCGGGGAATAGCCGAAGTGGATTGGGAGGCATGGTTGCCAAGGTTTCGCGAGCGCTCATTCTGCGCCAGCATCAAGGTGATGAGAGATCGTCGCGAGGTCAAGTTGGGCTTCGAGTCGACTCGCTGGAAGAACTTGTCATCCATGCTAGATTTGCCGCTGTCCTCAATCGAGTCTTCCCAGTCAGAAGAGTCATCGTCATCATCGATGGCGCTCTCGTCAATGTAGTCAGTGTCAGAGTCGACAGCGGCCTCGTCCTCAATGGTACGGGTCATGACGTTGGTGCTGAAAGAGGTCTGCTTCTTCTGGTGGGAGAGGAGAGAGCCGGGACGAGGGGAGGCGAGGGCGCTCTTGAGCGAGCCGTCCTCCTCAGATGAACCACCAATCTGGAACATGGGCTTCTTGACGATGGGGATGACGGGCTTGCGGTTGTCGAGGCTCTGGTCCTGCTCGCTGGAGGAGCAGGATGCGCCCAGGGCAAACCGGGCAGGCTTCTTGGACTGCACGGGCCTGGGAGCGGGTGAAGAGGTAGGCTCGGGGATCATGTCGGAGGCGGCGCACTGGGAAGTGCTGGGAATGGTTCGAGGAATGGGGACCTGGGAAGGCGAGAAGCCGCGGACCACAGTGGTACGCGATGGTGTGTGGGGAGAGGGTTCTGGGGAAGGCACTGAGTGCTCGTCAGTCGACTTGGTGGGTGACTGGGATTCTGTGGTGGTTGAGCCGGATCGCTCAAAGGTGGGTAGTGCAGGAAGAGGCTCCTTCTGGGGAAGAGGAGCGAGGGCAGTGGGGATCTGTGGTGGCGCCGACAGAGGGCCCTTGTCCTTGACAATGGAGACAATCATCTTCTCAAAATCGTCAGAGCTAATGTGTCGTTCACGTCTGCTTGTGCACGAGTCCTGGCGGAGTATTCTGGGGCGAGCGATCTCAAGGGGAGCTGATTCCGAAGTAAAGTCGACAGCTTCCTCGTCGGCGAGAGACTCAACGCTGCCAGAGAGTTGGGGGAGATCGGTAAGGCGGGTCTCGGAAGGGATGTTCTGGGGGAGAGTCTGGGTGGAAATTGCGTTTTTACGCTCGTTGTCGACAACAAAAGTCTCGCGTTGCCAAAGTCGCCAGCTGAGGTTCTCTAGTCTTCGTCCCTGTTCGACAGAATCTGCGCATCGAGAGAAGACTGAATGGGTTGGTCAGCGTCAAGGGCATGTGGCAAATGTCTGCCAAAAGATGGGACACTCACCAGTCCACATGCTATACAAATTAGCGGGATTGCCAGTATCGACCTTGTGAATGACGTTTGCATCCACTGTCAGAACGTGAGTGTCGAGGCGATAGGGCATTGCTGGTTTGCTGTGCCTGACGATTGTGTCGAGCTGAGGTCGGGAGGTGGTGTGGTCAAGGTAGATCTCGACTTATATGTCGGTTGTGCTGAGGGTGTAGAGTAGCGGGATAGAGTTTCGCGGAGAAATCCAGTCGTCACCAAACACGCAAAAGGTAATCGTGATGGTGGTCGATGAGGCGCCAGGGCGTAAGGTTCGAGGGCGTACAGGGTGTTTGGGGCCAAGCGAAGACAATGTTTAGTCCAGGTGGCCGAGATGTGTGTTGCTGCGGATAGGTGGATGCGAGCAGCACGTCCAGTGTTGTGAATGTTACTGGGGACGGCGAGAAGGGAAGATGCGTGGGAGGATATCGTGATGGATACTAGAGCCGGTCATGGAGTCTGGGATGAATGCTGCATGAGAGGGTCGAGTTGTGTTCGCAGTAATGCGCGAGGAGCGTACTTTGTATTGTTGATGTGAAGTGGGAAGCGGACCAAAAGAGCAGACACTCGAGACTGGGGGAGAGGCTTGTTAGATATTCTGTTTGTGGGCGAGCCGTGGGAGCAGAGGGTGGATGGGGGAAGGGAGTCGCGGTGTACTTGCAGTGTGCCGATGTACCCCCTCTAGACCGCACACCCCACGAGCCCACCCGGGGGTCCGGGCTGGGGAGGGGTGTGCAATAAACACGGGGGTCATTTGTGGTACGTACTTTTACTGGGGGACCCAAGTCACCAAGTACAAGTCGGAGGTACCGCGGCGAGGTGCTGGGATGGCCGCTGAAGCGCGCTAAAGAGTGTGCTGGTGCTTGAGGAACTTGGCTTGGCCGCCAAGGGGTGAGGAGTCTTTTTTTTTTCCTCTTCTCTGTGAGCCATGAGTGGGGTGTATGTGTTCTCGTCCGCCTCAGCACAGAACAAGAAAGGGGGTGAATGAGCAATTCGATGAGCTTTCGTCTGCCTGCAAACGCGTTCCATCTGCCATAATGATACATGTCTCTGGCATTGGCTCTCGCATCCTCATTCTCTCTGGGCTCGCCTCCAAGCCTCTTCCTCCTCCTATTCCTGTTCCTGCTCGTCTTGCTCTTCCCTTCTGGGCTTCAGGACCCTCGATTCCAGGGCATCACAAGGGTTCGGGTCCAGTTTTTCGCCTCAGCGTGTCCCAACACCCACTGGGACTGGGACCGGGATCTCTCCAGGGGAAAGCAGAGCACAGGCCCAAAGTACCAGCCAGAGGGACCCAGCCCGAGAGAGTGAGGAACTGGAGAGGGGGAGGCGAATTTGGCCTTGCCTGCTGACCAGTTCCACAACCGCTTGCCTTAAAGAGGCAATTCTCCTGCCCGCGTGCCCGTTTTGGCGGGGAGAAATAGTGCCCCATCTAGTCTAGATGCATTGATCAACGCTAGTCCCCAACAGGGAATATCTCAACTACCCGTTCGGGTTCAGTCAGGTCCCCAGGTCTCCAGTCCCTTGGTCTGAGCTGTACCTGTCTGTCTGTCATGTGGCGGCTCCTCTCCGTTTACCATTTCCCGAGACGCTTGCGGGTCTTCACTAACACACCCTGACTACTCCGTTCAGGTCCAGTCCCGCTCCAATTCGGTGAGCGTCAGTCACCCAGATCTTGACCGTTTAGCTTATTGCCTCAATGGGTTTAGGCCCTTCGGAGCGCCCATTGTGCACCTTCACGAGCTGGGCCCGATGGGGCAGGACCTTCACTCCGTCTGCTCATTCTGGAACGTCTCGTCAATCACGAGGCTGGACCCTAAACTCCTCCGAAAACGGTTCCGTTGCGAGCTCCCTCCCACGAAGCTCACCTCTTCCCTGTCCTCCAAGAGCCTCGAACAATCGAGCATCGCTCACGGGTTTGTCCCCCAATCTGAGCCCCCCACACCTTTGCCTCCCGGGGATTCTTCCGGTGATACTCCCAACTGTCCCCGACGCTGACGCTGGCGGATGAGTGGGCCGCCTGGCCGCTCCTCAGCAGATACCGAGCACCAGCCCCATCCCGACTCGTGCTGACTGCCAGAGTTCAGTTGGAAGCGCCGCCTTGCCTCTTCGCTGGCCCGCCCTCCTCGTGATGCGAATTTGGCGGCTGATTGTCGGAAGGTGGATGAAAGATGAGGCGGAAGACGGGAGGCCGTTTGACGGATGCCGCGGATAGGCCGTACGGGATAGAGAACCTCGGGCCTTCATCATGCCATGGAGCGTTGCCTGATCGTTTGATACTCGGCCAGACAAACAATTGGGTTGACTCTCGTGGCCATCGCCATCCCAGCTCCAGCCCCCGTGCCAGCCCTCACTGCCTCCAATCCCCAATTGCAGCGACCAACCGATGCTGCCAGCACCCGTTGGATCCTCTAATTAGACGAATTGATGCCCGCTCTCGCCAATTACTGCACGCAAGGTATTCCAGGGCTCACGGCTCAGATGTGACGTGCCTTGAAATCACCCCGGCCAGCAGCGGTCAATGGCCAGAAAGCCCAGCGACCCAGCGGCTGGGTCCCTCGTGACCCTCGTGACAAGCTCCAGGTTTCGCAGTAGTCATCCGCAGCACGCTGCACCTCGCCTCCCCTCCGCAAAACCTACCACTGAACTGCCATGGAAGAGCCGAAGCTGAGTGATCGCCGTTTGCTGCGCCTGACCCAGTGCATTTTCCGACGGAACGGCAGAACGGCAGATTGTGGTTGAAGGTCTCGGCCAGTCGAGTTCCAGTCCACGGTTTGGCAATTAGAATTAGTCGTCTTGATACGCGCGACACCAAGATCATGGGATTCGCATACCCATGGCCGCGGATCGATGCCGTGCATCTCGGATGAGACCAGCAAGGTCTGGGCCACAGGACTCCTCCTGGGGTCCTGGTGGTCAAGCAGATGGGCCCACGATGGCCATATTGGATCGATTTCCGCGCGACAAGAAGCGATGAGGAAAACGAGATGCTACGTAGCAGTCAGTCAGGATGGTCACCATGCCCTCTTGCCTGTACTGCGTCGCGCGCGATGATGCGTCCTGCGTCCAGCGTCCTCCCTTTGACGCATCTGTCCATCCATCAGCGTTGCCAAAAATGTATACCCTCCATGGTGGTGCCTAGAGCCCAGTAGGTCA
This sequence comes from Calonectria crousiana, assembly GCA_013406985.1. Lineage (NCBI taxonomy): Eukaryota > Fungi > Ascomycota > Sordariomycetes > Hypocreales > Nectriaceae > Calonectria > Calonectria crousiana. Next base: position 679,346 of record VTGD01000010.1, on the reverse strand, counting down.
CCTGGCTTGGGCAACCACTCACAGCGTTACAACGGATTGACAGCGCATAGACGGCCGCCTTGGTTGGCCTGAGAGTCGCCCTGATCAAGGTAGCTTTTGGCGCCCTCAGCCATGTCGTCACCGAGTCTCAAGCCGGACATGCTTCAAATGCCATCCATGATGGGCGGCTCAGGAACAAGTCACCGGACGCGTCTATTCCAATTGAAACCCATCCCCGCCATCATGGCCTAAGCCAACAAGCCTGCCAGCGCATAAAACAGTCTCCTGCCGCATGACTCCAGCCCAAATCCAAATTTGGACGACGTTTCTTTTCTTGCCCCGTGAGAGGGGACGATCCGCGCTGCCTTGTCTCGGCTTCAACGCATTGATCAAGTTTTCTCAATGACTGGTCAGATATGCTGGCGTCGCAGGGAATGCTATTAGCCTCTTACTATGTCTTTGGCGAGTTTTTTTTTCGGTTGCAAAAAGTTGCACCCTTCCTAGTCTGCCCTGCCACTGCTTGCATCCCATTCGTTGTTTTTGTTTTCTTTTTTGTGTTTTTTTTCTCGTTTCTTATTGCTCTCCTCAATTTGCGCAGCACTACTACTATTGATCAATTACCCAGGTATATGTGTATCTCTCGCCATGTCTGTGACACATTAGTTGGCACGGGTGCAGGCAAGCCGAAGCTGAATCCTACGCAAGTTGTATTCCCAGAGTCCCCATACCAGCCCAGGTATCACGGACGGAGGCGCCTTGATCAGAGTAACGATTGAGATGAGCTATCAGGATCTCGATTGCTCTTTAGTTCCTCGTTCCCTGTCTCGTTTGTCTAATTAGGTCGTGCGCCCTCGCATCTCAGGATCTGAACTACGATGGCACATTATCCCTTGAACATCCCGCGAACCCCTCTCGTTGCGTGCCAAACTGGCGTATGTATGTGGGCGGATCCGCGATGAAGCTACTTTAGACATGGCAGGTCTCAGGGCACACGGATGGGGCATGTCTTTCCCGCCGACGCCTCGATCGCAGGCAAGGGGGTTCCTCGATCGTGGGGAGCCGCTTTTTCTGGTTCCGGACAACTCTTGATGCTGCCCAAATATCTAACGGGACGACTGCATGGCTAGCACGTTCACTTCTGATTCAGACCAGGGTTTGGTCAGGCCCATGGAGCGCCGAATGGGAGGCAGGTTGTTGTTATTCGAGCGTCAGCTCGCCAGGCCGGTCTGGCTGCAGTTTGCAGTGTCTCGGCAGATGGTCTTGGATGTGGCAAACTGGATTAGAGCGCACACAGCTTCCCCGGTTCAGGCAGCCCAGCCTCATGCTCGCCCACAGCAGGAGCATCTGCACTTGTGGTATTTTCGCGCTGTAGGCGGCTCTCTGCCATCTGACGGGTCCGAAGTCATTCCGGCTTCGCTTCCCTCAGGCGGTGAAAAAAAAGACCGACAGTGAGCCATTAATTGCATGCATAATTGCAGTTTTAAGTTGGCGTTGGCACGGGTTCCGTAAATAATGGGGTTGTTGCTGTTGTTATCTGGGTATCCAGTGGTGAGTGCTCAATTTGCTTTAGTAAACAACTTCAACAAAACAAAGCTACTAAGCTCAGTGTGGGCAAAGCTCCAGCAAAGCTCCAGCGGAGCTCCACGAGAGCCTCAACGCAGCTCCACGGCTGCCTTCTTCCCCACCCTTTTATTGGGTTCCCCTCCCGCACGGGCCCATCAACAATAAGAGCTTGTTTTTCCCAGGCCCCCAGGTCACCTGTTCCTGGTGGCTACCCTATAGGATGGGCAGTGGAAGGGGATTATCCGATGCAAGCTTCACTTTTGCTCACGAAAAGCGTGGTTAAGTTATCGCTATTGGTATTTTTATTCATTCATCTTAGGCTTAAGGTTATAATTCGAACGCCAAACCCTCAATATTAAGACTGAGATAGTAGACCAAATCTTAGGAATCATCTCATAATCCACCGTTTCAGACTAAAATGGGACACCCTTTTTATTTGCTACTTTCCAATTCTACTGCAATGCTTTCACCCACTTAATTCTCGTGGAATGACGACTATGCTGCTTATTGAAAGAGCATGGATGTTCTCTGTCGAGGACGCAGAGGCACTGGGCGCGATCCCAGACAAAGCGTCGAGACATGTTTCTTACTCTTGCAGCAAGATGGATCCAACAGTTTCTTCTCGATTATTTATAACACAAGGCGCTTGTTAAAACCTGCCAGATTGCTAGATGCGCTGGAATCTGAGTTCTTGAGGCTTCTGAGCTCCACGGGCGGCGGGCATCCCTTTGCGTTGTTGGTTCGCTGGTTGACGCCGGCACACCCGCCATTTCACGATACTATCCCACGACGCGCGAGCAGAAGGGTCAAAGTACAGCTATATCCAACTTAGAGCAAGTGAGCAGTGTATCTCGCGGCATCCGACAAGGAAATGCATTGCTTGAGGAACCTCCTCCGCCGAAACCCCAACAAGGATGAAACGAGCGAGCGCGGCAACATCAATCTTCCTCCTCGTACTTGGACAAATAACATTCTAATACAATTCCCAGCCTCTCAGCAAACCTCTTCGCACATGTGCTTGTGGAAGAAATCGATCCCCTGCTTTTTCGGGTCAGGCATGGCTCGAGTGCGCTTGTACACAGCAACATCTGCAGCATTGGCGTTAGTTCTCGAACTCAACGATGGGGAGGAGGAGACTTACTCAGCTTGAAGAGGTTGCCCTGAAAATAGCCATCAAGGGTGCAAGCGATTTGTTTGTGCCAGTTGGACATTTTGCGCTTTCGAAACAAATGGTCCTTCATCTGGCCCATGACCCAGGTGAAGTAGAAAGCGCGATCCCGGAGCTCGCCCCTGGGGAGGGTTTTCTGGCCAAGAATGCGTCGGGTAATCTCAAACATGCAGATGGCTTGCTGGATCTCGACGCGCTGGACAAGGTGAAGGCGGGATTTGACCGCAGCCACGCAGAGATCTTCGAGTGAGACCCTGTCCCATTTTTGCTCATCCCGCATGAAGGCCCCGGCAAGACCGTCGACCTTGTGGTATAGTTGTTCCAAGGCGATGGCCTCAGCCACAGGAACCGCACTGGGCAGGTGGTTTTCGTAGCAGCTGGGAACGCTGTTGACGACTTGGACTCGCTCCTCGAGGGTCAGCTCGAGAAGGTTTGGGATGCCAAGGTCGTTGGTATGGAGTGTGGTTCGCAGAACGGGGAATGTCTGGGCTGGGACCTGGCGGCGTAGAACGGTGGTGGCCATAACTTCCGATCTGGGTGCAAACAGACGGTAGAGGTGTGGGTGCGAGAGCGTCAAGTTTTTGAGAGACAAGAGGTCTGATGATTCTTCAAAAATGCACAAAAGCAACTCGTTGGGCAGGTCTGTGAGCTTGAGTCCGGCCGTGGCCGAGCTGCGTGTGGCGTTATAGAATTTATTGGAGTCCATGATGAATACGAAATGTTGAGGATGTTGTTGTTGTTGTTGTTGTTGTTTGAAGCAGGTGTTCGGCAAGGAAAGAAATGCCTCTACAACGATGAATGAAGGAAGCGTTCAACGTAGATGTCCAGCAAGAAGCAGAATGTTCATGAAGAAGAGCGCAATAGAAGTGCTATCCGATGGGGCCGTTCGGTAAGAAACAGAAGGCTTACAGAGCAATGAGATTGGAGCAGCCTGTTTGAGGTGAGAGCTCAGTAAGAAACAGGATATTTACGGAAAAGAGTTCTTTCCAACAACTTGAAGCGAAAGTGTTGCATTAAAGAGTGAATAGCCAGAAGGGTTGCTCTTGATGACCAAGACATCTCCGATGCCAATCTTGTGGTTGCCATCATGGCCTTGCCACGTGGGAATTCCTCGGGCCGAACCTCTTGTCTGTTTTGTAATGCAGCCAGCGAGCACACTGCCAACATGAAAGGATTTATTTGCGAAATTACAAGAACCTCAGAACATCAGAGGCAAGGTTCTCTCTGCAGTTGTACTTGGCGCACAACAGTTCCGAGGATGCTTATTCTGAGAAACCTAACCAGTTTGACCAGTCTACAGTGACAAAAGCACTGTGTATTGGGAAGCTTGGTTCCAGAGTTTAAAGATTGTTGGCTCAAGATCATGTGACTAGAGTATTGCATCTTCTATATTCGTGGCTAACGAAACAAAAGGCCAACAGAAAAGAAGCCAGAAGGAAAGGGAAAAAAAGAAGGAAAAAAGCCCTCTGGAACAGCAATACCATCAGTCAAGTGCTCATCTTAGCTTCTAGGAATCTATCGCCTTCCGGATCCTTCACGCCTGTCAGGTTGCCAGTCATTGGTTTTTAGATAGTGAAAACGTACCTTTCTAAGCCTTCGCTTACAATCCTTGCCTCTTGGGTATAGACCAACCTGAACCAGCCCGGTTTCAATGAATGCTCTTCCCTTGGGTGCAAAAACACTCCAGTGTCCTTGAGCTTTCTGGCCAAAGCGAACTCTGCGTTCTCCTCACCACCCAGATCATTGGGGAGATGTGGTGACAGATCGATCCAGACAAAGAACCCAGCGTTACTACCTGGCAGGTAATCGATACCAATCGCCTTAAGGCCGCGCGTCACATGAGCATGGGCCGCAGCTAGCTTTTCACAAGAAGATTTGAGAAAGTCGCGGCACCATTGTCGGTCCTCGAGTATGGCCGTGGCAATGGCCAAGCTGGCCCCCGAGGGGTTATGAAAACGCATGACACCCTCGACAGCTCTATGGATCGGTCGGCTTTGAGTGATGATAGCTCCAAGTCGAAGACCAGGGGCTCCAAAATCTTTGCTCAGTCCATAGGTGATGTGCAGGAGCTCCGGATTCAAGAGATTAGCTGGGTCAATAGACAAGATCGACGTAAAGGGGACAGCGCAGGGCTCATCCGTATCGAATACGGAGCAGGCGTAAATTTCATCGCTGAAAAGATGCAGCTTATGCTTTTGACAAAACTGCATGATCTTGACGAGGGTCCCTCGAGGGTAGCATTTCCCTGGTGCGGTGGGTTAGCTCAAGTGATCGACGGTGCGTAAAGCAGCGCTTACCGAGGGGGTTGTTTGGGTTCACGATTAAAACCATCTTCACCTTGATGCCTGCGGCGTTTGACCGCTGCAGCGCCTCTTCAAATCTATCCACAACGGTCTCGTCAAAGCAATCATCGGCATCTGTCTCCGCATAGACAACCCTGACCTGGGACTTGTTGCCAAAATCGAGCTCGAAGCGCCCATACACAGGTCGGCTTGTCAGAATCCCTTCGCCAGGGTTTGCTACGGCCCAGGCCAGGATATCGTGCATCGCCGTGGCGGCGCCAACGCACTGGATCATGTCTGGCGTGATGGGTTCATGAGGATGGAGATACTCATTGAGATGCCTGGCCAGTGCTCCAGGGAAGCGGGGACCACCAGCAGTGCTACCACGGTACAAGAAGTCATCTTGAGTTAATGAGGACTGGGCATTGGTCGGTGAGTTGATAATCTCAGTTTGTTTGTTTGATGTGGGGTTGTTAAAGCCATAGATCCCGCACTTTTTTCTTCATTCACTCACATGTTTGGTAGCAAAATCATAGATTTCTTTGGTAACCAATGTCTGCAGAATTTCAGCATCCCTTTATATTGTATTTCACATAATATACTGACATTCTCTGCTGTAGCAAAGGAGACAAGTCCAGTGGGGTTGTCGTCAGGGTCGTACTGGCTTCGCGGGGCAAACCTCCAGGGTAGGTCCAAAGTTGCCACAGTCTCTGTCGCCCTGTCAGAAAGCATTGGCGCCATTGTTGCCATTTCGTTGGGATTGGAAGGTGTCTTTGTGTAATAACATAACCATGCTACGTATTTTTTTCTCTAAAAAAAACAAAGAAATAGACGGGCATACGGATCGCAGTATGTGCCTCAAGTCGGTGTGCAGAGCATTTGGGAGGGGCTGATGAGTCAGCTAATCTGCTCAATCCTAACTTTGCATGTGCAGGCACCTTTGTGGTTTCCTTGCTATTTGCACTTTATTACCTCGTTATGTAATAAAAATAGACATCTCTATCATCTATTTGAGATTGACTGTTATTTTACCTCCAAGTGTGTCTTTTGGAAGGTCCAGATGAACATATGAAAGGAGAGAAAGTAATTGCAAAATAGAGAAAACAATAAGGATTTATTGTACTTATTTCGCAAACCCAACCAACTACTCGCGGACTATTACGAGTGCACTTGCCATCAAAAAAGGAAACATTTACTCGAACTTAATCCACTTGGACTAAGTGAGGAATAATTGCCTGGCCTGGGCTCAACTCATCCCAGAGTACGGGGTTCGGATATACTATTGGCCACCACACCCAAGGAGTTTCTGCCATCACTACCGCAAACCCGAGTTCTGAACAAGCCAAGACGGCTGTTGTGGATGTGCTGGTAATCCCTAGTTGTCAGCCGCAACGGCCTGTGCAGCCACAACAATAGCTTCGCGGTTAGCACAATAGCCACTAACCAAGTCTCGTGGCTCTCGGTTTTACATTGTCTCCATCCGCTCTGTTCTTTGTTTGACGCGTTAGCCGTATCGGCTCGAGGAGCATATGACGAATTTCTTTCATCATTGAGATTAGCACGGCATCCTGCCTTCCACATTGACCAATGCCAGGTTGAACGACATTGCGGGATTCTTGCTAGCAGTGAATCTTATTTTGCTAGCCAGGTTGCCGAAATCCGGTCTGCAGAATAAAATTGCTGCATCACGACCAGTTCGTTTTGCTTGCCTCCGCGATCCATTCGTAATTTTTCGTCTTTGCGATTTGAAATACCGCACCCACCGCACCACGTACCTCGTTTCTGGCTTCGCGCATAACTTTACGGCAATCAGACCTTGAGTACTCGACTTCACAACAATAGCGGAAGTCAAAGCTGCGTATACCTTGGTCCGTGAGTCTAGTATGTCAGCCTTTTCTTTCATGTGAATTCCTTGGCAGGGGCGGGACTAGCTGACGATGCTTGGCTAGGCTTTTATGATCGCGTGTACTTCATGCTGTATCGGCTTGGAGTACAATCGAATATAGCCGTGTCCGCTCGATACGTTCCCGTTGGTTCAGACTCCGCCCACAGAGCCCGGCTCTCTCGTGCTGTCGTAATGGCTGGTCTTCGGGCCGCTGTTGAGGCTCATCCCGCTCTCCGCATGGTTGCGATTATGCGAAAGTCGGCTACGAATGCCAAGCATTATCTCGGGATCGGCATGCTGCATAGTATCGACTTGGACAAATGCATCGAATTTGTTGACGACATAAATGGGGCCGGGGCTGGATTTTTCGAGGAGCTGCACAACACCTGGGAGTGGCTCGATGAGGAGCTGAGTGGTCCATGGTGGAGAGTATACGTGGTAGGGGGCCGCGATGTCGTCCTCGTCTTGCATCACTTCGTGGCCGATGCCAACTCTGGGATACCATTTCACCGCACGTTTCTCGACGGAGTTAATTCGTTTGCGTCTGATGGAGCGAAGCCCGTCAATCCCGTTGTAACTCTTGACCCGAAGACCGCTCCTCCATTTCCGGAGCCAATGACTCTTTCCAGGCACAAAGCCTCTATGCTGGAGATAATCTGGACCGAGCTCAAACGCCTATTTGTCCGCGTCGTTTTCGGCTTTACCCTCCTTTTCAATAACTTGCCGCTGCCCAAGCCATACTTCAAATCGGTGACCGAACTAGCCCCGCCTAATATGCGGACCGTAACCCGTACCTCGTCGCTTCGAATTCCTGCGCACAACATGGAGCGTATTCTCGCAGAATGCAGGGCTAATGGAACAAAATTCACAGGGCTGCTTGTGGTTATCTTGCTGGCGACATTTGCTGTTGATATTTTCCCGCGAGATAGGATTGGTTGCTCTCGATTTGCGTTTGACATTCGGCCCTACATTCGACTGCCTCAACTTGATGGAGCTGCCGCTCGGAATGGAGTTATGCTCAACGGCGGTGCTGGGGGTTTTTTTACCCACTGGCTGGGGAATTACCGCAACCTCATGTTCAGCAAGGGAAAGGCCAACGGGTCGGCCCATTCTCGATGCATTGATGCTCGGGCTACCTGGAAATTGGCTCGGTGGTATCGGCAAGCTATGATGAACGGCATACCGAATAAATTCATGAGGGGCTGGATTGCAGGGGCATTACTAGGTGACGATCTTGAGGAGTTGGTGGGTCGAGCGCTCGGTGGAATTGGGCGCGTCTCTGGCAAATCATTTTTGGTGTCCAATCTGGGCTCCTTCAGCTTCCAAACGGAAGAGAAGAACCAGCTGCAAAAGGGGTGGAGAATCGAAGATCTGCAGTTTTCCGGAGCGTCGGCCAATGGTCGTGTGGGTAGTTGTGGTTTTGTTTTCAATGTTGTCGGGGTGAAGGGAGGCGATACCGTGATCCATCTGTCTTATGAAGAGGGCGTAGTGAGTCGGAAGATGGCTGAGGATATGCTTAGCGCTACCATGAGCAAGCTGGAGTTGCTGCTATGCTCCGCGGAAAACCCGTTGCCAGCGAGTGAGTGACACCGAGTGCGAGGTGCCGGGGGGGGTTTATCCAGGACTGCGGCACGTTACTGACGCGGAATACCCCGAAGACAGAGATGAATGATGGCCCAGATTCGGGACTTGATGACCCTGATCCAAGAACTCAGACTGGGAACAGAAGCGGGATACAAGGGCGTCGCTAAATACAATGGAGCCTGGAAGTGGAGTAGGGAACGATATGATTTCCAATCACGGCGATGCCAGCGAGAGTGGAGGTGGAGATGTGACGAGTTTGGACTCGGATGATGACTGCAGACTGGTGATGATGGATGGGGCGAGGCTTGAGGGCAGCAAGTAAGTGGAATGCGAGAGGCGAGGCGTGGGATGGGCGGGGGAGGTGGGTGTTGGGGTCACTCTGTCAGATGCTTGGCAGTCAGAAAAACTGACAGGTAGTGGGCCAACAAACAATACCCTCCAGCTGGAATTTGTTAATTAGAACCAAGAAAGGGGAGAGGAAGGGTTTAGGGGTTCGGGGTTGTCATGACCCGGGATGAGGCGAGAGCGCAGAGGCCTGCGAGTGGAGGATCAGTTGAAGCAGATGAAAAAATGATGAAGCCTCGGATTGCGCCTGGTGGGGAAGGTTACATTCCCAAAGAGTCGTCGGCGGCGGTAGTATCTTTATGCCTCATGGCTTTTCGTCTGGTATTTGCAACTCCCGGGGAGGGGGATAATCTGTGCGCTGTAATAATGTTGGTCTCGATTTGTGATACCACGATGATGATGGCAGCCAAGACAAGGTCACACGGAGAGGCTAGGCGGAATCCAGACTTGGGTCGATAGCTGAATCAGTTTCCATTAGCGCGCCTAGCTCCGCCTGGACGCCCGTCATTGCGCGGACGTTAGGCCGTACGACCTGAGGTTGGGGAAGGCGGCAGCGCGAGAAATAGATAGTCTGGGTATGGCGTCAGATAGTGACCCCATCGCGGCAAAGGCTGGCGTCGACGCCAGTTGCTGCACAAAAGCAACTGGGGTGGTGATGCTGGTGAAGTTACTCGAAATGTTGATTTATGACTGTTTGTTGCGTCCCACTGCAAGTCATGGATCATGGTGGAACTCAAGATGGGGACGAGACGAGGATGGAGTCGAATTATGGGGACAAGTGGGCTCTTTTACAAGGCAACAAGACCCTTGCCCCTTGCGTCCTGTCATCAATCGCTGGCTAGTGGGTTGGTTATGGCCAATAACGACAACTAGTGTCGACTCACGGCTGGCCACAGAGTCCCTGGCTTCGACCCAGTCTGCCCAGTTCGTCCGAGTGCATGGTCGTGTGTCAATTAGCGTCTCCGTTGCTGAGGATTGCCGCGGTACGTATCGCATCTGGTCAGGCTTGACTGCAGTTAGCATGGATGGAATTCGTGCTTGTGCCTGTATTTTGACGCTGTTGGTCGTTTCAGCTCGCTTGAGGCCAGCTTCCCGTGTGTGATGTTGAAAGGAGCTGCGGTTACTTGGCGCGCCTAGTTTTTGATTGGGAGCCGTACGACGGCTGGCCAAGGCAGTTACCACAGCGTGGCCATATCGGGCAATGCATTACGTGGGATGTCTTGAATAGTTTTCGAAAAGCGGTATCGCGTCCTCGTAACTGTGTCGGGGATTGTGTCGGGACTGCAGACGGCGGGTTGGTAGCGCCATGTGAGAAGCTGGAGAGAGTCGGGAAACGGCAGCCCGTCGTGCCTTTGGCATGGCACTCCCTGGTGAGGCCTCGGCTTCTTTTCCGTTTCGATTATCCAGCCGAAACAAGACAAGATGAGATGGATATGGCGCTTGGTCCCTGGATTTCTGGCTTGGTATAATTATGGCGACGGAAGGCCGTGCCATGCTGGGGCGATTGATATGAGTTCTGAGTACGGATAACTTACGCTTCGTCTGGACTTGCCTCGTCCGTCTAGAACCGCAAGTAGTTCCCCCGGTCGGGCCCTCCTGCCAATCTCACCTCTGTGATCTGTGCCTTCTGTGCCTTCACTGCATCTGCTCATGTTGGCGGCACCTTCCTCCGCAGCTTTGGCCTAGAGGGACCCATCGCGCTTGCCCTTATCCCTTTATAATTTATTTCTCCTTTTTTGGTCCTCCCACACTTGGATTTGCTTTCCATTTGTCATCCCATCTTACTCGCCGCCTGTCGCCGTACTCACACCTCTCAGGGCTCTCAGGGCTCCCAGGGCTCCCAGGGCTCGTGTGCCTCCACTCTGACGTCCACGTACATGCAGAGTCACATCAGGTCTAACTCTGTTCCTATTCCCACATTTCCACATTTCCGTGGTAATGGCTCTCGGCCTGGGCCCGGGTGGTAAGCATTAGCCATCCGAGCTATCCTAGCTATCCTGGCTGCCGCGCATCTGCTGAGACCGCATCCGCAGACGTATGCCGAGATTCCTCATTGGCCGGCCGATTTATACACGCTGCTTGCCTTGGTCCCGTCACTCGCATTCACACCTCAACGCATCACATCACGCCCAGCACACTCAACGCCCACTCGAGCGTCCGGCGCATCGCTCATGCATCGATCTATTCCTCCCAGTCGCTCTGTCACGCATCGCCGCCTGCGCTCTCAATCTCACCTGTGATGTCCTCAACATCATCCGCCACATTTCGCCCCCGCGTGGTCGTCTCATGCCGCTTGCCCACTCGCCATTCCCCATTGTCGCGGTCTCTTGGTCTGGCTTGAAACGGCATTGGCGGCTCTTAGGCTCTGCCAAATTTTTTTCTGTCTCGCCTCTCGCTCCTCTCGTTCGTCCCCCGTCCTCCTCCATATCCCTCTCCACCTCTCCCGCCCTTTTTTTCCGCTTCCCCTCAAGCTCGGAGTTCCAGCTCTAGCTTCCAGCACCACGCGGGACACGGACCTAAATCCCAAACCCAATCCCCAGGCCCATCGTGAACGGTGGCTTCCAGCTGCTGGTCATCGTTGGCGTCCGGTTTTGTTTTGTTTTTGAATTTTTATTCCCTCCCGGGCGCCGGCAGGCAATCGCGCGATCCTGCACCCTGCACATCGCCCTATCTGGCTGTCCCTGTCGGTCCCCCCGTCCCGTCCCGTCTGGCCTCGTCGTTGCCCTCGCTGTTGTTGGCCTAGCCGGCCAGGCTGATCCTTTTGGTCTGACCCGCAGGGAACCGGCGTCGAACTGGCTTCCCGCTTTCCCGCTTCCCGCTCCCGCTACGGGGGCCCCAAAAAGCCACCCATCAATCATCTCGTCCTAGAGACTAGATTCGAGTTTAATTTTCGCGGTTCCCGTCCACGGCGTCCATCCGTCGGTTTCAAGGTCCACTCGCCAAGTTGCGGTCACAAACTCTCGCCTTCGGTCAAGGCCAAGGCCACTATCCATCGCGGTCCCCAGCTTAAACGACGTCCTGCTGCCGTTGCCGTTGCCGGACAGAGCCTGCCGGGAGACGCTGCCGCTGCCGTCAAGGCAAACCACCGATGGACGGTGCCCTCTCCGCCATGGCCATTCCTGCAACGATGCCTGCTGATGTCCCGGATCGCACCATCCACCATGGCTCTGCCCCTTCCGTCTCCGGGGACGCGGACACTTCGCCCGGTGCAACCGCCGGCGCCCCGGTCATCAAGCGCCGGGCCCCGATTGCTTGTCGAAGGTGGGTTTAGTTTCCGTCGCGGCTCCGATGAACCTCTCTCGGCCGCTCCGTAGCACGCCGTTTTCTACCGTGCCGGGATCCTGTTCACATGTGTGGCATTAGCTAACCGCAATCGCGGCTTCGTAGGTGTCGGCGGATGAGGAGTAAATGCGTCCACGACAAGGCACAACCGCCCTGCAAAGCCTGCCTCGAGGCTGGCCTTGGAGCTTCAGACTGGTGAGTCGTCCCTCTGATTCGCATCCTCGAGATGCCACAAGCATGGCCACCGCTGATACATTCTGTGAGCAGTGTTTTCCCAGTTCGAGGCCAGCCTGATAATGATCGAGAATTTCGTCATCCGCGCGTCAGGGCAGACAAGGCGGCTCGGCGTGACCCCGCAAAGGTCCGTCGCGAAATTCTCGACGCGCCTGTTGTGCGACAACCTGGACAGAGGCTTGGCGACGAATGGGACCGTCTTCCTCCAATGGAGGATATCGTAGACGGTGTCGGGCGGTTCACTCGCTACTACTTCCAGCTGGGCTTTATCCCCAAAGATCAGTTTCTTCAGAAGCTGCATAACGATCCACAATCCGTGAGCGTTTTCCTTGTTGTCAGCATTCTGAGCATCTCGGCAAGGCTGAGTCCTCTCCTGATCAAACGGTATGGATCCGGCCTCAAAGCTGCTGAATTTTTCATGGAACGAGCCTCCCACCTTGCGTACAATGAACTTTATCAAGAACCGACCCTGGAAAGGTGCCAGGCGTTCTACCTGCTGAGTATTGCCCAACAAGGTAGTGGCCTTAGTAATAGGAGTTATGTAAGTTGTGTGACACTCTAAATCAAAGCGCTGGCTGACCTTATAGATCAACATGGGCGTGTCTATGCGAATGGCTTCATTGATGCGCCTCCACCGGGAAGAAACGTACGACGTGAAGAACCCCACCCCTGAGCAGATTGTACAGGCCGAGTCTGCACGGAGAACCTTGGTGAGTCTGCCTTCAAAATAATAGCATGTGAGTTTTTGACTGACACCCTGCCAGTGGATGCTTCATAGCCAAGATCAACTCCACTCTAGTCCGTATTCTCCTGTCTCTCTGGCTGCCTCGGACATCACTGCTCTTCTTCCATGCGAGGAACGGGATTTTGCCATGGGCCATGAACCCGTTTCTCGAGCTGCTCTTGAGGGCACACCACCCGCCGAGGAGAACCCAGCGCTTACTTTCGACCCTGGCCGATCCCTATTTGCTTCATTAATCCAAGCGCATCACTTCTGGGGTATTGTGAGCCGTCGTGCCGTTAATTTACCCCGAGACACGAACCCCTGGGATCAAAGTAGCGAATTTGCGATGCTCACCAGAAAACTGGACGAATGGGAAAATGGGTTGCCCCAAGACCACCAGTGGGATCACTACGTGCTGAAGCAATATAAACAGGAGGGCCTGGACCTAGTAAGTATAGTGTGTAAGTACCCATACTCAATCTCTGACGAATGTAGGGCTATCTCGGAGTGACTATGATCCCTCGACTCTGCCACATTGTTTCACGCCGGCCATATCTCATAGAGTGAGTCTGCAACAATTGCACCAGCCACGCAATCCTAACCACAATATAGCTTCCTGACTATCGGTTCCAAAGATGAACACAAACGGGCCTACTTCTCCAACCTCTCAATGGAACTGTTTCTTAACGTTCGTCGCCTGTATGATCAAATCGTTGCTCAATTCAACGGCCGCTCACCTGACGAGAGCGTCGGGGCCCAGATGGCCGCTTTTTGCGTGTACAGCTGCGGTCTGCTCTCCACCTATCTCTGCCGGTATCCTAATAGTATGTTTCTTGCATTATATCACAACCCCATTCTCATGAGAAAGATAGCTGACATTTTACTTCACAATAGTCTGCCCTGACCCTGTACTTACTGGTCAGGGCCCCGAGATGTTCAATCGAACAAGAAGCATCCTCAATGAATGTAAAGAAGTCTGGCCATTGGCCTCTCGTTGGGTCGAGGCCCTAGAGCGCTTTGCGTTAGACCCCAATGGGTCTTTAGGGATTGAAGGTAGCATGGCTGATGGTAAAGACCCGATTCCTAACGCGGTTGCCGTCGCGTCCTCTCCATCAATGGGCGGAACCACGGGCCCACATGCCACATCTTCAAACCCCTCCCCATCTTCTTCATCCCTCTATGGTCAAGCCAGGGGCTCTATCGATGCGTCCCAGCCCGCCTCGAATCTTCAATCACCTTCCTCACACGATATCATGACGCCAATGACAACTCCGACAACGCATATCCCCCAACATTACGCTCATCAGCATCAACATCAACAGCAGCAACACCAACACCAGCATCAACACCAGCATCAGCATCAGCACCAACATCAACACCACCATCAACATCAACAGCATCAACATCAACATCAACAAAATCAACAGCATCAACATCACCAAAATCACCACCACCAACAAGCACAACAGCAGCCCACACCCATTCCTATCCCTATTCCAATTCCTGATGCCCAATACTCTCAGCAACTCTCTCATCTTTACATGCCCCAAGACAACAACGTTGAAAATTCCAATTCTATGGGCATGCTGATGGGAGGTTTTGACTCATCACAAAATGCGGCAGCAGCGGCAGCAGTCGCAGCGGCAGCATCCGTTCAGGGTTATTCTATCCCCAACAGCAACTCACTTGTGAGTTCAGCGGGCGCTCCCGTATTTTATCCCTCCAATGATGGGTTTAATGAAGAGCTTCAATTCTATATCAATGGGCCACAGGAATGGATGCCCAGTGGCGTTTTTAATAACTATAACTGATGGCTATCCTTCTCGCCCTCGCCAGAAATGGCGTGGTGCAGACTGGTTTACGATTCTGTCTTGTTTTTATTTCGTTTCTCGGTTCACAAGAGCACATGTTGCCACGATTGATGGAGATCTGTCGCATTTTCGTTCTGATTCTTTCATTTCCTTGTTTTATTTATGTCAGACATCTTGTTTTCTGCGGACATCGAACAACTGGTTGGTGTTTGCATCATTTTGCATGGCGGCACTTTGTCTTTGGGTAGTGAAAACCAAAAAAAAGCACGGTCCCTATGGGTGAGACTGCTTGGAGTATGACGGTTGGGATAGCTGATGGGGAACCGCGTAGTCCCCTTTTCTTTTGTATTTGATACGATACCTAGATGTGGATGACTGAGAGGGAGATACCACCAATGCATGTATGTGGAAAGTTGTTTCGCACGTATAGTAGTTATGACGAAGCTAGGAGAATTGAAGATGACACGAAGCTGACTTGGTCCGTCTTATTTTTCAAGGAAATGCACACATGTCACGAGAGGTGAAAGGGGCATATATCACGAGTGAATGAAGGCATGCGTGCATGATGGGTAGGACACTTGGTTCTTAAACTGCAAGACTATGGCATTTCGAACGAGCTCACTTGATACTCTAGTCCGACACGTATCATCCAGTTTGTTTTGATTTCTCATTTGCTTTCTTCTCTTCTCGCTCTCTAATAGAAATCTCTCCTACACACTCCTGAATTTGGTATTCCTTTGATTCCACGCATTGTCTCCCTCTCGTCAACTCCGCCGAATTCCTTTCGGGGAATGTCCGAATGCGCCATCTCGGGCTTTCCCAATCACTTGAAAGGGAACCCAAGAACAGACCCAAACGGACCCAGGCGAGACAACAAAAAAGCAACAAGACAAAAAACGAACCGACCGCCTTGACTCCCTGAGCCTCTACATGAATTTTGAATCGCCGCCGCTGTTCATCCGCGCGGGGCATACATGACTTCTTCTATTCCTTCGTTGCATCTCTGACAAATAGATAAAAAAAAATGGGGTGGTGCTGTGAGTGTGTAGTGGTGTGGAATTGGGATGCGAATACAGATGGAGCCTGGTGTAATGCCGATGTATGATGATGGGAAGGGTCGTGACAGGGTATTTTGATTACTGTAGTGTCGTATGGGGATTTATATACATGGAAGCGTCGTGGGGATCGTGTTATGCTGTGGCGGGGGGGGGGGGGGGGGATGGGGAGGGGATGATGCCCAAGTGCTAGGTTTGCAACAGATGTTGGACCGTTCATCATAATCTGTCTCCTAGTTGGGCGCATGATCATATTGCATGATCGAATCACGGCGGTGCGTGAGTGTTTGTTCTAATCGTTGTGTGGGCGAAGATTAGTTTTGGGCCATGACGGTCTGGCTACCGCCGAGCTGACGTTTGACCTGCTCGCGGGCCCAACGAGCAGTCTCGATTGTTCGAGGCTGGAACTCGCGGTTTGTCTTGGTTTCCTTGATCATGACGGTGAGCCAATCCTGGCGGAAGGCATCCACAAGCTCACCGTTGGGATAAGCATCGGCAAGATCACTAAGGGGAGTGCGTTAGCTTCGCTCGTGACTACGTCTGAACATGAACTTACCCGATAACACCCATGGAAGCGCGCATCAACGACTCGCTACGGTTGGGGTCGTTGGCGATCACATTCAGGAGGCTGAAAATGTGAGGGACATATTGCTGCAGAGCCTGCGTCTTGGAGCTGGCCTTCATGGCGCCAATGATGCCGCCCCAGGCATCCATGATGCCCTCTCGGAGGGACACGACATAGTCGTACATCTCATAGGGGCCCTCGGGGGTGGCTGTGACGGTCGAGGCCTGCTCGAGCACCTGAGCGACAACAGAGAGGTAAGTCTCGAAGTGGCCGGTGATGGCGCCGGCAATGTCGCCAAAGCACTGGAGGATGGCAGGCTTGAACTGGTTCCCAAGAGTGGTGCTCTGTCAACGAGTTAGCAAACATGGTACATTTCCGGTTCCTCACAATCGAATACATACTCTCAAATTGTTCAGGAGATAGTTCATGAAGTTATCGCAGAAAGGCTGGCTGCGCTCGCCCAAGGCTCGGGTGATGTCACTGACAAGGCCGATAGCCATGGAACAGAGACTGGGCTCGTCCTGGTTGCCGAGGGCGTTGTACAGGAAGGGAGCAAACGCCTCCATGTACTTAACGAAGTCCTCCTCCATTGAGGTGGCGAGGCTGCTGATGGTAGCAAAGACGGCATCGGGAACGCTAGACTTGGCGCTGACGCTGTTGAGGATCTGGAGCAGAGCCTGCATGATGCGGTCTCCCAGAGGGATGATCTCCTTGTCCAGTCGGGTAATGATGGCCTGGAGCACGGTGCACAAGCTGTTCTGCATCTCCTCCAGTGTGATCCTGTCCTCAACACTGACCACCTGGTTCTGCAAGGGAACAGTCTCCTCAACGCGCTTGATGATGACATCCGAAAGCGACGCGATGGGCTGAAGGCTCTCAGAAGCGGAGTTCTGCACGAAGACGTTGAGAACCTCGTAGGAGGCAGTTCGCACGGAAGTTTCGGCGTCGGTTCGGGCGGTGACATCGAGGAGAGAGCTGACTGCCTGGTTGAAGTGGGGAGTCAAGGCATTGGAAGCAGCACCAAAGTCACCAGCAAAGCGCTCGGCAAGGTTCATCAATGCCCAGCAGCAAGAAGGAGCCATCTTGGCGTTGCTGAGGAGACCCTTGAAGAGGGACTCAATAAGGGTAGGGAGGTGAGTTTCGGGGTCGATAGCCTCAGAGCAGGCCTCGGTGATGCGGCCGAGGGCGTATGCAGTGGAATCACGGACGTGGAGGGACTGGTCGTCCATCATGGTGATGAGAATGGGAAGAGCCTGCTTCACGATGGGGTCCAGGACCTTCTCGTCGGGACCCTCCATGATGGCACCAAAGGCAGAGACGGCAGCGTCTCGGTTGTGCCAGTCCTCGGATCGGAGGTTGCTCTCAACAAACTGCAGCACAGGGGTGATGATGGTAGCACCGACGGCCTGGGCGTACAGCTGCAGACACTGGTAGGCAGCGCGGGAGAGGTTGTACTCATCGTCGGTGGCGTCCTCGTCCTGCTTGGTCAGAAGCATCAGTAGCACGGGAACCACCTCATTAGCGGCAACGCGGGCAAAGTTGTAGAAGGGACGCATCTGGTCGGAGCTTTCGACCTGGGCGTTGTCGTCCTCGATGGAGATTTCCTCCTCGCAGACGGAGCTCCAGAACTCAACGGCCAGCTTGGCAACGTCCTCGTCCGAGGACTTCATGCCAAGAATGGTGAGGCCAAAGAGAGCCTTCTCCATGTAGAATCGCATGTTCTCGTAGTAGAGAGCCATAATTCGGTTGAGGCAGCCAAAAGCGCCCTGCTGGATTCTGGAGTCATCGGCCTGAGTGGCCTCACAGACGACCTGCATAATGTAGTTGCGCTCGCCCTCGTGCTTGAAGTTGTTGCCGACAAACTCGAGCGAGTCACCAAGGGCGGTGATGGCAGCGAGGCGGACCTCGAGGTTGGTCTCCTCCTTTCGAGCGCCCTGGACGACGGCGGTCAGGATAGCATTCGAGTGTGTGACAAGAGCCATGCGCAGCTCTGGGTCTTGGCTTTCGCAAATGTAACCGATGGTGGTCAAGGAAGACTGCTTCTGGTGATCGGCGCCCTCGCTGACATTCTTCACAAGGAAGGGGAGAAGGTCGGACCACTGGCCACGGGGCAGCTCAATGGTAGCAACGGAGGCAATGACCTGGGCGGCAGCAGTGCCGGCCTGGGTGTTGGAGGAGCCCAGGGTTTGCAGGGTGAGCTGCTTGACCCGGGTCTTGGTCTCGTCGTCTGTCTGCTGTAGCCATTTTGACTGCAACTCCTGCTGGCGAGCGAAGTCGCGGGCTGTGAATGCGTTCTTGAGAGCAATACCGGCGGCGGCACGGATGGAACCATCGGCTGAGTCGTTTGCCAGCTCTTGCACCAGAGTGGCGAGGTATAGAGGCTGGAAGCGGGAGCGGTATGTTAGCAAAGTTGGAGGTGAGGTCAGGGGAAGCGGGGGGTTTTAGGGGCTGCGTACGAAGTTGCTCTCGGCGGCTTGGGTGAGTTGCTGTTCGGCGGCGTTTCGCAGGTTCGCGTCTAGGGAGAGGGAGTCAGTACGATGGCGATTCACACGCAAGGCAGTTTGCAGGGCGTCAGGAAGCAGAATGGGGGGCTCATTGTCGACAATGGAGCAAAAGGCGGAGGGAGGGGGGATGTGATTCCAGGCAGGGTGTTTGAGAGGGGAGCAAACTCACCGGGCGACAGCGAATTCGCGAGCACCTGGTTTATCTCTGAGCTCGACATGGTTGCAATATTAAAGAGACGTCGTCATGCGGCTTCAGGCCAAAAAGGAAAAGGAAGAGAAAAGGCCGAAGGCGTGCGAGACGAAGAGAGACGGTCGTGGAAAGGCGCACGTGTCGACAAGGTAAAACTGACTTGCGGCGGAGACGCGGGGGTTTTTTTTCCACGGGCGGTGGTCGTAGTAGGCCTTGCCTGGCGAGAGGGAAGGAAGTGGGCTCGGCTTTAGAACAACGACCCAAAAAAAGAGAGAGTAAGGGGAGTCCCAGTTTGCTAAGGAAAAAAAAAATAGAGAGAAAAAAATAGCCCTCTGAGAGGTATATAGGCCCGATTGCAAGTACAGACAAAGGACGGGATGGGCTAGCTTTTTTTCTTCTTTTTTTAATATTTCTTTTGGTGTTGCACACACACAAACAAGGCCAAGGGCTTGAGGGAAGGAAGGAAGAAAAAGGATGGGAGCGAGAGTTCGTCTTGCGGGAAGAGGAGCTTTTGGGAACTCGACGGCCAGTTGCTCACAGCAAATGGGCGAATTGCAAACAAACGTTACCGCCTACCGCCTCCGGTCGCCAATGTAGGTACCGCCCAGGTACCGACCGCCTGTCTGGCCATCTCTCGGGGAGCTGCTTTTGGCTGCAAGGTGCCACTGGGGAGTGCCCACTGGGGGGCCACTGGACCACGCTACCACATGGACTGCCGGGCTGCCTACCGCCACTCTTGTTCCCACTGTGCCGACACGGTGCTCGCCCTCCCACCCTCCCGTTTCTGACGTGCACCCAGCGTTAAAAAAAAAAGTGAGTTTCCAGTTGATGAGATGAGCTGGCACCGGGGCGTGTTTGTTGCATGCACATGCGGATTGGCAACAGGTACTGAATGAAGAGATTGGCCGGATGCTAGCGAGCAAGAAGGCCAAAGTCAATTCACATCTATGACGAGCACGGAGAGGGATCCAGGGGCTATTCGGAGGGGCAATAGCACGAGTAGCCCAAGAGTCGAGTCACGGGCGAGGCAATATGGAACCGAAAAGAAGGAAAACAGAAACAGAGAGCCAGGGCACTAGGTGTTCCATACTCGACCGCCATTCCTCCTCCTTCAGGCCCCGGCCTTCCAGGTCCCAGGCAGGCAGCGGCAGCCTAGCGACATGCACGACGCCAGATAGGTTGGGGCGCTGGCTCGCCTCAAGTTCCCCCACATGCAGCATCATAAACCATCAGGTGCGTGCCCTCCGCAGCGATGCGCAGTGCAGCGCAGTGCACAGTTGCAGCGCCTTGCATCCCAGCACCCATCCGTTTCCCGTCCACTAGACAGCGAACCCACCGAGACGGGAGGGCCTTTTTTGAATGCCTTATTTTTCAAGTACACCCACATGCACACAGGCACACGCACACACACTCACGCACACTCACGCTCTCACTCGCTCTCACTCGCTCTCATTCTCTTGCACTTTTTCTCCACAGTTGCCCCCCTTCATCGAATCACGGCTCACTGCGGGAGAACTTCGCTTAACCCGAGACGGCCAAGATAACCCGCTCTCAGCCAATTTCAGTCTCTCAGCAGGGTGTGCAGCGTTCCCCTCCCCCCTTCGAAAGCCCCAAAAAACAGAACTCTAGGTCGGCGTCATCACTTCGTGCGCGGACCAAGTGCCCTGCATAAGCACCCGGCACCCGCAAACCACGGTCCCCAAGCCTGTGAATTTGGGGCTGATGATTGCCATCCATACATACATTGGCAGCCAGTTGCAGGGAGCGATAAGACAAAGCCATGAGCACAAGGCATGATGGTCAATCACAGGTAAATTTCGCCCAATTAAGCAAACGCCAACAGTCTGTTACCATCATGGAATCGAATCAGATGGCCTATGCTCGGTGCCAGCGTCCAATCCCCTTCGGCGTGCCCTCACTCTCGTGAGGCGTCCATGTCCTCATTGTCGTCAACTACGCCTGCCAATGTGCCTCTTTTGTCCCCCGCTCGTGCACATCCAATTTCCCCCCGGTCCGTCAGTTGGTGAAATTGCGGGCACAGTGTGAATCTAGCCGTCGTCAGTGCAGCCCATGCCCATCAATCCATCGCCCCCCCCGTCTCTGCGGTTCGTTCGTTCCATTCCAACGCGTCCCGTCCCTGGCTCCCGTCCGGGTGCACGCATCCCATCTCACGGACAATCAAGAAAAAGGGCCAATGCCTGGGGCGAGTTGGCAGAACACCGACCATCCGAAACACGCCCGTTCCCGTTACAGCTTTGATGTCAATTTACACACTTGTAGACTTTGTAGCTGGCCCGTCTCTTGTCTCTCTCGCCACTTCTCCGGATAGCGCCTTTTTTTCTGAGCACTCCCTTTTTTAGCATCACTACAGAATACATGATCAATCTCCTCCGTTGACTCACAACCACCTGCATGCTGCACTAACCCGTCCCGTTTGTTCATTTGTTTATATTGACTGCCAAAGTAAACAAGTCTCCTGGGCAATTTTGCCGCCGCCCCCACCCTTCCCTGGCAACCACCGCTATACTGCCCACCAACCTTTCCAAGCCGGGCCACCCGTTCAGATAACCTCATTAAAGAGAAGCCCACGATGTCGGCCTTTGCCCCTTCTTGGCTTCAGCGCCCAAAGGTGGATGTCATCGAGTTGGTTCTCGTATGCTGAGGAGCCGCAAAAGTACTGGCCCGCCCCTTTTTTTCGTCGCGCCCGGCATCAGAGACATTGATATTTTCTTGTTTTGAAATTCATCTCTTTTTTTTTGGTGCTGCTACCCCACCAACAACTAAAACACCACCAACCTCACCCCAAACTACATGCAAAACATGAATGTCCCAAATCTCCACCAAATAGAATGCCAAGCTCCTTTTTTTATTTATTTATATATATACCTTCGTAGTGTGACGTTAATTCTCTTATCCCTGGCAAATGCACATTTCCACCAAAAGAAAAATTCAAAAAAATACGTAAAAAAAGGCCAAGCACAAACGAGCAGCTAGTTCCCACATGCCCACCCACAAAACAAACTCCCCTCCTGCACTGCGACCCTACCATGTACGTCATCAGAAAGGAGCTACTTTTCGTCCTCGTCTTACTCAACTCTCGTCCACCAGCCGCTCCACACCGATATCGACATGTTACTCACTGAATCTGCAGCAGTGTTAACCTCTTTTACGTGCCACTGGCCACCTGCTCCAGAACGTTGACCGCAGTCGAAGGAGAGTTAGCACTGTTGGATGCGTTCAGGACCAGCTTGTCTACAGAGCTCTCCAGGGGTTGAGGGACATAGGGGCCGCCGGGGCAGTTAGCGAGCTGTATTCTGGGGGGCAATACAGCTCTTCCAAATGAAGACTGGTAAGGGGAGAAATGGACGTTGCTAGCAACGCTCAGAGGAGCAATCAGAGAGGCTCTAGATAGCATCTCTGCAAATGCTCACACCCCACACGTGTTGTCTGTCCTCGACAACAGTATACTCGATGTAAAAGTGGCAGCCTTAACATCTCAGCCCTGACCAATGGCGTGCTCCTTATAGACGCGAACGTTCATAGTCAACCCGATACATCGGAAGGAGTTGGTCAAATTGGAAATGGGACTGTCACCCTTGTCGCACAATTAGTACTCGATGTCGTCGATGGCCACCATGCCCTCGAACCTGAGGTTCCCGGCCTTGCGAAGCTTGAATCCTTTCTTATGGCATTCTAGGAAGAGCCACTGGATATGCATACGACCAAACCTCCATAGGGAGCGCAGGGGGTAGACGTGGGACCTTGCCGCACGCCTCGGCGGTGTCGATGATGCGCTCAAGGTCAGAACTAGGCGGATACCCTTGGTGTTGCAAGTTCATGCCTAAAGTCACCAGATCGATGTTGGTAACATGCTTGCCGTTTGCGAGTCGATGATTCTCGACTCTGTGGGCACCGGCCATCTGAACCAACTCGGCGGCGGCGGCAGCAGCAGCAGCACAGCTTTAGTTGTTGTGGGGGTTGCATGGAAACACACATCTTCTTACGTTTGATGATGGTGCGACAAAAGCCCTCGATCCGGTTGGCACATCAGTTGGGTGTCGACGTCTCAGCGGTGATGGGGAGGTCGAAAATGGCGAGTTTCTCGACCGAGGGTTCCCAGGCGGCCTTTACGGCCTCGCACGCCTTGATAACAAACTTGAGGTTGAAGTTTGAGAACGTCTTGGGGCTGAACCTGAACGTCTATACAGTGCCCTGTTGCTCGAGGCTGTCCTTGGTCAAGGGCTGCACCAGCTTAGCGCAGCGTGCAGCAAGCTCCAGAGTCTCCTCCTCAGAGAAGTTGAAGTCAATGCAACGGAAGCACTTGCTGGTGGCGAGCTGGATGTCCATCATGTCTTCTTGACTCCCCTCATAGCTTTGATGATTCTCTTGATGAGATCCTCGCGACAAGGAGATTTTTATCTGCTTGTAGCCGGTGTCGGCAAGTATTCTAAAGTATCGCCATTTCTCTTTGCCGTTCTACAGAGGGGTCGTATTAGTCGAGAATGGCGCCCAAAAGTGGTGGTTCAAGAGGTCGGAGAACTTGCCATGTGATCAACTCGACTCTTGTTTCCGTCTCAGAGATCTATCGATGGCCATTGGCGAAGTTTTTTTTTTTTTTTTACTTCATTAGCTGCTCGTCAAACGTAACTCTTCTTGCCATGTGTGCCATTAGCTCTGCGTATCGCAAATGCCTGATGCTTCAGTATTCACCACGCTTCATTCGCTACTCAGCTGCTTGTTCGCTCCCGTCCCCAGATGGAGGTCCCTCCTCCGCTTCCATTTGATTCCTTTTGTTGCGACCGCTGCCGCTGACCAAGGGTTGTTTTATTTATTATTATCTTTGCAACCTTTTTTTTTTTATACCCTCGCTCGTTCTCGCGATGCATACCATTCCCGTGCCGCTCTCTTGGAGGCCGTTGTATACGGAACCTTGTCCCGGAAGGGGCGCGCGGGGTTGGTGGGGCTCCCGCGTGATAACCGGGATTCCGCCGAGCTCAAACTAATGAGGTCACAGGTTCAGCGATAACGCCTTTGTCCAAGGCACCCCGCATCCTCGCACATTATCACACATAACATCGGCTCGGCCGTGTCAGACATGTCACATCGCATAACCCTGTCTTGTCCAGCATCACCCCGATCTTGGCTGTGTCCTTGCCTTTAGCTTTCTGGTCGTAATTCGTAAATTGATTGTTCTCATCCTTGGCAATGGTTTAGTTTAAAGATAAGAAGGTAAAAAGAAAAAGAAAAAAAGCATCTACCAACGTCCGGTCCAGATCCAGTCCTCATTATCCTCGCGCCGTCATGTTTCATGACTGATTTCATAATTCATACATCCTCTTATCCCAAACCATGAAAGAGCTCCTCTCCGCATTGTTTCCAAATTGCTCCACAGAGGTTTCCTGATCGCTCCCTCACCACATCATCCTCGAAACAAGAAACATGTCCTGTGGTCCAAGAGCTTCCAGAAAGGTATCCGTAATCCAGTAGGAGCTGTTGCTATCTCTCCCCTCCTCTCCCCCCCCCTCTCTCTCTGTTTCTATCTCTCGAAACGCATCATGGTAACGTAACTCATGCCTGGCAAAAACGCCAAACACATCATTGAAGCACTGGAGCACAGGTCGAAGAACGCCTTGTCGCCATAACTTTAATGCAGGTAGCCGCGAGGTGGTGCACGACCTTCGTATAAAAGATCACGCTCCACATACTCTTCCCAGCGAGGGCTTCCCCAGGATCGGTGTCGGCTTCGTTCCCAATCCTCTTGGTATTCCCTCTCCCATTCGACCTCGCGGGCGCGGTCCTTGCGCGCTCTGCGGATTTCGTCCGAAATGTCGACCAGTTGAAGTACATCATCCTATGCCAGTTAGAACCCACTTCAGTTCCACGCCATGTCTGCGGGGGAGACTTACATAACGAAGGTAGTCCATAATGTAAAAGAATCTGTCCGTCTCCTCATACTCGTAGCCAACTTCTTCAATGGCCTGTCGGACCACCAGATCCTTGGTGACCTCGGTCCACATGTCTTTGGATGGTTGAGCTCGTGTAGATCGTCGGTCCGTCACCTTTTCAATATCAATCTCTCTCTCGCGATCATAGACCGAGACGCTCAGACGATCACGGCTGGGAGGAGGAGATGGCTCCTTGTGGACGGGGGAAGCATCGTCATCTCGCTCCGGGATGAACTGAGTCCTGCGGACGCCGCTGTACTTGGTGTAAGTGGTGTCAGTGGCTGCGCCGCCAACACCATCCATGCGAATGCGCTCTGTTCCAGGAGGAACATCCACAATGGTCCAGTCCTTGGTAACTCCTCCCCAGGCTTCACCCATGCGACCGCGGGAATCAATTTTTGAGGTGAGGTAGTCTGCTTCCTCATCGACTGCGCTGGGGGTGGGGGCAGCGGAGTGAGCACGTCGTCTGGTTGGCTCCTCGAATCTCACCGACTCCCGTCGGATGACCATGTCATCATCGTGGTAATGAGATCGCCGCTCGCGGCTCTTGGATCGAGAGCGGGTCGTTCGTCGAACGTCAACCTCTGTCTTGTTCTTGGACAATGAGATGTCAATATCTGTCTCACGCTCTCTCACTTGCGAATGAGCACGAGGTCTAACTGCAGGGGGAGGAGTGGGAGGTCTGGCTCTGACGACACCTGCATCACGTTAGGGTCTGGGTTGGGAGAGGTCACAAGTGTATGATGAACTTACCGTGGTCAATGTCTCGCCAATGTGTGATGACCTCTCTCTCAATGGTAGGTCCCCGAATCACCTGGGGAGGAGGGGTAGCAGCCTTGGGTGGAGGAGCAGGCGAGGGCGCCTTTTCACGTTCGATGATGCGAGTTCGGATACGCTCCTGCTCAACTGGAGGGGAGGGAGATCGTCGGGGTTTCTCTACATATCTCACAACATTTGCAGGAACCCGCTTCTGGGAGGGCTCCCTGACACGCTCACGCTCGATAACCCTCGTGCGGGAGCGAGAGTGCTCATGCTCATGAGGGTGCGGTGAGAGACTTCGGGGCCTTCGAACGATGCGCTCCTCGCGGACGACAACGGGGCTGGGGCTTCTGGCGCGGTGTCGGTCAACCGTCTCAACCTGACGTGTGCGGAGGACCATGGGCCCAGCGTCTGTCCGGCGCTCCTCTCGCAAAAATGCGGGTGTGCGATCTTCCCTCTCTCTGTTGGGCGGGCTGATTGTGACTGTGCGACGATGGTAGGTGTCTTCCAGGTCCGGCGCAGCGCGGCGAGGAGCAGCATAATAGTCGCGCTCCTCAAATTCGGTTGTTCTAACAGCGCGACCAGCCATGACTGTCGGCGGGAAAATGAAACCGGATAAAGCTTTGTGTGCAATGGATTATGGGTGAGGGCAGAGGGAAGCAGTTCAGCTTAGCGAAGGCGGCAGCTTATGAATGATGTAAGTGCTGGAGGAGCTGCGGGGCCTTTCTGTGTGAGGCTCAGGCTCGTTGTTATCAAAGAGCAGGGTATCCGACGACGATGTTTACCAAAGCGAAGGAATAAAGGAGGGGAAAAAAAGAAGAGGTGAAATGTGCAGAAGAGGGAGGGCTCAGAATGACAGTGGTTTTGAGCGTCAGGTGAATTTAATGGCGCGGCAGCAGGAATCAGGATTAGCAAGGACAACCAACGTCGTCATCCGACAGCAATGATGAAAGGTCCCCCCGGCCAGAATTAGAGTCAGCCGTGACCTGCCTTGATGGAGGGGCTGGTGGGCTAGAGCGGGGATGGGAGGGATGAAGGGGAGGGTAGCAGCTGGGCTAGCTAGCGAAGACGAAGGCGAGAGGGAATGTGTGTGGCAGCGGACCGCGGTGCGGGAGGCGATGATGGATGGCAGATGTGGTGAAGATGGGCACAGGAGCAGGGAAGAATGCTCAGGCAGACAGATGGAAGGTGGAAGAACAACGAAGAGAAGAAGGAATGAGGAGGGACAAAGGGTTTTAGAGCAAGCAGGCAAAAGTGCAATAATAAAGAAGGCATCTCTTTTTCTTTTTTTTTTCGTCGGGAGGGGGGGATGGGTGCCGCCGCATGGATCGCGAGCAGCCAAGCTTGTTGGTACATACAGACTCGCTCAGACTCGCTCGCTTTCACCCATTGCCGCCGCCCAGGATGCAGCCCATGTGTGCCGGCGCCGCTGCACGAGAACCGCTGGGCTGCCTGTCATCAGGCCGGCTTGGCCACACTCTGGCACCCTGTCTAACCACTCTCGCAGGGGTGCCATGGCGGCCCAATGAGGCGGCCAGGTTGCCCACACGAACCGCCGTCATGGAGGGTCAGTCGCGCAGCTTCTGCTGGAACATGCGACCATCCAGCCTGACGACGCGCCCCATTGAAGCCGGCACCTAGCTGCTGCTACCGCATTGAGCATCACGGCAGGCCCATTTTAGCTTGCAGAGCTGCTTTTCCAAGCATGGCTCGGGCCTGGCGGGAAATGGCAAAAAGGGGATGCCATCGACAGGAACGAAGCCTGGGTTGCGCTGCTTGATTCTGTCAGTCCCGGTCTGGTCATGATTTGCGCCAAGGGTGTTTCGCCAAAGCTGGGCTGGCCAAGGAAAAGCCTCCCCCCCCCTGGTCCAGGTTTGTAGAGATCCAGGTGTGGATATGCCCTTGACGCAATGACGCAGGAGCTCTCTCACACACACACAGCCCCTCTCTCTCCTTGGACGCCCCGGCACTGTGGTTGTCTGTTTGCCTCCTCTCCGCTGTTGGCCAGCCGTTGAAAAGAAGAGCTTGGATGCCATCGAGTGGCAGAGCAAGTCAGCTTGGAAAAGCGTCCCCTCTTCTTCTCCTCCCCCCTGCCGAACGCTAAGCTGTGCGTGGAGCGTATCGCCCGTAATGCATCCAAGCAGCCGCCGCGGACCCGGGGCAAGCCCGTGAGCCTGTCAAGAGCCGCCAAAGTCTTTGTCGTCACCAACAACCAACAGCACGCGCCGACAGTGCAGCGAGCGAGCGAGCGTTACAGAAATGCACGGTAGAGGACGGCGAGTTTAGCTTTGTTGGGCATTGATCCATTCAACCCCCAGAACGTGCTGCAGGGCACCCCGTCGTCGGCTGGGCACGCAAACCGGAAATCTTTTCTTTGCTTGGGTAGCGAGCGAGCCTTCTCGAAGCTGCGCAGACGGGGATGTAGCTGGTATGGAGGCAGCCCGACCAGTGGGGTCGACGACTGGAGAGAGCCCGATTGTGGCGGTTTGTCTGATGTACAGCTGCCAAAGCCTGCGGTGCTCGCAGAGAGCTGTGCCTGGGACAATCTGGATAAACCCACTGCACCAAGCAGCCGATGCGATTCGATGGCGGCGCCCGTGCTCATTCCATGCCCCCTTCGATGCTCGTTCGTGATCGCCGCCAAGTCACATGCCATTTGCGCCTCGCGGTGGATACCTGCCCAGGTGCCTCCACACTACTCAGCCCAATCGACATGACCCCCGTAGGGCTGTGCCGTGCGGTCAGCGCCAGCCCGTTCTCCGAGGCTCTCTCTCTGTCTCTTTTCCGTCTGGCCTCGTTTCAACTTGGGTCCTAAAAGAACGAGGTGCTTTTGCAGCTTACAGGTTGCAGCAGGAGCCCACAAGGTGTGCAACATTAAGCGCCTTGACTTTTTTTTTTTTTTTTCGCGCGGAACGGGACGATCCGGAATAGACTGGTGCCAACTTCAAAATAGAGAGCTGCGATGGTGCGTTCAGCACCCTGAACCCACAGACGGTCTGGATGCATGTTGGTTGTCAACGCCTCCAAGAATAGGAACAATAGGCGCCCGCACCCTGCATGTTGTTTCATGCGAAGCGCCCAGTCGGGGGTTTGAGCTTGCGTTCGCAAGCCATTGCGCTTGACTGCGTGACTGAAATCAAAGACTCGGTGTTGGCATCGTGCAGACGATCTTAAACCCATGGTCCAAACCCCCTTTTTCATCTCAGAATGGATCGAGGGCAGCCCTGTCTCTCAGTCCCTCCATCTTCTGTCTGTCTCGATCTCCACCCCCATCTGCCGACGTCTTGTTGCCTGCATTGTCGCCCGCATTGTCCCGACAAGGGAACCCTTTCTCCTCAGAGGACCCTTTTTGCATCAGCCACTCAATGCGTAAAACATTTATGGATTATCCGTCACTATCACGTGCTGCCAGGTGTCCAGCTCACTGCAGCTTGGTTGGTGGCTCTGGTTGGTGGCTCGGTTGGCGAAGCAAAAGGTCGTGATCAACGCCAAGTAGCCGCTTCAATGTCATATGATATAAGAATGAGACACTGAGACATGCAACACACGCTTTTCCCGGATGTTTTCAGCACCTGTGTCTCAGGACAGAGAATTCCTCAGTTTCCTATCTGGTCCTTTCAGAAACCCCATCTGTACCATTGCGTCCTCGCTCCGATTTGCTGTCGACCTGATGCTGACTTTTGCCCTGCCCCCTCCCCCGCAAAAAAGCAGCATACGGGTTGAAAGAAAAAGTAACAGAGTATAAAGACTGCATTTATGCCCGACGAGCGTTGTGTTCCTCGCTGTGACACCGCCTGGAACTATGTTAACCTGAACTCTGAGGGGAACACCTGCAGCCTGAGTTCTGGACCCAATTTCACTACTGCATGGCTACCTGGCAGTCTGACGCTGGCGACCGAAAATGATCAAGGCTCCACAAGATTAGTAGAACCAGTAACGTGACGGGCAGCGGGTGCCATGGAATTTGGGTCACGGCGGGAAAGCTTTGTGCGTGACAGTTTACCAGCCTTATCGACATCCCAATCATATGTCCCACGCTAGTTTGTCGGACCCAACGAATACTTCCAAACATTTCGCCTTGCACAAATCATATTCTAGCTCGATTACTATGCTGGGCCGAGGCATGTATAATTTTCTCGGGTGTTTTAATGCGGTGCGGCACAATTTTTCCCAGCATGCTCGGGATCCACCATTCGAAGCAAGACGGGATATCTGAGTAAGATGCACACTATTTTCATCGTCATGTTACGTATCGGAGGGGTGTAAACATATAACGCATGTGTCACTGATTTAACGCCCCGGGTTTTGAAAGTCGATGAAGTGTGCATTCAACTACATCGTGTATTGATGCTGGGAGGCAGCAATTCTAATAGTCGAGGGCAAATCTAAGACCAAAAATAGAAAGCCAAAGGTAAAGCATATATGGTATGGTTCAAGATTTGCTCCCTCTTTACGTTTGAATGGGCACGATGTCCCCATCCCGTGTGTCAGATATAAAAAATGTACGCCAAATGGTTGGAATTACTCCAGAATACACAGGCTAAGACTATAGATAAATATTTTTCAGCTGCTAACGCCAATTTTAAATTTTGGATTATCCCATACATCAATTCACCCATTTTGTCAAATGAATAGAGTGTTGTAATCAAGTCGATTAGGCACGTGAGTATCAGGCGAGCTTAGACGATAAAGCCTGGTTGTGTGTAATAAAAAGACCCGGCCAGAAGAACAGAAAATAAACCAAATAACCTTGACCTTATTTTATTATTATATTTCGAGTTTGACTCTACCGCCAATATCTACCATGTTATCGACAATAGCAACAGTGAATGCATACCAAGCTGTCGTTTTGCATTGCTACCCTAGAGCGAAAGCGCTCGTCAATTCCCATTGTATGTACACAACTTCACAAAGTATGCCTCACAGTAAAACAATGTTCGGATCCTCGGTTCAACGCAGCTTACCAAAACTATATATGTGGCTCAACATATTTCACTGGCTTTTGCAGAGCCTACATGCGGTTGGTTTAGAGAAGTAAGCAACCCAGCTGTTTGAGAAGTCGCGGGACGCGATATCGGTAGATGGGTGATTGTAGGAGGACATCAAAAACGAGCGGAACTTTGCCTCCTCTTTCATGCGTGTCATGATGTAAAGAATGGAACAAGGTAAATATCCTCCCACGTTAGCCGCAAAAGAGTTTCTCGAAAGCCCTCCGCCCTATGTCATCTATTGCGAAATTGCTACCGCTCCTCACCCGGTTCCAATGATTAGTTGAGCCCGAGAGGCTCGCGGCTACGAGTCCCAGAAATGCAAGGCCTGTATCGGGCTGGATTAGCTTTGGCTTTTGAAGATGCCGAACACAAGTTTCGAGGGTATTCTAAGTGCTTGAGACACCTCAAGGACCAACTTCTGGGGCATATTCGCGGCTATATAGATTAGAGAAGAGTCAAAATACCGTTGGTCGTGAAGAAAGACGATCCCGAGGATGAATATAGGAATGGGCTTTCGAAGCTGGAAAAGCCATGGGTAAGTTGGTGAGGCGTGCGGGAACTTCTCGGCGATGGCAAGTTCCAGCACTTAGTTCTGTCCAAGAAAGGCTGATGGTGAGGATATTTGGGGGATTTTTACGCGAGTCAAGAGAGGTCCTGGCACATGCGGTTGAACTGATGAATGACGGCGACCAGATAGCTTTGTGAAGTCGTGTATTTGTAGATGGAACCAAGAACCGTGGTATTTTTCTAAATCCAACTCCTACCAATGCTGTGAACCCGCTATGAAAATGCCCAAACATCTAAAAAAAAAAACATTACCAAAAAGAACTGACCCAGCCCCGAACCCAACCGTCATAATCATGCAGCCAACTTTTCCAGGCCGGCTGTGTACTCCTCTAGCTCGATTCCCCTGAATCCCTCCTCGACTGACCAGGCACGCCCCCTTTCCCTCTCGTGCAAGAACTCGCAAGCCCGGCCCACAACCAGAAGACCTGGCGGCCGGCTGCCCTCGGCCTCGATAGCCTCGGCGACGTGCTCGAGAGTTGTGCGGATGACGCGCTGGTCGGGGCAGCTAGCCCGCTCGATAACGGCGCAGGGGGTGTTGCGAGGCCAGAGGGCACGCTTGACGTCCCCGGCCACGACCACGGGGGACGCAGGCTCGGGTAGGGGCTGATCCGGAGTGGCAGCCTCGTCGCCTGCGGGAGGAGCGAGGGGCTCCAGCTCGACGGGGGTGGTGAGCTCGCGGACGAGGCCGACGATGCGGTGCAGCGCCATGAGGAAGACGACGGTGCGGCTGGGCACGTACTCGGGGGGCGCGGGCGCCTTGCCCTTCTTGCCAGTGCCGGTGCAGATGAGGACCTGGTCGGCCACGTCCCGCTGGGTCGGGGGGATGGCGGCGAAGAGTGGAGCGCTCAGGGCGCTGGTGATTCCCGGGAGGACGGAGACGCGGTGGCCGAGGCCCTGCTCGCGGAAGTAGGCAACCTCCTCGCCGCCGCGGCCGTAGATGAAGGGGTCGCCCTGCTTGAGGCGGAGGACCGTCTTGCCCTCGCGGACGCCAGCCAGGGCCATCTCGAGGAGCTCCTCCTGGGCGCGGTCGGCGTTGCCGGGGAACTTGCGGGCGATCTGGACCGGGGTGCGGCGCGGGATGAGCTCCAGCACGCCGGCGGGCACCAGCTTGTCGGCAAGGATCAGGTCGGCCGCCTTGATGGCCTTGTGGGTGGCCTGGGTGAGGAGGTCTGGGTGGCCGGGCCCGCTGCCGGCGAGGATGAGGCTTCCGGTGCGCTTCTCGGACCCGTCGTCCCGCTTCAGGTCCGGGCCCGAGGACCCGGGGTAGGATTGGAGAATGGCAGCGACGTCAGCATCGCTGATGGAGGCGAGCCGCTTGAGCGGCCAGTACTCGCAGATCTGGCCGAGCCAGCGGATGCGGCGGTTCTTTGCGTCCTCGTCAGTCACGAGGCGGTTGAAGTGGGCGGCCTGGTCGACCGAGTCCTCGACCGACGATTCCTCCTGGGCCAGGGAGTCCTCATCATGAATGCGGCGGCGGACGTCGCCCAGTCGGGCACACGCGGGGCCCAAGTTGGCGGGCAGCGAGGCGGCGATCTCGCGGCGGATGCGCGAGGCGAGCTTGCAGCCACGGCCGTTGGTGGTGACTCCGATCTGGAGAGGGCCGTCGGTATGGGTGGAGAGGAGGGAGAAGGTGCACAGCTGGGGAGCGTCGACAACGTTGACGGGGATGCGATTGCGCTTGCAGAGGTTAGAAATGTGTGTGCCTAGAAAAGCCGGGTTAGCTCGCGACTGTCGTGTCGACTCGTTTCGTTTCTGGTTTGTGAACGTACTCGCAGCATCTCGAGGTCCTGATGTCACAAAGACTGCATCAACCACGCCGCCGACCTCTTCTCGGCCAAGCTGCAGCAGGAAGTCATCCTCAAACGGCTTCTGGTGCCATTGGACCTGGCCCTCGTCGATGCGCTTCTGGAGGCTGTAGTGAAGCTCTGAGCCCTCGGGCGCAATCAATATGGGTCGCGCCCCGGCGTTGATGGACTGACCGCAGCGGGTTGCGGCGAGAGGGTTCGTTCCAATGACAAGGTGGACATTGTCCCTGCAGTTGAGGGATGCGAGGAGCGACGTCGCCATTGTGGTAAGTGTCGAAGGCGGGAGAGAACAACTTTGTTTTCCCTTTTCTGCTGTCCTCCTCTGCTGTATATGTGATACCACTGTCCCCCAATAACGTCAACCTTGGCACCGGTTTGTGATATGCTCAGAGAAGAAACCGTCTTGCTTATTTGTCAACGGCCAAGAAACAATGAAAAAGAGGGTAAAGAAAGGCATTCAATGGCAGAAACCTCTCAACCTTGACTCGGTCCAGAACGGCCATGACGATTCCTGCGGCTGGCTTATAAACGACGCCGCATTACCAAAAAACAATGGACCCTGCGGCCCCGCTGCAGCCCGCATCGAGGCAAAAAAAAAATCCCAGCAACCCCAGTCGCAGGCCCATGACCCCTCCCCCTCACTAAAGTCACTAAAACGATTTGTCCTTAGCACCCCTCACAGCGCTCTAAAATCCCCTTCCTCATATTGGCCCGAGTTGACGCCATTTCGCCGCGTGGGGATGCAGCGCCCTATCACCGTCCCCTCGGCACCCTTCGGGCTGTCGGCGTCCCTGCACGCTGCCCCCGCAAGACGTTTTGCACGCTGCCCTCGTCAATGGCGCAACCACCGACTTCCGCGGCACCGCAACCGGAGATGCTCAATTCCGCGCTTGCGACCTTCAGATAGGAGATGCACAAACCGGCTGGGCGGGCGTTTATCGGCAGTCAGGGCTCTGATAAATGATCACACAAGTGCCCCAAATGACGACAGTGCTGGCTTACCTGAGCGATCCGCGTACCTGGTTTTGCAATGACTGGTCGCAGAACAAACACATGCGAGGGGGTGGCATGGGGAGAGAACCCATCAACGAATGAATGTAGTGGAGGGGGATTTTTCACTGTATGGAAAACCTCCTCTATATACCATTTATTTTGAGCATTACCTCACATCCTGCTTTCCGGTTATTGTAGACATGTCTGTATGCCAAGTTTTGTGTCTTTTGTCGCGTGCGTGCTGGGTTGCTTTGCTTATCGCTGACGATAAGGTACGTACCACCAACGCCACCAACCGCCAAAAAAACACAAGGGCCCCTCAGGAATATCCTGACAACGACTAAAAAAGAAAGCCTCGCAATTGCTCGCAATCGTATTATAGGAACAGCCCGATGCGGGGGTCGAACCCGCAACCTTGAGATCGCGTACTCGTAAGAGTCTCACGCTCTACCGATTGAGCTAACCGGGCGTGGCTCTTATTGTTGTTTCCGAATGCCCCAGAATCGCCCCATTAACTTACACGGGCCTGGTGGGTTCCACGATGAAAATTTTGGCCGGGTGTGGTGGAGACAACCCACCACCATGATGGCTTGGATCAACCATTAACAAGGACCCGTTGACTTAGGATGGTGAGGGTGTGACTGTCTGTGTGCTTTTCTTCCTGGCAAGCCAAACCCATCACCCAGATTGAAATGAGAAATTTCTGGTAAAGTCATGGCACCTTGTGTTAGTTGTGTTGAGATCTATAATATATCGTTAACATGAGCTTTCCAAGCAAACGCCCTCCTTCTCCTTTTTTATGCTTTTGCCTTGCCGTCATACCCAGGCATCCTTTGCCTTTTCTCTTGTACACTTTAGTATTTTACAGTTAGGTGGTAATACAAATCATGCTCGGGGACGTCGTCGGCGTCGGCGGGCCTGTCTATCCTCTGCCTCTAGTTCCGCATCGATTTCTTCATCCATTTCCCTCTCAATTTGGCGTTCTTCAGCCTCTTCGGCTTCCACCAACTCCTTTAGCAAGTCTTGCTTTCTAGTCTTCTTGTTATTGCTTCTTCGGTCTCGTGGTGCATTCGACTCATCAGCTCGGATACCTCCCGGACCCATGGTGATTTCAACCTTGCGTGGCTTTCCTCCCTGTCCAGCTCGTTTGCCGCCGTCATCTTGGCCTCTGCCCTGCCGAGCAGGTCGGGCCACCCGCGTCTTGGCACCAAGAGCCCACAAATCTCCCCATCGAGACTTTCTGGCATCATGGTACGCAAGTTTACTGAAGCTCTTCGGTACCGTCCAGCGCTCGAGAGTTCCCTGCGGCGTGCACAGATCGAGTGTGACATGTCCCTTGCGCTTGAGCGGGCGCAAAACAGTTCGGGGCAGCGTCAGCATATCTGGTTTCTCGTCTGACTTCTCGTATCCCTTGAACGCGGCCTGCGTGGCCTCTTCGCCAGTCATAGGGCTGCTTTTCGCCACTCCTCGACGAAGGACAACATAGCTGAAATCCACATCGCCTTGATTATGCTGGCCCAGTCCAAGGACCCTGCTGTAGAAGCCAGGTCGCACGAATCGCTGGTTAAAGTAACAAAAGTCTTTGCGGCCCTTACTCTTGCCGGGGAGCTGATACATTGGGCATGTACCTTGGTTTGTGCAAGGAGCAACAACATAGCCAGGCTCGCGCTCGCGTTCGTAAGCCGGGTTAAAGTTTTCGAGGTTGATTGGAGGCTGCCCTGCTTGAGGTAGAAGGAATTGCTTGAGAACAGTGTCTCGGACGTGAGCAACCGCCTCGAAACCTCGCGGGTGGGCCTTTTCTACAACAATCAAAATGCCACCGTCCTTGCTCAAAAGGTTCCAAAGATTGTTCAAAATAGCCTGACGGTAATGGTCTTGCTGCTCCTGGAGAAAGAGGTGAGACGCGATGATTACATCATAACTCTTTCGGGCTTGTGGTTTGTCTCCAGCATCCAGATGCTCACCACGCATCTCACCAGAGTGTTCGTAATCTGGTAGCCTTGGGAGGAATGTTGTGTTGTCGAGGAAGCTCTTGATGCGGTTTCGGAGACGATCAGATCCAACGATCACAGTTCTTTTACCAGGGGGTTCTGATCCCTTCACCTCGCCCTTCTCCTTCAAAAGTTCCCATTCAGCTCGGACAATCTCGTCCCAGGCGACCAAGCCCGCACTACCAGATCCTGCATCAAGAACACTGAGACCCTTGCCCTTGAGTTTTGACTGCAGCCATTCACTTCCAACTCGCTTCCGCACCTCCTTCAAAATGGACATGCTGGTGGCATATGATGGGGAAAGTGATCCTGCCACAAAGGCATCCGCCTCGATTTCGGTCATATGTCGCTGGTCAGCAGGAAGGCCAACTCCCTGCATGGGTCCAGTCTTGTTCCAGGAGGGTGTTGCAGGTGAATTGGGTAGACCGGATCCACCAAAGGCGTCCTCGGCCGCCTTCTTGACGTGGTCAATGTGGGTTCGGTTCAGAAGACTGCGAATGGGCTCGACCAAACCCTCTCGGGGAAGCACAAGCTCGACCAAATCATCATAGAAACGACCTTCAACGGACAAGGGGTGGAATCTTCGTGTATCCATAAGTTCCCTTTGACTGTACTCTTCTTCCTCGGGCCAAGCCTGGGCTTCTTCTAACATTTTCTCTCGTGCCTCTTCCGCCTTGGCTTCTGCCGCATCCTCTGCTTCGCGGCGTTGTACCTGGCTCTTTTCAAAGTCCTGCGCAAGCTTCTGCATTGCATCATACTCGCGCTGGTTCCTGGCAACTAGTTCGACGTATCCTGGAGGATGGAAATCCAAAATATTTGGCCCATCTTGGCCTAGCTCCTCTTCGGGAAGCACTTCGCTCGTGCCGCCCTCGGCCTCTGGCTTAATGTACGAAATTTCTTCAAACTCGCCACCCTCAAGCTCTCGGATTATGGTTCCCTCATTATCTGGTCGCGGGGCTTGAGGCCCCATGTCGGCATGGGTGTCAATGCCGACATCTTCGGGTGTGGTCTCACGCAACGGCGGTCCGTACAATCGCACGTAGAGAGCATACTCTTCCTCGTTGAGATAGTCCTTGGGAAGCGTATCTCTGAATCGTTGCTTAGCCTCTCGCACCACTTGTTCAATTTCTTCTGAGGTTGCACCGGTCGGAGGCGTCGAAGTGGTCGGTTCTTGGCGCAAGCCTCGGGTTGTCGAAAAGGCCTGTGTAATTGCGCTGCTCTTATTGGCTTGGGTGAATCGAGAGGAAGCCGCTGTCTGCGATTGTGCTAAAGAGTGACGGAAGCTAGGAAAACGAGAGGAGATCAATGAAGGAGGGAAAGCACGCCCGGGACAGGCATTTCGAATCCCTCGTGCCGACAACATTGCAGTAATGTACACAATTGTTGGGGTTGTTGGATTCAGACCGTAGCTTCTTTCGGAACTTTTTTCTGCCATCCTTACCATCGCGCTATCACGTGATGGGCATGTATCATCTACATCCCCATTAAACGCCCAGTTTTGGAACAACGGGAGAAATACAGTGGCGAGAGTGTAGGAGATGAATTCGATGCATGAATTAAACGCCAGTATAAGTGTGTACATGATCCCGAGCCATAGAGCGAACCCTTTAACGCCAAGAAAGAATTAATCCAGCAATTACACCCCACTTATTCGGAACCCAGGTCCGCCAACGTCTTAAACACGGGCTTCTGTGCTTGTGCCTTCACCTGTCCGCCGCTTCCGTGGCTCGGTTGTACCGGTCGCTTGAGATTGAAAATGGACTTCTCCGCTGCTTTATAAGGGTCAAACTAGCGCGGTGTTAGTTCCGCTCTTCGATGCCTCCTTTCTTTACCACATACCGAGAACAGGGACACGAAATAGAGTCCGATGAACGCGACCAACGCATTAAGAAAGGTACTAGGGTTCCAAGACACCGAAGGAATCACCGGGCCGCCATGACGGGGGGCAGCCTGCTGAGCAAGAGACTCGCCGCCCAGCTTGCGACCAGGGGTCTTGAAGGAGTCGCCTGGCTTTCCCGCGTCGCCGAGCTTGAGGGCGTTGGTGATGGCCTGAGTGAGGGCGGGGGGGTTCGCGCCCTTGATGGTCTCGATGCAGTTGCCGCCGTGAAAGATCTTGAAGGTGGGCATGGCAGAAACGCCTTGCGTGCGGGCAATAGTGGACTGGGAATCGACGTTGACCTTGGCAAAGGCAACCTTCTTCGGGCGCGAGTGTTCGTTCGCGAGCTTCTCAAAGTGCGGAGCAATCATTTTGCAAGGACCACACCAGTCGGCGTAGACTGTCAGCCAGAGGTTAGATGAGCAACGTCATCGGAATGGGTGGAGGAGGGTCCATAACGTACAGTCTGCGATGACGACATTGGTGCCGGAGAGCAGGGCCTGCCACTCGTTGGTAGAACCGATGTTGATACTCATGATTGGGATTAAGCAATGAACCTAGCGCCAGCGACGTTGAAAGAGGAACGTTGTGCCTGGATCGTGAAGAAGGCCAGATTAGATCTGGATGCCTCGTGTTGGTTGCGAATCCGGCGCTGACCAAGCTATGGCGCAACCACTTCCGCTTCTGGCAGGCGGTGGGTGGCCCAGTGCGGTATTCTGCCATGCACGAACTCTATCGGCACCCCACCACAATCTGTCAGTTCACATCTCATGAGTCGGGGGCTACAAACGCGAGTAATCGCAGTGTAATTTGAGCAACTCCTACTTATGGTTTGAGCCTATCGATATTTAAGCCCTGTTTTTATTTTTTTTATTAATTTTTTTTTTAAATTAGGGTTTGTAGGCAATAATTTATATCACTATTCACGGATCCTTCTCAGCAGCATAATGTCAAAGATGGATGGATACGCGTCTAACACGAGGATCGAGGCTAATCCTTGCAATAAATCAACCTTGTTTTTAACTACTAGCAATATGGTGGTCTTTGGGTGAAACTTGGGCCTCACTCGATATTTCATACCTCAACACCAATGCCTTCGCATCACGGCAAGTATAATGCCAGCGTGTCCGCAAACGTGCTGTTGTTCTGAATCGCTCCAATCCAATCCACCCCATCCCGCTCGATCATGACCCTTGCACCCACCGTACTCAAACCCAAGATCCGCGTTCCTTCTGCGGGTCCCTCGATGCTCAAAATTCTCTCCTGGCAGTATTCTGGAGACTTGTTGCTTGCACACGAATCATTGTAATGATTGAAAAAGGAGTACAGCCCCAGCCCATACACGACCACATTTTCTGAGTCAACAATTCTCAGGCCCCAGCCCATGTTGCAGGTCGCACCAGAATTCTTTTCGCATTCTGCCTGAAAGTCTGGATCATGGAAAAAAGGCTCGGGTGGGAAAGGATAAGGTGCCGGAGGAAGTGGTTGAAAGTATGGTTGCTCCGTTTGAGCATGCCCGATATACACATCCCGGGTATTGACGAGCTGATACTGGTAAAGAACATGATGCTCTGAGCCTGTAGCACTCAACCAAATACGGCCGCGCTGGGAATCAATGAGAAGACCACGTCCTGCAAATATTGCGACCCGATTATACATCTGGTCCTCCAAGTCATGATCCGCGA
Organism: Calonectria crousiana; assembly: GCA_013406985.1. Classification (NCBI taxonomy): domain Eukaryota; kingdom Fungi; phylum Ascomycota; class Sordariomycetes; order Hypocreales; family Nectriaceae; genus Calonectria; species Calonectria crousiana. Next base: position 639,563 of record VTGD01000010.1, on the reverse strand, counting down.
CCCAGAGCCAGCAATTTTCCATCAACAGGCCTCCGGCGGCGACAGTGATGTGCATGCTCATGTATGCCGCGATGCAATTGGGGTTGATTGCATTGGTGCCATATATGGCGGGGCACTCCGAAACTTGCAAATATGTCCCAGCAGAGCCTCCGATGCGAGTATGTACATCCCACATGCCGGAAGGTAACCCAGGAGAGAAGAGGTTGTACTGAATAAGGATCGCGCCAGCAGCAGAACCACGGATAGATACAATTGTGTCTGACCATTCAATCTGGCCAATATCTCCAGGGCGCCCCACTTGGACGACAGGGCGAGGGCTTTTGATGTCTTGAAACTTGGGACCGGTGCCCATAATGATTGAGGCTTGAGCTTCTCCCACTATCTTGGCATTTGGTGGGATAAACACCGTATCTGTAACAATATAGATCCCCGCATCTAGATATGCAATGAGACCATTGGTGGCCGTGTAACCGAATAGTGCGTTGAGGCTGGTTGTGTCATCACGCAAAGCATCTCCAGCTGCACCATTGACCCGCGCTGAGACAAAATATTGTGCTGCAACTTGATCATATTGAGGCTACCGACAATCAGCATGGGCTATATCGGCTTAGACCCTCGCTCACCTTTGACCGCTCGTAATACTTGCCGCCTTGATAAAGATTGGCGCTGCTGTTGGTCAAAATTTCGTAGTATCCAGTCTTGTCAAATAAACCACTCGAGTCAGCAAAGTGCCCCTGCGAGACGTCAGCCGTTTTATTCACCTCGGCGTTATTTAATCATTCTCACCATGACAAAAACCCCGTCAGTGTTCGACTGTAAGACGCTTGCGGTTAAATCGACGCCCCCAGCGCCCAATACCACGCTATTCACGTTCTTGAACTGGACATTTTCCATGATCAAAGATCCTCCGCTCCCCAGAGCTCCGCTATTCGTGCGAGTTGTAAAAATGGCGACGCCAACATTCTCAAACGAACTGTCGATCATGGTTATGGAGCCTACCGCATGCGACATGTCGTCCATCTTGATGCCGATCTGGCAATCCTTGAACACCACGCCCCTGAATGTCCACCCCCAATTCCAAGTCATCCAAATAGCAACTTCTGCATTGAAAAACCAAAGATTGCGTGCAGTGTACTGCTGATTTCCTAGGACTGTAGCATTGCCCCCACCGTAAAAGTAGAGGTCATTCAGTAAACCGCCAGAGCCCTCTTCAATAAAAAGCCCCGTATGTCTGTTCCCAGGAATTGTCGAGAGCCGAAAAACGCAGTTGGTGATGGAAGATGCCTGAGAACTAGGCCAGTGGATGCCCACAGCAGGAAATCCTGGTGGTAGGGCAGTGGTGTCAATAACGAAATTGCGAATCTGTCGAAAAAAGGTGTTGGTTGAGTTCCAGGCCAACACACCGTTCGGAAGGTAAGGATTCGCATCTATGAGAGCAAAGCTGTATCTATAAAACGACCCGGATGCTTTTATTATCGGCCTATCATTGGGATCCCCGATGAGCTGGGTGTAGTAGAGGTCAATGATGGCGCTGCTGATAACGTAGGTCCTGCCCAAGCATCAGAGAGAGTCGGGTCGACAGCACATGATAGCCATGACAGGCCAAGCCATACCCGCTGGGGAAGTACACGGTCGCAGGAGAAACGGTGCTCCCTTTGCACACTCCGGGAGCGCATCGGCTACTGGCGCTGATGGCAGCATTTATAGCAGCCGTATCATCAGAAACTAGTCCGTGTGAGTGGCTGAAGAGTCCATAGTCTCAAAAATTACGAACCTCCATCTCCCACGGCACCGTAATCCTTGACGTTCCGAAAAACAGGATAGTTAATGTCTGGAAAATAAGGAGATCGGCCAAAATGGCCAATGTCTTCCAGCCAGTACCTAGCCTCTCCCACGCCGATGACAGCCAGAACGAAAAAAAGGACAATCCTCATTGCGACGATGATGATAGGCCGAGCAGCGTAATGGAATCAAGCACGTAAATTGCCGATGGAAAATATTCGAGTTCTTTTCCAAGTTGCGCTTGTCCAAGCTGTGAGTTGAGGGTGCCTCAGAACAAGTCCTCAGGCGATTGCTCATTTGGAGACTAGTTGAGCAGGTGCGATCCAAATACAGCACGTCCCTTCCACACAGATCACCGCATATCAATTAGGATCGCCTGAGTCATACGTTGGACTTTTTTGCCAGGCCAAATCTTCTTCGGGTCAAATGAATGGACTTTGAAGAGTCATCTGTCAACAACGTGGCCATCATCCCAAACGACAAATCACTGAGCCCAGCAGTGATACAACTTCCCCTCAACTTGCATGCACAGGGACTCGGGCGACTGCATCTTGTGACGAGAGAAATAAATGCCGCTCTGAATGATCGCTTACCAAGGTCGCTAGTTTGCCATGGGCCAGCGAGCCGATGTTGTGAATCAGCGTTCTACCACGCAAGGCACCAGTCGAAACGAAACAACACCCCCTCATTCATTGATACCATGACAGGGACACAGCATGCATACAAGGACAGACCACAGCATTTTGCATTACAATGAGCTTTTATATTTCGTTGTCTATGTTCAGGCTGCGATAAGACCAAAACTTCTATAGTTGAGATTGCACTCCCAAATCCGAACCCAATCAACGCCATTCCATGCGGCCACCACCGTGGTCATAACCCCATTATAATACTGATTATTCGTTGCACACTTTATACTCATGCTGGGGAGTGAAAATAGGTTGCTATTCAAAGGGACGAACGCTTCTCCGAGTCCAAGGCAACTGCTTGGCCAAGAGTGCTTTGGGCCATGCCCTTCTCGCCCGATCGCTTGCGCAGGACGTTCTCGATAAAAGACTCACCGGCCTTGTACGACGAACGCACGAGGGGTCCACTGGCGCAATACAAGAAACCCATGTCGAGGGCCCGCTTGCGCCACATCTCAAACTCTTCAGGGGTAACATATTTCTCGACCTTGAGGTGACGCTTGGTAGGTCGCATGTACTGGCCAAAAGTGACAACGTCGACATCTACCTTCCGAAGATCTGTCATAATGTTAGCTTTAGAAATAGGAGAAAAGTGTAGATATTGGTCCCGTACCTTCAAGCGCAGCCTGAACCTCGTGCTCCTGCTCTCCAAGTCCGAGCATAATACTTGTCTTGGTGATGATACCTTCCTTGCCCCTCACATCCTTGACATGCTTGAGCACGGCTAAACTCTGTCGGAAAGTGGCTCTTCGGTCTCGAACATATGGTGTGAGGTCCTCCACCGTCTCAACGTTGTGTGCGTAAACATCCAGACCGCTCTCCGCCACAATTCGCACCATGTCCAGGTCTCCGCGGAAGTCACCAGTCAGTGCTTCAACCAGGAGAGTGGGCTTCTTCTGCTTAATCTTTCGAATCGTCTCAGCAAAGTGGCGGGCACCACCATCCGCAAGATCATCTCGGTCTACACTGGTCAGGACGACGTAGCCCAGACCCCAACGAGCAAGCGCCTCGGCAGTGTTTTCGGGTTCGTGGGGGTCCAGGGGCGCGGGGTTTCGGTTGGTCTTGACACTGCAAAATCGGCATCCTCGAGTGCATGTGTCTCCCATCAACATGATGGTGGCGGTGGCGGCGCTCTTATCGGAACCGCCCCAGCACTCGGAAATGTTGGGGCATCGTGCCTCCTCGCAGACGGTGTGGAGCCCCAGGCCTCTTAGGTCGTTCTTGATGCTCTTGAAGTTGTCGTTTCCAGCGGGAATGGGTGTCTTGAGCCACTCCGGCAATCGTGTAATGGTCTTCTTCTTGCCGGCGGGGCCGACCTCGGCGGTCTTCAGGGAGTAGGCCTCAGCAGCAGACAGAGGCTGGATGGGGGACGAATTGCCGACGAAATCGGAAAAGGATGCGAGCTCGGTGTCCTTGAAGTAAGTCTTTCGTTTCGGGGCAGCCTTGCCGGGTTGCTTGGGATCGGAGGGAACTGTAGCAAAAGAGCGAACTGCGGGCGAACAAGTCGCGCTCAGCGCTTTTCGGAACGGGGCATGAGCCCGCTTGAGCGAGGGCGCGATTGAAGCCATGATGAGTGCGCCGGTCTCGAGCGAGAAGAAGTGCCGCTCAATGTGAACAAAAAAGGGGAGAGAAAGTTCTCTCGTGTGATGATGGTGGGATGTTCGGACAGGGATGGATTGAACAAAAGCTGGCTGCAGCACCCAATGCGAAAAGTTGGGGAGCTCAAAGCCGGCAGGACCCGCCAAATCCGCACCAAAGCCGGGCTGCCATAGACCCCGGCCAATGAGGAGTCCGCGGAATATCCTTAATCAGCTCCATTCCCTGTGGCGGCCCCAACGCCCACGCGATCGAGCACGTAAATGACAGGCGGCTCGGGACGAATGGCCGAAGCAGCCCATTACCGTCGGTGCGCGAGGTTAACCGCCCAGCCGCCGGAGCAAGGAACCGAGGGGAGCAGCCACTGACTAACACGAGCACACAACAACACTATGGAAAACCTGGCACTCGCGGGTAGTTGCACAGCAATCAATAGATGGGCGGGGGTCAGGTATTCCGAGCAAAGCGTAAAGTACCATTTGCTCATCTATCTACACTAGCCTTCTCGTCACGGCTCATCAAATCGTGATCCGTTCCCAGGACGCTCAAAACACCAATCCCCCATTTTTTAATCCAACTCCAACCCCGCCGAAAAGAATAAAAATCCATGCTCCAAACTTCAATCCGTCCGTCCACGAGACATTACGGCCACTTGCTGGCAGGGTGCCGAATCCAGATTCGGCAACCTTCCAGGAAAAGCAAACCGGCATGCCCCAGAACCACCTGCCATCCTAAGGGGGTATCGCCGTAGAGAAATGAATGAAAAGGGATTACACCAGAGAGCAAGAGCGTGGCCATCCGGAGCGACGGGTTGGTATTATTCCGCGCTGCCGACGCCACACCCCTGGTTTCTCTGGTCCTGCGCTCCCTGTAACGCAGCACAGCCAGAAAGAGATGCTGACAGAATGATAATGCTAAATAGGTCTCCAGCCAGCAACGAGCACCATGCCGTTACCCGGGCATCTGAGGAAAGGGGATATTGACATCTCAAAGTCGTCAGCTGTTTGTCACGCCAAAGCCTGGTGAAGCAGCCTGCCAACCATCTAGATGGAGGCAAGCGAAGTAGAGGGGGTGGGGTATAAGTGTGTATAGTGTGAAGTGTAAAAACAGGCTTTGCGGACGCTCGACAGCCGACAACTACCCTCCCAGACGCGCCAAGGGCAATCAGAACCGGGGCGAAATGCGCAGCGCAGTCAACGCGCGCTAGGTGCCGGGTCGCTGGGGGATGAATTGAAACATTACATGTTGAAACCCGCGAGGTGCTTGTCGACTAGGAGCGGGTATGTTTTGCTCGCGATGGAACGAAAAGGCCGCGGTCAAGCTCTCTATCAAGGCAGAGCCAATGCAAAAAAACCAAATGATTGGGCTCGTCAGGTGAAGTAGAGGTTATACGTGCTGAGACGGCTCAAAGCCACCCTTACAACTAGAGGGGGTATATCGTTGTGCCGTGAAAGTTGACATCGTTTCATCGTTATGCCGAAGAAGTTGTGACCATTGTTTCTTTTTTTGGCCTTGAGGGGACCAAAAAAAAGAAAGAGGGTCGAACAAAACAGGCAAGAGTAAAAAGTTATGTAAAAGACAAAGGAAATGGTTTGAGTTGATGATCGCATCGAAGAGTTCGAAAGTTGACAGTAGAGAAAAAAAAACTTATTCTTCCCCATCCCCCAACAACTTCCACCACAACGTTGTTGCCTCGATGACTTACATCAAGGCAACGACGATGATACCAGCGACGCCAGCAAAGGCGAACTTGGAGGCGTCAAGAGCAACACCAGCACCAGTGGTGGTGGTGGGCTGGGCAGCAGCACCAGAGCCGGTGCCAGCGGCAGAGCCGCCAGAGCCAGAGCCGGAACCAGGAGTGGTGTAGGCGGTGACGTGAGAGACGGGAGTGCCAGTGGGAGTAGAGATGATGGTGGTAGCATTGGCGCTGTCGGTGGGCTCACCAGTGCCGGTCCAGGTGGCAGTGACAGTGTGGACGCGGGACAGGCTGTAAGTCTTGGTCAAGGTGGTGGTGGAGGTCTGGGTAGTGGTGTCATCCCCAGATGCCATGGCAAGAGCCGGGAGGGCGGCAAGGATCAGCTTGGAGAACTGCATCTTGGCTGTCGGTTTCGATGAACGATGGTGTTTTGGTGTAAGTGCTTTCAAAGCGTGCAGCGATATATCGCGCGTCAAAGAAGTTGTGTATGTTTGCGTGGGCTCGTGTAAGAGGCCGAAGCGAGAGTTGTAGTGAGCGTGGTAAGGATACTCGGTATCCTAAAAAATGGAGGATTTGATGTGAAGGTGAATGTACGAGCAGCTAGACTTTGCCAACGAAGTCTTATTCGTAGTGAAGGTGAAGTGCAAAGAGATCTCAAGAGTGGCTCGTTCGGGGGGGAAGGGATCCATGAAGTACCTGGGCCGGGGCGGCGCGACGACTAACGGCGCAGCAGGAACAAGCACCAAGCACCAGCCAGGCACACGCCAAACCAGGAAGATGCATCCTCTTCCTTAGCCCCAGAGCGCCCAGGGACCAAAGATTTCTTACTGGGTGACAAGTAGAAACAGGCCGAGACTGACCAGGGTCCCCCCAAACGGGCCCAGTGCGGTGCCCCCCCGTGGTGTGGCCCCAAGTGCCGCCAGGCACAGGCCGAGCAGCCCAAACAGACACAAGCGTCAAGTCGCCAGCAGAAAGGCCAGCGGCCAAAGAGGCCAAGGGAAGGGGGATGGCGAGGATGGCGACCAGGAGCGCAAGGCGTGTCTCAGTAACTGTGACTTGAAACAGGGCTAGCGCTGCAACAGAGTGTCGCGTACTGGTGACCTGCCATCGGGCCCTGCCCAGGGTACACAACTCCAGACATTCAGATTCAGGACCCCGACACCAGCATGTCGCGCGGAAATTAACAAGAGCCCAAGATCAGGCACACTTCCGACCAGGCCCTGTACACCCGGCGCGTACCCGCCTGCCCGCTGTGGCCTGGCGTCTCTCTTTTTCGTGCTTCAACCTTTTGCGCGGCTCCGAAGGCCTGGGCCTTTCCTTCTTCTGGGCCAGTTGAGACGGCTATCAGGCGGCTCGTCCTCGTCGCCCGAGCCGGCTCTCTTTCTTCCCCTTCACCCTCCTTCCTCTTCCCTCTCCCCCCCCCCCAGCCCCATCCCTGAGGATGGGTTGGTGGTGATTCTTTACGTGTATCAGTTGGGTGGCAGGCGGTGCGGACAGCGGTCTCACCTTGTTGGCCGCGGGCCTTGCTAGCATTGCGTTGATCACTGCCTTTGACTGACTACGTCTTACATACGACAATGCTGTCAACGGCCAACGGCGGTGGGGGTGGGAGGGACAGGTGAGGGGGGTGGAGGGGCTCTAATTGCATGCACAATGCAAGCTGTGCTGCATCCTTTCCAGCATGTTGCCAAGGGAGATCGACGCGGGTGCGGTGCATCTCCCCGACTACCACCGCGCAGTAGCAACCGGTCTTTGCTCGTTTCTCTTTAGGCCAATTGCTACGAGATGAGAAAAAATTTTTAACAGCTTCAGCTTATCCGCCCGCCACCGGCGACGGGAGCCAAGAGGGGGAAGCAGATGGGTGGCTGCTGCTCTGTCTTGTAAGAGTGCCCGCCAGCCGCTGTCCCGCAGTAAAAAGTGGCGGGCCCCAAGCAGCCTTACTGGGCCGCCCACATCATTGTGGCTCGCCTATGGAGCCTAAAGAATTTTAAAGACCTGCAGCAAAGCTCTGTGCAATCAGCCTAGGCCAGCTAGTCAATTGAAACGGGTCCCCATTGTGTTTGACAATGCCATCTCACCCGTCTGAATGGGGCATTCGCAACGACTGAGTAATTACACGCTGCGTCGTGTGGCCCGCGCCAAGTGTGTTAATTACCCGCCAGCTGAGTGCGCACATGGCCCGTCTCGTCGCGTGGTTCAGCAGCTTCACAAAAAAGAAAAGGACGGCTTAAGATTTGCATAATTTCCCTGCCGCCCGCCGTGATTGGCCGCGGCTGGCACCATCTCCCCAACGAGGAGGCTACGTTGACTCCGGTCCTGAAGCACCAAACCCCCTGCCTGTTCCTGCGTCGCTTCGCCAGTGGCTTCTTTTTCGCTCTCACTCGTTTCCTCTTGAACCCCTGACGCCTTGCCCGTTGAGGCACCCATGACCGTGCCCTTTGAGTGGCCTGTGGGCAACCTTGTTTGACCACGGGTATGGGTGTCCAGCCCTCTCCGCTGTCCCGACTTCTGGGGAAGAGGCCCAAAACGGACTGTCACAGTGTTGATCGATCCCCCGTCATCAGCAGAGAAAAAAAACTTCTCGGCCGCGGGCGGACAAACAATGGCGCAACTCTTTCACAATTTCCATGTAAAATGAGCTCCCCAGTTTAGGTTAGTCATCAGATCCTCTGAGGATCACTCGTGCCGCTTCGCATCAAAGCTTACTTGCCTTCCGCGGTCCTTTTTGCCTAAGCTTGTTTCCTCCCCAGTCGCTCTCGCTCTCGTCGGCACGCCGTGGGAGCTCACGACGGCACGGGGCACGTGTGGAGGATTGATTAATTACATCTCTGCAGACAGAATCCTTCTAGACCCGAACGGAGAAAAACCATCTGCGTCATTTTATTTGGGGGTTTTTTTTTATCTCCTTGGGGAGGGTCCTCGCTCACGTTTCCTCGTTTTGGCTTTCTGCGTTCCATGTATTGCTGCGCAGTACGTGGCCCTTCCGTTGAAACTGAAACGTCCCCAAGAGAGCACACCCTTGCTTGACAACTGGGACTTGAACAAAATCCGGCCGGTCCGCTGGCCACTCATCGAGTCATGAATCCCAGCAGCCTCGTGGGACGGGAAAACGGTCGCCAAACATGGTGACCGGGGGCGACGCTCGGGCCTGTATGTTCTCATCGCGCCGACTGAGTGAGCGGTCGCAAACCAGGCGCTGGCGAGGCGAGCCAGGACGGACACGGGGTCAGCACTAATCGGCTACCCGCCCCGGATTTGCGATTGGTCGCGCTCACGTGGCTGCGTCCCCCGTCCATAGCTCTCCCACCAGCAGGCTCCTCTCATCGGCAAACAGCTTTGCTCTCTCTCAATAGCTCCGTTGCTTGGGCCACCGCGCTTGAGAGCTGAAAGGTCGCCCCCCCCCCCCTCCCCGTGCCTAGCGCAGGCGTTCTCGCAGCCACGAGTTATTAATCTGCCGGCTCATGCGAAAGAGAAAAAAAATCTATTTTGCAAAGCACAGAAGCACAACTGCGCTTTGTCTTATGCCACTTTCCATGGAACGCAGCCTGGCAGTTGCAAGGACGAATGAGTTTTGGCCACGAACTGCAGTTAAAGTGCACCTATTCCTATTGCTGTTTGTGCAATTAAATGGGCAAATATCCATGGTAAATGAATTGGCCAGGGCGCTTCCGGATTGGTGCTGAGCATCTTAAACGTGGTCGAGTGTGTGAGGCCAGCGCATCGTCTCGCACACAGCCATTGCCACCTTATTTTAGCTTGCTGTTGCGTCATTGGTGCCGCAGGCCCTCTAGTGCGCACATCGCCGTGTGCCCTCCCCCCTCCTCGTTCTCGTCCTTGTCCTCGCTCGTCCTGCTGCTCGCCCTGCAAACCAAATCCGGCCCGGCCACCTCCCACGGTCACCAACTGGCATTGCGAATCGCGACTGACCCTGCAATTACCCCTCCCCTCTATCTCCCGGGATGGATGCATCGCACGCTATCACTGCATGCCAAAAATCCTGATTCCGACATGAGCAGACGAGCTGACGTCAGGGACCCGAGTTCAAGGCAGTCTGTCAACGAGGTCATGTGGGACAGCGTCAAGCAGTCATAGGTTACACGGGCATAATCTGCTAGGAAACGTCTTCCCAAACGGCCACGCTTACCTGCAGCTGACTTGCTTCACGGTGATTCAAGAGACAGAGCCGCATCACGTTGTTTTTTTTCTATGGCTGCTGCAGGTTCATCCTGGCAGGTGATTGGGGGCAATCATGCAACGTGATGGGCCACGCCCTCTTCTCAAACGCTGCCACGTAGCAAGGCAAGCGCTGTGCCCTGTTTTCGAGTTGCCCCAGGTGGTAGTCGTCGTGGTGCGCGTGTGCGTGTGTGTGTATGTGTGTGTGTGCGTGTTAGTGACGCCTGGATAGGCGAAGCCAGCAAACCTCGCCTAATTTACCCTACAACCAGTCATTTTCCCTTGCACTTCGGCTACAGTTCCCCCGACAAAAGAAAAAGAGAAACATAGTGGTCTTGACAGGTCTGCCTATGTTTCGCTTAGAGGAATAAACAATATTGTTTCATTGCACCCTTGCATCACCTGACTGCCGCATTGTTTTCAAAGATTTTTGCATGAACTACTAGCTGGACCTGAATTTAGCAACAAAAACATGGGGCCTGTTGCCCCTAGTTACTTTTGATACCACTCACAAATTAAGGGCAGCAGCAGCCTTAATTAACAAAGCAATTATAGATTTGACAGATTGACCGCAAGTCAACGCAATATTCCCGCTCACAGAAACCAGAAAAATGAGGTTGAAAAATAATTAAAAAAAAAAATTGGCCCTCACCGCTAACTCGCTAATATGTTATACAAGGTCTGGGCCAATGGAGGGTATCTGATCTATCATATACTTCGTATCTAACTAGCATCCAAGCCAAGTCATGACATCATAATAATACTATTGGTACATTGCAACACATCCCCTGGTTCAATTTTCGTGCTCCTGAAGCCGGCCAACTCACTTGGACAGCTAGCGTGCAGATACGAAGAATAGCGTCACACTTGTGACGGGTTTCCCACCGAAGCACAAGCAAGCCTTGGATTCTCCATCTCCTGCCAATTGGTTGTCTGTCTCGCGTGCGTGTGCGTGTGTGTATGTGTGTGGGTGGGTAGGTGCGTAAAGAAAGAAAAAAACTGAAGTGCCGTCCGCATCGGATGCTGCACATCTGAGTGCATCGTGGCGGGCCGCTAGTACACCATAGTCCAATTGGATTGTGCGTCGCTTTTGATCTGGTGCAGATGGATATATGTTTGGGCATCAACGGCACTTGCTCAGTCGAAAGTGTGACCTGCCGCACCCAGGCTAGTGCTGCGTGCATCGTCGCTTCTTGCACGAGAAGTCGCTCTAGTCACTGCCGGCATGCGGCGCCATCCTTCCTCGACCTTGATTCGAGGATCGGGGCGCTTAGGCTTAGTTGGGACGCCGTTGGGCTTTGAAGGGGGGGGAGAGAATGGTGGGCATTTTGCGCGACACTGCATTAAGCAAACCCGTGAAGGCGAATCAATATTTTGTGTGAATTATGAGTTATGGTTCGCCTCAACGTCCCAGACCAAGCCAAACTGTATTCGGGTCTAGAGGGAGGAATGAGTGTGGTGATGTAAAATGATACTCATCCAAAGTGGGTTGAGTGGGTTGCGACGAGTCCCCCTGCTGCGAACCATATCCTGAGTCGTTTGCTGGATACATCTGGTGCTTTCCCATGAACGGGCCGCCAACTTGCATGGCCGGCGAGTGTTGCTGAGGCTGAGCTGTAACAGGGGTGGCACCCAAGTCCGATCCAAGGTCGGACTGGGGCAGTTGCAAGGGCTGAGTGAAGGAGTTGTTGAAGTTTGGCGTATTGTCGTAGTCGGAGTAAATGGAGGGCAGAGCCTGTCGAGAAATAATAAGGGGCGGTGCTGTGGGTGTATGCCGTGCAGGCTGTGTAAATGGGATTCGCCTGGTAGGCTGTGGCTGGTTTCTTGTTTGTGGGGTTGGTGCTGGGTAGTAATTTCCTGAAAAATCTCCGGCATACTCGGACTTGACAACAGTCTGAGGGATGGAGCGAGGGGATGGAGCTGAGGGAGGCCATAGAGGTTGCTGTGGTGAAGGTTGTTGCATAGGCTGCTGCGCAGGCTGTTTGTGAGGCTCTTGCTGACGTTGCCGCGAGGATTGTTGAGCAGGCTGTTGAGCGGACCGAGGGGTAGGCGAAATAACGGATTGCGTTGCATGTATCTGGGTGCGGTTTTGGGTTGCGGTTTTGTCAGTTGATCGAGGTCGATTGTTGGTCTTCATGTTTCGCTTGCGGGCACCGTCTCGAGGAGCCGCCGTCTCGGGCGGCGGGCGGAACCGGGGAACATCGGACGAGGAGCAGAAGGCACTGTACAGAACCCTTGACTTCCTCCTCATCGGCAAGTCCTCCCTGTAAAGGCAGATGCTTCGCTCCTGGAGGTGCTTAAACAGCTCCTTCTTGTTCGGCAGCTCCTGGTAGCACCTCAGACACACAGATTTGCCAGCATGGCGTGGATCGGTTTGATCCTCTTCTGTCCAGTTCTGGACTTCTTGGCAATGAGTGCAGTCCAACTTCCCCTTTGCTTCGTCGTTGTTCTGGGCACACTGGGTGAGGTATCGCTGAGCTGTTCGTTTGGTGTTGTGCCCTCTGATGATGCCGTGATCGGCGACAATGTGGGTGACGATGTGGGATGCCTCGGCACGCTGCTTGGAGCACGAGTTCCAAGGTTTAGAATCGTGCTTGAGCGGCTGGTGTATGAAGAACGGACACCACTCGCACGAATACTCGAAATCTTCGTCGGTAAGGTCTCGAATTTCCCATGGGATCCTGTGAGGGCGGGCGAGTGGCGTCTGGGCAGGCCTGTTCTGTTCGGCAACGACAACGTGAGGGGCGTTTCTCTTTCGGGCCTGAGACTCGCCCGCGCTGCTGTCATCATGGCCCTGCTGCGACCGAGGTCTTTTCCCTTTCGTAGTAGAATGTATGAGGGCGTTGCCACCTGGTTCATTCATGTTTACCGGGGCTGACGGCTGCGGAATCAGAGTCTCAACCATGCTCAGAAGTCCGTGGATTTCGGGACTCCTCGCCTGAGCTGGCTTCCATGATACGGCAACGCTGGTGTCGGCGGCCAGGCTTCCCGAACCCGGCATCCATGTGTTGACGTCGAGGCTTTCATTAACGTCGTTGATGAAGGGATTCGATATGTTCTGCCACTGAAAGGTGCTGGAGACCTCGTGGTATCCGCCCCAGTCGGGGAAGCCCATGTTGGGATCGGACATGGTAGCGGTGGAACTGGTGCCATCGTGGGGAGTGGGCGGAAATGCGGAAGAGGACGAGTGCGAACTATATGCAGATGCATGGGAGGCGATGACGGGCGACTCGGCGTGCTCGCCTAGTGATTTGATGGAAAGAGACATTCGAGAGCATGTCGAGACCCGATCCTCAGGTCTAGTGGGCGATGAGGAGGAGGGGGAGGAGAAGGAAGAAGAAGAAGAAGAAGAAAGGGAGGAGGAGGGCGGGATGGTGGAGGTTTGGCGGTTACAAGATGTCAGCGGTACCGACATTTGAGATGCGCGGGCGGGAACTGGGAGAACCCGAGGGATTTGGCCAGGCGGGTTTCCTATCCCCTTGTGCGAAAGAACTACGGGCGGCACAAAAGAAAAGCAAAAGACACAATAATTGTGGGTTCGTTTGAGCCTCGCGTCGAAAAGAGCAATGGGTGTGCTGGGTGGTGTACTGGGTGGTATACTGGGTGGTATACTGGGTGGTAGTGGTCTGGCGAGGAGAGAGAAAACGAAAGCGAGGCGCTCCGGCGCTCGTGGTTGGGATGGAGTTAGCCAACCTTTTTGACAAAATCGAACGTCGGGCTATGGTGCATCTACATTAGGTCCCAATGACTACAACTCCTTCTTTGTCAGCAGAGGATTGGTCTTCAATCCTCGATTCCAAAGTGCAGTCTGCTCTGCACTTTCAAGACAACCCCGCACGTCCAGCCTCGATACGCTGCGACTGGGCCGGAGCACGCCAATGGCTGGCCGCCTGGTGCAGCGCAACTCGTGCCCAGGTGACTGCGATGCCGATGTTTTATGGTCGCCCAAAGGGTTGATGCATGCGCCGGAGCATCCTTGACCGTCAACTGCCCGATGCGGCCATCGGTGCAAGGTAGGGCCTGATCCATGTGATCAACATTCTGGCGCGGCAGCATCATATTGCTTTGGCTGGCCAGCGACACCACCGATGCTGCGCCGCCACCCAACCATGTCTCTGGCCGAGAGCCTCCTCTGTCTGATGAGGCCCGCTCTGGCTTCATCAGGCCGCAATTTGCTCCCAACCGCAACCACCAGCGTGGCACGGCGTCGAGAGCCGTGAGTCGCGACTCTGCTCGCCGCCGCCAACCTCCGGTCTCGAGCCCCGAGCATGTACCTCATCCGCGGCCACGGCCACGGCCACGGCCACGGCGCCGCACCCAGCACCATGGGGATGGCTGGGCTGCCCTGTATTGTCAGTTCTTGTAATTTGGGGCGGGCTGCTAAACTTTGCCCTCTCCCCCCCCACCGCGACGCTCCCGCGCCGGCCCGCCTTACCGTCTAGCCTCACTTGGTTGACTGGCCTGCCGTGCCAGACTGCTGCTCCGACAATCGCCGAGCCGGAGCCGTTAAGCCACTGGCAGACAACGAAATCCTGCGCGTCTGGTTGCCTACACAGTCTCACCCTCCATTCCGCCTCTGCACCCTGCCAATCCGCTTGTTGCACTGTGCAGCATGCGAGGGCATCAACTGTCTTGATAGCGTTGGAGCTAGCTGGAGTGCAACGCTGGCCGAGGCCTCGTGGTCGACAGGAGAGCGTATTGTTGGAAGGGGCGGAATAGCCTTTGGCGAATGGCATTGGCTTGAGTCGGATTTTATCGGATATGCCCGGTTATCACTGTTGTCATTCGCTCCCTGGCCGACGGCCGTCTCGCCTCGTTACATTCGTTCGCCGTAGCCCATCCCTTGGGCCGGCGGCGACGTAGAATGGCCATTCTCGAGGGAACCTTGTGCGTCATGAAGTCGTGATACCGGTCGTGCTCAAACCGAAAGGCACGGGTGGGAGATAGACGGCATTTATGTTGCCATAACATGGCGACTCCACAATGTGTGTGCGGCAGGCAAAGAGGGCCTGCTGGCCTCAAGCCTCCCCGAAGCGGACTTAACCAAGGGTGATGCTGCTAATTATGAGCTACCGGTTGAAAAATAGACTATTCTGGGTAACGAAGCGGAGAAAAAACTATGAGCTATCGTTTTTTTTAGGACTCTAGACGAGAGAGTTTTTGAGGCTGTTGGAAAACCCGCAATGCCTCAGCTACGAGCCCGAGAACCCCATTGTCGATTGATACACCACCAGCCTAACCTGGGAGATGGACTCTTGATTTTCAATGCTTTAATGCGTGCAGTAGCCTGGCACGCGGGCCGGCGGATCCGGTCACCGCATTGGACCGCTGTTGGCCTTGGCTGGCGATGCGGCTGACGTTTCGTTCCGTCACGTACGTCATGGCGGACGTGGCTTGCCATCACTTAGCGATGCAACGATGCGGTGGATTAGAAATAGGATCCAGTCTTGTGATTCAGAACCAGTGACTCTCTCAAAGGGGCTAACGATCTTGTGGATTAACAAGACCATGTCTCTTTCAACCTCGCCCCTCGTGATCGGCTTGCTGATCGGCTATCTCTGCCAGTTATCGCAATTGTCGTGCCTGCTGAAGGATGGCATCCTTGACCAACCGGATTGTCAATATTCTGCGCTTGTATCTGTAATCCTAACGCAAACCTAATAATTCAATTGCGAAGCAAGCAAGAGAAATAATTCAAACAAACCGTTCTTGGTCCTGGAAGGATGGATGGCGAAGTTCCTGGTAATCGATTTCTATTCTGCGTTAGTGAGAACATCCTCTGCGGGGGATCTACGAACTCTACTTTAACCATGTAGGATTATCAGCCTGGACTTTCATATTGCTTGATCATCGAATAATATTTGGGAGAGCAGGCACTAAACTCTCTATTCGTATCATCTGGCCGAACTCGGGGTGGGATGAACTCAGCAAGTTGAAACCCGAGCGCATTTCGCACGGTACGAATCAAAAGCAGTGAATTCCAATGCGAAATATTCCTTTCCCAAGACGTGCTGAAATATGAACCCTGGAATTGAGCGGACCAGCAATCGTGTTTTTCAAACCCGTGTGACAGTTTCATTGCCCCAAGAAAGGAAGGGGTTTTTTTACGTACATAAGCCGAAGTAATGATTCAATGTGCCAGACACTGTATATAGCTTTAATAGTCTAGTCTGACAAACGTAATAACGGCTGGGTTAACCTGGCCGGCTCTAGGCTGCGTGCAGCCCAAACCCGCATACAAATAATGTTCAACTAGGTGATGAGACTATCTAACCGCTACTAGGCTCGCCGCGGCCGGCATCAAAGCCATAAGGGGCAGTGGCCACCATATCTAGTGATGCAATGATACTTGATGTATTTGAAATACCTCAAAACTTACCAACTCGGAGAATTCTACGCTTTCTCTTCTTGCAGGGAGGCATGCGATGAGCTTTGTTGGTTTGATATAGTTTTCGTTCTCGCAACTTTGAAAAACCCACGTGTATAGACGCTCCGACTCTAGTTACAATAAATGTGCAAACAAGTTTATAATTTTCTTCACACCAAACTTTGATTTGGTATCATCTATGCTGGTATCGTTCGGATGATGGTTCGCTCCTTGGTTGGTAAACGTTACAGCATCCAACCAACAATGTGTTCATGATTTTGACATGAAAGAGTGTGAATCTAGAGAAATTAACGAAGAAAGCAAACCCTAATAAAATCGTTTCCATGCTCGTGTTGACATGGGATCCCAGTTAGGTTAAAGACTTTTGGATAGTAGGAGTCGGGTAGCAAAAAATACTGACATTAATCGGTGTACTGAAGACTGATATTAAAGTATCTAGTACTTGATAACACCAATATTAATATTTCAATATTTCAAATGCTAATGCTAAGAAATCAGAATAAGTTTGCAACCCTGAGGAGGAGTGTTCAGTGGGACCGAGTCATGCAGCTTCAACGATGCGTCACTCGCCCGCCTCTTGGGCCTTTTTTGAAATATAATCTTAAGCTTCAGCGGTTTCGGCGCTAGGAAGGTTCGATTTATCACGCTTATACTGATAGTCGAACTGTGTGCGTAGCATTTCCTATAGTATAGTGCGATATCTTTGTGCTACACACACACACACAAACAAGTGTAGTTTGAAACGAATACGAACAAAGCTTAATATTTCAACTAGCTATCGCACCTATCGCAATCTAAATTTCAAGCAAACCAAGTCGCAGCACCTCACAGCAAATCAGCCAGCATGGAGTTTCGAAAGCAAGTATTCGCCATGTTTCCCAGGCCAAACACCGGCAGGACCCGAGTCATGCGCAGAGAGATGGCGAGGGGCGCATGGGATCGAACCCGGCTCAGCCTCTGTGTGACTGAAAGCTTGCTTCGGCGGTTGTAAAAGTCGAGACCGAGCAGGTGGACGGGCGTGCTGAGGATTTGCGTGGCCACCGGTATGATGACCTGCGCCGTCTTCAAGCTGGTCGAATCTGATCCTATGAGAGAGCGGAACGGGATTTCGCTTGCCAGAGAAAGCTGGGACAGGTGCGGGGCCAGAAGGGCCGGGACGTTGAAGGATGCGAAGATGGTGATGGCATCCCGAGCGGTGAACAGTGCGTAGCTCCAAGCCGGAACCGGGGAGGCTCGACTCATGGTGCCGAACGCTTTGGCGTAGTATCCGTCCTTGTATATGCCCAGCAAGGTGCTGATGAGCGTCGTGGCGAGGAACTTGGTCGTGGTGGAAGACACCGTGGTCGGGTCCAGGTTGTTGCTGCACGCGTAGAAGGAGTCGAACAGGTTCGCGGTCGCAAAGGTGCCGAAGTAGATGAGGGCTGGGAAGAGGCTTCCAATCAAAGGCTTTCTGGGTAGAGAGGCCCAGTTGAGGCACGACTTCCAAGATGCACCCGTGGCAGTCTTGTGCACAATGACCCTATTCACCAACAAGACGACTCACGTTAGCATCACATTGCTATGTTATCAAAAAAAGGAGCGGTAGCAGATGCAGCATACGCATCAATTGCTTTCACCCAAGGTGATACCAGAGCGGCAGCCAACGCGGCCGAAGCCAGGTCGGCGGCAAAGTGCTGCCAGGTACAGCTGAGCTGAGTCTTGGCGCTCTGGACATCAGTCATTTTTGTTTTTATTTCTGTTGCTCCGAGGAGGTTTGACAGCGAAGGAACAAACCGGAGGTCAGGTTTATAAATACCCCCTGAATCTACGGCCCCTTGCTGAGAAGATGTACGCAATGTTGAAGGGGGGGGGGGGGGGAAGGAGGTTCGCTATTCCAAAGATGGATCGGCGCCCAACACCAAGGCGCCCCGTAACAAGCCGATGTGTATATATGATGAGTCAATCTAAGTTTCCAAAATAAACGACTAGCACTGCAGAGCTTACTCACGGCTGAGACAACGGGTTAGGTTGGCATAGCGCGTGTGCCCCTGACTTGAAGCTCGGCATCCCATCTCCGTTCGCCCACCACGTTGCTCGCCATTTTAGCTCCTACCACGTTAGAAACGATGCATCCATGGCTTACTGCGGGAAACTCTACTTGACCGCACTTCTCAATTGGCGTGAAGTTTGGGTCGGGAGGGGGTGCCGGGTTATCTTAGGTGTGTTTTGGTGAGAACTCCGTATCATCTCAACATTCTCCGTGTAAGTGATTTGGCTCTCGCTGACAAAACAAAACGGAGAGCACGCAAACAGTTGCGAGTGCTGCTGCACATCAAGACGGAGTCTGGTTTTTTCTCTTTTTGCATTAACCAGGCATTCAATGTCCGTCCGTTTGTCGAGATTGCTTGATGCCGAATCCTACCTCAACAACACCGTTCATCTTGAGATGGAGGTGGGCCGTGGCTTTCCCAGACCCACCGACGAGATGGCGCCGGCAGGGGCATGTCCGGCTATTGACGGCCTGACCCCGAGGAGTCCCCGAGATGTCCCGTTCACCTGCCAATCGACTGGCTTGCCAAAGCCACCGTCGAGAATTTGAGGCATCTTGTTGAGAAGCCGGGCCAATTAACAGGCCATGTGGAGCTCGGGTTCCGTGGTGAGGAGGATGCCCGGGCCTCTCTCACCTTGGACCTTCAACCCCCGAGGTTGCCCGATTGGCGACTGCCCCACAACTGAATCCGGGGTTCGGGGTTTTGGCGGGGTTCTGGGGAATCCCATAATTGCAAACAGGGTGGGCGAGACAGCGTTGCAATGGCGCCCCTGCACTGCTATTCAAAGCTACTGGCAACGCCCCCGACTGGCTGGCCAAGGTGAGCTATCACGATGCATGGTGTCCATCACTTTTGGTTGATGTCACATCTTAGATGTAGATACACATCATTCAAGGGGATTGTTGTATGCCAGTGCGCATGCAGCTATAACCCTGGTAGCAACATCTGTTCGTATCCCAGGGAAAAGGATGACTCACTGAACACATTTCAGGTACAGTTCTGCTGTGAGGCCGATCCTTTGAGTGTTAGACTTCATGGCTAGGCTCAATCATGCCTTTTGACTAAGACTCCTTCTCACCTCAGATCGTTGCGGCTTATGTCTCTTTTTTCATTGCCTGATTGGCGAGTGGAATCCACCAATCACTTACGGTAGGCAGTACAACATATTTCTGAGCACAAAACTCGAGCTTCACTATTGTGACCTCGTTCGCAATCATGAAAACCCACATAATTCTGGGCTTGGAACGCCCATCAGGCTGTCATTTCAAAATACAACACCTCAACACTGCGGAGTTTCCGGTGATGAATCTTCAGCATATCTATGCAATTTTTAGTTTTTACTAATTGAACACCTGTCGATAATATTGGCCGAAAGTCAATGTAGTCACATTATCTTTCAAAAAGGAGTATCGTCTTCACGACACTCGCGCGCCGTCTTGCGCGTGGTCCCTCGTCGCCCCTAGTCCTCTTCGCAGGATACTGCTTCTCTGGCCGTAGCAGATTTCTCGTCTTTTCATCGTGGTCTTGGACCCGGCTTGAATTAGTAAAGAACAAAAAAAAAGCTGGTGTATTAAATAGCTTACCCCTTTGTGCTGTTTGCCACGCCGGCTGCCGGAACAAGATACACCCTTCTTGGCAGGTTTGGAGCTTTATTCCACTCCTATGCCTCTATTTTTTCGGTCCACAAAAATGTCTGGATGGTGTTTTCAGCAACGGACAAGCTTTACATACTGACCCGAGGACAACTATTTCAATGGCAGAATGGAGATGAGATTATTGATAGATTTTTACTGGATATAATTTTACTTAACGGAACCGTTTTTGTTCTCTTTTGCCAGATCCTGTACCAAGCCTCGAGTCCGTTGGTGTTCAGTGCAGAGGACTCAACAAAGCACCGAACACCACCTTACAAAGCCACGAAGCATTCTATGCAAATCATCCTATTTCATTAATCCCCCGTATATTCAAAGGCAGCCTCTTCATTTTTTCCAAGTCTAGAAGGCCGATGCTAGCGCGTGACCAACTTTGATGGCCCCACGGATTCCGCGGGGCTTGCGATATGCAGACTACTAAAAACACCTTCCCCTGAAGCCAGCGTATACACTTAGATGGAGGGAAACGAGGATGCATGGCCTAATCTGAGCCGCTGACTAAAATATGTGAGGCCGCAGATTTCTGGATCGGAATTCAATGCTAGAGACTAGTGCTCAATTCGCCTTGTACCTTATTTGCCGAGGTGAGACTGTCCTTTGGTCAACCCGGGATGAATTTATGCTCAACTTTGGACGAAGAATAAACATCAATGACCCATAACGGTGGCCTATCTATCATTACCCTCAAATAGGAACAGAAAATTCTCCGAAATACCCGCTTTGCATTCATCAACCTTGCACCCAACACATCCTAGTGGCTGGAACATGTGACTGCTCAGAAATTAGTTTGAAGCCATTAGTAACTTGTGCAGTTACAGGACTAACATGAGCATGCTATTGATGGGCAGATGATTCTGTTACCCAATTATTTGCATCACAGCATCCGAGCGAGCCGATCAGTCTACATACACTAACGTGACGGGATGAATCTGGCTAGCAACTCGTCGCCAGATTCCAAGATCCTTGCTATTTTTTCTTTTTAAGAATCTATGCTAAGGAACCCAGCACTGCGCCAACGCTGTTGGGAAACGATTCATTTTAAAATCCAGTGTGGCGCCTGCAGCTGTTCTTGGCGACTTTGGACGGGGCTAGCGTAAAGATTGGCGGACAGGTCAGACACGTTAGTTGTTCCTAAAGACTTCTTAGGGTAATTCTTTCGCCAAAAGGACGACATACTCTGACCCTGAGCTGTCGCCTTCCGGAGGAATCGGCACAGAACACGAGTCAATGGAATCCGATGGCGTCATACACACAGGGATACGACGGGAATAAATGCATGGATCAGCCTCAAGTCTCCAGTGCTTTCTTTCGCATGGCTTTTTTCACCACACAAAAACTCGTGTGCATCAGTTGGGACAAGATTGCATGATCAAAGGGGGGATACCGTCTTCACTTCTCGGTGTACGCGCCATCATCTTGCATTTATGTTCCCCCCTCGCGGAAACACATCACCCGATGCGGCGGCGAAGGCGGTCTCATAAGATGCGAAAGCTTCTGCGCATTTTCAAAGCACGTAGCGTGTTTTACCACTTAGCCGTGGCGCATAAGCCGACAGGGCTGAGAACCTGCAACACGGCCCCCAGTTCCCTGAACGAAGAAGATCACATGAGAGGCGTATCGCAACGACGGTAGCATGGGTAGCATGGGTAGGGGTTTGACCGGGCAGATGGAGTTCGGCACACAGGCCAGAAGGCGCCACAAGCGCCTTCATCGAGACGGACCATCTGTCGCCCCTTTATTACTCACAACCCTCCCTCCCCGAACCGCAGAGGCAGAAACACGGAAGGGGGGGGCGCCGAAATCTTCAGCACAAGGCCTGAGCGCGTGACCCACCGATGGGCTGCCGATGTGCTCGTCGATCCAGCGGAGATGGCGATTGCTCCCCGCATCTAGAGCACACGACATGGCCAAAGGGGGGGGGAATGGTTGCATTGGGAAAGTGGTTACATTGGCACGACTCGCGTTGACCTCGCTTATTGTCCAGGAACCCACGTGTAGGTGTCAAAGTGTCAACATGTCAAAGCAACGTAATGATGCAGATATGTGCAGAGTAGCCTAGAGCTATGCCGTAGTCGCCGTTGATCGGCGTTACGGCCCACTGGCAATTAGTCTGCTTGACGGAGCTCTCGGGCTAAAACGAAACCGGAGTGGCCCTTCCCTTGGTATAGCCTCCCAGGACCCTGCAGCCTCTGCCGCACTTTAGTGAGTATCAAGGAAAGCTCGCTCTGCGGCCCTTGTATCGCGATCAGACCGGAGTCCTCCCTACACACGCGCAGGATTCCAGTTCGGTTTTGCCCGTGATCCTACCACAGCATCGTCGCACACC
Source organism: Calonectria crousiana (assembly GCA_013406985.1). Lineage (NCBI taxonomy): Eukaryota > Fungi > Ascomycota > Sordariomycetes > Hypocreales > Nectriaceae > Calonectria > Calonectria crousiana. The sequence goes on along the minus strand of VTGD01000010.1, from coordinate 617,234 downwards.
CGTATGGCTGTTTCCAAAGTCCCTGGTGTGTTAGATGTACATATGCTGGCGTCGATCCGGGTGGCATTCAACTCATAGTCGAGGAGCCGAACCGTTCAAACCATGTCCCCAGCACGACATGAGGCCGGGGCAGCTTCCACTTTGGCTGATCTTCCAGCTAGCGTTTTCATTTATCAAAGCTCAGGCAGCGTGAGCAGGCAAGCTGGGTCCATTTACTGACCACCTACCCCATTTAACAGTCCATGAATGTGGCTGTATTTCGGCGCTTTTCGTCCCCTTACCCTGCCAACTGTTACAAGCCAGCATCCACCCCAACGTCTGTGCAAAAATCCAACGTCCTTCTTGAATATATTTCTACCATTCCCGGATTTCGGCCTATTTTCGTCTGGAACGAATGTGACCTGTCGCAATCAGCCACGCTACATCAGCCCGTTCAGTGGTGGTGTAGTATCCGTGTTTAACATGCAACCGTGGCGGGGGTTGTACTGGTTGCTTGGCCTCACAGCTTTGCCAGTCGTAGCAGCACAAACATCCCTCCTGTCTGCTCTCAATCAGATCCCAGGCTGTGCTGTAAGTAAACCCCCAGCCGGACATCAGAACCTCCCAGCCGGACCATCGCTGACTCTTGTACCCAGTTGAGTTGCTTCGAGACAGCAATTCCCAAATCAGCATGTTCAATCACAAATGAGACGTGTCTGTGTACAGACGAGCCCTTGACAGCGGAAGTAAGAGTGTGTGTGAGAGGTGCCTGCACCATCAAAGAGGCGCTGTGTACGTTTTAATCCGCGCTGTCGTTTCTCGAAAATCTCACTCATCCTTGCATTGTAGATACCCAGAACCTAACCATGTCGCTTTGCGGGTTCCCTGTCCGAGACAGGTCACAAAACTACCAATCATTAACCATTGCACTGCTCGTCATTTCCAGCGTCTGCGTTCTCCAGAGAATCATCCACAAACACGTACTGAGGATAGGCCTCGGAGCCGACGACTGGGTCATGATCTTCACCCTCCTGAGCGTTGTTGCAAACTCGCTATTTCACATCCTAGGTTTAATCCGCAGCGGATTCGGTCGCGACATGTACACCCTCACGCCGAGCCAAATCACAACGTTTTTAAAATACTTTCAAATCTCGGCAATTCTATACTTTACCCAAATCACCTTCCTCAAAATCTCTCTGCTCCTTTTCTACCTGAGGATTTTCCCGACTCCGTCAGTGCGCATCCTTTTGTGGGGGACCATTATCTTCAACGTACTATTCGGCATTTCCTACACCTTTGTGACCATATTTGTTTGTCACCCCATCAATTACTTTTGGGATCAGTGGGATGGGGAACACGAAGGACACTGCGCAAATATCACCGCTGTCAGCGTCTCCAACGCGGCCATCAGCATTGGGGTGGATGTTTGGATGCTGGCCATCCCGCTATCGCAACTTAGAACGCTGAACCTGGATTGGAAGAAGAAGATTGGCGTCGGGATGATGTTTTGCGTGGGAACCTTGTAAGGCTTGGCCCGGTCCTCCTCATGCGGGTTTTATCTGATTCTCTGCAGTGTCACAATCGTTTCTATTCTACGCTTTCGCAGTGTTCTAGCCTTCGGATCGAACGACGAGAATCCCACATGGGATTACCTACCGGTTGCGCAGTGGTCGCTTCTCGAAATCGACATTGGAATTATATGCGCATGCATGCCGGCCATCCGTCAGCTCTTTGCCCACCTCTTTGCCAGCACTTTTGGCACCATACGAAAGACTGGGAACAGCAGCGGCATGAGCTCGGAGGGAGCCAAAAAGAGCAATAAATCGGGAAAGAGCTCAAGATTGAGCGAGGAGCTGTATCACCAACAGCCGATACCCTCGTACAGAATCAGTCGCCCAAGCATTTTCGGCCCGAGCACACCAAGTGTTGACGAAGTTCAGCTGGTTGAGCTGAGAGAAACGGATGGGAAGAGCTCAAAATCAGAACCCTCGATGTGATAGCTCTGCCCTGTATAACGACGTAATGATAAAAGAAAATATAATAATTAATTACATCAGTTCGAATGGTTGTCCCTGGTAGTTTTTGTTGAACACTGCTCAAGCCATGGTCCAAGTGCAGCTTTCATATATGTACAGGCGTCATTTTGTTCAAACGCGAGTTTCCCATGTCGCAATTACTTTATACCTCTCGCCCTCCCCATTCATGCCCATTTACAATCGATGCCGTAGCAGAATACTTCGAGGGCCTCAGCTCCTCCTATCCAAGGTTGGCCTCCTCGTCCCAGCGCACTCTGGCCGTAACCCCACCATCAACGATGATGTCAGTGCCAGTGATGAACGAAGACTCCGGGCTGCACAGGAACGCCACGGCATTAGTGACATCCTCAGGCGTCCCGATTCTCTTGGCTGCCGACAGCGCAACCATGCCGCCGACCTGAGCAGCATGTGGCCCGCTGAGCTCCCGGTGTCCCATGGCGGTGGAAATCAAGCCCGGGCTGACGCTGTTGATCCGCGCGCCCTTTTCTCCCCACGCTCGAGCGGCCGACTGGACGCGCACGTGGTTGCCGCGCTTCGAGAGAGCGTACGGAGCCAAGGAGTGGTCCGCATCCAGGTCGATGTCCTTGTGCTGCAGGAGCTGAGCCCGCTGCGCCGTGGCCAGGTGCCGCTCGAGCTCGGGCGAGAAGGACATGTAGTGGCCCGCCATGCTGGAAATGCACACCATGGACGTGCCCGGGGACGCGTGGGGCAGAAAGGCGTCAATGACGTTTGCGGTGCCGAGCAGGTCGACCTCGTAAATCTGCCTGGTGCTGGACGTGGCCCCCGCAACCCCGGCCGTGTGGATGACGCTTTCGAGCATGCCCGCTCCGGCTGCGGCGCGGGCAAGGTCCTCGACGGTTTGGTAGTCTGACACGTCGACGCGGTGGCAGCTGATGTCGTGGCCGTCTCTCCCCAGAGACTCGCGGGCGCCGTCGAGGGAGGCAGCGGAAAAGTCGGCGAGCACCAGTCGTCGGCCGGCGCCGAGGCGGCGAGCTATCGAGATGCCCATGCCTCCGGTGCCGATGACAACGACCACGGGACGGCCCATCGTGAGGTGTAATCAAGCCAATGCTGCCGGTCTTGCTTCTCGTCGTGGCTCAAACAACAAAAAGGATTCCATTAGTACAATGACAGAAAGGACACTGGGTCAACGCATCAGTGATATAACTACAGACCATGATGATTCTGACTCGATGCACATCACGGCATAAACTCTTGCCCTCGCTTGGGGTTTCCGTTTTCAACTAAATCGACACAGTAGCTCCCAAACCTTGCCAGACAACAAGGTTTGCGGGGCAGTTTGCGAAATTACAAGAGTGTGCTCGTAAATCTGACTTTTTCATTTGTCATTTACCCACCATGGCTTGAACTTCTAGCCGTTTGGAGAGTACGTGACTGAACAGATGGGGCTCCCAAAATACCCTGTTGGTCTGGCGGACGCTTCGTCAAGGCGGCTGCGGAAGCCAAACGGGCCCCGAAAGCAATTCTCCAATTCCGCTTCGGGATTCTATTTTTTTCATTCTGCCGCAATCAGCCAGAATAGCAGAACCACTCGCCGGACTCGCATTTGTATGATGGAAATCTAGCTAGTTGATACGGTAGGGTCAGAACAGTAGGGGTCTCAATGATATGTAGTAGGAAGGTTGATCTCTCATTCTCTATTTACCCTAGTAATGGGCTTATATATGCCTTCCACAGGTGCCTGAGGCACACACTCGCAGAGGATCCATGTGTGTTGGCACTGTTTTCCGTATCACTAGTTGAACGCGCTGCTGCGTCATGTGGTCGTCGTTGGTGCTGATGTATCGAAGCTTCGCTGCGCAGATCCTCTCCTTCAGAAGGGGAGTTTTCAAGATAACTATTCTAAAACCACGGGACCTGATTGGAGGTTGTGTCTTGCAATGTGAAGTTCCCCGTGGCCACCTCGCCAACATGGATTCAAGCTGGATTCGTGGTATTCATAACAACCTTCTTTAGGAGCTGATAGCTCAGACAAAAGCTCCTTTTTGAAATACTGCTGATGACAACAACGCTGTAGTTGATAAATTCGGTCGTGTGATCTAATTTGAACGGATAAACGTCTCTGCGTCGGCTCAGTGTAACACGACGGGCGTATAGAGGATGAAAAACCTGGAGAGGCCACCACCCGTACTGGGCACCTCATCCCGCTACTTTGAGGTGAAGGTCAAATAAAGGATCCCTAAGACTGAAATCGGTTATGACGAGATAAGGCGAATTGTTCTCTACCTGGCTGAGACTAGGGGGATTGCCGTCGGGGACTCTGTCTATCAGCAAAGTTAAAGCGTCTCTAGCTAGAGGACTTAGTGAACAGAGATGAGATGTATAATAATCTAATCGCCATTATATCGCGTATTGTAGCCTTAATATATTTATAACAAGCTCGTTCTGTGATGGAGGTTTCAGTAAAATACCGTCCCCAACTGCAAAGTCGGCACTGAGTGGTGTTTGGTTAGGGCTAAAGACCGAGGTCGCCAAAATCACGTATCGACGTGAAGATGTAGCAAAAAAATCGAGATTCGGGTCAAGGGAGACGAGTTGTTGCAGTTTGATGACGTGGTTGTCACTATTCCTCTTGGATGCTCCAACGCAATCAAAGTGTTTTTGAGCGTCATGAGTGTCTGGAGACAGTAAGTTGCCCCCTACTTTTCCGACCCACTTGAAGATCACCTTCCTAAAGCCTGTCTAAATGACCAACTTGTCTAGTCACATCATCCACCCCCCCTGTTCCGTTGTTAATTCTTAGTGGGTCAACCAGAATCGAACCAACACAGGCAGCCCGTGGGGGCCAGAAATGAACTATTTACAGAATGAACCTGTCCCGGAGAGATAAAATTAATTCAGCTTGAACGGCTCATCGCTATTATTGGGCTCATTTGAGGTATCAATCAATTTATACAGCGATATGGAAGTAGAAGTACTTTGGATTGCACTCATCCTGTGTTGAGCGTAAAGTATTTATACCTCTTCAATGTAATCCCCTGCAATATGCAGCGTGCTTCCTGGCGCTTGGATAGTGACACCCTGCATACAAGCGCCCTGCATCAAGCGAATAAAGCCAATCATCCTGAAAGCTGAAACCAAAATCGCAACACATACACATAAACGAGGCCTACTGCCTCGCCTGTTTTTTTTTTAACGCGTAATCCAACTACTTAGCATACTCAATTATAAAAGATTCCTAGCGTACCTTTTCTGTTTGCTTTTATTTCTTCACATCACATTAAACAATTCAATATCTGCACAATGTACAATTGTCAATTTGGAGGTTGTGAATATCGTCGAGATACATATAGTTGGTATTGCGAGAGGCGTAAGTAGATGACCCATATCAAGTCCGTATCAATGATGGGCCGACACGATAGGAAAATTTTAGACACGTGCTATGCCTGGCAATCTTGCATGCAACCGGTAGCCTTTGACGGCGCTGCGAGATGCCAACTTCGTGAGACTTCTTCACCGTTCCGCCGACAGGCTGAGAACCAAATTAGCTGATTTGAACTTGGTAGATAAATGTTGGGTATGTGAGTGTCCCATGACAAAGATGGTATATGGAGGAGAACTTCTCTCCTATTGCGCGACACGCAAGTCTATCCTTCCCCAAACCCCTTTCGGACAGGAATCTAATGCAGCAGCAGATTGCCCTCAGGAAACCAAACAAAAGAAGAAGAAGAAGAAGAAGCGACGTGATTATGACGATGACGATGACGATGACTGGGACTGCTGCATCGTGATGTAACCAGAAAGACATGTCTGGCATGCGGTATATTGCAGTTCGGAGCAGATGTTGTTTATAGCGTTGTCACGAATAGGGTGTTTTTGGTATTTTATGATTGTGTTACGAGACATGAATTAAATCTCTTGTTACGGTAGATAGTGGTTTTGTGATTTGTAAATACGAACATTATTATTGGTAGCTCTGAGTTCCAGCATCTGGACCATGCTGGTGCGCCGCAGAGGATGCAATCTATGCAACACCATAGCTGAGCCCTCTCATTGCCGATTCTACTGAAACTGGGTAAACTTCAACACAACACCTCTAGCCTGGCCTCTGTGCAACTTGTTTCGTTAATGTACAGTCTTTATATTTTTGTGCACTATCTTTATTTTTATTATTGTATAAATAAATGATACAAGGCTATAATTGGACAACAGTAAATGGAGAATGGAGTGCAAAGGCCACCGCTTGTCGTCACAATGCGCCTAAATCGATGATGCAAGTTGCTTGAACAAACGTGCATTTCATATTAATTTTCTTTTAAAAAAACAAACCATCTATTTCCCGCCTTAACCATTTCCCTACTAAATTTAACTATTCTCTAAAGTCAATATTCTTCATCACGACCAATCAATGGGGACGCATTCAACAATCCCGTTCGCGCACGCATAGTCATACGCCGTCCTACCAGACTTGTCTTTTGCATGGGGATCGGCTCCATTCTTGAGAAGCATCATGCAGATTGCACCCAAGTTCCGTGAGCGAGCTCTCAGATAGGCCATGCCATCCAGGTCGCTATACCTAAGCTCGCAGGAATAAATCCTGGGCTTTCTCTGATGTGAAGCAATTTCTTGGACTCTTTCCAAGAAGGAACCTCCCATATCGAGCTGTCCGTCACACAATCTTCTTTGTGTATCCCATTCTTGTTGCTTCGGGAAACTTATGTTCAATTGACAAACGCGATGAAGAATTGTCTCGCCATCGAACATGTCATCGGCTCTGAGCCCGGTATCAAGTAATTCGCTAACAAGATTGTACGTGAGATCAAGCGTGCTTATCTTGAGATGCGCTGCGCGTCGACAGGTCCCAAAGAGCGAGAACAAGGGAGATTCTGTATCGGATGGCAGCTTTGTGCTTGCATATTGTGGAGCAAGCATCTGAACAGCCCATTCGAGGTCAAACCCATGCAGTGTTTCAATTGCCCAATTCAATATGTGCTGACCATCATGGGTACGGAAATTAGAATGTCGTAATGATTCACGAAGAGCAGAGAACTTGGCCTTGCGGTTCTTCTCGATGCGAGCCAGAAGTTCGGGACGGGTGCCAACAAACATGGGGTTCACACGCATGGTTCCATACATATACCGCTGGAAAGTTAGTGCAGGGTCTTGGGAATTCGCCTTTGGGAATCCACATAGTAGTGACTGCAGAATCGAAACGGGAGTGCCGGACAACCAATCACTGACGAAATCATGAGAAGCCCCCTGCTGGAGGAGTTCCGTAAAGACGCTGGCTTCAACTAAATCACTGGTCGCGAGCATCAATGGAGTCAGTCCGCTGCGGCCGAAAGAAGCATAGTTCACCTCAGCTCCAGCGCGAATAAAACGGCTCACGAGGGTGGCGGCAGACATCTCGGCTTCCTGCGACTGCACGTCGCCTTCGTTTTGGCCAAGGTGGACCAGTTTCGACAATGGTGAGAAATCGTCAGGCCATCCCTCAATTGCAAAATCGATATCAGCACCTCGGTCGATGAGTGTATGTGCTACCCGATAATTTCCAAGCTTGATTGCGTGGAATAGCAGCGATCCGGTCGGCCTGAGCGAAATGTGCTCGTTAGGCGAAACTCCAGCCTCCAAAAGTGCTTCGAGAAGGCCATTTTCGAACCCCTGGGGCCAATCACGATACAATGAATAGGACTTGCTCAATATACCTCGCAAGGCTTCGTGCCATTCACGGCGATGTCCGGTTGGGTTTGACACCTCATGTGTTGCCACGAGTGAGACTACCTTTAGGCACTCGGTCGCAATGGCGCGACTCAGTGTGCCAATTCGGGGAAACTGTGTCAGCTCTGACATGACTCGAACTCGGGCTCCATATTTAAAGAACAGCTGAAGGACGTCGTACAGCTCGCCCTCCTCCATGGCAGGTTCGTGGTTCTTCTCGGCGGCCCTGCAACGGTCCAAGACCATTTCTAACGGGGTTGATCCGGTGCTCTCAATATTATTGATGTATTGGGCAGCGCCTGAGCCCAGCAGAGTCTCTGCTGCTGCAATAGAGCAGACGTGGCTGAGGGCCGTTGGGTGCAAACATTCCAGCCCCTGAACCGAATCCGGAGAAGTGCCTACCAAGCGCCATCGCCTCTCGATGGTGTCCGCTCCAGAATCCAGCAGAAGTCGGATAATCTCAACATGGTTGCGTTTTGTTGCCAAAGAAATTGCTGTGCATGAGCTGTATTTTTGCGGCAAAAGCTCTGCCTTGAACTCCCGGCTCGGGAAGACCGGACAATCAAAACCTTCCCCTCGAGGGCAAGCTATACTGGAGCCGTTCCACGAGAAAACTGGATTGTTCACCAACCATGTGGCCTTTTCTCGGCAAAAGGCAGCATTTGGACATGCGCCATTGGCAAGCGCCGCTTTTGCAAGTGAGATATCCCCAAACAGACAAGCCCATGCCAAACTGTTGTAAGTCTGGTCGCGGATATCCCCCTCCAACAAAATAGGCGATAGCAACCCTCCAAGTTTCCGACAAGTAAAAGTAAGTTGCTTCACATCGGCTTGGTCAAGGTAACCCGTGATCAAGTAAACCAATTCATTTGGAAGGGTGGTGATTGAGAACTCCATTCGCAACTCGGCGTTGGACTCCGCTGTGACCAGGTGTGAGCCCATTGGCAATGAGTGTTTCAAGTAGATCCTTACCGATTGGGTGGTTAGTCGTATTTGCCATTATCCATATATAAAGTTGTAGTAGCCAAGCCAAAGACTATGAGGTCCGTGTAGGTTTGTGAATATCCAATATGATAAAATTCTAAACAAAACACAGCCGACTGAGCGAGGAAGTGAATGTATCGGTGAGGTCAGAGAAGAAGTATTGCAGAAAAAAAAAATCAGAAAAAAAAAAGAGATCAGAAGACCCGGAAGGTTTCTAATCTAAGGAAAACGAGTTGTCAATGCACGAAATTAGTAGTGGCAGGCTTGGCTCGGAGCACACGCCGTTTACTAGACAGAAAACAAACTTCCGCTAAGCAATCTCCTAACGTGACATCGAGCACACACTATTTCAGGGATAATGACGTCAATGAAAATACGACAAAACTTCTAGTCCTGCCACTGGGCGATTTCAGCAACGAAAATATATGGCTCTATCTAGTATCGAGAATCGAGGGTCTAGACCAAGAATGAGGCTTGAAAGGGGGGTTCGAGAGGACCATGCGCAGATTTGATGAAAGATATTGTCTTTTCTACTAGCACAAATGGCGTTTTTAATACGCAACCAGTCGGTGAGGTATTAATCGGCGGCTGCGCCGACTTTTGGAACAAATGTTGTCACAATTCCGAGGTGTTGTAAGTTGTGTCACGTGCACACACGCTGGGATGAGCCGGCGGACGGATGTGATCGGATCTCGGCTTAACTTTGTTCCAGCTCCAGCCTTGGCGGTCTGTGGACACTGGGCAGGCAGGAGCCTGTTGCGTGAGCCTCGTCACTAAGCCAGGTCCGTCACCTCAAACTGCCCCACGACACCTTCGACATTCATCACATTCAACTCCATCAACCGCTTCCGCGATATTTACCCATTTTTTGCGAAATTAGCCATCAGAAACCACCACTTGATCTATAATATCACGACCCCACCTTCTCCATCATGTCTGAGCCAACGCTGAAGCCCGAGAAGGACTTCTCGAAGGAGGTCGACAAGCAGCTCCCCGAAGCTGAGAAGCTGGCTGCGGTATGCCACCCCAAGCCAAGGTGCACCCGATTTATCGTTTCTGACGCTCTGTCCAGTCTGGCAGCCTTCAAGGAGCCATTGAGAAGCTCGGCGCCCTCGAGAAGCAAACCCGACAAGTAAGCTCCTGAAGCTATAGCTCCGCACGGCGCCTCTGACCCAATAACAGGCCTCTGACCTCGCTTCCACATCTCGGGTACTCATCGCAATCGTTACACTATGCAAAAATGCGGGCGACTGGAGCTTGATGAACGACCAAACTCTGGTCCTGTCCAAGAAGCACAGCCAGCTTAAGCAAGCCATTACCAAGATGGTCCAGACCATCATGGGCTTCCTGGACGAGACCCCCGACCTCAAGACCAAGCTTTCAGTGATTGAGACCCTAAGGACAGTAACGGAGGGCAAGATATTTGTCGAAGTCGAGCGCGCCCGTGTCACCAAGATTCTTTCCGACATCAAAAAGGAGCAGGGAGATATCAAAGCCGCCACTGAAATCCTCTGTGAGCTCCAAGTGGAGACATTTGGTTCTATGGAGAGGCGGGAGAAGACTGAGTTCATCCTGGCCCAGGTCGCTCTTTGCATTGAAAATGGGGACTGGACCCAGGCTGGAATCCTGGGTCGCAAGATCAGCACACGATACCTTGCACGGAAACCTAAGAAGACTGCCGAGCAGCTAGAGAAGGAGCAAAAGGAGCGCGAGAAGAAGAAGGCCCGCGGCGAGGAGGTGCCGGAGGTGAAGGAAGACGACACAACCGACCTGAAGCTGCGATACTACGAGCAGCAGATTATCCTGGCCAAGCATGAGAACAAATACCTGGACGTCTGCAAGCATTACCGACAGGTCCTGGACACCGAAGCCGTCGAGGAGGACCCCGCCAAGCTTCACCCTGTAAGTGGTCAAGCTCAGTTTCCCTCGTTCTTCGCTGATTATTCTTTAGGTTCTCCAGCGAATTATTTACTTCGTCATCCTCGCCCCCTACGACAACGAGCAACACGATCTCCTCCACCGTATTCACCGAGACACTCGCAATTCGGGAGTCTCATCCGATGCGGAGCTGCTCCGCCTCTTCACTGTTCACGAGCTGATGCGATGGCCGGAGATTGCAAAGAAGTTTGGGCCTCACCTCTGCAGCACGGATGTGTTCGACGTTCAGTCCGGTCAGTCTGATGACGAGCTGGCGCATCAGCGATGGCAGGACCTGCGAAAGCGCGTAATTGAGCACAACGTGCGTGTCGTAGCCAAGTACTACACCCGCATCCAGATGGGTCGTCTCACCCAGCTCCTCGATCTCAACGAGGATGAGACTGAAAAGTACATCAGCGAGCTTGTCACGTCCAAGACGGTGTATGCCAAAATTGACCGACCAGCGCGAGTGGTCAGCTTCGCAAAGCCCAGAGATGCTGATGATATTCTAAACGAGTGGAGCCACAACATGAAGAGCTTGCTGGGTCTGCTAGAGAGGATCGACCACCTCATCACCAAGGAGGAGATGATGGCTCGCATTCAGCCTGCAGGCGGAAAATAAAGGATCAACAAAGGCGGCAAGGGACGATTAGATACACATTCATGACGGTTTTTGGGTGGTGTAATCATACAGGTTAGATAGTCCTCGGGGTGAGGATATGTAACAATTCGGCGCTTAAGTGCATTGATCTATTCCCGTGTCTATTCCCAAGGCTATATGCATGTCACACAATACCAGCCAGGATCGGCTGCGATTCGTCAGACTAGAGGTCCGCCTTGGGCTCTATCTCGTGGGCGTGCTGCTTAATGAATCCCGCAAAGGGCATGGCCCACTCCTTGGAAACGGGGACGTAGTGTCCACCGGGATGTGTTACCACAAGAGGCTCTTCGCAGCGATCTACAAGGGCCTGGCTGCGACTTTCCTCAACAACGGTATCAAGGCTGCCGAGGTAGTGCAGCGTAGGAGTCTTAAGCTTGGGGTCGTAGCAGAACTGGAGCGAGTCTACAGGCGCCCAAAAGCCCGAGTACGACACGGCAAACTTGAGGGGCTTGCCGCCATTTGCATCCCTCAGTCCCCGCGCCCAGTTGCCGTTCTGGCCCTCGGGCACGGGCCGATGCTCCTCCAGGGCGGCGGCGACAAGGGCGGCCATGGCACCGCCCTGGCTGAAGCCGCAGACGGCATCGACACCCTCGGCCTCACGGATGGCATCGGCGACGGTGGCCATGCCCTCGTCAAGCAAGCGGTACTCGCCCGTGGCCTCGTCCTTGCGCCACCAGGCCCAGGTGTCGGGCTGGTAGTCCTCGGGCTGGGGCTCCGCGGGCGGCTGGTAGCCGGGGATGTCCTCGGCCTTGAGGCGGTTGGGCGCCGTGGGGTAGACGCACACGGGCAGCAGGGAGATGGGCGCGAGGAGCTTGATCAGGAGCTTCTCGAGCGCCCGCGTCTTGGCCCGGAACAGAGGACCGGACTGTGTGTAGCCTATTGGAACAGTTACATTAGTGAGGGAAGCGAGTGAGCGAGTGAATGAGTAGGTGAGTGAGTGGGTGAGTGAGTTCGGAAATGCTTATTGCGAGGAAAGAGGAAGAGAAGGGGGAAAAAAGGAAAACAGAGGCCGGGTAAAGTAGCAATAATGACAAGGCTCGGCTATCATTATGCTTGTCGCATATGTGGTTGTGGCCTGTCTGTTGCGTGACGTACCGTGAAGCATCAAAATCTTGACCTCCTTCTTGCCGCCATTGTTCTTGGGCTTCTGCTGCTTTGCGCCGTTGAGCCCCGCCTCTGGTGTAGTAGACATGTTGAAGACAAACGCTCTGGCCGTGAAAGCAGGAACAGCAAGTCTAGTTGTGCGCGGTCTCACGGTGAACAAAAAGCCAGAAAGAAGGCGCATCTAAGACAGTCTTACAGAGGGATGGCGCGCAAAGGAAATAGAGCAGTGGTGTGTGCGTGTTGTGTTTTTTGGTGTCACCGGATGAGTCTTCGGCGCGCCGTGGTGTGAGCGATAACGGTGATTTGTCAGGAATGAGATTTCTGAGATATCTCGGGCCCGTTATTTCACGGCTCAGAGGAACTTACGCTTGGATACCCCCCACATGAGGTCAACTCGAGCTTCGGAGCCGTGGATGCATGATAAACAGTCTTTTTTGGTGGGTTTGGCTAAAATTCAACACATGGGTTTCTTGCGACTGCAGCATCGCCTGAGGCTCAATTGACGTTTGTTCACTGGGAATTGTTGCCGGAAGCACCCCTCCACGTACGTCACAGCACATTTACGAGTCGAAAATATGACAGCATCTCCTTCCAAAGCTCATGCGAGGATTGCTCGCCCATTTTTTGCATCCAATTCCTAGTCCGCATGCCCAGGTTTCAGGTCCAGAGGTGGTTCGATAGTCGTCGTCACGTTGCAGTAGCATTGCACTCGGCAAAAATATCCAGACACGGAGACAAACACAGATCGGGATCGAGTCGGTTTCGTGGTAGGTCAATTAAGTCCCTTTTGCGAGTCTATGATACAATTCCATCTCACAGGTTTCCGGGCTCGCGGTCGAGCGGATCGATGACGATTGCGTCGACAAAATCTCAAAATTCCTCCATGTCAAAACTTAGTGACCGCCAGCCTTGGCCTTGGGGTTGCGGGGGTCGTTCTTGAACTCGGCAGCTATTTTCCAGTTAGTCCGCTAGGATCCAGGTAAGGATTCTGTCGCATTGGGGGGTTCGTACAGTTGGCGAGGGCGTTCTGGGCAGAGTTGACACCGTAGGCAATGACAAGACCTGCAATTCCATGTTAATCGCTATCCAGACCCATTGACGCATCAATCCACAATCGGCGCATGAGAAAATGCTCGTCGAGAATGCGATATCGTCGGAGGAAGCGGCGGAACGTCACATACCGGCAGCGAAGAAGGGCCAGTAGGGCTTCACTGTTTGGGGAGCTCAGTCAGCGGGACACGTCGCTTCGGCAACCTTGGAAAAGTCGCAATTGAGGGCTAGGGGCACGTACGGAAAGGAGCGTTGAACTTCTTCAGAGGTTGGACACCGAGCCACGACATTTTGACGGTATTTGAGGGTATCGCGAGGGACGTGGGATGGTTCGGGTTGATGGAGGTGCTTTGAGATTGAGAGTCTGCAGAACGACGAGCCTTTTTCCGACAGACTCAACAAAGCTCCGAGCGGGTTCTGCCGAAGCCGAGCACCGGGAGGACGAGTTTAGGCCTAAGGCATCAAGAGCCGCGAAACAAGGCAGCAAGGCCCAGAACAGCTAGGTACCAGGGGTGTCCCTGCAAACGGGTCGCTGCGGAGCCCCCAGTGGGCCAGTAGGGTGGCCAGGCCCGGAACGGCGCAGAAACCATTCTGCCGAACCCCGCGTTTTCATGCAGGCGCTAACCCAAGACAATTACACGTGATGGGCAGCATAGCAGGTGACATCATGGGGAAGCTCGGCCAAGCTCCCAGCTTTAAGAAGGGAGCCCGGACAATCAGGCTATTGTGTGCCCTTGACACTCGTCAGAAGAGCATCAAGCCATCCCAAAGTGCGGGGTGAAGATACATTGAGCGTAACAGAAGCTGTTCCGTCCCTCCAACACTACCGATACTACACTACGACACACCACCTACAGTTCATACACACCCTCTCCGTCTCGTTTCGACTATCCAAGCGCACGGCAGCACCCATTCTAACTGCCCGGTGCCATCCAAGAGCACGCTCAAAACCGCCGTGCTTCCCTCTTCCATTCTGTGCCTTGCCACTGCCACTCGCACTCGTGTGCCAGCTGCCAACCTGCCATTTGGACCCTGACGCAACCAGCTGCCCGTTTCGTCGTCTGCCTCTGCCTCTGCCTCTGCATCCTTCCATCATCCTCACAAAGCCCATCATCCATCTGAGATTGCCGATCCCGCAACCTCGGCACTCATTCTCCGGAACTCTTTTTGCACTGCCTCGCTCCCCTGCTTGCCGCCTATAGACGGCCTGCCTTTACTACTTCACCTTCATATTTGCTACCCAAACGCACAATGCTGAGCCGCCAGTTTGTTCGTGCCGCCGCGGGCGCCCAGCGCTCCGGCGTGCGAGCTCTCAGCACGAGTGCCCTGAGGCAGAAGCACACCCCTTCGATGGGCGACGTCGATCCCTCTCGGGCAGCTGTTGAGACGTTCACCAAGAGGCAGAAGGAATTCCGCGAGCAGCTGGTAGAGGCACAGAAGGAACGGGAAGCAAGTGCGTTTTCCTCCACCCCAACTCAGGCTAACGCTGCCTCCAAGCAGCCAACACAGGGCTCACAGGATACCAATGCAGGGCGGAGCGCCGAAGCCAAGGAGTCCGAGGCTGGTCGCAAGGCCGGTCCTTTGACCAATCTCATCTACGGAACCAAGGAAGGCCGCGAGCTTGAGGCCCAGCTTGAAGCCAGCTTCAGCCAGGTCCTCGCCCGTGGCAAGTACGTCCACTCCATTGTCTTCCACGAAGTCAAGCACGACAAGGTCGACGAGTACGTTGAGCTCGTTGGCAAATGGTACCCCAAGATGGCCAACCTGCAATCCAACAAAGTGCATCTGGTGGGCAGCTGGCGTACAGAGGTTGGCGATTGTGACACGTTTGGTATGTTTGCTTCCTTTCTCCTCTGCTGTTTCACAAGGGCGCATCGCTGACGCAGAGGTGGGGCAACAACAGTTCATATTTGGGAGTATCAGAAGTACGAAGGCTACCACGCATCCCGACACAGCATCTCCAGCCACCCAGAATTCGCCGAATTCGATGCAAAGCTCAAGACAATGATCAAGTCCAAGAACATCTCTCTCATGCAGGAGTTCTCGTTCTGGCCCACAACCCCACCCCGGTCACTTGGTGGCGTCTTTGAGCTGCGCTCCTATACGCTACACCCTGGCAACCTCCTCGAGTGGGAGACTCACTGGCGCCGTGGCCTCAAGGCCCGTCGGGAGGTCATGGAAGGTGTCGGCGCTTGGTTCGTGCAAATTGGAGAGCTGAACACGGTCCACCACCTATGGCAGTTTGCCAACCTTGAGGAGCGCCGCACCCGCCGCGAGCAGAGCTGGCAGGTCGAGGGTTGGAGCGACACTGTCCACAAAACGGTCCCCTTGATTCAGAGCATGAAGTCACGTATCCTCATTCCCATGCCCTGGTCCCCCGTGTCTTGAGCGACTCGAGTGCCGGCGTAGGGTCCAAGCTCTAAGCTGAACACGTCGCTCGTCGACTTGGCCGCCATAATCGCCAAACTGGCCTCGCCGGTGGAGGATGCGCAAACGTCTAAAAACTGGAAATTCGAGGGCGGTCGTCTATTTTGTTTTGTGTGTTGATGAAATTACTATATTCATTTTCGGTCATGGAAAGGCGGGTGTATCGAATGAGAGGGCAAAGCGAAGCAAGTTCGTTTGATGATGAAGAGCATGTACGATTGTAACAAGCACATTCTTGCAGATTGTGTGAATTTATATGCTATGCCAACAAGAGTCGACATGACGTGATGCCAATGCTTTGACATCGTGCTAACTCCCATATATACAGATTCCCTCCCACCTTACAACGCCGGGTATTTAGTTCAAAGTTACTTTTTTGGGGGACCCATATCCTCAATCATCCGAGGTCACGCCCATGACAGCACCGAGGTTCCTCCTCGCTTGATCAAGCTCACGACTTAGATAGCCAAGCTTTGAAAAGAGAGAAATCAGGCTGGGATCAGCACTCTCGACTCGGACCTTTTCTCTCACATAAACGTCTTGGATAGGTTTGATGTTGCCAAACGCAGGGGGGAGGGCTCTAGGTTCTGGGGTGTGCCGCGCGCTACGAGGCCTCGAGATAGCAACGTCATTGCCTCTCGTATTGAACTTGAAGATGGTGTCCATTTCATCATGTTCCAGACGACGGACAGTCCCAATGGCCAGGCCAAGCTTCATGCCAAAGTGGACGGGCGCATCCACAGGCTCGAGGGCTCGCAGCCATAGAATTATAGAACTCTCCTGAATGTTTAGGTAGATGCTCATGTTGGAGCCAATATTGGGTTGGAAGTGGTGCGGTGGACATGAGGAATTCTGCCAGCCGGGATCGGGCTTGTTGATGGGCGGGCCTTTTAGAAGGGCCAAGGAGTCGCAGAAGGAGTCGGCGAGGATGGAGAGGGTCGAGGCGAGGGACTGATGGTCCTGCGGTTTGGAGAGGGTTATGGAGAGAAGGTCAATGGCCTGTGTGAGGTGCGTGTGTAGCGATTCGAGCGCAGGGATGTGAATGTCATCGGATGGAGATAACGAGAGGGTTTGTGCCTGGACGGTGCGCAGCTGGATGTGGAGCGACTGAGAAAGGTTTCAGCATCACGGAGTTGAGTCGCGAAACAGGGATAGACTCACGCCTTTTACGATACGGGTGCCCACACGAGTGAGTGTACCCTTGACCTTTTCGTTGCGCGGGGTGCTCATGACGAGGGTGCTTCCGGGATCGATGGGCGCGAGGAGCGCATAGCAGTCGTCCAAGCCATGCTTGAGATCGCGACAAACGTCGAGCGTCTCCTGGACGATCCACTCGAGCTCACGTTCCTTGGAGAAGAAGATTAGCATGATGATGCGCGGTTCCGAAGGGTTTGTATAAATGCGCTTCCTGCGACGTGTGCTTTTCGTCGCCTGCGCCCGCTTCGTGGATGATGTTGTTGTTGTTGTCGTACCTGGGTGGCCGCGGCTTTAAGCCTGAGCTCAGCCGGCGAGACGGCTGGCCAGATGGCAATGGACATGGTGGCCTACGGTGAGCGTGCGGGGGATATCTCGTAGGCAGCCATGAAACAGATGAGATGTGTGAAAGTTCGCAGGTCGATGGCGTCGCGCGATCGTTGGTTCGTGGTGGTGGTGGTGGTGGTGGGTGATGGCGATGGTGGCAGTGACGTCTGCGACGGGGCCGCGAGCGAGTTGGAGCTGGAGGAATCGCCAGAGATGGCCCGGAACGGGTGACGTTTTGCAAGTGAGCCGCAGTGGGGTCCCCTGTGGTGCAGTAGCGCCGCTCAAGCCCCATGAGAGGACCCGCACCCGCTGGGCGGGGGGTTGAGCTTGGTGGGGTAAGCTTTTTAGGAAATTTTTGGAGAAAGGCGGCCGAGTCGAAAAGTCTGAGAAAAGTCGACGACGATGCAACGAAGTCTCTCGCTCACGCTCAGCGAATAATGCTTCATCTCTAACGCATACAACACCTCGGCAGGGTTCATCGCCCAATCGCAGTATCCGGTCTCCTACGCATATCGCTCAACGCTACTCACAAGGTTCAGCGTTTGATGATCCTGCCTGCCCAGGCAACACACACTATCTGTATAAAACTCATCTGCCTACGACTCTAGGTAGCAATATCTTGCAACCCACGATGGCCTCGAATCAAGCCACAGATTCTGCCTCATCCCGGCTGCCTGGCACCTTGAACAAGCTGCCGCCTCTTCCCCAAGGTACTGAGCCTGCCTCATCCCTTCCAACACGTTCTCCAAGTTGACATACTTTCTCTCTCACTTAAGGTGCTAGCCTTGAGAAACGCCCACTCACCAGGCGCCAGCCCCCAGCTTCATCCAAGTCGCGCATCATCTACGTGTCGTCACGCACGCCCTTCATGGCCGTTGTCAAGCGTGCCCGCAAGCAGCTCGACGAGTCGCTGCAGGCCGCCAGCGCCGCGCCCAAAAACGCGTCGGTTCACTCGCGTATCGAGGCACTGAAGCGCGCCCATCCCGACGCCAGAGGCGAGGGCTCCGTCGTGACACTCATGGGCACGGGGCGCGCCGTCGAGAGGACCCTGGCCGTGGCGAGCTGGTTTGAGCAGGAGGGCGACTGCGACGTCGAATTGAGGACCAGGACGGTGGCCACGATTGACGATGTCGTAGTCGAGGACGAGGATGTCGAAGACACGAGCCGAGTAAGGAAGCTCAGCTGCTTGGAGGTGTCTATTAAGCTCAAATGAAGGCCCGACGGGACATGATCCCGCCGGTCAACTGCTACATGCGGTGGCTACCATGCCATCGTGGTGGTGGTCATGACACGGTGGGTACAATCCAGTCGGCCAATGTTGCTTTACTAATGCCAACGTAGTCGTGCCTCCGTCAAAGCACCTCGTCCTCCGTATTGCGGAGTTTACAATTGTGATCCGGGGATACAGCAGACAATGCAGCGTTGCCATCTCACCAGATTACCCCATTCGGATGGCTCGGCGTGGTCCTTCCTCCTGCTATTTCTCGTCCGCCCCAAAGCATCCCGATACGATGAGCCCTAAGACGCTCACGCATGGCCCGCAGGGACCCTTTGTTTTGGGTGTCAATTGGACCTCTCCGGCTTACGGAGCAAGCGGAGCTCAGAGACGATGTGCCCTCCGCAGTGGTGTTTAATAATGGTTCCGGGACGAGTCGACACCCACGACACGCACCCCGGCGACTTCTCGGTTCGTCCACGCGGCATAATCTCTGTCAGCACTTAAGATGGCCTTCTTCTCCCCGCCGCGCCTCCTGAGCAACGGCGCAAACCCGAGCATCCGCGAGGGCGCGCGCGGTCGTCGGGGAATTGATCGGAATGTGGGTGCGGTGTAGCTGCGACTTGGCCAGAGCTCCTGGGAAAACTAGTCTCTTCAGCATAAACCTTGGCACGGATAGCTTATTAATCGGATGAGGGAGATAGCCGCATTTCCCTCTGCCGGCAAGTACATCCCGGCAAGGGCATGGAGTGCGAGCCCCGGAATTGATGAATCAAATCACGGAGCATTATTCAATGACAGGCAACACGAAACGGGACAAAACAAACCGAAAAGAAAAAAAAAGCGAAACCGAAAGGGGAACCATAGAGTTGCAACGCCAGCATTCTTGCTGTTAGATGTTGACCAGAGCTGACATGTGTTCATCATGGAACCCACTTCATGAGCGTAAAACAAAGAAAACCGCCGTTCACCCGTTTGTCCCCCCCTTCCCTAGTAAAATCCGAATGCGAGTTTCAGTGCGCCGTTCATATGCATCCATTTCCCAATTAAAAACAATGATAATAAAAAAAGAGTCCGCCTATTTCTCGATTCCTGCGCCCAGCTCCAAGGATCCATCAAATCAGAATCCTATGCAATGCTAAAGGTTGTTCAAATGTCGTTATTCCGCCTTCTGGAGGAAATAGTCCCCTTCCTCCCAAGGCATGCTGTTTTCTTTTCTTCTTCTTTTTTTTGCCCTCTTTCATCATCCCCTCATCGTTGATTCATTTAAGTGACGCGATAGGCACTGTAAAAGTTGCATTGTCAGCATTTCATCCCGTCTTATCTCATCTTGACCGACTCGTAGGGCAAAGGCAAAAAAAACGAAAAAAAAGGTTGGAACAAGTCGGCGAGAGGGAGTCCGCTTACTCAATGACGAGGTGCTCGCCACGCCAGGCACCACTAGCCACCCAAAGGCCGCAGTTGACAATCTCGGCATACCGCTTGTCGGCCGTCTTTATGGTTGCAAACATGCGGAACCCGTAGCGCCGGGGATCAATGTCCTTGGGATTGCGCGGGTTGAGGAGCGCATCGAGCACGTCCGAGGGGCCCGACAGGGAGCCACGAGTGCGCATCTCGAGCCTGGTGTAAATCTCTTTGTCAGCATGTGTGTGTGTGTGTGTGTGTGTTTTTTGGGGGTGTTTTGGAGGGTGGGAAATTTCAAAAAAAGGTTCGACCTCGAAAGGGTTGGTTGGGTAAGCGGGAAAAGGGGAGGCTCTTACACTGCAGGGACTTCGTCGCTGGTTTGGACGACAAAGGCACCTTCGACGAGTCTCATAGGTCGGAATCCACGAGCTTGTCCTAGATCATAACCACCGGCCTATAGTCGGCAACTCAACTTGGTCAGCAAAGATAGTCCCCCAGGATGCAGAAAAACGCACGCAATGACGAAACACTCGCCCGCTCGCGTCCTCTTTCAGGGCGCGCAGGGCACAAAGCAGAAGGAAATGGATCAGAACGTACCATGACACGGCCGTGGCCAAAGGATCCGGACCAGACCCCGGCTGCAACAGTGGTAATTTCCTTTGTCGAGCCGGTCTCGACGCGGGCGGGCTCGGGGTTGAGCCGAACAGCAATTCGAAAGTCAAAGTCAAGAGCGGGCATGGGGAATGCCAGACCCGGGCAGGGGAAATGATTGAGGGAGCGCTGGCAGGCCTCTTCAACGGTCCTAAACGATGAATCAAGAGGAAATGTCAGCGTCGCGTTCCTTTGCTTCGTGGAGCAAAAAATATTTTGTTTTTGTTCTTGTTTTTCAAACGGGAAGAGTGGTGTATAAGTGAATGCAACGGTCGACGTACTTGCCAGGGCCCTCCTTCATTTCCATCTCGGCTTGGGCGCGGTACAAGATTCCACCATCATTAAAACACCCAGTGCCCGGGCTGTAAGAACTTCCGGATGCGCTCCCACTCGCGCTCGCGCTGCCGCAGTTGAAGGGTGGCGGGACGACTCCGTTACCAAAGTTCTGGTAGGCCGATGGGTGTCGAAGGTCCGGCATGGTCAGCTCAGTGTCCCACTCGGCGGGCGCAGGGACCGGAGGGATGCCGCGGGCTTCGCACGGCGTCTGGTAAATGGGGTGGGAGTTTGGCAAGCATGTCGACTCGGTAACATCAGTGGGAGCGGTGCTGGTGGGAAGAGACATTGTATCCGTCTCGGTAGCCATGTTTAAAGTCGTCGGGGAGCTGAGGGGTGGCAGTTGTGCTGCGTTGTGTGCGGGCCGTGTTTAAGTGGTAGTTGCGTGGATAATTAGTAAGATGACATGGAGATGCGCTGTCGGGAAAAGCAGGCGGTTGAGGGGCAAATGTTCCAAAGCCGCAATGCGATGCTTGCTGAATCGACGAGGCAGAAATTCGATCGAAGGATCGTGAGGGTGTAAGTTAAAAAGGCCGTCCGAGAGGTGAGGTGATGTGTGAGATTTTGTCCACCGGATTTACAGTGCCAATGTCGCAATTCCTCGGGTAGGATAACCCCGATAAAGCCAAAGCCAAGTCCGGCAACCCAACGCTCAGATGGTTCAACTCGGCGACGGGCTGCACAGTGCCGGTATCGGGGGGAAACGCTTGCCGGTTGTCAAGTCAAAACAAAATAACAAAAGACAAAAGCAGGCCACGGTGGATATAGGGCTGGGAGCGAGTAGGAAGCAGGTGGGCAGAATTGGGGGGGAACGGCGACTATTAAAGTGATTTCGGGGAACGACAAGACTTCCTGTGCAGGTGCGGGCAGCGTGGTGCAGCGCATGCTCCCGCCTAAGCCGGCCAACGGACACAGCGTTGGGCCTGGGCTTTTTGTCATGCTTGCAAATCTCCGAAGAGATGGACCAAGTTTCGGCCGTGGAGGGCGCGCGCGTGTAGGTGGGCGTGGGGACCCGACAGACGGGCTGGGCATACGTTATCGAGACTCAGCCAGCCCAAAGCTGGGCCCAGCTAGACCAGCTTAGCTGTCCGAACCCCGACGCAGCGAGGGGCCAAGGCCTGAGAAGGTCCCCATCATCGGTAATCCGATCCAGCCCAGCCAGCAGCAAACGGCCGTTAGCTGCCATTAGTTGCAGCACCTTCGAGCACTTTCCGGCGCTGCGCTGGGGCTGCTCTACACCCCACGACCCTATGGACCCTGTACCTCGGGACGGCGAGAAAGAGGCGTGTGGAGTTTGCAGGTCCTGTATCCGCTCTGTATCCGACCTTGTCCATCTCGTTTCTTTTGCGTAGCTCCTCTTGCTTTTTTTTTTTTTTTTTTTTTTTTGCTTTCGCGTCCCCGTCTGTGTCGCTTCCCCCGGCTCATCGGATCCCCCCAGGGAGCCCTACCAGCTTGGCCCCAGCGCCGTGTGTCTTACGGGGGGCATGTCCGAATCAAGCAATCGACCTCGCTGTGGTGGTCGCTGCTCAGACGGAACCTGCAGAAACAGAAACGGACTTTGGGACTTGTGGTGGGTGTGTGTGACCATTGGAAACGGGGGTGGGTGATGTGTGCGGCCTGCGTGTGAGGTGGCTTGCACCACCCATCTTTCTTTTGCACCTTGCTGCGCTGCTTAGTTTGCTTTGCTCTCGCTCGCTGTCTAAACGCCGCCGCATACCAATTGATCCACCAGAGCATTATTAAGAGCACTCGCAAAACTCCGCGGCACAGACATCGCCTCCTGTCCGCCCTTTCCCCCACAACATTTGGAAACATGCGCCTGTGGACTTAAACAAATCGCCGATGGCGCCGGAAGCCCACGGCGACGGACATGGAAGCCGTACTGAGCAAAACAGGCTGGACCCCGAGCGTTACGTGCGGAGACGGGGGCGAGGCGTTCACACATATGTCACTGTGTATGGCTCTTGTTTTTTTTTATTGTCTCAGGTAATCTGCTCGGCGGCTTCTCGACTCGTCATGATGTGCACCGCACGCACACATGCACAAGCAAAGCGAGCCCAGCCAAAGAAACGGCGTCCTTGGACAGGCCGGGGGTGCAACGAAGCTTTTGCGAATCTCGACCCTGGACGGGCATCAGGGATACGGGATGCAGCCCTGCCCTCCTCTTCAAATCTGCTGCAATGCAGGAAGCTGTGCCGTCCACAAGAGTAAGCTCGCACACCCACACGACGCAACCCAATTCCTTTCTCCTGCCCCCTTTTGAGCAGATGCCAGAGACGCAGGCGGCGATCAATGAGATGCGATGCGCCGATGTAATGGCGCCGTGTGATGCAATGCAGTCGCGCGCTGCTGCGTTGCTGCTCGCCCTTACCATGGGGACTTACTGGGCCTTAAGTCCGCGTGGAAGCGGGACGCCGCCTCCCCCATAATCGTCCGGCCATTTCGGAGCGCCAGGACGACCCGACGCCGGCTCCACGCCAGAAATAATTCTGGGCCTCGAACACTTTGGCATGGGAATAATGGATAAGTAATCCGGAATCGCGTACCGACCGTGTGGCAACAATTTGAGCCCGCCTGAGCACCCCCACCAGAAATTGTCAAATCTCCATCTACAGCCTTGACCTTGATCGTATGTCTTGGTGATTGTTGACCGAATTTTATATTTTTAACATGCTGGAAAATTATATAATCAAATCACATGCTTGCTTGTCTTTGCCGGACCCCGTCGCCACCGCTGCCACAGCTACAAGCCTGCAACTGCAGTTGCAGCTTGCAGCCGCAATCACTGTCGCTGTTGCATCGCAGCCTCTCTCTCCCTCATCTCGGATTCCAGAACACAGCTTCCGCTATCCAACGAAGCGCCCAGCTAGCTGTGGTCCCCACCTCCCACCGCCGGAGTCCCCATCCCAGCAAAAAAAGAAAAAGGTGACAATCCCTCCCCGGATTCCGACGTTTAGCGACCCCCAGCTGGGTGGCTAGCTGCTTGCGGTTTGCTCAGCTGCCCATGTTTCTCTTGCTCCCTTGCAAGATAGACCACCACACACCTCTCGGACCCTACCAAGTGTCCGGTGTTGGTGTTGGTGTTAGTGCGCGCTGCCAAAAACGATCATGCTGCGCGCGGTTGTCTGAGAAATCCCATAGGTGGCGGCGACCAGGAGGCAGGAATGGGATAGTATGGAGCAGATTTCTAATCCAATAGCGTCGGCTGGTCTCGCTTCCTCTCATTACGTACCGGCGGGCAAAGGTGGTACTGCCGGTAACAAGTTCGCCCTACCGCGCGTTGGCAATGACGCTTTTTTGGGTCGACACGACTGGGGCTGACAAATTGTCTGACGGGTGGCCGCCTCTCACACCGTCAGCCGCCCCTCCACCAAAATAACCAAGTACTGGACAATCCCCCGCCAACGGGAAGAGAAAAAAAAAGAAAGTGAAAAACAAACCCAGAAGCAATCATCCATTCACGCTCCGTCATCTGTCTCACCAAAGCAATGATCATACACATACATGACCCCCTCCTCACGGGAGCTTCCTCATTCTCATCGCATATCCAGCCCGATATGGTAACTGGCCGGATGCATCCTGCATTTCCCCGAACCCTAACATGTGTGCACATCAACCCAGAATTGCTGTACTCCCAGAGGGCTGCACAGGAAGAGGCAAGCAGAGCAGAGCCTAGTGCACCTTATACAAATAGAAGGGTAAAATTGGGCCAAGAAAAAAAGGTTGATCTGCGAGACCATCAACAAGGGCTGCCATCCTTCGGGAAACCTAGCTTTGGATAGAGTCGTCAAAAGATCTCGATGCGCCGGAGAGTGGGGGAGGGGCTCCTCCTCACGCTAGGCCTTACGTCTTTAGCTGCTGTTCTGTTTGGGGGGAGCGAGTGACTTTGACTTGCTCCTTTTTTCGATACACCCGCGCGGTGAATGATAGTCTCTGGCTCGCTTGGCACGACAGGGCTGTCTTGTCTGGGCCCGCGCGCAGGGCGTACATGAGGACTAGACGACAGTGACAGACGTTGGCCGTCATGATTTCCGCATTGGAGTATCTTGTCGTGTAACCAATTGTGCCAAGGGCGCGCCATCCCATGACCACCCTCCTCCCGTTTCCATTTCCCATGCCCCTCCCACTCCCACAGCCCGATCATCCCATTTTATCCACCTTCTTTTTTTCTTCCCGCATCATATACTAATCTCTCAGGGTGTCCAGCGAACCACAGGTTCCAAACCACCTCGTCCAAAGCATGTTTGTGTATTACCGCCATCATGGCCCGTGTTCCAGATGTGCGATGCCTCCCTCCCGAACCCGAATAGTTTCGGAGGATCGGGTCTCATCGACCTGGCAACCGCGACTGCAACCGCGACTGCCGTGTCCTGGCGTAACCTGAACCCTCCCCGTTTTTATGCCGTGTGACGGCCCACGGCGGAGTGCGAGACGTGGCGCTCTGCCATAGCTCGCGCATGCATCTCGGGCGTGGTGGCAGATCTTATCCACCATTTCGGCGGAGGTGCGGCCTCGAAGTCAAGGCAAGGTCCATCATGACACCCCTCCAGGCCGAAGCAGTCATGGTCTGACGACAACCCCTCCGGAGGGGTAGACATGTCCCGTTTCGTAAAAATACCCAGCTTTTTTTTTTCTCGGTCCATATTTGGGCTCTGGTTCGAAACCGTTTCACCCCGACCCTCATGGGATGAAGCCAAGACCGAGGATGGCACGATTGTTTGCATCTCTTTCATGGGAATTCGGTGTGGAACAAATGAAGTTGATGTGTATGTGACGATTCACCATGTTCAAAACCGCTTGGCGACTTGAGCGCGTATACTACAAAGGACAAGTTGACTTGGCCGGGCCGAGATAGTTTGACAATCAAACGCCACAGGTCGCTTCCGTGGAATATCAAACACGTTCCCGGCCTCTATTCCAACGCCATGGCAGTTCCCGCGAGGGTAAAAATAGATTCAAGGAGCTGAAATCGGCAACTGCCCGTTCCGGTTCCGAATCGTTTCAACATCCCGTTAAGTATAGGGTAGCTGTATACTGAGGCGACGATTTGGTTCGCAGTACCAATGCAACACAGCTGAGTATTTGTCATTGTCAAAGGTCGGACAGGAGCATGACGCAACAATTGGTCATTGTTGATGACATTGTGTCACGATCCTTGCACTTTCGCTAAGAGAAAAGATTGTCGTCTCTGAGAGAACATGGCTAAATTGTCCGTTGATGCAGTTCAACACAAACTGCGTTTAACCCGGACGCCAAAGTATCAGCCCAGCTAGCCACTTACCCGCACATCTCGAAAACCCCCCAGCCAATCCGCCACCCGGAAATGGTCACAGCTGCCACGAGAAGAGAACCCCGGGCCAGCCAATTACATACCTCGGTGTGTCTTGGATGGACATTGGTCTCGGCTCATGCTAACATGCTTTTAGAGTTAGGCTCAAGTGTGGCTGCTTAGCTGGGTGGAATCTGGGCGTGTCGAGATCAGGCTCGCTGCGCTGTGTCACCGGCACGCACAGTATCCTTGCAAAAAACCGCATTCATCGCCGAACGAGAACGGAGCTGTTATTAGCGAATATTTTCATGAGCTGACACTGGAATCTGGATTGTTCGGCCAGTGCCGAGCAATACACGGTGTATCCCTGGTGATAACATCTCCCTCTTTTTGCTATTTTATTGTTCTCCTGCCTCTGGCCCTCACACGGACCTCAAATTCCGAGACCCGGAAAAAAAGCAATTTCCAGGGTCAATTGAATGACTTTCCTGTCCCTTATCTTGGCTTTTTGTCAATTTTATGGGGGCCATGCCTATTGCGGTCGAATAAGCTTCTCTAGCCCCGATGGGAGATTTGGCATGACGAAATAACGGGCCCCCGTCGTTCCATCGAGAGGGTTGTCGTCCATTTAGAAGTTTGACGGAGCTTGGCTTTTTTTTCTTTCCTGTTTTTGTTTTTTACTTCCTTTACTTCTAGGCTGAGGATTTTTGTCGATCCGAGTATTTCTGTGCCGCACGCTATTTCGTATCAACAACGGTGATCCTTCCGACAGTGCGTGAATGCTGCCAGCCCCCTTTTCTCGACCGTGAGCTATTGACAATGTTGCTAAACTTGACAGGACGTTCGCCCTGACAAGGAGGGGAAGGGGGGTAAATGCCGGTAGGCGCCCTCTGCGGTAATTGATGCCAAGGAAAAAAGACGATGTCGACGGGACGGGAAAATTGCTGAAACAAGTGGGCGGTTCGCAATCTATCCGAGGGAGAGGACCCCATTCTTCAATTCGAGGCCAGAAAAAGGAAACCGTCGTCGACAAGGGGGCCCCTGCGGCTCCCGCTCACGCCGATGGGGGGGATAGCAGGGCACGTCCAATCAACCGCTGCATGCTTCATCTGGTCCTGTCTGGGACAGAAGAGGATGAAGCTCTACGGAAACAGGTTTATTTTTTGTTATTATTCCATCGTTCGGAACCTGAGCCCAAATTGATTGTTTATTGAGTTACGCGCGGATAACTACCTTGGGAGCTCGCTGAGACGAGGTCGTTACAGGTGAGTGTTTTTTTCTTTTAATTTTTTTTTTTAAAATTTCTTTTTTTCCCATTCACTGTTGAATGTGCTATGTTGGGTAGCGATCGGCTTCAGAAACCCAAAGGATCATGTTCCTGCAGCGAATGGAACACTGCAGAGCACGGTCATATCCAGCAACTGACCTCCCCCCTTTGAGCCCCATATTGTCGACTGGGATGGGCGACGGAGAAGAGCGAGTCGAAGCAAAATCAATATATTAAAAAAAATTAAACTACCAGACCAATTACAATGTGAGCTAGCACTACTGACAGTTGATGGCATGGGGGCCAAG
Source organism: Calonectria crousiana (assembly GCA_013406985.1). NCBI lineage: Eukaryota > Fungi > Ascomycota > Sordariomycetes > Hypocreales > Nectriaceae > Calonectria > Calonectria crousiana. Next base: position 589,428 of record VTGD01000010.1, on the reverse strand, counting down.
GGTGTCATGTCATGATTTCCTGCAAGTGCTCGCTCTGACACCAATCGCCCGCGGTGGGCGTTTTTTTTTCTCTTTCCCACTCCTAAAGCAAGGTCTGTTCGTAGCTTGGCATGCTCCAATCTCGAGATGCGATTCGCTGGCCTTATCCGCGCAAACCGTGGTCAGCACTTGCTTATTTGCGCAGATTGCCCACAGACTCATCTGGTTCCTGGGGGATCGTTATTTGGACCTCTCTGGCCTATCGAGGGCCCGTGAGGCGAGAGGAGGGTCTCTCTTGCTTTCTGGCTCAGCCCCACGCCATTCTTTCTTTTCTGCCCTGCTCCACCTTTGGACTAGGCGGAGCAGGGGTCTGTCTTGTCGAAGCAAGCTCGAACAATGGAAGGCGCACAGTTGTTGCGGACAATCTCGATTCCGGAGGGCAGTGCAGCGGCTGGCTCGAAGACAGCGGCCAAAAGGAAAGAGAAAGAAAAAAGGTCTGTGTTGGTATGATTCATGATCCTCTGCCGCCTTTCCCGGCACACAGGTGCTTGCGTAAGTGCTCGTCCAGGTCCTCCACTGTGCGCAGCGGCGGTAGGGTCTCTGCAGTGGCTGTATCGTACTCTCGGCACCGCGCAGCCCAGCAGCCTCAGGGGGGGGGGGGAGCCTAACTATTTCGCAGAGTTGGGGTACATGCTTTTCGATCCCATGTCGGCTTTGAATGGCCCATTACCCACGTCACTTTCCCTGTCTGGTCCGTCATGAACCGCATTCACCGTGGATGCGATTCCTTCCCAGCACCTTGGCCACGTATCACGTCCATGGCTTTCGCACGTTGCGCTCTGGGCCGCGCGTAAAGCGTGCAAGTTGAGTTCAACACCAAGTTTACATATACAATACAAAAAGGCCTCTCTCTTTATTTCTCCAATCTCCCACCTCGAAGCTCTTGATCAACCTTGTTGTTTCCCTGGCCCGCTTCCCCCCTACCTTGTCTTTAAACGCCTCTACCGCCTGCGAAATCCCATTTACGCCTGCGACCACGTTTTTTTCCCCCTTCCCACTTCTCTGTCGATTTCAAGCCCCCCCTTCGCCCCATCAGCGGGGCTCTCGACGAACCTGTCCAACGTCTTGTGCGACGCCACCAGCTGCAGCAACAGAGGACCACAGATTGCATTGGACCGTTGTCTTTATTCGGTTTGGGGGCCACCAACTTAGTTAACGTGCCCTCTTTCCCATTGATCCCTTGGGCTGCTCCTTGTACAAGGTGCCTGTCCACTGCCCCTGCTCTCCAAACGGGCAAAGGTCGTATCCATTTTGCGGATCCTCACCCCCTGTAAACGCCCGCCGCTCCCTCTACCACAGCTGCGCACCTTGCTTTACAACCACCACTACTCGTATTTTCTCATCCGTCACGCCTTATTTTCTTGGGCTTCGTCTTGTTCTTACTCTCATTTCTCCCTTCTACGCTCTCTTCTCCATGCGCCTATAGTTATTTCCCCCTTCTCGCCCTTCCCTTTCTTACTTTTGCTTCCTCCGCTCCTCGCAGGTTTCCCCCCCTGTGCTAGAGCTTCCGCTCCTTTTTCACCCACGGAGACAGCACGCACGGCTACGCCGAACCTCTTCCTCCTGTCGCCTGCCATGCTCAATTCCCGCCGCGCCGTCGTGGCCGCGGTCTTCATACTCACCTTCTTCTTCCTCCTATCGAGATCGCACGATTCCTCGGCCGCCTCGAAACCCAATGACGCAGCCACCAACTCCAACAATGGCGGCGGCGCCGCGATCCCCGATTCTCAACCTCCCCCCGAGCAGCCCAAGGAGTGGGAGATCAAGCCCCGTCGCGTGAGGCCCAGCATCGACATGTCGGGCATGTCCATCTACGAGAAACTCGCCTACGCATACCCCTACGATGCCGAAACGAGATTCCCCGCCTACATCTGGCAGACCTGGAAGCAGGCCCTCGACGACCCCAAGTTCAAGTTCAAGGATGAGGTGTCGTCTTGGAGGGATGAGCACCCTGGCTTCGTCCACGAGGTCATCACCGACGACGTCGCCGTCCACCTGCTTCGCATGCTGTACGCCAGCATCCCCGAGGTCCTCGAGGCCTACCAGGCCATGCCCATGCCTGTTCTCAAGGCCGACTTCTTCCGCTACCTCATCCTCTTCGCCCGCGGCGGTATCTACTCCGACGTCGACACCTATGCGATCCAGAGCGCCTTCCACTGGATTCCCGAGAGCATTCCCCGAGAGACAATCGGGCTAGTCATTGGTATCGAGGCCGACCCTGACCGCCCCGACTGGGCCGAGTGGTACAGCCGTCGCATTCAATTTTGCCAGTGGACTATCCAGAGCAAGCCTGGCCACCCTGTGCTCCGCGACATCATTGCTCGCATTACAAAGTCGTCTCTGAACATGAAGAAGGCGGGGCGCTTCGTGAACTTTAGCGACAAGGATGTTGTCGAGCTTAGCGGTCCTGCAGTGTGGACGGATGTCATTATGGATTATTTCAACGACGACCGATTCTTCGACATGCGGCTCAGCAAGGGCAAGATTGACTACCACAACTTCACTGGCATGGAGACCAGCAAGCGCGTGGGAGACGTTGTCGTCCTGCCCATCACAAGCTTCTCCCCTGGTGTAGGCCAGATGGGCGCCAAGGACACGGATGACCCCATGGCCTTTGTGAAGCACGACTTTGAGGGTAAGCACGAGCTTTACGCGGCGAGAAACGGACTGTAGAATAATGCTAACTGATTCGATTTTTAGGTACATGGAAGCCCGAGAACCTGCGACACATTGGCCAGCAGCAAGAAGAAGTCGAAGAGCAACAAGAGGTGTTGGGACAAAAGCCTTGAGGCGAGCTCAGTTGACACTGCCAGCAATCCTAAACAACAAAACCAACGAGAATTTTACGCTCCGCGACGACCTAACTACCTAAGACGATTGTCCACCTTGTATATTTCACAGCTGCGGCTTCTTATAATGGCATCAAGGACCAGCTTTCGGCCGAACTTGTGCTTGATGAGGTATTCGATTGAAGAATATCTACAACGATTGCATTGCGAGCGACATGCAGCAACAAAATGGGTACACACAGGATTAGACTTGATTTTCTATGTTTTTTATCTCTTCTTTCTTTTTTTTTTTTTTGCCTCTGGTTTCTTGTTGCATAGACTTTGGGCGTCCTTTTTCTCGAGTTGAGATTTCCATCATTGTACTTTCCAGGTGTTGAAAGGGCAGCAAGAATACGGAGTAGGAGTTGGACGAGCACTTTGACGGTGGATATAGCCGGGTTCGCACGGCCAATGCATACAAGCATATCATGATAGCAAGCGCGAGGAGTCTGGGTGAGAGCGATGGATGTGAAGGGCGGGGAGATGAGGGCGAGTTTCGGTCTGGAACGACCGATGCGAGCATTTCGTTCTTACCATCTGAAGCTGTAAAGGGAGTGTATAGATTATTCCTATGAAGCATTTCATCAATGGAAACCAGCCGTGCGAGCAAGCGATTTGCTCGACGCGTGTTTGACGCACATGGTGTCCAATTCGACGTAGTATTGGGGTAACAAGCTCCCTGTTCCTTGTTCCTTGAATATTCCCACCTGCGGGATTGTGTCGTCACCGACTGTCTTTCCCGCGTCATGTGATGAGAAGCTGGAAGTGCGGCGCAGAGACAGGAGAACCCCGCATTTTCCCCAGGTTTGGATGCGTGCGGTGTCTCATTGGACGAGATGCCAGTGAGGGGAAGCTAAGGCCGAGCTACGAAGGACCAAGGTCTCTTTTATGGCCAGGCTCCTAGTTGCTGGCTGCTGCAATGGCACCGTCGCGCGTTCCCAAGTGGGGGAGACGGGAGAGTAGAAGCGGGTGCTCGGCGGGTTTTCCATTGGCGATTGTAGCCGAGAGGGAGAGGAGGAGAAGGGGGAGGAGAAAGAAGCAACGTTCGAATCCTACGGATTAGAAAACTTGATGCTTGCAACAAAACACAACAAAAGGGCCGACGAGGATTTGAGAGACAGAGGACGATAAAGGCGTGGCCTGAAGCAAATTGGTTATTTTCCATTCTTTTCTGGTGCGCTCTTCCACGACGATTGGAGACAAGCTAGTCCATCTTATTTGCTGCTTTCTAACCGTCGAGACTGGGCGATCTGGCTTCCCCAACCGTTCAAATACAACCCATCTTGGCGCTCTCAGGTAGCCCGTCCACTCGAACCACTCTCCCTTGCCTCATCCTGCCGCTGCCGCAGATGCTTTTACGATGACCATGGTTCGAGGACTAGTACGACGGAGCTTCGTGCGCGGGAGGGCGGCAGTGATACAGCGCCAGCACCGACACCAGCAGCAAAGAAGAAGGCTTGCTACAGCGGGGCTGAGTATCCGATGGGGCCCGGACGAGGTATGTGTTGGGCTTGTTCGTCTCGAATCCGTGTGTCGTGGTTGGCTGGCCCGGGTTTTTATGGCTTTGTCCGAGGAAGCAATGGGCGGCTGCATGGACCAGTGTCCGTGGGATGCGGCAAGCCTGTGACGTAGACATGCCAATTTGGCTGTCGTCTGCGCTCTCATCATTATCCGCCGTCGCTGTCTCGCACACCCAAACCACGTCACATGATCCCTTCACAGAAGCTAAATTAAACCTCCAGGACACCACGCCTCAAATCTCTATATTATTCCCAGCTGACACGTCTTCGCAGCCCGCTTTGTACCCGGGGACTATCCCCCAACACTTCTCCTCCATTGTCTCGTCCCACGGTGATCGGCCCGCCGTCATTGCCCGCTCTCCATCAAACTCCTCGCTCTCCATCTCGGCAGGAGAGACGGCCCTGACCTACCATGAGCTAGACCTCGCCTCTAACCGACTTGCTGACTCGCTGGCATCGCTCGGCGTACGCAAGGGTGACCGCGTCGCCATCTCCCTCGGCAACACGCCCGACTTTGCGGCCCTGACGTACGCAATCTTTAAACTCGGCGCCGTCCTCGTGCCCCTGAACCCGGGCTTCAATGACCGCCAGGTTGCAGCCGCCCTCGGCCATCTGGCTGCCGAGATACTCATCATTGGTGCCGTCACAGACTTGGCGTATCGCCCGGGTGCCGGCCGATGCAATCAGCCGCTTCTGGAGAGCATTGTCGGCGACCTGGGCTCTTCCAAGATCCAGAGCGAGACCGTCCCCTCGTTACGCAAGGTGATTGTCGTGGACAACCGGGCGAGCCATCCGGGCGTCATCTTCAACCTCGAGAATCACCGTGCCTTGACACCCTTTGCCACACTCCTCGATGGCTCCTCCAAAACTGTTGTGCCAGACTCGCCGCTGTCGGCGGACGAGGTAGTCAACATCCAGTTCACCTCCGGCACGACGTCGGCGCCCAAGGCGGCCATGCTCTCGCACCGATCCATCCTCAACAACGGTGTCTTCATCGCGCACCGCATGGGTCTCGTGCCCAAGGACCGCATCGTGGTGCCCCCGCCGCTGTTCCACTGCTTTGGTAGCGTCCTGGGCTACATGGCCACGGCCACGACGGGCGCCTCCATCCTCTTCCCCAGCCCGGCGTTTGATCCGACAGCCACGCTGCGCATGTGCGCCGACCACGACGCCACGGGCCTCTACGGCGTCAGCACCATGCTTGTCGCCGTCCTCGAGTCCCTGGACGCCAGCCAGGCGGCCGGCGAGGAGTCCCCGCGCAGCCTTCAGAAAGGCATCGTGGCTGGCAGCAGCGTGCCTGAGTCGCTCATGCGCACGCTGTACGCGCGGCTGGGGCTCGGCGACGTCGTCATCTGCTACGGTATGACGGAAACGAGCCCCGTGAGCTGCATGACGGCGCCGTCGGACCCGCTGGCCAAGCGCACGGCGAGCGTCGGCACCCCGATGCCCCACACGGGCGTCAAAGTCGTCGACCCGCACGACCGGACCCGCGTTGTCCCGCTGGGCGAGCGGGGCGAGCTGGCCGCCGCCGGGTACTTGGTGATGCAAGGCTACTACGGCGACGAGGCGCGCACCACTGAGGCGCTGCAGCCCGACGGCAAGGACGACACCCTGTGGATGTACTCGGGCGACGAGGCCTGCATGGACGCCGACGGTTACGTCCAGATCACGGGCCGCATCAAGGACCTCATCATCCGCGGCGGTGAAAATATTCACCCGCTCGAGGTCGAGGACTGCCTGATGACGCACCCGGGCATCCGCGAGGCCAGCGTCGTCGGCGTCCCGGACGAACGCCTGGGCGAGGCCGTCGCCGCCTACGTGATAACCGCCCGCGGGTGGTGGACATCATCATCGTCGTCACGGGACGGCGAGTCCCGAACCGGCCCTGCGGACCGCGAGCTGACGGCCGACGCCGTGCGCGACTGGGTGGCAACACGGCTGTCCAAGCACCTCGTGCCCAAGTACGTCTTTTGGACTGACGAGTACCCCAAGACGGCCAGCGGCAAGATTCAAAAGTTCAAGCTGCGGCACATGGCGGTCGAGGAGCTAGGCATGGATGACGGCAAGCAGTGAGAGGAGCGGCGGACACGGAGTTGCATGCACAGATACACAGATGAATGGGAATATTGTGTTCATGTTAGGTTAGGCACCTAAAGCGTTGTGATTTTCTTCATCCTCCTATTTGAGGGCCCTTACATATCCATCCCCTCTTCCCCTATCCCTTGTCCAGATCCGTCAATGTGCCAGTGAAGCTCATCTGAGACAGACATGCAAACCCAACCGATTTTGGGTGGAAAAAACTCATGGTCTAGGATTGCCCATCGCATAAGCAAAACTTTTTTCTTTTCTCTCTTCGTCCTCTCTCTGCTAAAAACAATATGGGGGGGCATCATCATCTATGAGGGAGATCCATCTTCCGTGGCTCTCGGTTCCATGCAAAGCGAGTCAACGAGGCGAAAAAGCAAGGAGAGGGTGCCTGACTCCAATCCATCCATTCGCGCTCCGGCTCTGAGCAAAACAAAAAAGGACCCAAATTCTAACACCATCAGATAATGGTGGAAAGGGGCAGCTTTTTTCTCGCCAGAGATGTGTGTGTGCCAGAATGCATGGAAAAACAACGAAAAGCAAAAAAGCAGCAAAAAACAAAAACAAAGCACACTATCAGCGTGAGTCTGACTCCGGTGTGGAAAAAAAAAAATCAGATCGGCACATGGCCCCGTATAAACTCCCAATCCCAGTGGTTTAGTCAACCTGCTTCTCGCAGCCAATGCGCCCCAACAACTCCTTGCGGTCACTGTGTCCTGGCAGGCTGACTCCGGAGCTACTAGCCTGCTTCTTAAGGCCTGTTCGGCGTTCCCAGTTTGAAAGGTCGAGCTCTTCGACGCCAACCTCCTGCTCGAGGGGTTGAGCCTCCTCGTAAACAAATTCGTCCTCCTCTTCCTCTTCCTCGCCGCCCTCGTCGTCGCTTCGGACATCGTCGGCCGAGTCTCCCTTGAGAACCTTGATGACGACACGGATGATCATAGTGAACCAGATGAGGGTGAGGGCCTGAAGGAAAAGCAGAGGAGCCAAGAATGCCCACTTGACAGTCTCGTTGTAGCAAACCAGCGACTGGGTGTCGAAGAAGGGCTCGATGAGGTACGAATAGCCAGCAGGGGTCTCGAAAGGTCCTTCAACATTGTCGCCGGTCCCCTTGAAGCAGCCAACGGCCATAATAGAGGGGGTGTGGGCGTAAATGGACCAGCAGACTGTCATGTACAATAAGTGGCGGGCCACAAACCACGAAATGACAAATAGGCCGAACATGGCATCACACACGGTTTGGAATCCGCTGTACTTAAGACACTTTGCCAGCTGCGCATGCGTGTCAGTCGCAATTAGGTCTTGGGTCATGTGCAATGGGCTATCAGAATGAACTTACAGGCAGGATCAAATCACCGATATCCATGAGAATGAGGATCAGATTGCCGACACGGGTGTGGCCGTAGGTATAGCAGGCCCAGATAAGCGTCGTGGTGACGAAGTGGTGGGTAAGCATCTGCCAGTGGTCCTTGCGTCGATCTTCGATGTGAATGACAATGAGCTGCTGCAGCCAGAAAGCCCATTGGATGAGCAGGTAGGACTTCATGAGACCTCCAAGCTCACGGCTGGGCCAGGCGGTCCAAAGCTCATGCAGGTTGAGCCAATGGGGTGAGCTGTAGTAAATGTACTGTTTTCCGTGTTAGTGTGAGCACCCGGCAGCGCTTTCAACTCCCAAACTCACCATTCCAAGAGGCCAGAAGGCAGCGTAAAGAACGGTAAGCCAGGCCTGCTCGCTGAATCGAGTCAGGGCCTTCCTCTTAGTGATGCCCTGGAGCTTGCCGAGAGGAGCGAGAAGATATTCCATGGTGGCGGCGCGGAGACCGGTAAAGGCAACAATGCCGAAGGTGAGAAAGTAGCCATCGTCGAAACCGATGCCGTACTGGCCGCTCTGGGAGTTGTAGTAGCTGAGGTTGAAGAACTTGGTGGTGTGCACTCGGGCCTTGGGGATGAAGTGGTGTGCGAGGAAGAGGAGGGCGAGGAGATTAAAGGATAGGCCTAGAAAAAGAAGGGACCCTTGGTTAGCATTGCTGTGCTGCTGCAACAGAGATGGCGATGATGGTGTCCATCCACCTCCTGCACCAGGCACTGAAGCATGAAAGCTGTGCCGCATTCAGACGAAAGAGCGCAAACAACGGGGTAGAGGGGCCTCATGACATCAACCGGCGGTGTCCGGAAACTGCCCGCTGGGATGTGCACAAGAGAGGGGAGCTGCTGTGCCACGCGGGGTGCGTATTGGAGGGTGTGATTCATCCACATTCGCATTCGCAACCCACCCCGCGAAGGTAGAGCACCTAAAGCGCACGAGAGGAGGGGGAAGGGCAAGGCTTTGGAAACAGGCGGTGGATGAATTAGGAGCGCTTTGTGCAAACTTACCAACTTGGTTCTCGACAAACCAGCGAGAGAGGTGCTTCCAGGTGCCCTCATCCTTGCGTCTGAGCCGGCGGACGAGAACGACGCTGTTCCCTGATGTCTGCATGTAAAGGGGACCGTTCATGTTGGGTGTGCTGTGGCCGGACTTGAACCGCGGTCGCGGAGCGGCCTTGATGGTTGTTGTCTTGATCTTGTTCTGAACAGAGCCGCTTGCTAGGCCGCTGTCACTGTCGCTAACGATGGGACTGGTGGGCACGGAGCTCGACGACTCCTGTTCGGATGCAATTGAACCGTCGTTGACGGGGGGGGAGAAGACCTGGTCGTCGGCCAGCGACGGCGCAGGGGAGCCCAAGTCGCCCATTGTTGAGCTGCTTGGGGAAGATGTGTCGAGGGAGGATCCGCAGAGGAGCGAGGAGGCGTGAAAAGATGCTTTCCAAGCGCCTCGCTGGATGCCGTTTTGCCTTTAGATATTTCGTGATCTGGTCTGGACCGAAACGGGAGAAGGGGGGCGGGTTGAAGTTGCGCTGTGGCTGGCTGAGCGGCGGGTTTGGCTTGGGGGGCGGGCGGGAGAAGGGAGTGAGCGAGTGTGAGAGCTGTGCTGTAACCGGAGGCGGCGAGCAAGCAATGAGGGCAATCGCAATCCCAACGCACTGCTGGAGATGATGCGTGTTGGATGAAGCACAAGACGGAGCCTCCTTCGCCGTGTGGGATATTTTTTGGTTCCTTCTTATTTTGTTGGCTGCGGATGGCGAAACCAAGACGGGCGGCGGGTGGTCGGTTCGCGGCCGGCGGTTTCGAGGGGCGGCGAGGTGGAGAGGTGCGCAAAAGATATGTTGAGGACACGGAGAACAAGTGCTCGCAACGCAAAGAACAAACAAGACGCTGGAGGAAATGGCACAAGACGACAACGGGGGGAAGAGACGAGGAGATCAAGGAGACGCAGGCAAAATAACAGGCGCGCTACCAACCAGGAAGCGTGATGAATTTTTGAGTAGCCCCGATATGAATTGGCTCGAGAGATCCATGTGCTAGGCCGTCGGGGGTGGTCAAGGTGCCTGGAGGACAGAATGAGGAGGTACCGTGTACAGTAGATGCCCCACAACGGGCAAATCCCAAGGCGGTGAGGAGGCCCTAGCTCTCAGAGGCCCGTGGCCGTCGCCGTCGCCATCATCCGTGGGACGGGTCCCCGTCGAGCACCAACCGCAATCCGCGGAAGAGGGGTGCGTCAGGGGTTCAATGCTTGTTAGTTAAGTGTCTTCATTATATGGGACATGTGCTGCAGCTTGACGAGAGCGGGAGCGCAAAAAAAAGAGACAACTGATGACTGGGAACCCGCTGTTCTCGAGGGCATCTGGGCAGTATCGCCCCGGTGGGGGAGGGAGACTCCAGTTCTAGACAGGGCCCCAAACCTGCTGCCGCCTACAGGGGGACGCTCTAAACTGCCAATTGGACTTTTCCCAGTGGCTGGCTGGGCTGGGTTCATGACACTTTTTTTTTTTCCTCCAGCGGCAGATGATAAACTCGCTGGAGCAGCCCGGTCATCTTTTGCTGTGTCCAGCGACCATCTCCACCACCATCCACGATTCTCCCTCTTTCAAGACCAAAAAAAAAAGTTACTTGCATGCCAAGTACACGCAACACACAGCACGCAGCTTGCTCCATCCAACACATCCTTTCTCTCCTCTCTCTCCCCCCTGGCCACTCACTCCCAATCCAGGCCTAGAACGATGGAGTCGCTCGCATGGCGCTCATTCCCAAGATTGGAAATCTCGAATTGGCGCTGTTCTGCGCTAGCCTTGGTCTGGTTGTGGCCGATCTCGACTAGTTCTACCCATTTCATTCACTCGTTCAGCCACTGTAATCCCCCAAAAGACAGGTGGCCCAGCTAGGCGATATGGCACAATCCAAAACGTTGAGGACCCAGATTACGAGCCTGTCCTCTTTTGAGCCCCCTTGTTCCTTGCTGCTGTGGCGCCGCACGCTTCCCCCCCCCCCGGTCCCTTGTCCTGTCCTTTCCTTTTCCCCTCCCCTCGTGCTCGACTCGGGTTGTTTCTAACTGAGGCACAGCATCCACCAACAGGAAACAGAGGCACGGTCCTCCTTAAATTGACAGGCAACTGTGTTGCACTGCAAATATCAAATTACTTAAGCTGACGGGACCTGGTGTTCGGGAGGCTTCAATGTATCCCGCACATCTAAGCTTACATAAATACCTAATCTGCGGTGGTTTGCCTGCCCTCCATTCATTCGTCAGCCCCCCAAGGCCGTGTGCGTCTAAATGCCACTGTAGCACATGGCACTGGCCAAACAGATCTGCGCCTCTGCGTTCGGGAACCATTTTCTCACTAAACCTTTTGCTCGGCGCGCTGTCGATTGGACGGATGACGCTATCGGTCCCTGGACCCCTGGTACGCCCAAAGGTGAGCGGCTTCGCGCGGGTGGCGGCACACCACCCAAACCTAAACTCTCTTGTTGCAGAGGGCCAGAGGCGGCTACGGCAAATATTTTTTTTTCCAGTCGAAAAGATGTATGAGACTCGAAGCGAAGTGGGAGGAAGAAAAAAAAAAGTCCAGGGTCTAGCTTCCGTTATAGTTGCAAATCGCTTGGTGCGGGACGGGGACTCGCCTCGGCAGACCCTGCTGCACCCCATGTGCACCATGTGCTTTTTGGTGCAGTGCCCGGCGGGCTGTCGCCTCTGAAGCCTGTGCTAACGGGGGAGGTTTCCAAAGGGCATGTGCTGCCTCTTGGATCTCCAGGCCTTTTGGGAGATGTGCCCTGTAGGGTGGCTTCTCATGTGTCTCCCCGAGTGGGCTTTGGCACCCAGCTTGCTGCTCTCCAGCAGCCTGTCACCTGTGGCCCAGTGACAGGCTGATCATTTTCCGGGCCGTGATTGGATCCGCTCCCCCCTGCTCCCTCCCTCCGCCCCTGTCGCCTTTGTCTGCATCCTCGGTTCCTCCTCGTCCAAGCACCAATTCCCGGACCAACTCCGCTTCCCCTTCCACTCCCGTGTGTCACAGCTCCTCAACAAACTCCAGCGGGTGTCTTACAACAAACCCCGGTGGTCAGAGCTTCCGGTGCTGCATCCATATTTCTGCTGTGCCTTGGACACTAATTAAAGGAAATTTTTTGAGTCGAGCGGCTCTCCATACACAGGAGAGCCAGGTTCATTTCGTCTCGTTTTTAATTACTCGAGTTGCCAGATGAACCCGACCCCTATCGCATTTTTCGCATCCCTCGCATCTGCACTTATCCTAGCACCCGAGCCTCCTCCACCCGGCTTTTATCGCTGCATGACGACTCGCCGCATCGTGCATATAACCCTCTGCGTGTAGAAGCGCCACGTTGGCGACTTTGTCCTATCCCATCCCGCTCCCATTTTCGTAGCTATTCCTTCGCACAAACTTACACACACACACAGCCAGCCCCTCCCCCCTCTCTCTCCCTGCACCCGAACAAGAACGCGGGCTGCATTGAGCCGGAGCTGCCATGTTTGCTCGGCCACCTCCGTCCCGTCTTGTCCATCTCTTCTTCCACCGCCATGATGCCATGGCGAGCGGCCGCATGCAATCCATCATATCATGCCTCGTGTCACGCAGCAGGCCATGCAAGCCATCCGGCGTTCTAGTACTGGTCTGATGAGTCAAGCCATGCTGCCGCGACAGCTGCCGTTGTCTTTAAGCCCCCCCTCCCCCCCGTATTCCCAATGCCCTAGTGGGGGTGAGATACGGGACGAGACGAGAAACTCGGGTATCGATGGAGGCAGGTTAGTTGTTGGCACCTCTGTTTGTGTACCCATATCCTAAACGCATGTCAACTGCGCTACTGCGTATGGTGCAGGCATTCCCCACCTGATCCAGTGGTCGTATTGTGCTAAAGACCACCACTGAACTTTCCATTTGAGAATCTATGCGACCCAGGAAACAAATGCCTGCACTTGCAGCCATGTAAACAACACCCAAAACACCTACCGGCCAACATAGAAACAAGTCTCAAGACCAATTCGCGCCTGATACATTGCATCGTGTTTTGACTAGATTGCCTACCCTAAGTCTCGGGAACAAACCAGCCTCGCATGGATGATACTTGAACACTTCCGTCATAACCATAAGGCTCACGCCGAGAAAGAAAAAAAAAAAGCTGGGCGATGGCCTTAACCTTTCCCTGGAGCCAAGCTTCAGGCTGATAATGCACCGCATCTGGTTTTAAGCTCCTGTCTTCGCATCACTTTTACCCCACAATCACCAAAGCTGACGCCACGAGCTGCACCGCCACAGGTTCTCCTCCACATGGAGCTGCCTAGCGCCACTCTCCACATGACCACATGGACGCTCATTCGACCACCCGTAAGCGCCCCCATTCGGCTTCGCATCGTCAACCTACAACTACACCTCGACATCGACCTCGCCGTCACCATCGCTATTCCATCGCTGCAACATCAACAGCGCGCCCGCCCCCGCCGCTAGATACCGAGAGCTCGTAGCCACTGCACATAAACCATGGCTTCCGCCACAAAGTATCAGCCTGCTCCCCAGCAGGATCCCGATGATGATTACACCGAGGCGCCCCCCGCCTACGGCGCCTCCTCGTCTCGCGACGAGTCCCAGGGTCTGTTTGGCGCTCCCCGCAATAGCGACGACGACATCCCCGATGACTTCAAGGTGAGCATGGCAACAAAGGGCCCGGGAGGTCCCTCCGAAAAGGATACTCCCGGACCGCAACAGCTTCTGGATGCAAGGCTGACACGTTCCCTCTAGTTTGGCGGTTCTGTGGCCGAGGCTACCGTCGATATCCGCAACCAGTTCATTCGCAAGGTCTACACCATCTTGACTGTCCAGCTCCTCGCCACCGCTGGTGTCAGCTCCCTCACCTTCTTCAGCACTGGCTACAAGACCTGGATCCAGAGTCACCCTGGTGTCGTCTGGTTGTCGGTATGTTATCTTGTCAACCTCACCACCTCGTCCTCGACGAGGAGGGGCAATTGTGCAAGTTGCGCTAACCTTGTGCAAGCTTATTGGTTCCATGGTTTTCATGGGCTTGACTTACTGGAAGCGCAAGTCCTATCCTACCAATCTCTTGTTCCTCTCCCTCTTTACTCTGGCCGAGGCCTACACCGTCTCTGTTATTGTTTCATTTTACAAGACCTCCATTGTTCTCAATGCCGTCATTCTCACTGCCGGCATCTTTGTATTCCTCACCGCTTTTGCCTGCCAATCTCGCTATGACTTTACCTCTTGGATGCCGTACCTGTTTGGCGCCCTTTGGGGAGTTGTCTTGTTTGGATTCATGTCCATGTTCTTCCAGCACAGCTCCACCACCGAGCTCATTTACGGACTCGTTTGCGCCCTCATCTTCAGCGGCTACATTCTTGTCGACACCCAGCTTGTCATGCGCCACCACCACGTCGAGGAGGAGATTGCCGCCGCCATCAGCCTGTACCTTGATATCATCAACCTCTTCCTCGCTATCCTGCGCATCCTCAACAGCCAGTCTAACAACTAAGTTGTTCTGGATCACGCACGAGAAAAGGGTGAGTCTGGCAGAGAATGCTCATGCGCCCGCGATTGTGCGAGTGAGGGCAAGCCTCGAAGCCCCTCCCAAGTTCAAGTTTCCTTGCGTCTTTCATTTGCGGAAGAAATGTCCCTGTCAGAGTCTCTTAATGCCCAATCAAGACTCTCATTTTGCATATCGCCATGGCAAAGGTGGAGGAAGAGTTGATTCCAGGGGGTTGGCGTTGACTATAGTCTGTTTCCTTGTGCTGTTAATTTTTCCTGCGTGCAGTTTAGCTCAAAAGAAGACTGTGCATCATCCCCTTGTATTTTAAACCTATTTACCATCACACTGCGTTCCGTGATATGTACATAGCTCAAGTACTACCAATAAAGTGTACAGCAAACACTTTTGAAAGTGAACTGAAGCGGAGCCAATTTGATATGGGATTAAGAAGTATCGAATTTATTTGATATCAGCATTAGAAGGCGACTAGTAGAGAAAACAGGAAACAAAAAACCAAGGACGGGTGCGTCCATCGAAGAAATAGAGAACCAATACGCAAACACAACGCTTGGCTGACACGGCTGTCGACCGAGTGCCACATGCGCAAAACCAAGGGCTGTCTGCCACCAGAGCGTGTCAACTGCATTGCATTGAATGGTTTCCTCCACTCCTCCTAGATTTTCCTTTCCTTACCCGGCTGCATCCTCTGCAACATCCACATAAATAAAAGCCCCCCATGCTAACGGCCGTATTCCGACATGCTTTGCCCGAGGAGACATCCCCGGGTTGGTATCTACCATTATCTCAAAAGGTCATGGGCAGCCTTTCTCTTTCGTGTACTTTTGGGTTTGAGCGTAGCAGGGCGGGCGACGAATTTGGAAAAACGACAACTCTCAGTTTCGCAGCAGCAGGGGGAATATTCTCATCTTCTTTCTCTTTAGTCGTGGGAGAGGAAAAACCAACGCCAGCAATAGACAATAGTCCAACGTCGCACTTTTTTGGAGTACCGCGGAAAGAACCAGTATGTGATGTAAGACAATAATCTTAGTTGGTCTCGTCGCCGTTGGCCTCGGCCGCGGGATTGGCGTGGGCGGCAGCCTCTCGCTGCATACGGGCCTCGATCTCGCGAAGCTGGGACTCGCGGGCCAGGAGCTCCTGTCGCTTCTCGTTGATCTCGCGCTGGACCTTGAGCTCGATCTCGCGCAGCTTCTCCTCCTCTCGTCGGAGCTGCTCCTCCTTGAGACGGACGGACTGGGAGGCAAGGTCCTCGGGGTTCATTGAGCTGTCGATGCTGCAATTGGTTAGCCATGGGCAAGAAAAGAAAAGGGATGCTGATCAATACGTACTTTCCAGAGGCACCCTCAACGCTCTTAGAAAGCTTCTCGGTACGGTAGTTCTCGTACAGGAAGTCGTGGGTGATTTCCTTCAGATCGGCCAAATGGCTGTGGAGCAGCGCGGAGCGGATGGCGAGGAAGTCGGAGTGGCGAGGGTTGTCGACCTCGACGACACCCCAGGGGTACTGACGAGCGCGCACCTTGCGGCCACCAATCTCCACAATGTCCTCGGAACCGACAATGGCGAAGGGCATGAGGCCACGGAGCTCAGCGTTCTCCTCGACGGTGTCCTCGTCATCCTCCTCGATATCGTAGGGGAAGTTGTAGACGGGGATTCGGTAGTGCTCAATGTCCTCCATGACAAGCTTCTTGGACTCGGCCAACTCAGCGGGGGTGAGAGAGTCGGCGCGACCGATGACGGGAATGACGTTGACACGGGGAGCGAGACGTTTCATGAGCTCGATGTCGAGTTCTCGGAGACTGCGATGCGATGAGAAAGGATCTGCGTGGAGACGAACAATTGCCAAAACTTACCCGTGACCGGTGGGAGTGATGAAGTACAGCATGGCGTGGACTCGGTTATCCCTGAAACGGGGGTTACGCTTGATACGAGACTCCTCGGCAAGAATGTCATCGTATTGTCTCTCGAGGTAACCAACAATCTCTGAGAAACTGCATGACATAGGTGAGTCGGGAATTTTCTCCAATTGTAATCGCAGGGCAACTCACCTGGCCTCGTTGTCGATCTGGTCTCCAAAGCCGGGGGTATCGACAATGGTCAGGGAAATTCGGGTACCCTCCTCGTCAAGCTCGAGCTCTGCGGTCGGTTGTTAGTCGACAGGGTTGCGATCAGGGGGTGAGGTGGTACGCACCGACAGTGATGGGCTTGATCTTGACACCATCCTCAACGTGGGCGCTGCCGGCGTCGTCAGAGTCCTTGTGCTGGAGAACACTCTTTCCGCAGAGAGTGTTGACAAAGGTGGTTCGGCCTGCGCAGAACGGTGAGCTCTTGAACAATGCGACAGATGCAACGAGGCGGCCGTAATTATATCGTCTCAACACGCCTCGTATGGGGCCACGTACCAGTGCCTGATGCACCACAGACCATCAGGCAAAACTGAATGCCCTTCTTGACATTCTTCTTCCTGCGGATCATCTTCTGCGTTTGGGGGAAACAAGTCAGCAAACTGGACGTGGGAATCGGCGAGACTGGGCCGAGCTTCGCGGGCTCAGTGCGGCAGCGGGAGCTTCGAAACGGGGGTGGGCATGCGATGTAGGGATAGGAGAAGCACGCGCGTGCAGATTTACACGAGGGAAACGTACGGCAGCGGAAGACATGATTGCTGATAGGAATCGAGGATGGGATTAGGTCGGGGAGGAGCAACTGGAGAACAACGAGGCAGGAAGAGTTGAGGTTGAAGCCGTCGAGATGCAGCAGATGCAGAGGCGTTGGCGGTGGGTGGTGCGTGTGAGGCAAGGGGAAAATGTTAAAGGAGAGGGAGGATGTTGTCCTGAAGGGGTCTGGGCAATTTCGCGGCTGGCCAATCGTTCCTGCCCTGTAATGGGGACTGGGGCGCTGGCTGGGCCATTGGGACGGGGATTCAGGGGTGGGCTTGATGGGGGGGTGACGAGGAAGGACCATCTAAGAGAGTACCTACCACAACACACTGGCCACACTGGGCCACTTAGCGCGGCACATTGGTCACCCCTGGACGCCAGTGTCGGTTCTGCCAGACCGCCTGCCCGCCCCCCTTAGCCCAGGTACATGTTACTGCCGTTCGCCAGGCTCTAATAACGGACAACCCCAGGGCTAAATTTCAGCGCGAGGTTGGCAAATGGCACGCATTTTTTTTCTTTCTCACCGGCCCCTTGGTCCAATGGGCTAGGGGGTTGGGGAGAGAGTAAGATAGCGAGCGGACGGCAAGAAACGCGACGATAGGGAACGCGCTACTGCCATGGCCGGTATGGAACTGATATGAGCATGTCGTGACATGCAGTCTCGAATCACGTGAAGCCTCATGTGTCGTCGCGTTTGGATTGCTGATGGCGCGGCATGGCATGGGGCATTGGCATGGCGTGGATCAGTGCTTGTGGCCTGGGAAGGGAGATGGCGATGGGCATGATAGTGCACCGTGCGGCATGGAGGGCGAATGGGAGTGGCTTGCGTGGCGGGTGCGATGTGGCTTGTGGGTGCTTGTGGCTGTCGGCGCTACGATGTGGCTCTGGGGAAAGTAGAATAGTAGCAAGTGTTGTCCAGTGAATAAGACAGTATGGCGGTGTTGGCCTCAATAAAAAATTTTCTTTCCTTTTTGGCTAACCTAGTACGACTTTGATCCGGAACATGACGATGAGAACAAAGCAAATCGTTTAATGGCCCGAACACAGAAATTTAAAGTGTTTCTCAGCCCATTTGTTCGCACATTGCACCGCAACTCCCTTCTACTATCTATGCAATCCAACCCTTGAGTAATTGTCCCGTATCTACCTCTCCGCAGTCGCCACTGTACAGCATGAATTCCAGCCAAAACAACCAAATCTACCAAATCTAAAGTAAAAACAGTCTTGGGAGAAAACACCCTAAGAGATTACTTTCAGGCATTGGTTTATTGTATTTTGGTCAGGGATGTTGAGATGGGTAGTCTTGAAAGTATCCAACTAACAGTCATTCAAGGGTTGCATTGTATCTGCAAGTACAGATATTTAATCCAGCACTCAACTCGCCTCCACCAAGCGCACATCCCCGTGGGCCCATTCCGTGGGCCAGGCCGTGCCTAGCGCGTGCAGTCTGCCCAACCTAGTGCCGCACGGGTACCCGTTGGCGACCCTTTTAGCAGGCCTGCGCTCTGCAACAACCTTCGTATTGCGCCAACCAGGTGGAACCTTTACGGCATTACAGCAGCCTGCTCAGTGACGTCCCATTGTTCGTCGTCTACCACGAATGACCATTGAACCCTCGCTCTCATCAAGCTGCCTGACCTGCTGCGGGCTTCCTAGAATGGGCTCCTAATTACTCTCTTCTCATCAACTCTTGTTCTTACCCCCAGCCAACACAGGCCGGGCGTCCTGAATCTTGCGGCCCCCCCAGTTTCCGCCTGGCCACTGATATTACGTACCCCTCTCCCCAGTCTGATTGCTGCTATCTGGCGCTTCCTCTCCAACAACCGCCTCAAGATGAATGTCCGTCCGCCCATCGAGGCGTCCAGCACCGAGGCCGTGCTATCCGTCTCATTCAACAACGATGCGAGCTGCTTTGCCGTCGGGCTCGACTCGGGAATCTGCAGTAAGCCACCCACCACGCCTCCCAGATGCCACCTGCAGGTCGTACAGCCCGCAGCTAACTACATGATTATCGGACCTTCAACTGACAGGCACTTCCTAGTATTCCACACCAAATCATGTCTTCTCAAGGCCTCGCGTGGTATGTTATAGCTGCCAAATCAGGCTGCTTCTCATTTGTTTCCCACATGACTGACTGCGATGCAGACTTTAATGCAGGCATCGGCCTCGTTCAGATGATGGGCATGACCAACTATTTGGCCCTCGTTGGTGGTGGTAGATCACCAAAGTTCGCCATGAACAAGGTCCGTTTGCGTTGAAATTGCGATGTTACATGCCCTACTGATGCACTGTTTCTAGGCTATCATTTGGGATGACATGAAAGGCAAGGTTGCCCTCGAAATCACTGCGCTCACTGCTGTACGCGGAGTTCAACTAGGGCGAGAGCGCATCGCCGTTGTCCTCCAGAACAGCGTTCGGGTCTACTCTTTTGCTAAGCCACCCGACCTCCTCCACGTCTATGAAACCGCAGACAACCTTTTGGGTCTATGCTGTCTCTCGGACAAGAAACTGGCGTTTCCAGGTCGCACTGCTGGCCAGATTCAACTGGTCGAGCTATCGACGGGTAACGTCAGCATCATCCCGGCCCACTCGTCTGCTCTCAAGGCCATCGCTCTGAGCCCGGATGGCGAACTGCTCGCCAGCGCGAGCGAGATGGGCACCTTGATACGTGTCTATTCTACCAGCAACTGTGCTCGCCTCGCTGAGCTACGCCGTGGAATCGATCCCGCCACCATCTTTTCGCTTGCCTTTTCCCCAGGTGGCAGCATGCTCGCATGCACATCTGACAAGTCGACCCTTCACGTCTTTGACATCCCCAACACACGCAAGCCTGCCATGAACCGCAGCCAACAGCTGGGATCACCGGGAGCAGACAACAGTGATGGCACAGGGAAATGGGGCATCTTAAGCAAGATTCCTCTCATGCCCCGAGTGTTTTCAGACGTCTACTCATTTGCTTCGGCGCCATTTGAGGCCGGAGATGAGTCTATGATTGGGGGCATCCCCTTCTCCGAAGGCACCGTGCTGGGCACATCACGGCCTCCCAAGGGCGTCATTGGTTGGATCAGCGAGGACAGCCTGGTGGTGATTGGGGCCGGTCGTGATGCTCGATGGGAGAAGTTCGTCATTGTGGATGGCGAGGATGGCAAGCGACACTGTGTTAGGGAAGGCTGGAAGCGATACCTTGGCAATACATGAGCGAGCGGAGGGCATTTGCCTCAAGGGATACAGACGATTTTCATTGCAGCTGGGCGAATACTGGAAGGCGTTTCGGGCGGATCAAGATGGGTTATGTTGTTTGGATTTATGTCCCCTCTGTTTGTATATTGATACTAGATTATGGACTCAGCTCTGGTCCTCGTGCCGTCGTGGCGATCGACTTCTATTATGTCGTCTTGGTTTCCCATCAGCATCGCCATCTCTGTGCCTCCTGTGCCTTGAACCGTCCCCCTCTTCTGGGCTGTGTCTGCGGCGGTCACGCTCGCGGTCTGGATCTCGATCCCTCCGCCGGTCTCCGTGTTGGCCCCTGTCTCGGTCTCGGTCTCGGCCCTCATTATCTTCATGCCGCTCCCTCCGCCTATCGCGGTCTCGTCTTCTGTCACCATCCCTCTCATCGTCACGATCCCTGTGCCTCCTTGATCCCCGGTCCCGATGGCGATCCTCTTGATCAGTTGGCGCTTCATCTCTGCGAGATCTTCGATGGCGGTCCTCCTCGCTTCCATCTCTTCTTGATCGATGTGACCGGTGATGTCTGTGCTTCTGTTTTCGATCCTTTTTGTCTGCCCTCTGTCGCGCCTCTTCGATCTCCTTCTTCTTTTCTTCAATCAGGAAACCCTTCATGGGGTCGTCGTCATCGTGATCTCGCATAAGCAAGGCGAGCTCTCGTTCCTCTGGTAACATAGGTCGCCTCTCCTCCTCTTCCTCGCTTTCATCCTCAGACACGGCCTTGCCTTCCCTCTTCAACATGTCCTCCCAGCTGACCTTGAACTCTTCGGGGTCCTCATCGTCTCGGGATTTGTATCGCGCATGGTCGACACGCACCAGACGGCCGCTAATTTCTGCGCCGCCGAGGTTGTCGACAGCCAGGTCGGTGCTTTTTTGGTTCTCGTACTTGAGCCACCCAAAGCCCTTTGACTTGCCAGTTTCTTTGTCGCGCACGAGCTTGAGAAAGACGGGCTCGCCAAATTGGGAGAAAATTGTGATGACGTCGCCTTCAGAAAGCTCGTAAGGAAGACCGCCAAAGTAAACGAAGGCTGTGTCGCGGTAGTCGGTATGCCATGAGGCTTCGGGAGAGCTGCATCGCGAATTAGTCTTGGCTGTCGCATTGTGGAAACGACAGGCAGAATTATACGTACATTCCGTTTTCAATCTCCTTTTTATTGAGCGCCTGAATCGCGCGAATTTGATTCATTTTGACTGCTTTGCGCCGCGCCGGCCTGGCTGAGGAAAGGTCTCCTTCAAGAACAAAGCAGAGGAAATACTGGTTGCGATGCAAGGCTGAGAGGGTGATGAGGCTTGGGTGGAAGCTCCCGGGCCCTGCCAGAAAAAAAACTGGACCCCACTGAAGCTTCAAAGCGGTCACCATTCTGCAGCAACTCTGGCCCAAACACGTCTGTGCACGGTACGCGTTACAGTGGGGGAGCCCAGTGAAAGCAGCTGACAGCACAGCAAGATTGCTGGACGGCGGGGGAACAATTTCCGGACCGACCAACCAATAGCGCCCATAGGGGCCCGGCAGGCTGCAGACGGGAGAGGCGATGAGAAACACCCTGCTAAACAAACCCCCATCTCTCCCAGGGCCTGGCATCAGGGAGGTTCTCGACGACAAAGGCAAAGACAGGCATAGGCGACGTGTGTCCCGAACAACTGACTGGGTTTGGCTCGTCTGCGACTGAGACACTGACGATCCCCCCCTCTGTGCCTTTCCCAGCGTGCCGTTTTCGAGCGACAATGCCCCGACGACGCTCATAGAAGACGCCCTGTGATAACACCAGAGCATCAACTAAGTTGCTTCTTCTCCACCGCCACCTCTTCGGCCTCCCGGACCATCACCAACCGGCCACTCCTACCCACATACACATATGAACTGACAGCCCGCGACCCGGATATTCGTCTTCCTCGGTGCCTCTGTCTGAGGGCCACGCGCAATCTGCCGCCATGACGGCGAACGCCAACCGACTGTCGACCTACACCTCCGGGTCAGGGGACGCCGACCGCAATGGCGAACAGAAGAAGGACATGTGGACGTCCATGCTGGAGTCTGTCGCCAGTGGAAAGCGACTACCGGAAAAGAACCTCATCATTTTAGGTACACTCCTCCCTGGGGCTTGCTCCTTGAATCTATGCTGCCCATATATGCCCTGCCCCTGGGCACCGGCTTGAAGCCAGCTCTGGTCATGACCGACAGCTAATTCTTCTGTCCCTCCACTACAGGCGGTACCCCCGAGTCCCAACGAGACTTTATCGAATCCCTCTCTAGCTCCGAATCCAGACGCAATGCAGATCGGTCTAAGATACCGCCTCTTGCCAACAACTTTGCATTGGGCTACACCTACTATGACGTTCTCGACGCCGACCAAGACGGTTCGTTGCCTTTGGTAGGCCACCGCAGCGGTGCTTCGACTAACTGACGGCCTTAGATACCCTTGCGCGCGTATCCCTCTACCTACTCTCACAGCCTTCCGCTGAGTTCGCATCTCTCGTCGCCCCTCTCCTGACTCCTGACACTATCCCCAACACCGCTCTCATAATACTTCTGGATTGGTCGCAGCCGCACTTGTGGCTGCGTCAGATGTGGACCTGGATCCAATTACTACAGGAAGTTCTCAAAAAGGTCGACTCTGATCAACACAACGTGATGGAGGAGGTTATGTCGGCCTGGAAGGAGCGAGGTCGTGGGGGCGCAAGCTTGAATCTCGACGGGACCCCTGCTGCCAACGCAACTAGCGGCGACGGCGACAGCTCATTGCCCCTGGGGCCAGGCGAGTGGGAGGAGCCACTGGGCCTGCCATTGTGTGTGGTTTGTCAAAACGTGAGACTGAAACTTCAGAACGTATGTGCACGCTTGAACTTGGCTAATCGAAGGTCTAGGCACAAAAAATGGAATTTTTGGAAAAGAGCCACAGTTGGAAAGAACCTGATTTTGATACAGTATTGCAGTATCTACGAACTGTGTTGTTGAGACGTAAGTCGAGCCGTTTTGATTCCAGCCAATTAACTCTTTGTGTTGAATATTCACATGTTTATAGATGGTGCTTCTCTGACTTATACGTCCCAAAACTCTCCCTCCCAGCTCCCATCTCTCATCCACTCAACACTTGGGATCACATCACTCCTCAAGCGCAACCCTCTCAAGCATAATGTCATTGACCGCGATAAGATTGTCGTACCGCCCAACTGGGATTCTTGGGGCAAGATTCGCGTCCTGAGCGGGAGCTTTGATGCCGAAGTCATTTCCAATGCATGGGCGGAGGACATCAGTTCCTCTTCTGAAGATATCGACGCAATGAAGCAGGCTGCCGAAAACGACGATGCAGGTCATGATGGGCAGCAACATAGAATCTCAGCCATTGTGAAGTACGAAGAGTGGTGCCGAGATCCTAACAGTGGTGGTTTGGCAGTGGTGGAAAACGCAATGCACGGGGAGAGCTGGATTACCATTGAAAGCGATGACACCCAGGAATTCCTAGAGCACCAGCTCAAGATTCTTGAAGCGTTCAAGGCCAAGGCTCCTGAAAAGGCAGCCGAAAGTGCTATTCGCCCCATCAAACATCTCGAATTTGGCGATGAGAAGAGTGTTAGTGAGCACATCGGGCCTGTACAATTCAACATGGGCGGTATTCAAGTTGATGCCGATGACATGCTGCAGCGCCTCAAGGTAAGGAGCTTTTTGCCCGATCCCTTGGTGAGAGAACCCGTATTGATTTTCTCTAGGACCGCAACGCTTATGCTGGAACCCCTGATGAGGAAATTGAGGAACCAGAAACCACCGCAACCAACATGGCCAAGGACTTTGACAATGACCAGCTACACAATTTCTTCTCGGGCTTAATGAACAGGAAACCCACGGCCGATGGCGCCCAGTCTTGAGCTCAGGAGCTCAGGCGTATCACACCTTGATTGATAGAAACCTACGACATAAAAAAGAAAAATAACACACCATGTACGCTGCCTTCCCAGAAAGAATATCCAGAGCCGAGTAAAAGCAAAAAAAAGTACAAAAAACAGTCTGGTATTCCATCCATTTGACGCCTTGTACTAAAGAAACCAGGACGGGGAAACGAGGTCGGAGGCCAGCGAGTGCACAAAGGGGGCGGGGAGTGACTGCTGTAGAATAGATACCCCTGAATGAAAACAATTTTGAGCAACCTTTTATTCTCAATGGGAACTTGAATTGTGAAACGGTTGCAAATGAAACCAAAATTACGAGGCGGGTTAATAAAGCCAAACCAGGCCCTCATCTAGATTTGATGCCCAAAAAAAAAACCTAGGTAATGAACACGACACTCGATAAATGTCAATATATCCAGAAAACCAACAAACATGATGCTTCTTATAACGAAGCCAAAGCTTCTGATGGTCAACACCCCTTAATCAACCCCGAGTACAACACGAGCCTTCAAATGGCCTCACAGCGAAACCATGCGCCCAGCTCACACCTCCCCGCTCCCATCCAATTTCTCGCCAGGTTAAACATGGAGCCTAGCAGGCTTGTACGTGACATTAGCAGCGCTCTTTTCAGCCCCCAAGCGCGCGGAGACGACGCCTGAAAGCAGACCAGGGAACAGCCAGGGGTGTTGAAGCATCTCAGCCTCAAAGGCATTGATGGCCTGACGGGCGAGATCGGAAAGGGCATCGTCGCCGAGGAGATTTGACAGGCGGAAGAGGTTGGAGACGGTTACGGCATTTGTTGAGGGGATGGATGTGTCCATGCCGTCCTTGAGGCGGATGATGGTGTGTGGAGATGAGGCCGTAGTGGAGAAGAATGCGCCTGCAGAATCACCAAATAACGAGATTTGGGTTTCTGTGTATAGGGAAATGGTCAGTTACTGTTTTTTTACTTAAAAAAAACCCTTGAATTTTAAGAAGCACTTACGTTGAAGAATGTCGGCAAACTCGAGGAAAGACTCATCGCCGGTCGCCTCGAAAAGATCAAGAAGCCCCTGGGTCAGGTATGCATAGTCATCCGCAAAGGCTTTGATAACGCGCTCGCCCTGCCATATTCTGTACAATTCCTTGTCTTGAATATCCCAAAGCTTGTCCTTGATAAATGCGACGGCCTTCTGGGCCACATTTAGATACTTGTCACTTCTCTCCTTGTCGAGACTCTTGAGAGCCGAACCAGCCTGCGCCAGCGACGAGATGACCAGGCCATTCCACCCCACGATGAGTTTGTTGTCCAAGTCCGGCCTTACACGCTCTCTGTCTCTCCTTTCACGGAGGACATATTTAGCCTTCTTAATGTATTCCTGGACCGTCCCCGCCGGGATGTTGAACTGTTTGCTGACTTGCTCGACTGTCTTGTCGATTCTGAGGATATTCTGGTTAATGAAGTCGTCGTTGGGATCGTGATCCTCGTCCACATTGCCATCTTCATGCACCGCCCAATGGACTGCCACGATTGGGCTAATTTGCTTGTCTACTGCGCCAAGGGCTGAATCGAATTCCCGCCTCGTCCAAGTGTAGTAAGCACCTTCGCGCATATCCTTGTCGCCCTTTTCGGCGTATGAATCGGCTGCTTCGCTGGATGCGAAGCCACCGTCGGGGAGAGCGATGGGGCTTGAAGTGAGATAGTCTGCCAATTCGAGCACAATGTCGTAAAACTCACCATCGGCCTTTCCGCCACTCCTCCTCCAGGCCTCAATGTACAAAGAAAGGAGCTGGGCGTTGTCAACAACCAGTTTCTCAAAATTGGGAATGCTCCAATCGGCGGTTACTGAGCAGCGCGAAAACCCGGAACCGCCCACATGATCACGCAGAGAGCCATCGCGGACCTTGCGCAGAGTATCCAAAGCAATCTGTGTGGCGTGCTTGCATTCTGCATCACCAACAACATCCTGGACAGCGGCTGGGGAATTGGCTAGACCAAGCAAGAAGGCCAACTTGGGAGGGGTGAGGAACTTTGGCGCCAGGCCGAAGCCCCCGAAAAGAGGGTCAAAGGTGCCGGCGATGTGGGTGTAGGCCTCCTCTAGCTGATCCAAATCCAGCTCGCTCGAAACGGCAGTGTCTTTTGTATTGTTGGTATCGCTGTGGGTTAGTGCGGGCGCACCCCAGCCAGAGGGGCCAAGAGACGAGGTAGCTGAGATACGGCTGGTACCAAGAGTGCCCTCGGCAGCAAACTCTCTGAGCTGGGCCAGAACCTCGGTGGCCTCCTTTCGGCAGCGGGCCTCTTGGTCGCTCCAGATGTCTCGAACCTTTTTCAGGATGGAGAGGAAATCCAGCACCTCGTCGGTGTTCTCGTCAATTGTGCGCCGTCGGTTGCTCGGGCCAGGCCAGTAGGTCCCACCAAAGACGGGCTCCAGGTTGGGCGTCAGAAACAGGTTCAAGGGCCAGCCTCCCACGTTGCTAACGGCCTGGACGTAGTTCATGTAGATCGTGTCAATATCAGGGCGCTCTTCGCGGTCGACAATGACGGGGACGAAGGACTCGTTGAGGATGGAGGCGCAATCTGGGTTAGAGAAAGACTCGAGAAGCATGAGACGGCAGTCTACGGCACCATGGTTAGTGGTGGGCTTAGTGCATATGGGTGGCGTGACAGTGAATGCTTACAATGGCAGGCCTTGTATCCAATGTGTAGAAAGATGAGCTTGTTCTCCTTCCTGGCCCGCTCTAAGGCATCGTCATCCAGCAGCTGCCATGCGACTAACCCATCTGCCTGGCCTTTGACGTATGGGCTCTTGCTGGAAGCAGCGCGATTTTGGAGGGGCCCGGAGATGGCGGCATCGGTGGAGGTTGTGGGCAGCACGGCGTTGCGCATGGCCATGGCCGAGGCCGTGAGCTCTGAGGCAACCATGATGAGGGCCGTGAGGTGAGCTCGCGCAGGCTCGGTCGCGGGGTAAAGGAAGTTGAGAGAGGGAAATATGATGGAGCGGAGAGAGACAGGGCAAGTGAGGGATAGCGGAGTCTTCAAGGACCTAGGCGATTATCCACAGCGAGCCGCCGTGTGAGTGCCTGGAGGGGTGAAGGCGAAGTGGAAGTGGAGGTGGGGGGATCCGGCCGCCAGTGAAGGCGATGTGGAGGGTTTTTTTTTCAGAGCTGTAGCTGTAGCATGACACAATCTACTAACACCTGCAGCTGTGGCACCCACATGCGGTGGTTCCTACCTACGTAAAAAACGGGGTAATATGATCGGTTCAGATGAAACCACCTCCCTGGGAGACCCTTAACACGCTGTGTGTCCTGGATCGAAGTGAGGAAGGTGTGTATGATAAGAGTCATGGGCCATGACGGTGGAGAGTGACGACACTGACAGATCACCAGTGACAAATGACTGGGCGGTGGCTAGTGCCCGCGACAACGGCGGCTGCTGGCGCCAGAGACTAAGGGAGTCGGATAAAAGAAGCTAGAATCCTTCTGCTTTGCCGAATTTAACACATGGAACCCTCTGGCCCTTTTTATCCTTCATAAAAAGCTCGGCCAAACGAAGCCATGGCGGGGTCCTGAGTTTGTAAGTCGAGTCGCGGGGCACGCCAGCTTCGTCCAAGGTTCCGGGATCATCACCCTGGCACCAAGTTTCCACTTTCGCGGGTCTACCAGCCGACTTGGGCAATCCCATCATGGCAGGACTAAGTTCGTTGTTTGCCAATTCTGGGAAGCTTGGATAGCCTGCCCACAAACAATAATTGGCACTTAGTATGCTCTTGGTTGTCCCTGTGTGGTGATATCAATCTACAGGGGCGGTTTACTGTCTGTCAACCGGCAGTAAACCAGCCTGTAACAATGGAGCAAGTGTGTCAATTATAGTATATCCGAGTTGTCTCTGTCTTCTTCCCCATAATCAATGCTGCCATACATCTCCGCTAATGCAAGACTAGAACGCCACTGCAGGTGTCTGGCTGTTCCTCTCACCGCTATAGGATAACCACACTGCTTCCGTTATCCGCCAACTTAATGACCAGGGTCCATGTACGGATGTTGGAAGCTGTCTGTAAAACAAGCCAAACCAAAAAATATGCAGACTAAACCTGCCCTCCTTTTTACGTCGTTTCCATCCACCAAGATTGTGTTGATGTCTCCACCGACGGCAACCCGTAACTGACTCTGGACAGCAAAGTCAATCACCTGCAAGCGATTTAAAATGGCGCCATGCAGGACAAGAGGTAGAGCAAAACGGATAACTGTTGGTCCAGCGACGATAAAATAGCTCTGTTAGCTTGCGTTAGACAGAAATATGAATACGGAGTCATGGAGTATAGCCATGGGGAAAGGGGGGCAAGGAAGAATGCCATTGCACCATCTGTAAAACGGCGGGTAAGGTATTAGAATGTGTCCTAAGACTTGAATTGATATTTCTCAGCTGGCGCATTGCATATAAAATAACAAGGGAAAATCGGCATAAAACGTTCAGAAGATGCTCATGCTAATTGATGAATACCCATGAACGAAAGCTCAGGCCTGATTTAGCCTGCACAATTCCTCTGAGACTTATGCTGCTTTTTTCATCATCAATCTTAAAAATTAGATTGTGTGCCGTTTCTCCTTAGAAGAAGAGTTGAATATCTAGTAGTGAAGGAATAATTCGGAGACGGATACGGCAATAAGCAACGGACAGGCAGTCATCTTCTTATCATAGATGATGGGGCTCTCCATTCCCATGATGAACTCGGTGGGGCCGATGCCAGCTGGTCCAAGCATCGGCAGCTTATCGATAAGACATCCCCGGACGGTACCTGCGTGAGCTAAGGTGCTAACTGAGAGGCCGTCACCTGTCCGGCTACTCTTGCTCTTTTCTCTTCTTCTTCTTCTTCCTCGTCTTTTTCCATCTTCGCCCATCACGCGAGTGGAAACCCACCCAACATGGCCGAGCCCTCTTACACCGTCTTTGTCCGGGTTCCCATGCCCCGCGGTGACTTTATCGATCCACCACCGGTAAACTCATGATATGACTGACGGCCGTAGGCGTGGAGGGGCTAACTGCGCTGCGACAGGTCAACTGGGATTCGAACAAAGACGATACACTATGGAAGATTTTGTCCGGCGCCGCAAAGAAGGAAATTGATTGTGTGTTGATGAGTTTCAGAATATCCTATCCTTGGTCAATATTTGGCTAACTAACGTATGTGCAGGGAACGAAGTGTAGGTGTCGATGGCCGTTCCTGCCTCCCCCAAGGTTGGATGATACTGACCCAAAACAGCGCCGATCGCTTCGGAGTCCCCGTCGATTTCCTCCTACAACAAGTCGCATTTCTTACCGAAAGACATGCTTCACAAGTCCGTGCCCAGGTCCGCAAGGCGACGGCGGCTGCCAGAGGCTCCGCGGCTCCATCACCAGTGCCTGGGGCTGAGCCAACTGGGCTGGGCCACCAACGAGCTCCATCATCCTTATCCGTGCGAAAAGACTCGCCCATGCCGCGAAATGACCTCGGAAGCGGCTCCGGAACCCCTCTTAACCTGTCAATAAGACCAATCGTCTCGCGAAATACATCGACCAACACTACCGTGCTCCGAGAGATGGCGAGTGGATCAGCATCACCTCGTCCAGGTATGGGTGTCACAGCCCGCGGTGGAGAGCATCGCCGCCGACTATCATCACTGCCTTTGACCTCAAATACGCCCAAGCCATTGGAACAAGAACCTCAGCCAATGCATTCTCCAGCTCGAGAGCGCAGCCCTTCGCCTGACCCAGCTGAGGACAGCTCAACGGCGACCTCGGACGATGAATCCAGCCCAGCACAGTCCCGCATCATCCGTCGCCCTCCCCGGTTTCAGCAGCATGACGCCGGCCCACCCTACGAAGATGACGATGACGATGAATCGGAACCCGCATTTCAGCCATACAAATCTCCGGATTCGAACCAAACATCGGCAGGTGATCTAGGATCGACGCTGAGAGGAGATGGTCGCTCCAAGCGATTTCCTAGGAGTCTAGGGAAAGGAGCTATACACCGCTCTCAAACATCCGATTCCTCCGCCAGCTCTGCTGCCATAATCCACAAGCCAGGAAAGTCGCGCGAGCTACGCCAGCCAGGTCCGCTGTCCCCGCGCCATCAGGCTGAGCTAGCTGCACAGAGTCCAGGCAGCAAGAGCAGGGGCTATTCTCGTGAAGGCAGCGATGGAACGCCCAGCATGGGCAGCAGTTTTAGTGACCTTGACGGTAAGCCCCTTGTGTGGGTTTTCGGGCACTTGATTGGCTTGCTAACTGGAAGCAGATGCGTCAGTGACGCAATCAGCCTTGGAAGAGGCTATGGCCAGCCAACTGAATCGCGGAGCAGGAAGCCGATTCAGCATCAGCCAGGCATGGCGAAGTCGGTACACACCCAGCTCAAACCAATAAGCAGCATCGGGGTTATTTTGAGTGATTTATTTTGTTCACGTTCATGTTCGGCATGGTGTTTGGATTACGACTGGTTGAAATAGGCGGTATTCACGGTTGGCGTTGGTTATCGGGATCGATACTTGCATCGCATTTAAGACTAGCGATTGCCTAAGACCTCATCTCTTCTCATGATACAATGAAAAATCCAAGAACTCTGGTCTCTGTCTATTTTTCCTATTCATGCTAGTTTATATGCAAAACCCCAAGCGCATAAGCCCGCATCATTATGCAAACCCATTTCCATAAATTCCTCATTGAACAAAGCCACCCGCTTGAACCCCAAGACACAATATAAAGTAATCTGAGAGCCCGACCTAGCAACCTCACAGGGCCAGCGGGACCTAGCTATAATGAAAAAAAAAAAAGAACATTAACATCAAGACTCCGGCGTCGGTAAAAGCCCCCAACAGCTTGGTATCCCTTGAAACTGGTCTGTTTGCGCTGCCATCAGCCCAGCCTGGGCGACATGAGTAGGAGGGGACTAGATGGAGGGACGTTGGTAGTGGCACTGGGACATGTGCGCTATGCAAAGTGACGATCGACACGAGAGCTTGTGCCCAAACCAACGAATGCTTTATTCCGCAAAGGCCTGGTGATTTTACACACCTTGATAGTCCCCTAAACCGGGAAGGCCATCAAGTGACCAAGTTGGAATTGTCAAGTCCAACGCCTGTTGGGCTGCAACCAGAACACAACGGCCATAGCGGTGGCGAGCAGCAAGTTCCCGTTTGTGGTCTACGGGTGTAGCCTTTCGGAGATTGAAAGCAAACAAAGGTTCTGTTTTAAAGAAGAAAAAAAATGAAAAAAAACTCAACCGACTGCATGTTCCCGTCAGGTTTCCGCTTCTTCTCTCAACGTTTTCTCCTTTTCTTTCGTCTCTCGTTTCTCTCTTTCCCTCTCTTTCCCTCTCACTTTTTACCCTAAAACACTAGACTTGGACGTGTCCTCCATTCTCTCATCCAAGTCATCCATCCAGCTTCTCATAACTGCACTCGCCATGTTTCGTCGCCGTTGTGAGAGTCTCCCAAAGGATGCCTCGTTTCCTGATAACCTTGAGGGCCTCGGGTTCGTTGATTGTCCTCTCCTCCTTTCGTACCCGAGAGCCATTCTGCTGACAGAATTTAAACAGATACTTCATCAACGATCAAGATGAAATCCGCTCCATTGAGAAACCCGACCACTACTTCAAGTTCTTCGCCAACCGGAACATGCGCATCAACGAGCGCCAACGGTTTGCATTCAATAGTATGTTCTGATTTCGGGCTTTCTTTTTCTTTTTGGGAAAGACACCCTTTGGCAAAGATCAAAGTACTAACTTGGTACATCTAGCGGCCATGGAAAAGGTCATTCACAAACGTCTCGGGGACGAAGGCCTGGTCAAGATGACAGTTCCTCTCGGGGCTTCTCCAGGAGAGAAGCACAGCCCCATCTTTGCAACGCCGGACCTTGCATCTTGCTCCCGCGTCGTTGTCATCTTTGGCGAGCCAACCCAGGATCTCGGGCTCCTCTCCGGGCGCATCGCCAACGGGCGCGGCGGCTTGAACAAGGGCGGCGCCGTCTCCCTCGTCCAGGAGATTCGCAAGCAGGCTGCCTCGCCAGAAGACCCCTCCCCGCCGGCCATCGTCCTGGCCAACCTGGGCCAGCGCTATTGGTGGCCCGAGGGGAAGCGCGCGCTGACGCTCTCGGCAAGCGGCGACACGCCCATGCCGAGCCTGGTGCACTCGGGGACGAGGTATGTCGCCTCGCTCAACCAGATCACCGGCAGCGAGAACCCTGAGCGCCACGTCTCGACTGTTTTTGCCAACGTCGTCGGCGAGCTGGCCAACGACAAGGCCAAGATTGACGTCGTCACCATCGGAGATGCCTGCGAGACTGTCGAGAAGCACTTCGACAATGTCAAGAACTGGGACGCAATGGGAAGTCGCCTCAGTTCCATTCTGTTGTTTGGCACCATTTTCGAAACAAGCCAGCTCACCAACCAGGCCTTGAAAAAGTTTCTTGCCCAAGTGAGTCTTTACCGCCTTCAATTGCATCGTCCAACTTTCTCTCTCCCTCTCTCTTTTTTTTTCATTCTTGCTAACAAGTTGAACCCAGCGCGCTCGCGGCTACCTCCTCTCCGGAGAACCCCTGGACACGCCCCTCGCCCCTCCCGAAGGCAACCCGATGCTCGCCATAGAGCCGCTCGGCTGCCCCTGCTACTCCTCGTCAGAGGCCCTCCACACCGAGATCATTGCCATTCGGGCCATGGGCTCGGCCCTCGCCTACATGCAGGGCAACGCCCTCGACCCGGGCCTCGTCAACTCGCCCATTGTCGTCACCGAGCGCCCCGAGGAGGAGTTTACCGAGGAGGAGTGGTCCCAGCTGCCGGACGAGCAGAGGCCGATGGTCACCGCGGCCGCTCACGAAGATATGAAGAACGCCGTCAAGGACCTGAGGCGGTGGAAGCAGTTCGAGGAAACGGGTGAGGCGCCGGAATCGGACTCGGAGGAAGAAGATGACGACGAGGATTTTCTGCTCCGCGGTAACCCGCAAGTAGGAGCGGATCACTGGTGAAAAAAAAAGGAGCATAGTACAGCATTAGGTGTATATCTCATTCGTCAAATGTGAATTACACAGGCGCTTTCAGCACTGGATGATAGTAACAATATGATACAAGCCACAATCTCTTCATAGCGCTGGTGGCTGCCAATATCCGTTCCTCCATAATCATCAAGACATGTTTTCCACGTCCCAAATTATTTCATGCCTTGAAGTAAGCTCCCAATCCGGGGCTTCCCTTGTTGATGTCCTCCAACAACTCTTTCGTCCTCCGCGCACGCTCCTTGACGACGGCGTCCTCGGCGGCCCAGCGACCCTCGGCAGAGGAGCGTCCACTCCAGAAGGAGAAAACGCCAGAGCGGTTAGATGCCTTCTCGCGGCGCAGCTCCTCTTCCTTGGCAAGCTTCACGACCATCTGGGCCCAGTTGTCAAGGCCAGCAGCCAGACACTCGCGGCATGTCTGCTTGGCAGCCTTATCCTTGTCGGTTGCGCCAAGAGCGCGAAGCTGCTCCTCGGCTATATCCACGCTTTCGCGCGTCCATGAGAGGCCGTCGTCACGAGACGAGGAAGCATACAGAATCTCACCAATCCACAGACTTAATGAAGCCTCCTGGCAGCGCTCTTCTGGGCTGCGCCAAGGAGTCTCAGTGCCGTCAGGGGGTGGTGACGGGTAGTCAGGCTGGGCAAGTAAAGAAACAATGCTTTCCCAGAAGGGCTTTGGGGGGCGTGCCCTGGGGGAAGCTGCGGGCGCCTCCTTGGGGAGGAGTCGGCGAGCCTTGAGGAGGGAGAGGTAGATGGGGAGAGCTGAGGAAACATCGCCGCTGCGTGCTTTGTGTGTTGCAATAGCAGTAATAGCATCCAGGACGTTGGTCGAGGGGTGTCCGGCCTTTTCGTTGAGGACAAAGGTCTTGGGATTGTAAGGGGGATTCGACATGTCCATTCCCTGCGTCGCCTCAGCTAGCGCGAGGTTGTACAAGGCCTCGGCGCCCTCCTTTCTGTTCTTGAATTCCATGAAGCTGGCGTACTCTAGCGCCGCCTCGAGTTTTTGGCGAGGCGTGAAGCCCTGGGTGGCCAGAATTTTCATATAAAAACTGTCGGCGCTGGGGTAAGCGATTTCACAGTTCTCCTCTCGGGGAGCATGAGGCTGGCCCGGTGGAATGGGTACAGGTCGAGGGTTAGAAGGCCCGATGACAAACTCAGGAGGAGAAATCACGTTTCGAGTGATATCTCGCACCCATCCATCTGTGTGCTCAGCCGCCTTAGCAGCTAGCATAATGGCTTGAAAGTAGCCCCTCCTCCACTCCTCACTTTTGGCAGAGATGTCGCATGGGTTAAATTCCCCAGGAATCATCGCATCGGGATCAACTTTGTCGGACAGCTTAACCACACCCTTGCCCTCACCGGTAGGGTCCTCGAGGCGCAAAACGCACCCGCGAGATAATTCCATGGCCTCTGCCCAATTGACTACTCCGTCACTGGGATATCTACCCCGGTTGGCGTCCCGAAACAACTTCCGCGCAATGAACCCCCATTCGTGGGGTGTTGGAAATTCCCTCTCCAGCTGTTCCTCGTTGTAAAACCAGAACATGACGCCCATGCACGCAATAATACCCCAGAACGAAATTGTGTAACGCACTGCGATCTTTGCCTCGTGCTTGAGCCAGGCTCTGCGCTCGGTGGTGAAGCATCGGACTGAATGATTGGAGACTGGGATGGCGAGGAAGGGGAGGTTTGGTCTCGAGCTCGAGCTTGTAGCAAGATGTGTATGTGTAAAGGTTCGTAAGCATGGTGGTCGTGATCGCAATGCCAGCCTTGGGCTTGTGAGCTTGGCTCGACGGACGATGAGCCGAGGCCGCATGGCGTCGGGAGGACAGCGGTGTCCTCGGATCGAGTGTCGCGAGGCTCGCAAGCTACAATTGATCTCGCCTCGGCCTTTGGGCCAGATGCTGCCGTGCAGGGAGCTATTTTCGCCCCGCCAAATATCTCGTCAATTGGGTTGTCTGATGCCAATGCTCGATTTTCAATGGTGCTGCTAATTGATTGGATGATCGCTTACATAATCTTATCCACCAAATTCAATCGATTTTATGCATTTCGCACATTCAATGCATCATCACTGAAAGTTGAGAGATGTCTTCGCTCCTTTCGGATACCCTTTCCAACCCTCGGTTCCAGCTGTTTGCTACAGCTGTGTTCTCTGGGGCTACGGTTGCGTCGCTGCTGCTTGGTTACCAGGCACTCGAGAGATCGGAGAGAGTTTCGCAGCTGAAGAACTCAATCCCACAAGATGACTCGGAGTTGCAAAGAGTATGTAAAATTATAGAAATAATCCAAAGCAAGTAGGGTTAACTAACTTTTCCTGCAGTTAAACAGCATTGGCGGTTCTCTGGGACCTGCGCCTGACAAGGAAGATATTCGTAACCAGGAATTGGCCCGAAGAGCTCAAAAGGGCGATTTCGATGAGGAACTCATCCTCGAACAGCTTGCCCGCAATCGTGTTTTTCTTACGCCTAAGGGGCTCGACAAGCTTCGCAACTCATTTGTCGTAGTTGTCGGCTGTGGCGGCGTTGGCTCCCATTGCACGGCGTCGTTGGCCCGCTCTGGTGTCTCTAAGTTGCGACTCATAGACTTTGATCAAGTCACACTAAGCTCCCTGAACCGCCATGCAGTAGCAACCCTTGCAGATGTGGGAATTCCCAAGGTTCAGTGCCTTCAGCGCCGGTTGATCGCCATTGCTCCTTGGGTCAAGTATGATTTACAGCAGGAAAAGTTTGACGAAACTTCGGCTCCACGAATGCTGGGCCCCTGGGCCGAGGATGGACGTGCACCCGACTTTGTCATCGACGCTATTGACAACATCGATACAAAGGTTGCCCTCTTAAAGTACTGCTATGATAAGAACATTCCCGTTATAAGCGCCATGGGGGCCGGGTGCAAATCTGATCCTACTCGAATCATTGTTGGAGATATTGGCTCAACCAAGGATGATGGCTTGTCAAGGGCAACGCGAAGACGTCTTAAGCTCCAGGGAATTACTAGTGGTATCCCTTGCGTATACTCTATCGAAAAGACAGGCGAGGGTAAAGCTGAGTTGCTGCCCCTTCCGGAGGACGAATTCAAGAAAGGATCGGTAGGCGATCTGGCAGCCCTCCCAAACTTCCGGGTGCGAATCTTGCCAGTTCTTGGTACAATGCCCGCGATCTTTGGTCTCACTGTGGCCAACCATGTCATTCTCAGCATCACAGGGTACCCCCTTGATTACGTTCCCGCCAAAGGACGTGATCGTATGCACGAAGGTATCTTGGGCGCTGTTCAGGGCTACGAGGACAAACTGGCACGATTGACTGACGGCGGCGATACGGTTGGCCTCAAGGTGCCTCTCACTGTCGGCGATGTGTCCTTCCTAGTGGAGGAGGTCTATCGTGGGCGCAGCGTTGTTACGGGCATCTCGACCAAGCTCGTGCTGATCAGATGGCGACGCCCTGAAGGTAGCAGCATGACAACACTGGGTGAGGGCAAGGACATTCAGAAGTGTTCAACTCTGCGTCTACGCGATCTGGTTTGCATGACGAAGGAAGAGGCCGCGCGTCACGAAAAGGAGGTTTTCAAGTCTGGAGTTGCGCTCGAACAAGTTTACGATGCGGCAACGATCGAACGAGTAGAGGCCAAGCTGAAGGAGGCGGAGGAATATGAGGCATTTCGCTGATTTGACGCGAACTGCAGGAGATAGGGGCCTCGGGATGTTTGATAAATGAATGTACTTGTATGGAGCTACGTCTTGGAAGTGATTATAGGGGTGAAAAGGGAGATGGTCCCCCTCCCCCACGTTAGTTGGCGGTTAGAGTAAAAGTCGTACCATTTTGTTTTACACGCTCAAAATTTGCCACCCATTTCTTATTGGTTGCCACTACTGCGATTTTCCCCTTAAGTTCGAAATCATTATTTATTGTAAATGCCCCCGTTCCGCGGGAATATTCCCCTTCCCTCTTGATTCAAACATGACACTCTTACCTCACTCTCTTACCCTATATCCCACCGACAGACATGTGTGCGACCATAACACTTCGCTTGAACACAACAGCATAATGTCGGGATACGGACGTAAAACGAAGCTAAAAAAGCAGTGAACTGTGGTTAAATAGATCTGGTTGGTGTTCATTTATTTTTCCCCATTGCCGCGAGAAGAGCAAAGGGCAAAGGAGACTAACAGCAAACATTTAGCGGTCACTCGAGAAAAAAAAGGGCAATGTCGGCGAAGCCCCTCATGCTGCTGCTTGTCACTACTACTGCAGCTCGGATCCAGCTTGCAACCGTGTGACGCCCGCACCAGGCCAATTCTGAACACATTTTGTGCCACTCAATAGTTGCGGTGTGACCGAGGCGTCCAAAGGAAGCGGGTTGCTACCAGTCAGTTACATGAGCTACGTCAACCAAAAAACCGATTTGCGCAAATGCGATGTGCGCAAAGAGTATCACTGGGGCGTTGCATGCTCAAATGACGAGGTCGACTGGCCAAGAAGAGGTGCGGGGTTTTGCTTACCATGTGAGATCGGTCGGGAAGCAGGCGGCCATAGTTGGTTGCACAGCAGGTACCACAGCGTATCCACGAGATTGATTCTACAAAATTCGAGACAAGTGCGAGAAGCCGTAAAGCAAGCCTCAATTGCCTGGCAAGGCGACAAAAACCAAACCCAACCACCTCGAGGGGAGGGTGCATATAGGACGGAAGGCAGCTGACTTTAAAACAGCAACTAGGCAGCACTTGCGAGGGAATCAAAGCGCGAGACAAAGGATGCGGAACGATCGGTCCTGGGCATCCTCTGTCTCAAACAAGGGCCCGGTTTCCTTTTCTTTCTTTCTTTTGGATATGCTGTGTAGGTCTGTGCCGATATTCGCACAGGTATGCATTTTGCCTAGCTGGGTGATTGGTTGATGCTGCCACCTTATGTGAGGATGACGTCAATCTGTCTCAAATGATAGCATGGCACGCTTCCTTCGAATTTTACACGGCTTGAGTAAAATTGGAATGTGCAGTAAGCTGTCCATTCCTACGACAGGTTTCCGGCGCAAACATGCAAAAGCGGCTGCCCCCACTATCCAGTTCAACGGTCGCACATAAGCTCGAATCAAACCCAAGTACATTAGAATTGCCCCATACCAGGGTTGCGCAGCCATGTTACTTGCTTGCCTTATTGCCTGTCGCATCCAAACATTGTCTCACCAACCTTTCTTGAATGTGCATACCAACATGAAAAGAGGAGTCTCTTGACCAAGCGTCGCCGCCTGCACATTGGCCTGGCCAGGCTGCGATACCGCCCGGATTGGACACGTGGATTGCCCCTCAAAGTGCATCCTGCAAGAAGCCCAACCTGCCCTTCAGGCGATCGGGAGCCGGACCGGAAGTCCTTTGGTTCATCGCGTAGGTCACAAGCTAGTTTCATTCGGGAAATCGCATTAGCCAAGTGTAATTCTTGTGTCACCTCAATGTTTGCTATGTGCATCTCCGCTGCGACACCTAACTGATAACATGTGATGGATGGATGGTAAGCGACAAGGCCGCTGGCGGAAAGCCCCATGGGTAGCACATATGACCTGTTGTAAGAGGTGGGCGATAGGAGAAGCTTGTAGGGAAATGAAAGTGACAAGACACCAGGCAACAGGCAGCAGGGCGCTTATTGTTTCAGCTTCCAGGTAGAAGGACCTGTGCCACTCAGAGGCTGGCCCGATTTCATCATAAGCGGGCGCCTGAATCAGCCGTCTTCGGATATTGCCATAGATGGATTGAAGGGGTAAAGCCACAGCGTCAAACAACGAGCGAACCATCTCGAATATATGGAATCTCTTTGGGTTTGCCTCTCCGTTGGCTGGGGACTCAAATTTAGCCGCAAAACGGGAGCGCTCTCGCCGAAAAGCGTCGGAGCAAGTGCGCTAAGATTGGATCAATTAATCTACCATGACTGAAAGGCGTGTAACTCGAAGAAATTTGCTCTGCCTATGCAAGTCATCGGTTACCAAGATCTTCCCGCTACGCAGGGACCCGGCAATGAAATGAGAAGTCGGCCCCCTGCTTACCATGCCTAGAAATACGCGGAAAGAGATTAGACGGTGCTAAATTAGGATAGAGATTACCGTACTGTGGTACGTTCCCATGACCGCTTGGCAGCCTCATACTTACTTAAGCAAAGGGCGGCATTTTTGTGCAAAACCAACACACAGGCTGAGCAAGTTGTGGAAGGCCTCAAGTGCGAGCATATCAATAATTATCCCATCCTTTGACCGACCGGTGTGAGGCGATTGTAGCCCCCAGGCAATACCGATACCAAGCTCCCAAATGATTCTGGAAAGGTTACGTCTCAAAAAAGAGGCTAGTATAGCCGAGGTTGTCTGATATCACACTTGAACTCATTCCTCTAGGGCGCACGTGTGGTTTTCAGGTTTTGGCACGAGCACAACTGTTCATCACACTCGACTCCGCCTCCTCTCCAAAATGTTCTCAAATCCATCCAGCATTCAGGATTCGCGGTCGCACCAGCCTCGTTCTGCAGTCAGCGATGGGTCGTGTTGGACCGAATGATTTTTTGACAAGCGTATTCTCAGCCACGACTCGTCATGCTGTGCTGCGAGGCTGGCAATTCAAAGGCCTAAATTTAACTCTCACTTAGAAAACCGGGTGCTTTTGTTGTCGGCGAGGATAACGTCATCTTGCTGGTCTAAGAAGGCGAAGATAGGGCTTCAGGACTGCTCCGCCAACTCAAGGCTGGAACTTCTCACATCCAGAAGCATTCAAGCATCACACTGAGCGTATGGATTTCAGTATTTCGCTTCGGTGGGCTTACTGGAAGGGATCTACCTGTACGTTCTAGTCGCCATTACATGCCTCAAGTTGAAACCGGCATGAGCTTGTGCACTGGAATATCGGCTTTTCGCCCCACACGGTTCGCAAAGAGGCGCTCACTGACCCTGGCGGGGCGAGGGGTAGTACGTACCTTGTCTGGTTCGCATCTCTCACTAGCAACAGTGATGTCCTTCTATGCAAACGTACTGGCAAAGAGCACAACAATGAATAAAGCTTTGATGTGTGTGCTGTGACGATGTTTGCTGCGACGAAGTTTTCTGATAATAATGAAGAAAAAGGGAATCA
Organism: Calonectria crousiana; assembly: GCA_013406985.1. Lineage (NCBI taxonomy): Eukaryota > Fungi > Ascomycota > Sordariomycetes > Hypocreales > Nectriaceae > Calonectria > Calonectria crousiana. The sequence continues at coordinate 549,211 of VTGD01000010.1, read as the reverse complement.
CTATAGGTGTTTGGGTGCACAAAGGAAGGGGCTATTTTGACACAGACGCCTGGAGCTCGAGGGTGTGAGGACAGTGAGTTGGGCTCACTCAGGACCATGGTCCGCACATGGGACGCCTTTTTTATTATTTATATACCTTCCAGCCAAAGCCCGAATAGATATGGCTCCCAGAAAGTTTTACACACTCTTTGACTGCAAGGCACTTATTTCCCTGCCGTTGGCCCATGCGTTAATTTGCACCTATGATTTTTTGCTGTAGGTGAGGGGGACTGGTCTTAACCTGATTTTCATGCGGCTCTGCGAGAAGGCGAACCAGGCGAACCACGAGGCAACCAGCTCCATCAAAATTGATTTCAACCAGAATCGACATTTCATCTAAAATTTGAGATATCGCATTAGTATTGGATCGCTGCTACAAAGTTCTTATTGAGATTGGAATTTTTTTTAAGAGAGGTGAGAAAGGAGCAATGAACATTTCACCATTGTTTTTTTTTCTTTTCGTTTGGGGCGCGAACTAGATCAGGCAGCCTGCACTAGTGGGTGGGGTGGTATTGAGCCAACCTCTGCGTACAAGCCAGGTGTCAAGCTACTCACTCGTGGGTGCCGGCCTCATTGCAACGCGACAGTGTTGTCATGCTTCGAAACCTGCTCATTTTCACGCTCTCGCTGGTTTGGGCTGAAATTCGCTGACTCACCCAGATACACAGAGTGCGTGAGTTTACTCGATTGAACGCTCAGTCTTCCTTCACGCGACACCAGAGGCTCCGTTGTCCCTCTTATGAAGATATCAAACAATGGATTTGAATAAGAATTGGGTGAGGTATCTCCGAAACAATCACAAGAACGAGAGTGCTTCAAATACTGTGATTTGCTCAAAATGTAACAACGAGCAACCGAACGAGTTAAAGTCATTTATCCTTCACGTCAAGGACAGCCCCAATGAGCACGAGGGTTGGGATGACGAGGAGACTATCAAAAAAGAGTTCCATACCATACGTTCAAATAAAACAGCGTCAGTTGCCCTTCACGGTGTTCAAGCAAACACCCAATTAACATGTCCTAGGACGCCAGAGAGCCAAGCTCCTCGGGATCGACCGAAGAAGCGACCATCCGGGACGGACGACGCAGACTCACCAGATGCCGAAAACCCACACGATCATGCCGATTCCGATGCGGAACGCAGTCAAAAGCGACGCTCGCCGTCAGCACCAGCAGAGCAGCCGACACAGACCTCGCCCCAAAGCCCAAATATTAGGAGCAGAGCAAGAAATACCCCGGGAAGGAATACTTCTGGGAGGGGTTTATGGAACGAGGGGGACCCGCCAATTGCGCAGGATGCCAAATCTCGTTCAGTCCAGCCCTTGTCCCCGGCCCAGCCACAGATGGGCAAGGGAAATAAGCAAGCTCCGGGCGAGGCTCAGTCGGGAGCTGGAGCAACCTGGCAGCCAAATGACGGTGGGAACCATACGGGGCTCCAGATGGTGCTGCAGCCAGAAACAAGGCCCATTTCTCAGGATCAGCTCGTAGCGGAAGTCAAGGGCATCTACGCCGGTTTGGTCATGGTTGAAACTAAATGCATTGAGGTTGATAATGCACAGTCTTCGAATACAGATGCAAATAAGCTCAACAACGAGCAATGGCAAGCTTTAATAGCCCTCCATCGCACACTGTTACATGAGCATCACGACTTTTTTCTCGCCAGTCAACATCCTTCGGCGAGTGCTCCTCTTAGACGGCTTGCTTCAAAATACGCCATGCCAGCCCGGATGTGGCGGCACGGAATCCATTCATTTCTCGAGCTTCTTCGCCATCGGTTGCCTGCCTCTCTGGAACACATGCTCACATTTCTCTACCTTGCATATAGTATGATGGCTCTTCTTTACGAAACTGTCCCAGCATTTGAGGACACTTGGATTGAGTGCTTGGGAGATCTTGGTCGATACAGAATGGCCATTGAAGACGATGATATTCGCGACCGAGAAGTCTGGACAGGGGTGAGCCGGCACTGGTACAGTAAGGCTTCAGATAAATCCCCCACCACCGGACGTCTTTATCACCACCTCGCAATCTTGGCTCGGCCCAATGCATTGCAACAATTGTATTACTATACGAAGTCTCTTTGTGTGCCGATTCCGTTCGTCAGTGCCAAAGAGAGCATAATGACACTGTTTGACCCTGTCTTATCATCAAATTCCTCAAGACTAAGCCCAGTTGAAGCCGCATACGTACGAGTTCACGGGATCTTTTTCTCAGGGAAGTCAAGGGAGAAGCTGGCTGAATCAGAGTCAGAGTTCTTCGAGTTGCTGGATAGCCATATCAGTCGAACCACAAAGAGATGGCTTGAATCAGGGTTTGTATATTTCTCGTCTTCTTGGTGACCTTTCTGACAATAGCAGGTATTTTATGGGTATTTCATTAGCATGTTCCCTTCTTGGCTATGGAAACGAGTCCAGCATCTTGATGAAGGCCGTCTCCAAGCAACCAGATGAGACAGACGTTCCAATGGAAGACAGCAACATCGAAGAGGCTACCCCCGATAAGACATTTACCGAAGCGCTTGCCTTCGCTGTTCGCTGCTACATCATCATAATACAGAGATGGGGCGACACCAATACTCTGCCTTTTGTGCATACCACTCTCGTCTTCATCTACTACCTCTCGCAGCACCCGGCAGCCATGACTCACGTTGAAGGTCAATATCCCTGGAAATTGACGTGCATTCTGCTCAACACTATATTATCATCGTTTGAGGAAACTGAACCAAGAATGAGTGACGAATTTCCTGGCCCGGAGAAGGATGGAGTTCCCAGACCGCTACCGGAGGACTATGCACTTCGAGGACTCACATTTGCAGAAGAATATCATCCAAAAGGTTGGTTCGCCAACGACAAGATCGACGAGGATGAGAAGTATTTTGAGCTCGCTTCTATGGTGGAGGAGAGAAAGGAGCGAATTCTATATCTTGGAAATAAGATAGCGGGCCAGCAGAAGTGGTTCATATTTGATGGCTCAACTAGGAAATTCATCGTCAGCCCCAAGTACGACGTGGAGTTGGAGAACCTCAAACTTCCAGGCGAGGCTTCGGAGCTGCATGCCCCGTCTTGAATTAATACGTTAATAAATCTTAGTTTTCAAGGTATTTGTAACTATATTAGCACAGTATGCCCAATCTGTCCAACGTGTTCTAACTGAGGTAGGCAGCGCTGAGTCTCATGCTTCAGACAACTGAACCCCAGGGCAACCTTTCTCTTGAAGGGAACTGGTTCAATTCGCGCTGTGGCCGAATGAGAGGCGGAGGCTGGCTCGAGCCGCTACGGGCTTAGCAATCCAGCTGGTGATAAAATGTGTGCAATTATACGAATGGCCACCAGGGCAAACTAGAAACATCACCCTAACTACTCACTACCACGTCAATACGAGTAGGACGGCTTCCAACTTCACAACTTCCTGTATAATTTTTTTCTTTCTTTTTAAATCTACTTCCGGTCCGTTTCGGTTGATAGACTAAACGACAGGGTCCTTCGAGTATCGTTGCCCGCGTTGAAGTGAATTGGCCTGTTATGGTTTTGGGAAAGATCCCAGACAGATTCCGAAACCATAGGATCCTCCGTGGCTTGGGCTCTGATTCGCTCGACGCAGGCCCGTGGGCCACCCCGACCCCGCCGGCCCCCAAAACCTGTCCCTTTGAGGCAAACGAGGCTACGGTGCAATATGTTGGTTCGGGATTACAAATTCTAGAAAAAAAAAGGGCTTGCTGCTTTTGGTGGCGAGTCCCCATTCGCATCACGATGCGGCTGGCGAGGAGGCATTTCGTTTGATTTTTTCTTGGCCTCCAGGTGCCACAGAACCTCGAACCGAACTGCTTCGACAGCGTTACTGGTCGCGCCACTCGCCACAGTTCCCCGCGCCACCCTCACCCAGCTGAGCTTTATGCTGTTGCCTTGCGGAGGCAAACACGCGCGACTCGCATACCGATGCCGATTCGCAATCCAACATGGTTATATTTGCCAACCAGCCATATCGAATGACGCTGACGACGGCACGAGGCCCTTGCCACGCCGAGCCTGGGCCGTGCCGAGCTTCTACAACTGGTTTAACTTGGTTGCCTTGTTCAAAAGGTCCTGTTCGGGGACCACGGAACGGCCTGATACGACCCGGCGGTAAGGGGTAAGACCGGTTGAATCAGCCAGCCACCTCCTGCCTCGAACCGCCATTCGTTTCGCAGGACGGCATGTGGGGGGAGCATGGCAAACAAATCATACTTCCAAAGCCTCACTGACACGTTTGACAATTGCGTATGTTTGAGCTTCCCCACTGGGCAAGCTTGGTGAGGCAAATGAGCCATCTGGAGTGGCTTGGCCATAGCTTTGCGGCTGAGCACCAGCAAATTTCTTTTTTTCCCTCGGCGGAGGGGAGGGGTGGTGGTGTGACGGAGAAGTAGGAAATGAAATAACCGATTGCTACTGAGAAAAAGGAAGACCGCGTGATATATGAATGGGATGACTTGAGAAGAATAAGATAATGACAGTGGGGGGTTTCGAGAGCGGGTGGGAAGTGGTGGGGGATAAGCCAAGTCACGAGAAATGCAATGGGATGGCAACCACCAGGTTTTTGCACATGTGGGGGTAATTGGTTGCACGCAAGCATTTGATAGTGAAGTTTTCATTCCTGATGATGATGATGATGATTGATGATCATGTTTACAATAATCGTTGTTTGGAGACTGGCGTGCTAGTGCACCACTTGGAGAAAGAAGCCTCAACTGGATGCAAGTTTATGCCGGGGTGAAATCTAAATCACTAGTTTATAACTACAAAAAATATTTATAAAAAAAAGAACTATACATCCAAAAGTCTGTGTTTCGTTCCCCCTTGGCCCCCAACAGGAGATTGAACGTTGTCATCAAATGCGATTGGCCATGCTGGCCAAGTTGCTGGCTTGTTGAACTGGTGTCTGTGTTGGGCAAAAAGGTATGCAAGTTGACTCTAACCTTGCGCGGGACTCGAGCACTAGTCTTGACCTATTTTCTGGGAATATCTTGTCGTCAGTCCGTAAGAATGCGCAGATCAGTAGTGCGTCTCCCGGACAGAGACGAAACCCTTGGGGCTGTCGCTCATTGAGAGACGGAAAGTATCATCGACTTAGGGTTCATTGAACACTTCCACTTCTGGCGAGAGCAGTCTCTCTCTTGAGAAGGACCCAGTTCACGATTGACACGTGGTCAGAAACAGTGACAGCATGTGCAGTGAGACTGACGCCTGTCTGGCCTTTTGACGGGGACGAAATGGAAAGTCCCATGCGGTTCAAATACGAACCTCTTCATCGCCAATTCAGCGAGCACTTATTGTTTATCTTCTCAATAGTCGCCCAGTGCTCTAATTCATCAAAGGATAAATGAATTTGCGGAAAATCCTTGATTGCCATTGGGGGCAACGGCCAACAAGGGACACGGCGTAAGTCACCCAATCATCAGCCAGATAGTTGTGCTCTCGATATCATTCCCCCTTCCATGATGATATTACAGGAAGTTGGATCCTGATGCCGAAACCGCTCCAACTTTTGAACCATCTCGACGGACACGATTGGACAAGTTCCAGTCAGGCAACCCATTGGTTTAACAACTCACTACTGAGCAGGGGTGCTCCTTGCCCCCGCAGTTATAGCGCGTGGATTTATATCATTTCTCATGTTCTCCCATCGCTTCCCCCTGTTAGCCATGGTTGCCTCAACGGTTTTTCTTTTTATATCATGGAATAATTTACTCATCCCCGTCTAGTAGCTCCATAATATGGCTGGCGCGAGAGCCTCGCATGCCTTCACACTCATGTGATGGCGACACACTATTTATATTGTTTTTTTTTTGTTTCTTTCTTTTCTTTCTTTTTTGTTGCTGTACCACTTCTCTCGCCCGAGGGTGAGAACAAAGGGGCTCATTTTTTTATACCACAGGTCACATTAGACGGAATCATGCAACCAATGTTATTGCCCGGAGGAGACGCCGACGTCTTCAGCTACCATGCGTTACTCTCCTTGTAAAAAAAGCCTTCGTAAGCGGGCGTCGTGGAGTCTGAGCCCCAAGCCTCCAGGTGCGTGAGATGCGCAATGACAGCTGGCTCCGTTTCAGTTGGTTGGGCATGAGGTGCCAACAGTCGAGATCCTGCTTGAATGGACCAACGTACAGCGTCAGCCATCCAGGGTCATCGGGGCACAAAATTGCGCTGAGCGGAACATCGGACGTTTGCTCTTTCTTCACTTTTCCCCTCCGAATGAACCGAGAGATCGCGTAATCTTCCCGAGGCATCTTTTGCCGTCTGCACCCTACGGACTGTCTCTGCATCGTGGCCAACCTTTATGGCCTCATTTGGACCCAAACTAACGTTAGGCCCGAGAGCTTAAACACATCAACAAGAAAACAGCCCTTGGACAAGGTCAGGGCTTGCGGAGGCGCTTTGTACGTGTCCGTTCCCTCTGTTCTCTCCCCAACGCAATCTCCGCAATGCTGCGGTCGATGCATGCCTTGGTTTCCGAGGGGCCGGTAACTTGTTGGACAGAAAGTTCCTTTTGTCCATTCTTTGACAAGGCAGGAAGTTAGCTCGGTTGCCTCTGGTTGCCTTGCTTGTGGGTTTGAGCTACGATCTGACCACCACCACAAAAAAAAAGTCATTGCCACCCGCTTTTACCTCAGCAGCTAATGTATAGGATCGGCTGAACTCGTTGGGGGCGGGGGTCGCAGAGACCAGCCAATTTTGATTTGGTTGCCTAGCCGGCCCAATGGATAGGGCCGGCGCATAAAATTTCCTGGGTTTGTTTCCCCGGTTTTTGGAAGGCTGCTTGAAGCCCCCCCACCGATGTTGATCTTGGTTGAATCAATTCCCAGATCATCACGATATGCGATATGCGGAAAGCTCTTCGTGAGGCCGTTGTAAATGCCGACCGAGCATCTCCCTCGGCCCAAGGCATTCCCAAAGAAGCCCCGGGCGCGGGATTTCCTAATGCGCTCTGCATTGCAGGCGGACAAATCGGGTAAGAAGCCATAGAAGCCATGCAAGCCATCGTGGTGAGATTTCCATAGGAGTGGCCTCATCAGTGGTTGAATCGAGGCGAGACCCTACGCCTATCTTTCTTTTTGCTCTCAAATCATGATAGAAAGTGCATGTCGTGACGGAGCAGTGCGTGATCTTGGTTGCACTTATATATGCGCGCATTAGAGCTTCTGACCGCTTGGCGCGGGGACGGTCAGGCTGCGCTGCACCCAGATATCAATAACCCGTCAGCTCGAAATACTATTCAAGTTAAGATTGCAGTGCTGCTTTGGACATTCGACAATTGTCAGCCCTATTCCCATCACAGAGCGTGATGTGTTGGTAGAAAGCACGCTATGCGTCATACCAAGCAACGTGCAGATGCTATATAATACGTGATTATGCAGGTCTTGTCAGTTTGGTCGTGCATCATCACCTTGTTAGTCCTGGCAAGATTCCAGAGTCGCCCTGCTGCATTAACGCTGTCATGAGGCCGGCATTGTCAGCCTCAACTGGCTCCCTGCATGAATTTCAACCAGTGTTGGCTGTATGTGAATGCAATCAGACACATGGTACGTGCGGCTGAAGCTCAAAGTGCATGTCCCCTTCCCAGCCTTGTCAGGCGCATCTCCACTTGGTCCCATAGGGCGCTAAGGCGATGAGGCAACGAGGCGGGAAAATGCAAGGCAACCACGCTTCAATGGACGTGTCCAGCGTGGTTTTCAGCCCCGGGGTACGATTAAATGGCTCACAACTACAGTCACCCCCCTTGCGAAGAGTAAAGAGAAAAGAAGGTTGGGGCCAGTAAATTCTTTTTCGATTGTGTCGGAATTTCATGGATGCGGTTGCAAAGAGGATGGATGACGGCTGAAGGGTGTGAGAGCTGGATCAGCCAGGAAGCCCGTTGCTAGATTCAAGAACACCAAGACATCTCTTGAAGAATGGGGTAAAATAAGTGTATTCGGGCTACTATATCGTATTATGCCATACACGACGAGATGGAATCCCGAAGCTAATTGTGCCTTGCATCAGGACTGGCTGCTTGCAAAAGGTGAAATGAAGAGAACTACGGTGTAAATATGATGAGATCAAAATCCGCGAAAAAACAAATTTCATTATTTCCGTACTTTGATATGAACTCGTTGTGATTCCCAGTGTCTTGAATTGGTGCCTGGTGAGAAGGTGTTTAGCCCAGTGCCAGGTCCCATCTGGCCCTCGATGCGATTCATTTGACAGCTCATGAAGAAACATGCTAATAATTTCGATAAGAAAACATTTACAATTTGAGTTTCAGAACTGGCTTAAACACAGAATACACACTTGTTAGGTCGTAGTTCTGGTGATCATATCGATCTGTCCATACCACGCCCATGTCCATTGAGGGCATTTACAAAATTCCGACTAGGTTGAGTTTATCAACTCTTCAAGCCTATCAACTTATCCTCGCCGACTTCTACCTCGCTAATTTTAAGAGACTCTCGGCTGATCAAGATTCCTCTATGATTTCAGCAATGCTACATCAACAGATGTTTCAACCCACCACACCATCGGCGTCGGAATCTCTGCGACTCTGGTATGCAAGAGCTCGGCTATTACTATATAATTATAATCTTGGATTTCTAATGACTAATGCTGATAAATGCATCGTCTTCTATCGCTATTGACTGTATCAGATTTAAGACATGTTTCTTTGGTAACAGCCTTGTAGCTAGCCCAGCGTCCATGGAGCTATTTGACAACGAGTACGTTGTAGGAGTGTTTCTTCGACTTCCCATTTGTCACTTCACCGCTGTTTATAATATATTAAGGCCAAGTATTGTGTTTCTGAACATTTGCCATTGATCCTCCACAACCTCTAAAGCATTGATGCAATTCAGGAACAGCACTCAAGAAACCTGGCAATTTATATGTACGATCAACACTGTTCGTAGGTATTTAAACCATTCTTCCTGTAGTAAATACACTCAAATTGCGATACAACCCGTCGGATAACCTGCGGCTGCTGTCGCCACTTTAGAGACAAGTAATTGATTCGGCAACATCGCCTATTGCCAAAGTAGCCGTGGAGTAAATGCGACCCAGCAGCATTTTTAATTCCATAATACTATAAAGATATACCATTGATTTGGGGCTTGAATTCGTAAAAGGGACAACAGTGAAAACCCCATCCCCATATCTATGTGCGGGACTTCTAAGAAATTCATTTGCATCAGCATTCATTACTATTTGATAGCCTACTCAAATGCTCTGCTTGAACAATGTGGGAAAAGGAATGAAAGTTAAACATACGCTGGCATTGGCAAGGCAGCATCTTGAAGGCCTACCTTGTCAGCGGGACGCTAGCTGGTGGCGTTGTTTGGTCGAGAGGCTAGTTCATCACCCCATTCAAAACCCCGACTATATACCATGGGATGTATATTAAGGAATCGATTGTTCAGAATTAAACCAAGGTTAAGGATACTCTTGGTGGTGGTATTGTAATACTCGAGCGTTAATGTAAAATAGCAAAGCGCGCTTTGCCAAAGGGTATTGTTATGGTTCTTTCATTAACCGAATCCGTGACCTGGAGGTACTAACTCATCTCGTTGTATATGTAGGTCATAGAAGAATAGACATTGCACCCACAACTCACGACACTTCTTGCTCTTGATATACGATTGGTATCTGTATTATTATTGGTAAACCCAATAGTTAGGCCATTGGATTCGTACCTATATCTACTGAATCCAACACGTGATCACGTACCAGATTTGTACTGTTTCCAACAGTTGTGCTTAATCCTAGGGGCCCAGTTGAAAACCATTCACTAACACTATTTCTATCTTCAAACCTTTTCATTTATTTCGTCTACTAGACAGCGATGCCCCTTATGCTCCATCAACCTAATTTAAGGACTCCAGTTCCCAGGTAATGGGGGGTTTATTGACATACATATACGAACGATTCAACAGCACTATCGCTTTTCTTTACAGAGAAGACAGTTAGGTTTTTATTCCAGGTGTCTCATGAATCCAAGGCAACATTGGTGACCCGAACGTGATTCTGCATCCAAAATGCAGTGCCAGTTTGGAACAACGCTCAAAAAGCAGCGAATCCCGCAGTGGGAAAATTATTTGCATTGTGACACACCACGATTAAATATTACGAGCCCTAAACTGGAGAGTTGGCATCCCAAGTGGTACCCATATGGTAGCGGAGTGAAGGAGGTGTAACATGTGGATTGTCCTGGGCGAATCTGTCACAACCCAAGCTCCCAATAAAAAAGGCCGACGCCATGACAACGTAGCCGCATATACCACGGGGAAAATATTAGCTCAATTTAAGATGTTAGCGACACAGCCAGGAATTTGCCCGCGTAAAATTTGCATCGTGATTTGGTCGAACGGTATCCCAATGTTGCCAAGTTATTGCATCGCATGAGCCAAGTGCAAATGCCGTTCTGGAATATTTTCTTATTGATCATTTTTTTATACGGTCGAGAACTCCCAAGGCCCAGAACGTGTTTGAGTAAGTATTGTCTTCCAGGAAACCTAGTTGCCTAGTTCCCGTGATTGTGCCTAAATGGGCCACGAAATGACAGTTTTGTCCAGGCCGTATTTGTGCCTAGGATAAATAATGACGGCCATGCAGCATTGTTCATAAACTAGCTAGGCTTTATGAAAGTTATTCGACTATATCAAGCCATAAGCCAAGACTCACTGTGTGTTGGCCGGTGTTGCACGAAGGCCACCCAACAGGTGCGCTGTCAAATGTACCATCAGAAAAATGGCCGAATTTTCTTGATACACCACTTGCAAAATTATTTTTACCATTTATTACGTAGAAGTCTTGAATTTCAATCGACTTGGCCGAGGAATGGCCCGGTATTTGGCGAATGTGCAAATCAGGCTGTGGCAGAGGCCCGCAACAAGCCCAGATAGACAGAGAGAGCATTTTACGCCACAGAGCAGTGAGAAGAAAATGTTTACTTTCCCATGTGACTGAAAGATAAAAAATGGGAGGGGAGACACCTGTTTGTGTCGCGGTGAACTCTGCGTCCTCGAGTGTTTGGCCAACATGGTCCTCTCAATGGGAAAACTTAGGCCTCGCTCATGGGCCACAAGGCAATCGGAGAAAGAGTAGCATCGCCGTTTTACAACTATGAAGAAGTATTTAAAATAAATCTACCTGCCTTTTTTTTATTCGGTTATACTTGGTCTGTTTTGCAAAGTTTCTCCATCAGCACTGGTTGACCATAAACTTGTCAACACCAACAAACCATGGCACTCACGTAAGTAGCCATATATCCGACAATGTCAGCCGCTTTTTACTAACACTATTTTCAGGGCGTTTAAAGAGATTATTCACTTTCGTAGACCCTCAGGGTTTAACCTGCCCAACTTGGACCATCTGCAGATCTCCCAGAACGTCGTCGACGCTGGCGTCACGCCCCGACAGTGCCACGCCCTCCTCTGCCTCCTCGAGCAGTTTGTATCTGCCAAAGCCAAGATGAACAAGTGGGCAGAGTTCAACCAGCTGTCGCCCGAATCGGCCTGGAAGTTTTACGTCAACATGGCTGTTCGGCGCATGCAAAGGTGGTTCCTCGAGTCCTTCCATGCTGATCTGAAGCAAGTCATTCCTCCTCTGGACGTGCTGATGGCTTGGTATGCGCTTCTGCAGAGCCCTCAAGATCACGACTTTTTCATGCAGGCAACAGGAGCAAATATTGAGTCATTTAATTGGGAATTGCTGGTACGTTGAAGCAATTGTAAAAAAAAAAAAACAGTTTGTCCTTGGTTTGCTAACATGGTCTTAGTTGTCTATTCTTGAAAAGACGACACCTGGAGATTTTCGGCTCCCGGAGAAACAGCACGACATTGTCAAGAATATATATCCCTTCCCAGATCTTTTGGAACTCTTGGATCATTTCACGTCGTTTCTTCAGTCAGGGCGTCCGAGCAACATGACGGATCACCTCGTGCACATGTTCTTCCGCAAGGAAGGGGCTCATCGCTTCGCCGCTCGCTCCGGCTACGTCAGTTTCCGGTTCGACTTTCACTCGGCTATAGACTCTCAGCTCGAGTTTGCGAACCGAATCCTGCAGCACTCGTGGCACCGAATGTACCCGCCCAGCCAAGGCGAGGGGCTCCAGCTCAGGGCCTTCATCGACCGGTACAACAAGTTCATGTCCCTGGTGCAGTTCTCGGCAGACATCCAGCGCCTCGAGACCTGCGCGCGCGGGCCCGCGCCGTTCATCCCTACCCTGGATATCGATCTGGTCTGGAGAACCCACATGCTGTGCCCGAGAGAGTTTCGCCTGTTCTCGCGGCGAATCGCCGGCAGCATCATCCAGCACGCTCCCAGCCCGAGACAGGTTGCTTCGTACGATGGACGAACGTCAAATTACTACAAGCACCTGTTTGAGCGCGAGTACGCAGTCTGCCTCTGCTGGCCCTGCGTCCACAGCCGCGACATCCGGAGCTTTCCCCCTCCGACCTGGACCGCCAAGCCGACGTTTGAGGCGGCGCTGTCAGAAGAGCTTGGTAGGCGGGGCGCCTCGATGGTCGAGGTCCCGCCGAGTTTTGGTATCAGGCAGTGTCGCAGGTGCGGATCGCACCCCGATCGACGCTGCAGGCCAAAGGATGCTCTCAGAGGCGACGACGAGGTGCAGGTCCTGCCAGCGGTCCGGATCGAATGCGTGCGCCGGCGCAGGACGGTGCGGGAGAGAAGCGCGGCGCAGCTGGCACAAACTCCGTGGGCTCAGCTGGCTCTGGGCTGCTCCATCAGCCGCTGACTGCTCGTCGTCCCGACAGGATCCCTCGTACTCTGCTCTTGACCGCACGACCGCATGGATCCTCTCGGGTCGTCCAGCCTGCCTCTCTCTCTCGATCCGTCACCGCATTTGCTGGCGCTCGAGTGAGGCGCTGTTCCAGTCCTGCCCTGCCGCGCGTCTTGGCCGTTTCGACAGTGAGGCAGGCGGCACGAAGCCCAGACCAGCTATTCAACCGGTGGCATGAATGAACAGGTCCACAAATAGTGCCCTTCCTGCGCCCGCAGACGGACCATCTAGAGTTTATACACGGCCAAGCAGCGGGCTATCCGTAGAGTCCTCCGGATTTTCATTAGAGTTACCGAGGCATGAGCCTGGGGATCGTGGACTTTCGGACACAATCATAGCATCACTTCAGCGATCATCTTCGAAAAACGGAGCACGAGTGGATGGACATCATTTCCTCTAAGTTTAATTGACCGATTGTTTTAGTAAATGCTTCTTGAACAACCCCCCCCCCTCCCCCCTCCCCCCTCCCTTCGTGGATCGCCTGGTTCATGGGAATTCGTATCCAACTTTTTTTTTCTCCGCCTTCTTTAATAAAGCTTGATCAAAACATTGGCACCAACCGTTGAAAGGGATCGGCAGTGGCAATGCTACCCCAGGACCATCAGAAGGATTGATGGCTTCTATCAAAGTCTGAGCTAGTCAATCTTACAGGGTTACACCTACTCTTCCTGACTCGGATTCATTTTAACCCCCGACATGTCAAAAACGACGCTACTACCGAGACAGGACAGGGAGCTAAAGTATCACCACTGTGACCAAGAACTCAGCCGCGTGGATGCTCACTCCATGACATGGCAATGCCGAAACCTACCAGTGAAGCGGTTGTCGAGGCTGTGCCGATCAGGGCATGGCAGTGACACATTGTCGCGCGACCCCCGTTTCGCGTTCGCCAACCTCGAAATGTCTAAAACACCCTCATTAATGAGTGCTACAAGGCTGATTCCGTGATCTAGTCCGGGAGTGGTGATCGCGCCGTTGATCACAACCCCTGTGTACGCCCGGAATGTGACAAGGCTCAAACACTGAGCCTCTCCCTCTCCCTCAACGTTCCTCAAACAACTCGGTTTCTTTTAGTCAATCCTTCTCACACCCTCGCTTTCGCAATCGCGAGGAGACACTGTGTAAGACAGCATCTTACAGGCATTCAGGAACACCAACCGCCACACTACGGCGTGTTGGTTGCTCCTTAGGCCACCAGCACTCCTAGCCGCTGCCCGTGCAATTGCATCCCATGTGATATCTGACACCTGTAGATCCGACTTGAAATGCCCTTTCTTTTTTTTTTTCATGGGGCGTCCAGGCTATCGAAAATGCACCCGCTTGGGCCAATACGCGGTACTACCCTCCAATTCCCCGGCAAAAGCAACATACCGAGTGAATGCGGAGCTGAGTGTTCAACGGCACCCCGGGTTGCTCTCTCGGCACTGCAATTACTCCTGAATCCTTTGAGGGGAAAGAGAAAAAAGAAAAGTGAGTCAAGTCGTACGAGTCCTTTGAGTTAGCTGGTGAGCCAAGGAAAATCCGCACCCAAAAAAAAAATCAGGGAAAAAAAGCAAAAAGGTGATGGCTATCCAAGAAACAAATCTTGGTACGGAGCTCTCACCCAGCGTACCAAATGGGCGTTGAACACGCCCGGTCTTCAGCTTTCCTGTAACCCTGGTCACGCTGGGGAATCATGTTTGACGGAAGACCTCTCAACGAGTTTTCGTAGACACACTTTTCAACATTAATGCCTCTGTTAAGCCCTGCGAGGACAAGCCACCGTTGCACGACCCGACGCCACCCTAATTTGACGTGCTTCCGGTCACATATCTCACACGTCAAATGTTGCCGTGTAACAAAGTTTGAACACAGAGCACGCACGGAACGTATCACCAGGGTCTTGCAATGCCTTTCTTTTCTCAAAACGAGGCTTATGTCGTGCGGGCAACCCGGGACGCTGACTCGGCGGTTATGCAAGGGATGATGTTGATCCTGCTGAACAGAAATCGACAGCATTGGTGAAAACGTGGCACGCGGCCTACCCACGGTTGGGGTGCCCAGCATGTATTGACTGGCTAAGTACTGAAGCGGAGCTGTGCCAACCATTCACGCTGGCAGGATCTCGACACATCGAGGTGCATCACAAGCCTCCCCCCCCCCCCCTTCTGATGCAGGTTGGGTTGTACGAATCATCGACCTGGCCGGCCCTATACGCCGAATAGCCCGAGCTGCCGCTGCCTCTGTGCAGACGATCAGCATAAATCTTGGTAAAAGCCCGGGAGAGTAAAAACTGGGCTGCCAAGGGAGGGGGGTGTGAGCAAGTACGTATCCACGCATTCTGCAAGTTGGTTACATCGCGACAGGAGCCGGCTGATTAGGAGACGCTTATAAATCTGGGGGTGTCGAGAGAGCTCCAGGAGTGGTCACTGCCTTGCTAACCAGTGACGCAGAGCGCCAGAGTGCGATGGAGAATACTATGTTTAGGCTGTTGGTGACCCCGAGGCGGGGGAGAACTCTGCGGTAAATTCTCAGCACACCATGTACTGGGGCTGTCAGATGGACAACATTTTATCACAGAGGTAACATGTCTAATGTTGAGCCATGTCTGTACGACACGAACAAGCATCTGGCAGAGTCTGATCCATGGTTTCATCCGAGATCTCCCCTGGCAGACACTAACACCAGGTTGCAAGGAATACACCATCGGGGCTATTTTACTCACCAGCAGCAAATGCTGTGAGCGTCAGCAGGGGGAAGCTATCCTTGGGGATGGCCTTCGGTATATGTGGCGCCATTATTGATCAACTCTTTGACTATTTGTTTCTGGAGCTCGTTGCGCCAGAATCCGGCTTCGTATTTGCATATTGTTGCCAAATGGCCCAAGCTGTATAGCAAACTAGTGCCAACAAGGGCAAATTCAAACGTGACCGAGACACCCGGCTGGAAGTGAGGCCCTTGGCCAGATGCCTGCTGTGTTGCAATGTGGCTTTGATCCGCCGAAGCAGTAAGGGGCTGGGCAGGGTGCACCCAACACGGTGACCATTATACGTTCGCTTAACCCGCAATGGATGTGATCATGTCACCGAGGATCATGGACGAAAGGGCGATCATCATTGCCCCGGCTAAAGAGGGGACGGTAGTTGGCAGCGTAACAAAGGTGATCGGTGGCCCTATCCGTAAGTTTGGATACCACGTCCTCAGGCTGTACGGTATGGTGTCGTCGCCCCTGATCGCCACATTCCATGCAATGGGATCTCCCCCCTGTGCCGCAGACTTTCGACCTGAGGCACGCCGAGAGGTGCTAACACGTCTGGCTGCGAGGTCCATCATCTATTGCTCGGGATGCCCACCAGTCCATTCTGGATTGGGCGCAACAGGAAAGGTCTAGTCAAACATCGCTTTCACAAGGTTGCACACCTTGTGGATGCGTACGCCCCAGCCAGGCGAGGAGGTCCAACAGGCGGAAGGAGAGACTTTGCCGTAGCATGGGTGCATGGGAGAAAACCAGGGCGGGAAAATAAAGAGGCGGTTAGGTCCTTGGAATCGGGTGTCGCTATTCTAAGTTGAGGATCTCAATGAACGTGCTGGCGATCGGTCAATCGATGGACTGATTTCAGACTGACGTGAGGTGGGAAGTCCACGACGGGAAATTCCGGACATGGAAGGGCCTTGTAAAGTTGCTTGCGCCTCGCCCGTTATAACGGGCAGAAGCAGATCAAGAGTCCCTGTCCCGGACTAGGCTTTCCCAAAGCGGCAATCTTGTCGTGGCAGTGGAGTCGTTTTGAGGAGGTCTGTGTACGCTGGGGGGCGCCTGGCTGTCGGGCAACTAGGGCACTCTGGCGGCCAGAGAGGGAATACGGATGTAAGAACTCTGACCAGGATAGGACAGGTATGGGGAATATCGCCACCGAGGAGTGAGTGGCAGCCAGTCAGGATTGGTAGCATGGAGAGGTGAGCATCGCGGGAAGAGCCAGCAAGCTTGGGCAAGATAGCGCGCGGCGTCGCTGGTAACAAAATAATGCGGCCGAGATGATTTCGATCCTTCAATTGCTCATTGACCGTATCGGTGGCTCCGATGACGGCAGCTGCTGTCGGGATCGAAACCATCGGGATAAGCCCTGTGTACGACTTGCTCCCGGCTCCGTGCAAGATCCAAAGCGAGAACTGAGCCCAAGCCCATGCTTGCAGCCTCCGCCCAAAAGAGCGCGCGTTCTTGGGGTCGAACAACTATGGTCCCTGCCCCGTCGACAGGGCTGCAACTCATTGCACCGCCAGCACGCTCTCAGAGAGATTAACATCAGGCCACTGAATAGCGGAGCCGTGAGGTCAGGGGGGGCCGAATCTACTAACCCACTCTCGCGTGGCCCCCATCGTTTGGTGCCAGGGTCACCCCTGTTGATCGCCACGGCGCTCTGGAGATCACAGGCAGGAAACCCTCGTGGGAGAGGGCGCTAATAGGGCCCCAAACGGGCACGCCTCTTGAACCGTTGCTTGGCATGCCAGTTTAGTGTTTCTGGGGGGAAAGTTTACGCCTCGCCGGCCAATGTCTCAAAGCGACGATTCCGTAGATGCCGAGGCGATATGGACGCAAACCGTTAGGGTTTGGGCGAGCCGTTGCCGGTGGCTTCGCAAATGTCTGGGGTAAGGGAGAGACCGAGACGCATCTGCTGTCTGCAACGGTGGCGCTAGATGTGTTACTCGGAAATGCAATCCTGGCCCGGCCGTCACAATCAATAGACAGGCCGCTAGGCCGCGCTCGAAGGGACGGGAGCGACCCGGCGTGCAACCGCATAATGGTGAGTGCAACGTTGATGCAGGTCCGAGATGTACACGGAGAAGAGAGTCGCAGGCGATTGAGAAAACAACGGGGGGGATTGGAGATCAATGGCATTAATCCGGTTCATGCTGGGGCTGTCACCAAGGCTCACCGAGGATGTTCGTGGCAGAGGTGGACGGGGGCACTCCTGGGACGGTTTGAGCAGCGCCCCATGCTCAACCCCCCCGGCCAACCCTACCCGCCTGCTGCTCGAAACAAGGCAAGGGCGGGATGAGGCCGATGAACAAGGAGAATTTGACTTTGACTTTCAGGAACAATTTAAGATGAGCCAGCATGAGGTGGTGCCGCAGATGGTGATGGGCGAACGGCGAAGGGATCGTGGGTGTTTTGCGGTGGAGCCCGCGAGGCAGAGGAGATGAATGGTTAATCGCCGTTACCCTGGAGCGATCGCCAGCTCGTATGAGGAATCAACTGCTCCCCTTGGGGTGGTGTTTGTGGTGGTGTTTGTAGCGGTGCTAGCTAGCGGCGGTGCTGGTGGGTTGGTTGACCTCTCCGTGTGAAGACCTGCACGGCCGGTGGGAGGCATTCGCATTCGCAGCTGACAGCTGCCCTACCCTACGACGCCCGCGCCTGCGCGCCTGCAGTGCAATTGCAACTACAGCATAGCACTGCCAACCACACTCCTCGTCGCGGTGTGTCCAGCTCGAGACCCTTATGGCATGCACCCAGCACAGCTGCCAAGAAAGCTTCGTTTTCGGTCCAGTCAGATCATGCCTTGCTTCCCTCGGGTGCTCCCAGCACGTCCTGCAGCGCACCAAGACCTCTAGTGCTGAGGGTGCCTGACTAAATTTGGAAGCCCCGCCCCCTGTAGCCTTGGGTGAGGTCCTCTCGAGCTTAACCACCAGCGGCGCTCGGAGCAGTAGCTTGGGGCTGCCATCCTGTGCTATAAGACAGGCCGATACACATGGGTGTCCGAAATTTCGGGGACCATATTTTGGCGGGTGGTCCACTAACGGCCACGCTTGGCATGCGTGCCTCCATTTGCGGCACCTCTTCGGGATTTGGACCAAACCCGATGGCTGGAAGCATGACGTATCGTCAACGTCTTGTCTGTTGGACGGGGCACCTCCGCCAGTGGATAGGTTGCGAGATGGGCGCAACTGTGTGCTGTAACTCTATGTAGGCAGACCTGGCCAACCCGAGGCGCGCAATTACCCGGGTGCCGGTCCAGCGCACCAACGTGCCAAGTACCTCGAGCTCCAGGCCAACCCTAACCTCCTGAGCTGCCTCCGTCTTCACCTATCCGTATTCATTAGCGTCCTCGCACTCGCAATCAATCATCATCAAGTTTGGAAATGCGCATGCCAATCGCGCGAGGCCAGCCCCTCCAGTCAGCCGAACCCTGGCGTTCCTCCTCCCGTTTGGACCTTGCTTTTTTCAGCACGACCTTTCGGGCTGTGGCCGACTAATTCGTCCAATCCCCTTCTTTGCCGACAACACCCACCACCGAACTGTGCGGGAGGCTTCCAACCCTGCCAGCAGGTCCTGTACTGATCGACGGATTGATTTTCTTCACACCCAGGTCCTTGTTTCGCATCGCCCGAATCTGGAAGTCCCCCGGCACTACCGCTCGGGAAGTCCCAGCCAATGACGCCGCCCACCTCTTCATCCAGCAGCACTGCCCTGCGGGCTCCCGCTGGCTCTGCGGGTTGGGTCTTGGCCTTGTCATTTGTTTATGCCTATGCTCCAATTCGACTACAACAGCAACCTCCAGCTGCTGCGACAGCTTCATGCGTCCAAAGCTGCCCATATGCTATCGGTAGTTGATGGCTTGGTGCATGTGGCTGTCCAGTTTGCCTCGACACCCCCACATCCAGCATCGCTTCTGGAAGCGAGTTTCGCACCAAGACAAGTTCAGGCCCAGTGGCTCGCTACAGCACCAACGCTTCGAGCTCCTGGTTAGACCCAGCAATTGCTCCCCCAATTTTTCCATTGGTCCATTCCGCTTTGGGCCTGCGATACAATGCTATCATGGCACCTTGCCTATCCCCCAATTACTCGCAGCGGGAACGTGTTTCACTATCGTGCTCCGTCGCACCTTGCTGCACTCTCGGGAGGAGCCTTCTGGGGACCACGGGGTCTATGGATCTAAACCGGGAGATGATTTGTCTATTATTCTCCATATTGTTTGATGGCTGGCCTTGGAGATGCCTGCGGGCTGCCAGAATTGGTTGGCACGAAACTTGACAGCACTTTTGTGGTTCAAGACTTTGCTAGCTGACGCCTCTCTACGGCGCTGCCCGCGACAATGGCCTCATTTCATTTCTATCGCGACATGAAGGCCCCTTCAAAGGAATGCGCTCCTTTACGTGCCGAGGATCGTGGTCGAGGGCCTTGTCTGCAATCCCAGAAGCCTTCGTTGCCTTTATCCTGGATGGCCCACCCGCTTTAATTACTCCACTGATCAGCATTGTAAACACCAGAAACACCCACGGCCTGACCGGCTGTGCCTCATCACTAGCTGCCCAAGAACGTCACTCCCGGGATTTTGACATTGTCAAACCCCCGAAAGACATCTATCACGACCACATTGTTGGATCCCGGGCGGCAGGCAAAAACGGACAAGTCACCGAAGTATCACCGCCCAAGAAGTGATCTGGAGTTCACGTCATCCGACAAGGCCACGGGAAGAACCCGCTTTGGGGTGCCTTGGTACATCTCCCTCCCAATGAGGACTGGTTTGGGGGCAGATGGTTGCGGTGCAGTGTACGCATCTCACCTTTCTTCAACTGACTCCAAATTAGAGAATTGGGGGTTCCATCGTCGGACCGGGTGGGATCGACAAGTGAACTACAACCCCCCACTTTCCGAGCACCTCTCTTGAGCGACCAGTCACAGCCAAGTTAAATTGCACTAAACCTTTCACCCAAATAAACTCCAGACCATGGCTCAGGCCCTAAAATCTGTGTTGAGCAGAAAAAACCGGAACAACTTACATATTTGTACAAAGCGGCTTCGTCCTTGACAGCGGGCTGTGCTTTCATAACGGGCGTGGCTGCGACGGCGCGGCGGCGACGAAATGGGAAAAAGAAAAGCTGGCTGTTTCGCACGTGTCGTCGCTTAAAGTTTGGCGCAAGCCGTTTTTTTCGTGGCTTGTTTGTCTCAGTCTGCCTCAGATGCGGTCTTGCGAGGGGGTTGCTTGGGACAGGAACGACAATAGTCCTGCCTTTGCCGCCGTGTTGAAACTCTTGGAAAGGTCTGAAGGACGTAGCCATTCTTGAAACCCAATGTCACTCTGCCAAAACCTGCCGCTGTCGCCTTCCAAGAGAGAGTTTCAAAGCCTGTCTGAGGTTATTCCTTGCTGTCCTGTTAAGGGGAGGCTTGACGCTAGTTTGCTCTTCAAACACTTGGTCGATCAAAGCCGGGCGCCTCCTTTGCTCGCTTATGATGGTGTGAATCCTTGGCGCCCGCTAAGGCGGCGATCATCCAAATTAGCCCGTTTTCTTTTTTTCCTTCTAGCAGGAAGAGAAAAGATGACAATTGACGGCCAGGGACAAGATGACAGATGCAGCATGAGCTAGCGCCCAACTGCAAGCGGGGACCACGGAATGACGCGCTGCCGTTACGCCATCTTTTTGCACCAGTTGGAACTCGCTTACAGCCATTCTCTCAACCCTAAGAAGCCAGCGCTGCAGGTAGGCGACGGCGCGCCAACGGTCTGCTCTGCACATGCGCCCGGCAAAGTCTTTTTTTGGCGCAGACAGGGTCCAGCCGGAGCTTCTGGGGGGGATCTCGAGAAGGAAGAAAAATGTTTCACGGCTGCCGCGTGTGTGCGGCACATCACAATTGAACTCTGATGGGCAAGGTTGGCCGCAAATCTCAGCATCATTTTACTGTCACTTTTCCTTAGCAGGAGCCTGCACGTTGCGGAGCTACCTTCGATCAAGCTCATCAATGACGTTGGGAATGTGGCTCAGGAGATACGAGGCGTCATGGCAAATGCGACGTTTAAGGTTTGCTACTGTGCGGCACATACTGAACGGCGCGGCACAACGAAATGCCCGGAAACCTTGGGCATTGTGAGTTGCGGGGGAGGAGTGGTGATGGAGAAACCTCACCTCAGACGCGATCGGTCGTATAAGACGATGCCTGCTCGAGTAACACTGAGGTCGGCACAAGGCCGGGTTGAAACCAGGCGGCACAGGATGCGGGCGAAACGTGGATGGGTTTTGTGCGAGAGAGTGGTTTTGAGTCAAGATCGTCTCAAGCCGCACCCTCGACGATTCGAGCCTCAGAGCGAGAAGGCCAAAACGGGCGCCAAGACAGGCCCCCCCCCCTGGCGGCAGACACAGGCCACGGATGAAGGCGACATGGGCGAGTCGAGTGTGGGCCGCCTACTGCTCAGAACGGCATCGTGTCCCAAATAGGAAATGGTGGCCCGGGATCGAACAGTACAACGCGGCGGCAGGGCTTCAGTGGATGGAAATGTTTTCCATGGTACAAATACAGTGTTTCTCCAGAAGGCGCGGACGGGCCACAATGCGGTCCGCAGGCTTCCCTGACAACCACGCCTCTGCCACGATGGGTTCCCAGTCTTCGGCCTGGCAATTTTGCTGCGAAACTGTCGGGAGCGCTGCGAAGCTCACGGCCGGGTAGAGGGGCCCCAAGGAGGGGAGCATGACGGCAAGACTGGGCGACGATGATCAACATCTCACGCATCACCGGGAGGAAGAGAGATATTCAGAAATCAGGGAACAGGGATCTCGATGATTTGCCTGTCGACCGTTTGATCCATGAGCAATCATCCCGGAGCCGGGGGCGACACACACCTCTAGATCTCACACGCCCGCCACCTACACTACCCATCCTCAAACGCCAGACCTTCACACCCCCTTACGCACCCTCCCCCCTGTCGCGATCAGCAGCGTGCTCCATAACATTGGTTCATTCACTGCCGGCACAGACGCTCACACCCAGGCCCATCAACGATGGGGCCGCCAGGGCATGCTCCGTCACCGTTTGCCAGCGACCCCCTCCTCCCCTTCACCCTCGAACCCTGCTTTTCGTCCCAGGTTCGGTGTCGTGGGTAGGCCCACACCCAAATATTTCGTGACAGCTTTTTGGGGCTGGGGAGGGGAGGGGGTGGGTGTACGCTCAAGAAGCCCGGGTCACTTTGGTCTATTCACAAGATCTTGATACCTTGACAATCTTCGTCCCTCCCGAGAAACCTACTTAAGATTCCCGAGCCCCCCCCCTTCATTGTCTCTGCTGCTACTGGCTCCCCGGAACTCTCTGAATTAGACATCAACTTCCTCTCGACTTCAGCAGGCTCTTGGGCTTCCTCTAATCATCATCGCCATTGCTTCTCTACGCACTTAATACTGCCCTTGCCGCTTCTCCTAATTCAGCTGGCCCATCACTCCTTGGCCGGCACCGTCATATCACCCTGCAAACCAGCAACTAATTAACTCTGCCTATTCCTCAACCAACGAGCTCCTGCACACCGCTGCCACATCCTTCATGTCTAACCAGTACACTTCTTACCACGCTACTCGCCCTCAGGCTCCTCCTTCGCCCCCCATGGAAGACAACAAGTGCTCGCTCCCCTCCATCTCCAACCTTCTCGGTTTGGCAGATGCGGGTTCTCCCTCAGGCGAGGCTTCGCCAGTTTCGCGACAGCACTCCCCTCAGATCGATGGTAAGGAATTCCTACAGCGCTGTCAAGACCTCGAGGACGCAGAACCAACTGACACACACCTCAGGCAGCCGGCCTAGTTCTGGATATGCAAAGTCCTCGGTGCACCGCGGCCTTCCTCCCACACCGCCCATGAGCACAGATGCCTCTTTCGATGGCTACAGCTCTCCCTCCACCAAGCCCACCAGCCAGCCATACCCTACCTCAGCTCACAGGGGATACTACTACGAGACAACTCCTCCTCTGGAATCCGACGTCCAACGGCAGCCGATGGCTCCAGCCCATGCCCCTCGCTCAACTCCTGCACCTTACCCCCAGCAGCCTTACGCGGGATCCTACGCACCTCAGCAGCCTCTCGTGGGCGGCTACTATCCCTCCATGCAGCCGACTCCTCCTCCCCAGACGCAAGTTGTGGGCGGATACTACCAGCGCCCTCTGCCTCAGTCATTCCCACCTCCAATGACGATGGCGGCTCCCAGTGCCTCAGGCGCAAACCCGTGGCAGCACCACCACTACCTTAACCCCACAGGCGGCGCGGCGTTCCCGCAAAGCCAGGACCGCTATATCTGCCAAACCTGCAACAAGGCCTTCAGCCGACCGAGCAGCCTGCGGATCCACAGCCACTCCCACACTGGGGAGAAGCCCTTCAAGTGCCCCCATGCCGGCTGCGGCAAGGCCTTTAGCGTGCGGAGCAACATGAAGAGACACGAGAGAGGCTGCCACAGCTTCGAGTTCAACGCTTCGGGGTCTGTCCTTCGATCCTGAACGGCGCGGCCGATCTCGAGCGACAACTATGATCAGAGCGAGTCTCTAGTGGAGCAGACTGTATCATCTGAATGTGGGATGGGGAAATGGCGCTAAAACACGGCACGCGCACTCCCCCCTTGAAACGACAGGCAACTTGACACGATTTCGGCATGTTATTTACAACAACAACTCAGCATTAATCCAATGTCCTTTACGGCTTTGTTTTATCGGCACGGCGTTTGAGAACCGGTATGGAATTGGAGGAAAGGGGAAACATTTACGTTCGCTTCAAGGATAAATATTTCTTGTATTACTGTGGGAGAGAGGTCTGCTGTCTTTTTTCTTTCTTTTTCCTCACTCTATTATTATTCATGTTTTCTCAGAAACTTGGGGGGGGGGGCAGTGGTATGAAACATTGGATTACTTGGCGCTTTGGGGGGGAAAACCAGCTTTGGGAAGCATTTACACGGCGTTTTCTTGGGCAGGAACTTTGAAGCTTAGTCGTGGGGCAACAATTATACCAATACATTGGAGTTTCATGCGATAAAACTGTTCTACTCTTTTGTCTGTGCGTGATATAGCTACGTGTTATGCGGTCATCTCCGAGCAGCGATGCGCTTGGTCCGTGGAAACGATCCAAGGGCGCACTTCGGGAAAATAACAGAGACTAGAAGGTCAGTGATGGAGCGGACGAAAAAAAAATAAGAAGAAGCAGCAGAAGAAGAAGAGGGCGAAACACGATTAGATTTGCGGTCAGACAGGGTCTGTGACCCCGATTTTGGCGGGCGATCATGGTGCGGCCCCGGACACAAGTGCGGTGTATAGAGTGGTGTTGCGAGTCGTTTGGGTGCGATTTTGTGGGGAGAGCGAGGGAGTGGCTGCGGTTTGCGTTCCACAGAGGCCGGGATGGATGTTGGGCTCTGAGACACCACGCGCTTGGTGGAGACGTGGTGCAGAGTCGCCCCTCCCCCCAAGTGCAGAATCCATGGCGCCGTTGTCCCATCAGCCTGCGATGATGTTCTTTTTTTGGGGGAGGGATAAGCCAAGGATTGCCAATCAGTGCCAGTCTGGGGAAAGAGGGCAGCCCTAATTGGGCGAGACGCGTGCAGCAAAAGGAAAAACAAGAGTAGCAGAGTGTGATGCAGCATGCACCGCGACGCAGACGCAGACGCAGACGCGGGTGCAGACGCAGGCGCAGGCGCATGCGTAGACGCGGCTCCGAACTCCGGGGGGAGGATGGACGTCAAGCACACGTACGGCGTAATCTCGAGGATACGGACGCACGCACGTCGGTGTAACCTAGGTGGGATCTGCGCTTGCCGCCGCGGCCTGGGTGCACAAGAGCACAGGACAAGGCATTGGTGACGGCGACTCCTCTTGCCCTCGAAGGGGCCGCCTCCTCGGGCTGCAGCTGGCGCCTTGACAGGCGGGCGAGACAACGAGAGCCAGTCCCACGTCGCCCTCGCCCAACGTCAAAACGTCAAGCGTGTGTGTACCTGACGCAGGTCCCCGAGCGACGATCGTGAGGCCCGAAAGCATCTATCTGTCTAGGGAGGGGGGCATGGATTGGGCTCTTTCCTGCCATGCTGGACCAGGTGAAGGTCCGAGACCACAGGTCAGGCGGACGAGGGACGTGTGAGTGGTGGACGACGGCTGGTCTTCTGCCCTCCCGCGGCCATGTCGAGAAGGGAAGTTGGTGGTGAACGATGCGGCGACATGGATGGCCGCGATGAGGCGGGAGCTTTGGGGCTAGTGGCCCAGCTTGTGTCACTGGGGGAAAAAAAGAGCCACTGGGAGGCTAAGGCGTGGAGAGAGTGGGAGGGATGCTGGGCTGGGTTTGTCGATCGCGCCGCCGCCCGCCGCCAGCGCACGATAAGCATCCAGATTTACGATGAAATTTGCTCCGTTAGCTAGCCTCTGTAGCCTGAGCAGCACCTGGCACTTGGCACCCAGCGCCCAGCACCTACCGAGTATATCGGCGGAATTTTTACATGCCGAAACCAGAGATCGGACTAGGCGAGGCAAGCGAAAGTAGCGAGCCTGCCGGATCCGTTTGAAGGACGTTTCGTCTGGATTGCCTCCATGTTTCCCATTGCCAGTCGCTATGACGGGAGCGATCTGCGCAGACTAGAGTCGAGAGCCAAGAACCCATCTAAATTGCCCATGGGATGATCGAAAACTCTACGCAAGACAGGGAAGGGCTGTGTTATCGCTGAGGGGCCCGCCCGGGGAGAGTTTTACGAGAAGATGCCATTTTTTGACCTTGTGAGTATCGCCGAGTGAAAAGCGAGTGTGTGCACTATTTTATTGCGTGTGCGTGTGCGTGTGCGTGTGTGCGCACCTAAGCACTTGTGCGAAGCGTGTGGTGTATGTGCACGTCAGGACCAGGCTTGACGCATTGCGCATCATTGGCTATAACATGCTGTCATATAGAAGCCATGGGGTTTAGAAAGACGTTAGAAAAAAAAAAGAGGAGAAAGAGAGACCGAAACCGAGATTGATTGATGGGACATTAGCACACTTGGTCTTTTTTTTTTTTGTGCTCTTTTACAGATAGCAGGACGGTAGCGCTCAAGAACGCCATCTGGGCGAACGGCGCACGGGTTTGGCGTCGATGTGGCTGGCGGGTCCTATATCCGACGATGACGATGGCTTCAGGAACGGGGGGTGGGAGCGGGAATGAGGAGCAGCAAACCTTCAAAGACCCAACGGTCGCCAACGGTCAGCGGGCAACGTCACCAGTCGAGCTTAATTTCGGACGGGCGACGGGCGACAGAAGGTGAGAGGTGCCTTGGAGGGGGGATCCCATCTAGGCCACGTTGTGGGCGAAGATCCTGTGAAGGGGGTGTGGGCAGGGGAGGGGAAGGGGGGAGTGGAGTGGGGGCATTGTGGGAATGACGATGATGGGCGGCGGAACGAGTGAGAGGGCAAGAGGGGGGGGGAGGACGACCAGGGTTGTTCTTTTTGTCTGCTTTGTCGACAGGGAACGAGGATCGTGGGTGATTGACAATGAGCAACGTTTACTTTATGACATGATTAACCGAGTGTGGATAGTACGGTAGATGAAATGGGTGGTGGATGGGCAGGCAAATAAGCGGCCATTTGGAATACGTACTTTTGCCATGCGGCGTAGCACATGTTGAATATTGGACTATTATGCGCTTTGGAGGCGACCTGCCAGAGTGGAAATAAGAGAGGTTGGTTTGCTGTGCCGGTAATGGCTGACTGACATGTGAATCCAATAAGACGGAGAGATAAGGTGGACAAGCAACTGCCGGTGCCCTACGGAGATTCACCCGAGATGGTGTTGTCTTTTTTCTTTTTTTCCCTATAATATTTTATTTTTGACCATTTTTTTGCTTCTTTTTCCTTTTCCTCTCCTCCTGGGGGGGGGAGGAGGGATGGGTTCCGTGTGGGTGGAAGAATCTCCAGGGATTTGCCTCTCTGCCGGGGTGATGCCTGCATTGGCCCAGAGCAACGGGATGAAGCATCTTCCCGAGAATGAGGCGGCAAATACGACAGCGATTTTGAACGTTGTGCGTGCGCGCTGCATGCGGTCGGGTCATGTGGAGCAGAGTGAAGTAAGCGGGAGAGGAAAGGAATTGGGATTGGGATTGAGATTGGGATCAGGATGTGGGAATGGGAGGAATGGGAGGGAACCCTGTCATGAGGATTTTCCCTTCTTTCTTTTTTTCGTTTTGCCGTTGTCGTGTAGCTAAAATACCTTATGTCATTTCATGTATCCAGGGGGCAAGGTGCGCAAAGACCGATGACTTGCACTGGATGATGCCCGCTGGATTCGTGCCACGGGAGACGCGGGTGTCGACCAAAGTAGTGGACGGGAAGGGAATACCATGTCACAAATGGGGTCTAGAAGACGGCAAACCTTGCTGGAGACTGCAAAAGAGCCCCTAACGAACAGCACGCCCCTTCGGCCCTAAACGGGTGGGATGGGATGGAAACCTTTTTTTTTTTGTCTGTCTCTTACGCTACCTGTCGCTGTCGCTGTCTCTGGCGAGCCTGCCTCCTGGGTTGACCCCCTCAAAGCAGCAAATGGGATGGCGTGGATGGTGCCCCAGACCAGGGTCATGGCGGGTAACCCAAGGGACCCGTACCCAGGGAAGGGGAGGGGGGAGGGAGGTGTTCTAGGGGCTTTTACATAGCACTGTCAGTTGAAGAGGGGGGCGTGTCGGTAGCGCCCACCTGGCATCAGTGGCTTGATCTCCTTGCCCGCCTCCACCCCTTCTAGCGCCTCCCCTCTAGCTCTCTCCGGTGGGGCTGCTCGCTGGGCACTAAGGCTGGCGTGGAAGTCCGCTAACCCCCAGAAGTCAAGAAGGGTCAAACACCCGAACGACTGCCCCACCGCTTCTCACTGCCGGCGCCTTCAAACGTGGGAGGCCCGGGATCCAGGGTTTGCCCGAACAAGAGGCTTTTCCTCTTTGTTAATCGAACCCTTTCCCTTTTGTGCTGCTCAGCGTGCGTCCAACTATTGCTGCCGCTCCTGGCCCGAGACGAGGATATACCCTGAAACCAGCCTCTTGTCAACTTTTCGATGGCTGCGGCGCGGATGAGATGGAAGAGAAGAAAGCTGGAGCTGCGGGAAATACTGCTGCTTCTGGGGGGCGTATTCTTGTGACATGTTATCCTCCTACCCTCCCTCTACCATTTACCCTCCCCCCCTCTCCATTCATCTGTCGCTCTATGTGCGCCTTTCTCCCCCCAGTCATCTCGAGCCCACTGCTGCTTGTTCTCGGGCCAGAACCAGGCAGGACAGGGACAGGACAGGGATGAGGGATTGCCGTCTAGCTCTCTGGTCCTCCTCCTCCTCCCCTCTTCCCTGGTATCCCAAGATCGAGGCTGGCTGGACCAGATGTCAATGGCAAATAGAGAGTCCGTGTGCATGCGCCAACATCTGTGCGCCTGCGTCTTCTTATGTGCTTCTGGCGTGACTCTTGCTTGCTTGCGCCTCGTGTCTCCTCCAGAGATGCCAATATCACAGTCCTGCTATACCCCCTACTCCCTGCCAACAACAACACAACAGCAACCACAGACAAGCCCTATTGTGTGCGCGTGCGTGTGTGCGCGCCCGCGTGCCTCTCAGGCATCGCATCGTAATCGAACAATGCGGCCCGTGATTTTATCTACACGAGGGATCGACGCGTTCCCATTGCCCCATTTACACGGATTGCGTTGCCCGCAGCCAGCCAACCGGCTTCATCCTCGCCCGCGGCACTGTGACCTCATTCCCCCAAAGCCCATCGTGCCCTTGTTGAGCCGAAATGGTTGGCCGGCTTTCTTGGTTAGCTTTTCGCCTGGTTAGACCAGGCCGCTCACGCTTCGGCAACTTTGCACGCTGGCTTGGCCGTTGCTTGCGTTGCTTGCGTTGCTTTGCTGCACTCTCCGTGTTAGCTATACTATACGTACCCCAACAATATCGCACCGCCGTCGTTGTCGACAACCAAGTTCCTTGTAGGCCAACGTAAACCTCAGTCCATTCCACCTTCTCGAGCCGCCCCCATCTCTACCATCTCATCTCATCTCGGCTCTTAACGCCGACGACGACGACGACAACAATGACACTAGGACACAAAGTCCTTCCTTGCCCCCCCCCCATGGCACCCCCCAGTGACATTCTCACCGATCCCAAAGGAACAACACGGCAGTCGTCGTCGTCGTCGTCGTTCTCGTTTGCCTGCCCACCCACCTTGACCAAGCATCAACCTTCTCTTGCCCCCCCTGGCACCTTTGCAAATCCACCTCAGCGGCTCGCCCTTGCCTGGGCCCCGAGAGGCTCAACACCAAACAACCTTGCCGTTCTCCTCCTCCCATCCCCTCCCCTGGGCGGCCCATGGATGGCCGGCGGCAGTGGAAACGGCTGTCAAATCGTGAGATCACTGCCAAGGAATCATGTCGACCCGGACTCAAATTCCCACACGCAATGATACCGCGACGGCCGAAGTGGGCTCAATGCCTTTAAGGGGCACTGCAAGTACGCTACGTCGAGCACATTACCTCACTCCCCCGGCTGTCCATCATATTTTTCTTCTGCTCGTCCACTTGTCCCCCCTTTAGGCGGAGCCAACGATGATGGATGGGATCCTCTTCTGAACAGCTGCTGCGCCGTACTCATGCCGATGGTAGAGCATAGTGGATGTGCAGAGCGCAGATCAGAAAGCGACCATCATTCATGACAGTCGGGCGAATCATGGGGTTCGTGTGTGTGGAGGGCATGCTGTGGCGCCTGTCATTTCTTTTTCCTCCAGCTCAAGCTTGCAACTCTACAGCAGCAGCAGGTGGCATATCCCTCCCTCCCTCAGCGCCCATCTACCGTCCCCTCCCCCTTCTTCCAAGTTTAGAAACCGGCTCTGGGCCATGTGGTATGCCACGCGAGACAAGCGCTGCTTACAAGACGGTGGCGCTGCTTTCCCTTGCGCCGTCCATGGGGAAGGGATGAGACATGCTTCCATGCCATGCTTGTGTCTGAGACACAGCAGCGTAGCCTCCCTTGCTGCCAGTTGCTCTCCTCACGCCTCCGTACAGTGTTTCTCCTGCCCAGACGCTTGGATCGTCCTGCAAGGCTGCGCTGCCGACCTGACGGGTGATGGGGGATGCGAGACAAGGCCCCTCCCCTGCTGCACATGGCAGATCCATCCTCGCGGGAGAGGAGGGAGGAGTCCGTTTTACTCAGAGATTATCCAGACCCAGACCCAGACCCAGAGCACATGGTGCTCGGCATGGAGACGCATCTCCCTCTGCCTCTCTCAGAATTCTCCACCGCCTCCTCCTCCGCTACCGGGGCTCGAATTTGCCTCCTCGAGCCATCTTAAACCCCCCTCCCCCCCTGAGGGCATCCCTGGGGGCATCACTCCTTCAGGACGGCGGCATATCCTGAAGGGGAAATCGGCCTCGGCGTGCGCCTATGTGGCAGTTGGTTGAGTGATAGACGACCGTTGGGGAATACCCACCTATCCGTGCCGCATGGCAGCATACACATCGCATCGGCGGATATGATCCCTCCAGAGATGTGATCCGTCATCCTTTCGGGAGGTGATCCATACGGGATGTCATCCAGACCCGGACATGATCGACAGGCCCTCCACCACAATCTATCACTTGTGAGAGAAAGAAACATAACGACGAGAGGCAAAGGGGTGCAGACTATCCTCCTCCACAGCCACACATCCCCCTAGGTGCCCTTTGCGCCGATACAACGGCGGATCACCTCTTTGCTTTGCTTCTGCCGCCCACCCGTGGACCAGCCGGGTCTCGCCCGCCAAGCTCTGTCTCTCTCTCTCTCTCTCTGCCTGCTTTCCTTTTTGTCTCTCGCCTCCATCACCCCGGGGATCCGTCTCACTTGGCCACGCCCCCCGCTACCCGCGCGCTGCGATGGTGGATCAAGTCTGAACTGTATTCAATCATATGGTACCCCCCCTTGCCTTCCTGGCTTGGCCCCCCTACATACTTTACGAGGTACCCAGCAGATGGCAATAACCTTTCATCTGCCAAGGAACAATAGCCGCGGAGCTCAATAAGTCTCAGACAGTGACACCTCGTGGCCATCCGAGCCCGCGCCGCCGCCATTGTGCGGCACCACACCTGCAGAAGCTGTCGCTGTTGCCTTGCCTCTATCGTAATTTCCTGGACGGTTGCAGCGCTTAAACTAGTTATCATGCACACAACACAGCATGCTGCTGTAAGCCAAGCCTGCTCCGGGCAAGTCACGTCGGTACCGACTGTCAGAGAACAAGGTATCCCGCGTGCCCCGAGTCGGGTCACACAGTAGCTTGTTTATTGATGAGATGCACTTGTTTCCCTGTCCAGGGTCCTATATCCTGAACCCTTGGCCGTAGCAACTCCTCTCGGTACTTGTTCGTCCGAGTCTCAGGCTGGACCGTTGCACTCGCCTATGCTGGCGCAGACGAGACGAGAGCAGAGTATCAGGCGCCACACCGTCACAATGACCACCAGCAACCCTTCACCTGTTACTATTGTTTTGTTTTTTCGTATTAAACCAATCCCTGGTTTTTGCGACGAGCAGGTATTCTTTTTTTTCCCCTCCCTCTTCACACCCCTAGCCTCATCTGAAAAACCTCACCGATGACACGGAGCTTTCGGCCCAAATGGTTCTTAGTTCGTCCCATTCGCTAGTCCCTGATGCGTTTCAGGTTTCGGGATCTGGCCGGGGTGCGCTCTACCCCTTCCCAGCAAACCCAGCATTGCACTCTCGCACTCAAGACGATGCTACGCGGCACCGACAAAGAAGAAGGTCAATGATTGCCTTGCCGGCGATCGTCACCCGGGCCCCCCGTCGCCCAAGTCCCTGGCGGGTGATGGCATGGGTTGCGAGCGCCCCGGACGGCAGATGCAGGGTCTTGAGAGAGATTGCAGTCAATAGAGTGCCACCGCGCCGGTGTCATTAAAATCCCGGCAGAAGGGTTAGCCGTACAGCCTATGCAGCTGATCCAGTACGGCGAGGCTCCCAAAAGGCTACCTGCCCTGACGGGTAGGTAATCCGCTCTGCGGTCCCCTGGGTACTGGGCTCTGTGCAGTTACGGATAGCCTCTCGCCAGCAACGTGACGGGGGGACAGGTCTCGTGCTGCCAGCGTTGGTTCTTGAACGGGCGACCTGCGTTGGTCCCGTTATGTCATGATTACAAAGGCCTGGTTCCAAGTCGCATTCGTTTCACTCGAGGCATCCAAGACGTTCAACCTCAATCTGACGCTCAACCCGCACATGATGACCCCGTTTCCAAACCAAAACTCCACAGCCAGCGCTACCTCTCCAAGGCCGCAAGGCGTGCAGAAACTCAAACATATTGAGGTGATGCCCTTGCCCCGCGAGCACATGGCTGCTCCGGAGAAGCCGCTATCCGGAGTCAGACTGGCAGCGTGATGGGATCCTGTCACCCTGCATCGTGGGTAGCACAGCTGCACCTCAAACACATGGTGCGGCAGAACCGCCCAGGGTTTTAAGTTTCGATCGCTAACCGCAACCTGAGATCTTCATGATCACGGCGGGTTGTTTCCCCCTGCGACCCTCCTGGGTCGGTCTACCCGACGCGAGCACTGATGGAGAGGGGATCAGAAAAGCTTGGTAGTTTCAATGTGACGAGAGTATCGAAAGGGAAGGTCGGATTGGAATGCAGCACCTGCAGCAGGTTTTGGACATCCAGAAGAAGGAAGGAATGAAACCCAGGCGCGTTTCTTGCAAGCCTCGCCCCTCAGAAGGAGTGGAATGGTCAGTTGATGCCTTCGATAGTGCGTTGCCAAGCCACATTGCCGACGGCAGTGAGACGGATAGCCATGTAGGGAAGCATGAAGGCGAGCGAGGAGTTTTCGCGTTTCGACCGCGAGTTGGATATTTTCTAGGAGTAGTTTGTAGCTTTCCTTTGCTGGTGGGCTATTGTGACTGACAAAATGCTTGGTGCCAACCACTGACTTACACGCGCTCAAGTTGAGGTTCATTCATGGACAACCTGGCAATAAGCATATGACTTTCAGGGGCAGTGTATACCTGATATATGCCGCTTTAATTGAGGGAATCGTGAACCATTTATTTATTTATATTTGGTGCAATTTGTAAAAGCTCTCGGCGACCCGGCGGTCCTGCTCCAGTTGTATCCAGATCTAGGGTAGCAGCTGACCAAGCCCAGCGCAACTCGCTCCAGCGGATATGAACTTTGTAAAGGATTTTTGGGAATAGAAGATGAGTAGGTAATTTTGGTGCAGTTTTTATTTCTCAATTTATGGGAGGAGTGGAAGTTTTGGCTTTTTTGGAGAAATGTCATTGAATTTTTGGCACCGAATCTCTCCTACTATAGAAGATGAAAACCCATCATGGATGCATATTCAAATACACAATAATCACATCAACTAGTATAAAATGGCAACACTCAAACCGCAACGAGCATTGCAAAAATAGCATCTGCATGACTACATGAATATACAGCAACGTTGAGAGACAAGTAATATTGTGGAATTTTGGGTTGGGCTTTGGTCGGGACATGGCAATATGATGATCCCATGAATCGCCAACAACCATGACATTATCCCTTGCGAAAGCTGCTTTTTTTTTTTTTTTTTTTTTTTTTTAAAAAAACAACCTATTTTCAAAGTATTATGAAGCTCTCGTAAATGACATGCTTATGTAGATGATCGCAATCACTCATGCCAAGCCGTTGGAAGCGAATCGGATTGCCAGCAGCACCTTGATATTCAGCGCACCATGTTTTACAAGTAATACATCAGGACCCCGAGATTCCTGGCCATTATAACAGCAAACCAAGATGGTCTAAATAAAGAATAAAATGAATATAGCAATATCCTGTGTCGATGCATTGAGCAGATTACCCCTGAGTTGACAATATCGTGAGGCGAGCCAAAGTGAAGATGACTTGTCGACTCCGGCATCATGTTTGGTATTCTACACAACATGTGATTGTATTTAGTAATTGAGCGACCTTTGTTTCATTCTTCAGGTGATTAAAACCACCGCTAGTGTTTAATACTGTATCTTGATTGCGCATCTCGGACTCACACTGGATGAACTCAGACCCCCCCCCTATACCTCATTCAAACATCAGAGCGAGCACTGTTTACTGGGTTTACTGTCTCACACATCGGGTATCCGAGTATAAATATCTACCAAGGTGGATTTAACTGAAGCAAGTAAAAGCCCGGGCCTTCAGAACACTCCAAGGTCCATCACCTCAGATCCAACACCAGCCCTTCGGAACATGCGACCAGCACCGGGAAACCGTGCCGGCCACGGAAGGAAACAGCCGATGCCGCGCAGAAGGGACGCATCGCGACGCACAAGCTCAGTACTGGCACCAAATGTTGGCCTGGCGGGGGTCCGGGATGCAACCTCCGGTGCTGTCCTGGCACTCCCATCCGCTGCGGGCGACCTCGCGGCAGGTCGAGTGCCACTCGACGTCGTCGAGGCCGCCTCCGTTTCCGCCAAAGCACTGTCGCAGCCGTCGGCGAGGGCAAGATGGAGAAGAATTGGGTGGGAGGGGGGTCACTTGCTTCCTGAGAGCGGCCGTCGCAGACAGGGCGTCCCCGCTGGTTCAGTTAGCATGCAAGCTGGCAAGCGTTGAGGCAGTGAGCGATGGCGTGCCCTCTCATCGTTGTCATCGTAGACGCTGCAGGCAGAACGGGTCATTTCCTAGTCGTGCTCACCTCCGTTGGGGCACATGCAGCCGTTGCGCTCGATGGCGGCACTGTCCCCCAAAGTGTTTGATGCTCAAGTTTGGCTGAGTAGAGGAGTGCAGATTTACGTCATGGAGGTGAAGGGGAGAAAGGTAGAGAAGAGCTTGATGGCGGAGAACTGCATTTTGGCGGTTGGAGTTGAGAAGGTATTAAAAATTGAAGTGCGTGTAATAAAAAAAAGCTTTTGGAAGTGATATGCTGTGTTGAGAAGCTGTGAATGAAGACAAGCGATGCGTTGATATCGAGTCTCTTGGGCTCCGGATGAAGAAGGATTACACACCTTTTTCAACGCCTACACGGCAGACCCTCCGAAGCACCAGATGCCTACTCACCTTTTGGCAATGTGCAAATTCGCATGAGTTGCACTCACAATGATGAAGTTTGGTCCCTGGTCGTCCCGGGGGCTTGGGCGATCTGCGGGGGAGTCTGGGGTCATCTCATCACTGTGACTGAGGCTTGAACGAACGCTCCTGGAGGAGACGAGAACTACTCGTGGTCGCCGATTTCGAACCATTCAGCGTCCTTCTAACTTTGCAAAATCTTGGTCCCTGTGTCCAAGAAGGCTGCCGCTTGGATCCCGGGGATGGCTTTGGATCATCATCGTCACATCAGCGCTGCTGGGTTTGGATTTAAAATAGACATGCAGAGCTTCAAGGTGTGGACTGGCGGGCTTGAGATCCAGGCCACCAAAGGCTTCTTCACCAGCGAAATGGTCTGGGTCTGGAGCAGTTGTGGCGTCCGCACAGACAATACGGCCGCCGACTCATGGTTGTCAAACCAGGCGTCTTTATCACCGCAGACTCGGGCCGAGCCTCTGCAATAAATGAAGATGAACTTTGCAACAATTCAGGGCGTTTTCTGATAGAACAACAAGATGGATGGGCTTCCCATTGCCTGAGGAGAGTCTCCGCGCTGTGATGCTTTAGTTTTTTTATATTTTTTTTATTAGTTTTTTTTGGCTCTCAACTGAGTCTCCCGTTGACGATGACATCCGTGATATGAAATTGAGATTTAGATTTAGCATTGATGGCAGACACGGACCGCCGCCGCACTTGATCCTCCCGGCGCATCATCTCAAATACACAACTTCTCGCCGCGTTTGTTCATTAATGCTTTCTTTCAGGTCCAAGGCCGGACGCCATGCAATTCTCTATTCCAACAGCCTGTACTTTCGGCCATCTCCTTCCAACATCCTCATATCGAATACTAGCGTCACATGCTGCTCCTTTCAGCTTTTACCCGCATCGGTCTAAAGTACATGCCACTGGGATCAAGCGGCACAGTAACGTGACATGACCTTATCATTTGCGATTAGATGCCATGTCGAACAAACAGTTGTCTATTTGGTTCCCCTTTTCCGAATAACACGTGAAGTAGTTGTGCAGTTTTAACCGACCGATAACTTCCTGGCTCGGCCCAGCCGTTCCCAAGCAGGCTGAGCTTCTATGTCGCCACGCGCACCCACCACCCCCTTGAGTCGGCAGCTAAATGTACAAGGTGGATTATGACGTTGCCAGTGGCGGCGCAAGCTCTTTTGGGCAGGTATTACCTGGAATCAGCTGGATTTCGTTGTCGGATGACGAAGTTATTCCCGGTAGGAGTGGCATAGCCTCGACGGCTTTGCGGGAGGACTGACCGTATCTTGGATATGGTTGGGATGATATATTATCCAAAAAGCTTCATCCATGCACACTGACGGCAATTCCTTTTTCAAAATAAAAATGACCGAGTCTTGAAGATATCTAAATTTTGCATAGGAAATACTGGCGATTAAATAATGTACTTGTGCTGACGTTGGCCAACAGATACACATGTTGAACAACAGAAATTCTAGGAACCCCCAATCTTATCTAGTACAATGCCTTGAAGATGCGGTCAAGATAGGTATATCAATATTCCTTGCGCGTCAGCCACACCTACTGGAAGGTTTGGATGCAGCGGCGGGTGTTCGGCCCAGTGAGAATCGTGTTTGGCACGGCTAAATGTGCAGTAGTTAGCAGAAAGTCTACGATGATCCCGGCTAGGGCTAAATATCAAAGCTTGGCACATGGGGCCCTCTTCCGCAAGAAGGGGGACGAGGGATTTGGGGATTCGCAGTCTACAGGCAAGCGAATTGGCTCAAGCAAGGAATTGAGGTTGCAACACCCAGCATACAGGGCAAGGAGCCGATGGGCAACGTGATACACAGTCAGTCGAGCAACGCGAGGCCCTCGCCGCTCTGCAAGGATCAACGAGTGTATCCGAGGGTGCGGACGCTGCAAGTCTCCCCGGACAGGGGGGATATGCTCGTGGGGAGGATTGCGCCGAGGGAAGTAAAAGATTGCTTGCAGCGGCAACATGCGCCTCCACCCGATTCCTTGTCTGGGCATCTGTCCTGTCCTCGTGCCGTCTGGCGCACGATGCAACCCCGGAGGCCACTGAAGGTGTGTGCATCACCGGGGAAGACGCACCCGGAACCGCCAAGTTGGGCCACGAAGATGAAGCATGATGGGCAGCGCCGAAAGTGAGGCTGGATGATGGGTCATAGCGGATAGTGGATGAGGAAAGAAAAAAAAAGATCAAAGCTGTGTCGATTGCAATCAATCGAGCAGCCATGTTGCCGGCAGGCGTCGCTGCGTCATGAGGCTCAAGGGTTGCTGCAGGTCGGGCGGCTCGCTGCATGGTGCAGCATGCAGTGCAAAACGAGGTTGACGAACGTCGGCGGGGAAAGGGACGAACCTAGGAGCAAATGATTTGTCTTGGATGTATGCGAGTGAGCCACGATGCGTGTGAGTGTGTGGGCGCCTTGTCGCAACTGGCTGGCCTCCTTTGCGCATCTCTGCCCTTTTCCATGTCTCTGCCTCGTCTTCTCTTGTTTAATTCGTCTCCATTTTCTATTTTGGTCGCCTCGACTTGATGTGACCGCGAGTGGTTTGCTGGGGGGATCGTGTTTCATCTGGCGCGCGCCACAGGCTCGCGGGCGGCTTGCAGCGCAGCGTAGCGCATTGCATCACACAAACTCCGAGACCCATACCCATACCTCCCTCTGCCCTCCGGCCTGATGCCCCATGCCGAGGTCGTCGGCGGTCGCCGCCTCCCAAGGTAAAAGACCGGTCCGACCATGGGCCCCTCGATCCGGAGCTCTGAGACAATGTGACGGGCGCTGTCTCGGGCTCGGGCCCTGGGGGCCCTTTTGGTGGTCGGCGGCTGGCAATGTGTGATGGGCAGGGAATCAAGCGCTGCCGAAAAGCTTGCATTGCGCTCGCAATGACGATGCGAGCTTGGGCGGGCCAGTGGGATATCGGGATCGGGCAAAGCAAGAGTGGGGGGATGCTTGGAGTGATGATCGATGCTGTTGCCAAAAGCAATCATCGCCTGGCGCTTTGATTGTCGCAACAGGAGCCCAGAGAGGCTTGCTGATGATGGGATGGGACGGCCATGACGGGTGAGTGGGGAGAGATTGCGATGCCTGGCGTATGGGTGCACACGTGCGCATTACATTAGCTCGCACCTACCATGTTGGGCAGTTAAAATAACGCCCTTGGTTTTTGGTAGGGCTGCCTGCTGGTGTTGGTGGTGTGTGCGAATAGGACCTGTGTATGTGCATGTGTGTCATTCCCTAGTAGCAGATGCGTGTGAGTGTGTGGTGGTGACTAGGGACGAGGCTCTGCTTTGCTTTTTTTTTTTCTCTCCCTCGCAGTGCCTCGGTCATCATCAATGGGACTAGCTAGGTACCCGTGCCATGAGTTGCATTCTAGGTTTGGCCAGGCTTCACTTCGTTGAGCAAGAGGATGCCGCTAGGATTGTGAGGCCTTTTCTTGTTTTTTTTTGTTGGTTTTGCTGATGCAATCTTACCATCTGCAGCAGGTAGCTTTATCGCGCCCATCTTTTGCCTCGCGCCATTCCGCTCTCGCCCCGTATATCCTCTTGCTCTCCTCTCAACTGATACCTTTAATCTTCTTTCTTCGGTACTGCAACTCTTGGCGCTTCCGAGCGACGCTGCGCGTAAGCAGGTGTAAGGGCAAGGTAGGATTGAAGGTGGATTGGCAACCGAAAGATGGCGGAAAAAACAGAGGGACACCCCTCATGCTTTTTTTTCCCCTTCCAGAGTGCTCGGCACGGACGCGATGAGATGGTGACGTGACCTGATATGACGAGTTCCTGGGCCCTCTCTTGATGGGGTTTGTGGCTCCGTCCCTCTCTGTCCCTTCGTCAAGTCGTTCTGGTGTGTCCGTCCTGTCGGGTCGTATCTCGCTCTCGGGGCTCCTCAAGGCTGTTCCCCGTCGGCGGCTGAGCTTTGGGTCAAGGAATCAACCCCTCGCCGGGTTTAGGTCTTTAGCTTTTCGAATCTCGCTTTCTTGCCTGAAGCTATGCTGAGCACAGTCGATAGTGTGGCCTGGGCGGTTGGCGAATTGGGCCGCGAA
This sequence comes from Calonectria crousiana, assembly GCA_013406985.1. Classification (NCBI taxonomy): domain Eukaryota; kingdom Fungi; phylum Ascomycota; class Sordariomycetes; order Hypocreales; family Nectriaceae; genus Calonectria; species Calonectria crousiana. The sequence continues at coordinate 509,556 of VTGD01000010.1, read as the reverse complement.
GGCAGCATCGGTAACCCATTCCGCCGTCTATCCCACCAACCAACCCCAGGCTCTCCCTCGCAAGCTTGTCTCCAAGTCCCGACCCTGAGGTGTGTGGGCTCCTCCTCCCCTTCCTCGCCGATGGTGGTACGGTTCCGTCATGGTCAGCCGAGACGACACCGAGATGGAGAACAAAATGCACAGAGACAGAAACGGGATCCAATCCTTGTTGGGGGAGGCTTTTTTTTTTCTTTCTTTCCATGGGGAGTTGGGGGTGGAGGGGCCGCCTCGTGTGGCTCGCTGTGGCTCTGTGCTCGACCGTGGCTCCATGGATGGATGTTGCAATTCCCGAAGCCAAGCATTTCGAGCTGCAAGCTGCAGCAATCAGATGTTGGACTGACGTTGACTTTTTTTTCTTCTTTCCTTCTTACTGACTGTCCGGGGGGTTTCGTTGTACTACCCCAAGCCCAACCTCGAGACCTGTTCCCTACCCCGGAACCAAGTGTCGGTGACGGTGGTTGTGGAAAGCCATTCTGTAAATCCCATGACCATGGCCGCTCAGGTAATTGAGCCGGCCCACAAGCGAAAGGATAAAGAGAAAAAAGGAAAAAAAAAAAAAGACTTAGCGGAGACATGAGGAACAGGGCGGCCGGCCGAAGTGGGTGGTGGGCAACGGGGCCCATGATCCGGGATTCCGGCCTGTGGGCATCGGTATGGAGCTTAGACAACATACGACCGGACGGGACTGATGGAAGCAGCGGGGATAGTCTGTCTTGCTTCTTTTCTTTCTTTTTGCTTCTTCATTTTAAAGCACTGATCCCTGCGGATTCGGAGAAAGTACAGGATGGTAATTGCCAGGAGCTGCGCGGGGAGGGGGGGCGCCCTCGTTGCGACGCCCGGAATGGGTGATGGTAGGCCGCCTGCCCTCATGTATCATGACCGTCTCCTGACCCTCTTTCGGAGCGTGGTTTCTGGTGTGCTTTTCGCGTCGGGATCCAAGGACCACCGAGTGAGAGTGTTTTGACCTCGTTCCGATTCCCTGGCTCATCGCATCATGCCTCTGTTCAGCCGTCCGTTCCCGTGCATGACTCCAGCCACCAAGGGACTTTGTTCCATCCATCAATAGTTGTGGTGATCTCCTTTGTCACCTCGGGATTTCATTAGGGACCAGCCAGTCATTCCGTATATGTATATCCTTCAGTCTTCTCTCTTTTCTCTTCTGTTATTTTTCTTCCCTTTCCTTTCTTTTCCTGCTTCCTTTCTTCTTCCGCTTAGCTCATAGTTGCTCTCTGTTATCGTCATCCAGCCCGTCTCACCATCCCGGGCTGTCCTCCTACACCGACGGATTTACCACAGCAACAAGCACACACACTCTCTCTTCCCCTCGCCGAGAGGGACCCCACGGGAGACAGGACAGTACCGGACTGATCAAGCAGGCCCCAGCCAGGCTGAATATTCTCAATTACGAAAGAGTAAAAAAAAAAAAAAAAACAGGACCCCCCGTCCATCCTAGCCCGCTGTCCGCTGTGCATAATTGCTTTTCCCTCTACAGTGACAGTGGTCCAAACCCTTGGCTTGGAGATCGCCGCGATTCTTTTCGGGGGCCAGAGCCGACCGACAGCGGCACTAGCGAGAAGACTACTGGGGGCTAGAGTGCACCAAGCGACAAGCTGTGTATCGCCAGTTCCCTTCTGTCGGTAACCCTGGAGCAAGTTTTTCTTCTTCCCTTTTTTTGCTTTTGCGTTTTGGGCAATCGCCATACTCGCCCCCTGCGGATGAGAGGGAGGAAACCCGCGGCTCATTGTCATTGCTGCGGCTTTACACGTGCCAACCACAAGCCTACGTTTGGGGTGCTGCGCATCTACCTTGTGCAACATTATCTAACATCTCACTTGTCGCATTGCATCGTACCGGCACCACTTTCGCACCAACAGCATCCCGTTGTCTCTCCACCCGCACCCGTCGCGAGCACCTCAAACGGCCAATCGCTCGTCAAAGCCAACTGCCGCCGCGTCGCCGCTTTGGCCAGTCGTCATTTTCATAAGTCGGGCTTGGCCGTCAACACCACCACCACACACCAACACCGCAGCCAGGAAGAGCTAGAGCTGGAGAGCTTTAGCTAGCAGTTGGCACTTGTTTCGACGCCGGGATTTTATCAATCGACCTGCGAGAGACGAAGGGAGAAAAAAAAAGCAACGACACCCCTGCCCGCGCATTTGCTCTTCCGAGGCACCGCCATCTCTCCCTCCTCCCCACGCAACGCAAACGGCACCCACGCCCACCACGCCCACGCTCATCAAGCCTCCCCAGAATCCGTGTCCAAGTGACTGAAGGCAGGCTCCAATCATCATTGTCGAGTATCGCAGTGACCGTCCTCCTCGGCTGTCTGCAGAGATACCGTCCCACGTTTTCCCGTCCCACGCGCTCCCAGAGCCGGGCCCGAGCCAAAAGCGACACCATCCCCAATCACTCTAATCGTTCAATCGCCAATCCCACACACACCCTCGTCCACCCCGGTCCCCATTCCCCAGTCCAGTCCGGGCCTTCACTTAAAGTCGCACGCACACACACACACACTCGCACAACCCCTTCCACCCCAGTCGGCCCAGGTTCCCAGCGCCAAAAACGACCTACCCCGGCGACCCAGTCAAGCCCCAAAACCCAAGCCAGCCCATCATCCTGGCCTTTCTCACCGAAATCTGCACCGCCGCGCGCCCCTCGGTCGGTATACTTGCCCTCGCAGCCTGTGCCGGCGTCTTTTGTCTCGTCTCTTACTGCGTCCTAATATCGAGTACCGACCCCCTCTCCCGTCTCTCCGTCTCTCCGTTCCATTCCCCAATCACGACCGCCCATCCTTTCCCCAGAAGCAAAGCTACTCTTCTCTGCTCCCCTCTTGTCTCCTCTCCGCTCTTACTATTACCTTCTGTTCTTCCACCACCACCACCCTCCTGCGCGCTCCTCCTCTACCCTCCTCGTCCTCGCTCCTCCTCCTACTTGTTTTTTTCTAGCTTCCCTCTGCTGTTATTCCAGTAACGCAGGATAGCTAGATAATCAAATTGCCCCTTCTTCCCCCCTTCTTTCTTTTTTTCCTCCCCTTCTTTTTTATTTTATTTTTCTTTCGTGGCGGTGCCCGTTGGCCTCTTAACGAATAAGTCACCACTCCAGCCGCTGTCTCGCTCCCCCACATCGACAATGCCCATGGTCGCCACCATCCCGATATCATGATGCTCTGCGCAGCACAGCATTCGCCAATCCCAGGGCCCTTGCCGTCGTTGTTGTTGCTGCCGCCTTCCCCGGCACTCTCGACATCTTATTCCCAACTCTCGCCGGCCTCATTGACATCATCACCACCATCCTTATCACTGCCGCCGTCGCTGTGGTCAATTCAACATCTTGGGCCACAGTCACAATCACACACGCACCCTTTCTATAACTACAACGGCTCATGTCCACTGCAGCCGCTGGCCTCTACACGCACCGAATTTCTCCCCGACCGCCGTCCCCACTCTTGCTCCGCTATCGTCGCCAACAACGACCATCACCGCCGCCGCCCCGAGCCGCCTCGCGATCCTCCCGACTTCGTCCTCAACCGCCGCCTCTGCGACCCCTCTGGCCTCCCTGCGCCTTAGCGCCCCCTTGCGCGACTGCCCGCAATGTCCACTCAGGCAATCCCCGACACCCAGCTTGGGCTCAGCGCCGAGGAGGTACAGCTACTCCGTCAAGGCCAGGCGGCGTTGGGAGGTGGGGGGTCCAGCAGCTCGCGCGCTGCCAGCCGGGCGAGCAGCCAAGGTCTCTTGCTCCTGGACAGCTCCTCGCTGTCTGCACTGGGGCGCTACTTTGACCATCTCATGGCCAGCATTGAGCAGAGGATCCAGCATCTCAGCTACGAGGCTCAGAGGTTCACCCAGCTGCAGTACGACGAGGCCGACGGCATAATTGCCGGCGCAGATGCCGAGATTGCCCGCTACACGGAGATCCTTCAGCAGCTGGACGAGCTCGAAGTCGATTTTGACCGCATTGCGCACATCAAGGAGATTGTCAAGGGCTACAGGTCGAGAGTCGAGTCCCTCGAGCGCGAACTCGACACCAGCGGGTCCAGCCGGAGCCACAGACACTCGTCGTCATCCCATCGCAGTCATGGGCACAGTCATTCCCATCGTCATAGCAGTTCCCATCGATCACGGCGCTGAACCAATGAACCCCTCTAACCCCGCCTCCCTGAGCACCGACGGCTACAATCGTCCTTGTCCCCCTCGCAGCAGGGCTCGATCGAAACAAGATCGGGGGGACATGAAAAAAAAATGAATGAAAAAATGTGAAGGAATTGGTTACAAAATAGCAAGGAGCTTTCTTTTCACCAACGGATGAAGCAAGAAAAATAATCTACAGAGATTGGAGGAGAACGCGGTGTTCCTGCGCGGGTTTACACAGGACCGCTACGCACACGCTAACACATACACACGCACGTCACGCACAAACTCAAGACTTGAAGGGGGTTTTGGTCTTCTCCTCGCCACTTGAGATGGTACGACACGAATTCTAACGGTGGCGCTCGGATCGTGGGAATATGAAGATTGATGGGCCTCGCGGCTAGTAAGATGGAATTTGCCTCACGGCTATTTTAATGTTTGTTCCTTTTTTGGGGGGTTGCCATGTTCTTTTTTCTGTATGATTGGTTGTTTTTTTCCTGTCTCGGCTTGTTGGTTATCCGGCGTTGAATCTCCCTTGTACTAGTTGTTTACGATGGTGAGCAGGGGGGCACAAGACTCGGTCTGGTCAGGCTTTCAGGCCTTGTTTTTTCTTTCATGCACGTCTCAGGCCCAGGCCCAGGCCCTTTGCATGCTTTTGGGACGAACCCGTTGGGTAAACGAGTGGCTGTGTTTTATTATTTTTTTTGGATCTATGAAAATACCCCTTATCATGTTGAATTACGGGCAAGTTTAAACTTTAGTTTCGCGACATAAAACAAAAATCCAAGACAAGATATGACCTGACTCTTTTCCGCATCCCTCAAATGGTCGTGATGCATAGCGGCGTGCAGTGGTTTACGGCGCCAAGGTCAATGCCAAAACGATGGCTCGGGTGGGCGTCAACCTGGCCTAGATGGATGCACCCATGGTCGGATGCTGCAAGACGCATCGTTCTCGTCACGCAGCAGGACCTCGCCCTGCTTGCAAACGACTGGCTGAGGTGCAGCTTCGCGCGCATGGACGACACGCAGCGTGGCCAGCGCACCTCGAATGAGAGGCCCTCGCCCCGGCATCGAGTCCCTGTCTCTCTCCCCCATCGGGGCTGCTCTTAGTTCTTTGGGTGCGATTGTCTATGGCTGGAGGCTCGACGGGGTGGTGGAAGGAGAGAGAAGAAAAAGGGCAGGGTGAGACGCAGTGATGCCCAACGGCCATGTGTGCTGTGTGTAGGTTTCTCATGTCATGTATGTGATGGTGTGCGTGCGCGGGCGCGGCCTCTCAGCCTGGGCCATGAGATTGGGCGACCCAAGAGTTGAAGCAAAAAACGGGGAGAGAGCGGGGAACAGAGAGAGAGAGGCATGGCCATATTTTTTTTTTGAGGCTCCCTTGGGCGGCGACGCGATGATTAATACATTTCTAGGTGACCCCCTTTTCGGCATCCCATGCCGTCATACTCAGTTTGTATTCCCCCCCAGTGTCATTTGTAATTTTTTCTTTTCGTTGCCGTGCGTGTACGTGTGCGTGTGTGTGGCTCACTGTTTGACTTGAGTCGTCCTGTGGATGGCCTCTGGATGATGGTGTAAGCCGCCGCAGCCCAAAGCGCGGTGCCGGGCCGCACCCATTGGCCGCTCGATATGCACGGGAAATTCATGCCCTCCGCGAAACCCGGGGGAAGAAGGAGGGGAAGGGGAGGAAAAAAGGACCAGGGGGGGAGAGGATTAGAGAGGGGGACGACAAGGTGGTGGTGGTGGTTTGGACTGCAAATTCCCCAATCGGGGAATCATGGCTTGGCCTGGGATGTGAGGGTGTTCGAATTACACGTCCTTGTGCGCGAGGCAAACGGGAACCGCAGCCAGCGTCCGATGCCCTTGTCGAACAAAGCTGTTGACCGCATTGGGACGCAAAGTTGATGCAACATGGTCCGATTCCTGCTGCTGCTGCTGCTCGGCAGTCCGGGATGGCCCTGGGACGAGGAGGAGAAGATCGGGGTAAGAAAAAGAAAGGAAGGTGACGCCAACTGCAGACCCGAATGTGCAGGCTGCACGTCAACCACTCAGGAGCCAGGCATCATATCCCCGACTGATTGCTGCGTCGAGAAAAGACAGAGTGATCTGCTTCTACTTCTTCTTCTTTGAGAGAGAGTGAGAAAGAGAGAGAGCCTCCAGCAAGTGCCGACAATCTGGCTCCACAGCGTACCTGTCGTCGGGTTTTGCAACACATGTCATGATGCCCGAGCCAGGGTTGCCGAGATGGTGTTGTCGTTCCCTGATGAGCAAGGCGCGCGGGATGCACTTACAAACGCAACAGCGATAGCACACACCTTTCTGGGGCCGGGCCCCTTGCGTTGAACCGGTCCGTTTTGCTTCGGCCGTATGCATGCATGCGTGGTGTGTGCCATCTAGCCTCCTGGGCTCGAATTTTCTCCGCGCCTCTAGTCTCGCGCGCCTGGTTTGCATCATCAACCCTGGCTAGCTGGGTGCGGAGGTGGGTGGCTATTTGACAATAGCTGAACTTTCTTTTCCTAGTTGATAGATAGACGTCGAGATTGACGTGCCGCCATTACTAGACCACTTTGTAAAGTCGGTGTATCAGAGGACGTAATTTGCATTAGGTTTACCTAATGGACGGGGGAATCGTGAAGTGAAAATTAATCAATTGCATTAGGTAATTTAAATAGATTCAAAAGGAAATAAATGAACCAACTTTTTTTTGTTTATTTGTTCTGGACGCCATGGATGGATATATCTGGTGAGTCAAACATGCGCCGCCAAGTGGGACTCGAAATCGACACAGGGTGCTCGTGCTTGGCCCACCAGGTCGATAGATAGATTGCCGAAAGGAATCCCTCGCTTTTTGCTCCTACAAGCCGATAAAATTCTGACCTGGTTATTTTGCAAGAGGGGAAAAAAAGAGGCAGTGCTGTGATGTAGACGAATCAGTCTTGGGCGGCTTATGCAAGCCTCATCATGTGATGTATTTGTTTGCACGTTTGCCTAGTTTGACCTACTGGGACGTGACTGCTCTATAGCCGTGTCTATCATTTTCATCGTCATCATCAAAGTTGCTTTCTGCCAGTAAAATGCGCCTCATTAATACGAAGACCTTGGAACTGGAAGAGTTCTTTGAAAATGACACTCCGGAATATGCCATTTTATCCCATACCTGGGGCAAAAAGGATGAAGAGGTGTCGCTGCAACAGTTCCAACAGCCCCATTCTGCTATTGATATGAAGCCGGGTTATCATAAAATACAGCAGGCATGCCGCACGGCTCTCGACCGCGGATTTGCCTATGTCTGGGTTGACACATGCTGCATCGACAAAACTAGCAGTGCTGAACTGTCTGAGGCTATCAACTCCATGTTTCGATGGTACCAAAATGCAGCATTGTGCATTGCATACCTGGTTGACGTTTTGACTAGCACTAGTTTTACAAAGGACGAATTTGCAAAGTCTCGTTGGTTTACTCGAGGGTGGACTCTGCAGGAGCTCGTAGCCCCAAAGGTTCTCGATTTTTTTTGCCTCAGACTGGTCCTTCATCGAATCCAGACAAACCTTGGCCACCCATATCAGTGACATTACCCGAATCGATAAAAAATATTTCACTGGAAGCTCGATGACAAATGCGACCATTGCAGAGAAGATGAGCTGGGCTTCTGATCGACAAACATCTAGGCCCGAAGACCTGGGGTACTGCCTGCTCGGCATCTTTGGTGTTAACATGCCTCTGATCTACGGAGAAGGAACTAAAGCTTTTCAGAGGCTCCAAGAAGAAATAGTGAGAAATGTTTTTGACCCAACAATACTGGCCTGGAATATAAACGACATATCTGGCAAAGCCCTGCTGCCCGAACCGCCAACTCTGCGTCCCGCCTGGCTCTCGGCGTGGATGATGCTTATGTTCCTGGACCATCCATGGCACAGTTCTCCACAACCTGAAACTACAGTCAGTAGCGTGGGGCACTTTTCTGAAAGCCCTGATTGCTTTCTGCACTGCAAGAACATTTTACCTTGCGGCCCGAATGTGGACTGGGCTCTAACCGCCCGAGGTTTAGAAATAACCCTCCCTGTTAGTCAAAACCCTGATCCGTACGCAATTATACCGTGTCGATTCCGTCACGATCCTTGGAATCTGATAGCCATACCTCTCAAGTTTCATGGAAACAACACCTATTCAAGGGCTTGCGTTGCGCATAGGATGGTCAGCCACCGCACATATCATCAGTGGCCGTTGACACACGTGATCTTGAAAATTAGAGAATCATCAAATTTCTTGATGACGGAACAATTGCAACGCAGCATGTGGATAGGGCGACTGCCAGACACAGTCAAGTTGCTGGGAGCCATCTCATCAGAAGGACCAATGTCGGAGGGAACGCCCATACCATTGATACTACCCAGTGGCTATGTTACTCTTTTTTTGCACAACAAAAAGACAAAAGAAGTGTTCTATGTCAACTGCACTTGGAGGATGTTTTTTTCCGGCGACGTTGACAGTTTTTACTGTCGTTTTGCGTCGTTAGGTTCGCAAGAGCCCGCAGACTTGCTCCTCAGTCCGGATCTAAGAACGAGATACGACCTGCGGTGGTTGGTCTCAGATGGGCGCGTCTTTTATGCTCGTGTGACACGGAAGCGACTTATATATCAGGAAATTTTTGGTTTCGAGCTAAAGGAAACCACCAACAGATTTATTTATTTCCTGGCCCTGTTACCAAATACTTTAATTAGGGTGATAAATAACACACCCCTTCTTCTTTGCTGTGTACGTCGAGTCCTTGCGAATTGGGCGGAGTTGACGCTGGCAATCGAGGTGCTCGTTCCCTTCGTGGTAAACTTATGTTTGCCCGAAGATCACGATCTGGATCCGGAAGAGCTCGACCTTCGAATGACTCGATATTCTGAGAATGACACCGGCACATCCTTTCCAACCCCAAGCATTATGCAAAACGGGATAGAATGGGGAAAAAACATTTTGTTCTGCGAAACATTCGTTGCCGTGAGCTCCATGCACTATCTTATCCCTCTTGTTTCTTGTTTCAGCCCAGAGACATCGCCGAGTTTGAGACGTTGGCATTGGGTGCTTTCTTTCGCTCTAGGAATGATTTTCACTGTGTTGTCCCCGCCTAACTGGTCTCTCTACCTTAGCCTTTATGCGATGATGATTTTTTTAGGCGTCAGAAGCAGGAATCACCATCCTGCTAGATATTACGGTGACCGGTTGATACACTTACCCATCATTTGGGTGTTTGTAAAATTTTCCTTGGCATGATGTGTACCTGGAACATTTCGATAGAATATCCGTCGTTCATTAGTTACCGCTAAGTTCAAAATTGCCTTAAGCACATATTTGATATGACATTGAATAATAATGAGATAGTTGAGTTGTATTTGCGTATGCTTCTTTGTGCAACAACACTGTGGATGTGTTTGCTGAAGAGACTGCGTTAGGTTACGTAGCCATCGCTTTTATTGAACGTTATTCCCCCTCCCTTTACCTGCGGCGGAGGATGCGAATTGATTGTTCAAAATACGGGCTACAACCTGTCACATGACAAGACACCTTGCAACTTCATTGACGGTAATTTTCTCTTTACAGCGTCTAAAACATTTACAAAATTTCAATAGCCTTCTCTCAATCAGCACAACGCCCACCTTCATAACTGCCATCCCCTTTCTGAACCGATCGACCGTCATAAAGTGCCAGTCCGCCAGCACACTGTTGTCATTCCCAAGCGATAAAAAGATTCGAAAACGACACCGCAATCCCGAAAAGATACCAAAACATAAAGCGGGGTGAGAGAGAAAGCAACAAGCAGCAACAAGAACCAAAAACAGACGTTAATATGCTTGTTTCCTCACACGCCCAAAACGCCTCAAAGATTTCCCTTTGCCAATTTCCAAACAGCCCTCCATCATGGCGGTGATGGAGAAGCGCCACTTCACCGGCGGATTCATGCGACGTTAATACCTGAAAAGACAAAACACCCATGGCCCATCCATTCTGAGTGAGACAAAGGAAATGTAAAATAGAAGTTTGTGGCCGTCATGCTCAATTGCGCAAATATTGCCCCATTTCTCCTCATCAACATGACCGCAACTCCTCTTCATTAATTATATGTACCTCACGCGGCCAGCACAGAGGCGGACTACACCCGAGCAATGCGGCGAGCGCGAACAAGGAAAGGACTGGGCATCTCGTCGCGCTCAGGGTCCCAGACAGCAGGCTCGTCGCCGCTGGACTTGCGCTCGAGGCCGAGACGCTCGCGGAACGCCCGCTTGGGGCTGGCGTTCTCGCTGGCGCTGGGCATGACAACGGCGCTGAACGGCCGGCCGCCAGCACGGGCCTGCTGGAGCTCAACCAACGTGCGGCCCTTGATGTTGTTCTTGGCAGCCAGCTTGCCGAGGGCCTCGCTTTCGCCCTTCTTCAGAGACGACGCACGAGCCAGGCCGCAGGCGACAGCATCACCCTGGATGTTGGTCGCCGATGGGATCTTGCTAAGGCGGCGGGGCGATCGGGGACCGGCCTCGACCGGGGCCAGGGTGCACTTGGACACGAGGCCTGGGTTGGACGTCTTGGTCTTGAGGCGGTTGAGGGGCTGCGATTTCTGCGAAGTCAGGACGGGGCGCGTCTTGGAAGTGAACGGGTTCTTGGTGGACTTGATGTTTCGAGTAGGCGACGGGACAATATCCTCGTCCTCTGAGTCAGACAAAGAGCCCTGGTCCCACCGAGGGTCGCTGGGGTTGCTCGCATTGACGGCGAAGATGTTGCCCGGGTTATGGATGGGCGCTTTCGTGTTGCCATTTCGTCGCGGGGACAACGACAACGAAGCAATGGCAATGGGACTGGGAGAGCCCATCTCAACGTCCATGGGTGTCCCGGCGTGGCCAACAAACATTGTCTGTGCTCGCGCAAAGGGAGTGCGGGCCGTCTTCTTGGCCTCACGCGAGCTGTCAGGGCTGTCGGCGGAGATTTCAGAAATGTCGGTAGTGGAGGGGAAGTCGTCTCCGCTTGTGCCAACCGATGACTGAGGGTATTCAGCCCTGGTCGGGGCAGCCAAGTCTGAATCCTGGCTCGTGGGCCGAGATGGGATGAAAGAGACGGGCTTCTTCTGAAGTTCAGCTGCGACACGAGCCTGGACCTCCTCTTCGAAGCGTTTCTGGAGTCGCTCCAGTTCTGTGTTGGCCAGGCGATCAATCTCAAGACGCGCCTTCACCTCCCACTCACGTCGCAGGGAAGAGTCCAGCTCGTCACGAATCAGGTCCTTTTCGCGCTCCATGCTTGCTATGCGCTCGGCAAGCTCCATCTCCTTCTTACGGAGGGACTCCTCCTTTGACCTGAGCGACTTGTTGAGGTCGACAACCTCCTTCTCCTTCCGCATCAGCTTCACGATGGGCAGGCCGAGGAGCTGAGCAGTGTCGGGTCGTCGGTCCGGGTTGACGCGAAGGCAGTCCTTGATAACCTGGCCGAGTTCGGGCGAGTAGACCTCAGGCAGGGCGGGAAATTTGCCTTCCTTGATCTTCTGGACGAGCTGGAAGTGGGTCTTTGCATTGAAGGGCGGCTCGCGGGCGCAGAGCTCATAGATGATGCAGCCTAGGGACCAGATGTCTGACTTGAGCGTGTATTTCTCGGCAGCGCAGATTTCGGGTGACATGTAAAACGGGGTCCCGACGTATGTCGAGGCAAAGTCCTGAGACTTGATCATCTTGGAGAGACCAAAGTCTCCCAGCTTGACCGAGTTGTTCTCTCCCAAGAAGACTGGTGGTGCGTGTTAGTGGGTGTTGTTTTGTTATTAACCAAAGTGGGGATTCATCTATTCTCACCATTTTCAGGCTTCAAGTCACGGTGCAGAATTGTCATGGTTCCCGAGGGGACCTTGGGGCCTCCGTTCATGTTTCCTTGGGCTCCCAGCACATTCGAGCCGACCTCGGGGGGGTCCATTCCGTAATGGCAGCGGTAGAGGGCCATGATGAGCTGGCTGAAGATGCTCCAGACGAAGCTCTCCTGGGCGCGGTGGCCCTTGAGTGTGAGGTCCTTGATGACGCGTCCCAGGTCACCATTGCCGCAGTACTCCATGTACAGGTGAAGGTCCTGGCTGACCTTGAGGTGCTCGCGGTGGTAGTAAGCGACGATGTTGTCGTGGCGGAGGTGCGAGAGAATCTGGAACTCGGCGTGGAGCTGCTCGCGCTCCTTTTGGGACATGCGAAGGTAGGAAATCTCTTTGCGGCACATGATGAAGCCGTCAACCTTGCGGCGAACTTTGCGAATCACGCCAAAGGAGCCATGGCCTGAGAGCGTGAACGAGCACGCGGTGGTCAGCTTTCCTGCTCGGTCGAGGTGCGTGCATCTGCACATTCGCCAATGGCGGTCTGGGACAGGATGCGAGGGAATTATCGCGAGCAGACATACCAATCTTCTCCAAAGTCTCGTACTTGTCCTCGGCAGACATCTTGAATGGAATTCACGGTCGAAACCTGCCGTGACTCTAAACCCATGCAGTGAATTTTCGGTTGTATCCTGCACCAGCAGCGTTCACGGTGAGTAAGTTGGCGGGGGGAGGAGGTTGGTAAAACGAAAGGCGACCTCGGCGCAAGAAGAAATCAGACCGCACAAAAACAAATATACCCTGCTGGTGTTAGTAGCGAACTCGATTGTTTGTTGCTTGAAGGGAAAAAAGAGAGCAGAGTCGGTGGAGAGCAACGAACCGCTTGACGACGTTTAGTTGCGTGCACCGTCCACTTCAGACCCTGGCCCGTCGGTCGGCAAGCGTCTAATTGGAAAGTAAACATCCTGGTCCGTCGTCATGACAACGGCTCGGCGGCAGCGACCGGAAAGTGGAGCGGGGTGGGTTGAGAGGCGTGAAACCATTTGGGCGGTGACCGAGACAAATCTGCCGGAGAAGAGCCGGATTGGGTTTATCGTCTATCGATAAGCGAATCGCTGCCCCGGAGATAACATGACGCTCGGTGAGCCATGTGGGGGCCCGGTCGAGGGACGGGGAGCTGGCCATTGGCTGGTCGCAAAGCGGAATTTGGCGATGGCGACTTTTGGAGGGGAAACCAGCGATTGCCGTGTATTTGATAATCATGGGCTAGAACAGAAGGATACGTCCAAAAAAATAATAGGGAAAGGAAAATCCACACCCTTTCTTTCTGAGGTTCTTAATCTTTTTTTTGAAGCACCATATAGACCATTAAAACGCCATGGTCCTCCGAAAGGACGAGCTTGAGGGCGCCCTCGCACAGGAGGCCATTCTCATCAAGACGGGCGTCCTTCGGGACGAGAACCCGCTCGACGACAGCCCCGAGTTCCACGACTTCCTCGCCGCCTGCCGCCACGGCGATCTCAAAACATGCCAAGAGCTCATCAACCGCGGCGTCAACATCAATGGCAAGGACCGCTTCGACTACACGCCGCTGATCATTGTAGGTCATCTTTCCCGTCTCCCAGAGCGCACGGAGCCATGGTGGGGTTTTCGGAGTTAATGGAATTCGAGCGACATCAACGGGGAGACGATGCTAACGCGGCAACAGGCAAGCCTATGTGGTCACTACGAGCTCGTTGAGCTTCTGCTAGAAGCCGGTATGTCATATTTTTTTTTTGGCGTCTCTATCGTTGCACTTTTGTGTGATTGTCTTCGTATCGTCCAGTTGCCCTCCCAAGAGAACCGAACCTCTCCACCTTTTTGTTCCCCCTTCATCTTCGTATCCTACCTATCACGCACACTACAACACTTCACACATCACACACAAACTCACCCAAATAGGTGCGCTCGCCGAACGCAACACTTTTCAGGGCGAACGATGCATCTACAACGCTCTCAACGACCGCATCCGCAACCTACTGCTCAAGTATGACTTCTCAAAGTCCACTGACCCCTACATCTACTGGACCACTCACATCTCCACCTTGCTCGGCCGCACTACGCCGAGGACAACTGATGTATCGCTTGTAGCGGGCGACCGTTCGTTTCAGCTGCACAAGTTTCTGCTGGCTTCTCGGTCTCCCTACTTCCATCGGAAACTCACCGAGACTCCGACAGCGAGCAGCATGAAGCTCGCTGCCGCCGTTCCGCCAGAGGCTTACCACATTGTATTAAGATATCTATATCTCGGCGAGCTTCCCAGAGACCTTGCGCCTCCGGGGAGCTCATCATCGGATGAGGACATTGCCAAGGGCTTGGACAAGATCAGCAAGCAACTCGAGGTGGAACAGCTGTGGGAGTCCATCCTGGCGGGCTCAGATAGACGTTTGGCGCGCCAGCGCTTCCAGGATGAGGTCGAGCGGGCAAGGAGACAGCTCGAGACTTTCTTCAAGGAGAAGGTCGTAGGTCACAAGATGGTGGTGGACACGGATCGAGTCAAGGACGTCAAGTGGAGCCACGGCAACGCCATTTTCGCCGACGTGCTGCTCCGAGCAGACGAGCCTGTCGAGGTCGACAACGATGACAGCACTATCACCACAGAACCCGAGGCGCAAGCCCGGTCAATTCCCATCGGGCCAGCGGGAAACCAGGAGGAGGAACCCGCCAAGAGAAAATCAGTCCTCTACCCGGCGCACAAGGCCATGCTTATCCGCAGCGAGTACTTTGAGAAGATGTTCTCGGGTGACTTTGTCGAGTCACAGCAGGCAGACCACTTGTGGGTCGTCACTGTTGACTGCACGCCGGTCGTCTTGGAAATCATTCTCACTTTCCTGTACACGGAGACGGTCGTGTGCCCGCTCGAGCACGCCCTGGACCTGCTCTACGCAGCAGACATGCTGTTCCTGGACGCCCTCAAGTCCAAGGCCGCCGTGGCAATCAGCACCCTTGGCAGCGGGACGTCCAACGCTCTCGTTGACCGGACGCACGGCCAAGAGAGCGATGCATCGGACGAAACCGCAGCCAACGGGACGCAAGGCAAGAACCAGGAGGAGGAAATGGAGCCCATCAACATCTACGACGTAATCCACGCGGCGTGGGAGCTCCGCGTGCAGAAGCTGGAAGAGTTCGCCGCCAGGTACCTCGCCTACCGCCTGGAGGACTACATTGACGAGCCAGACTTTCAAGACATCATCAACCAGAGCGCGCAGCGCCTCAAATCCCGCGAGGAGACGGATACCATTGAGCTGCTGGATGATATCCGGTACTACCTCTCGGACCGTTTCCGACTGCGCTTCGAGGACGCAGGCCTCGAGGACATGATGGACGAGACGGGCGAAATCGAAGCCCAGCTGGCTGCTGCCTTGGCTGATCAGGCGGCCGTTATGGAAAACGGCGCAGACGATGCTGTGCTGGCCTCAAATGGGGCCTCAAATGCAGTATCAAATGGAAGTGCAGGCGACGCCGATGCACCAAAGGAACCCGACGAGCCGCAAGAAGCCGGTGCGGTACGTACTTTGGATGGAGAGGTGGTCGAGGATGAATTTGTGTCCGACGCCATCAATTACCAAATCCTGCTCAAGAAGATTGATGCCATGCTGGATCGCTTAAAACTGGATGCTTGATTGCGCATCACACCGTTGCATGGGTTGCAACCGAGCTTATCAATTACAGGCAGGCATGTGATAGATTATTATACACGCATCTAGAGATACATCAGAACAAAGAATTAGAAAAACCAACTCGTCAGGGCCCGTCACGACGTCTCAAACTTTTATACTTGTCTTGCACCCACGAAACCCAAAAAGAAAAAGATATCATGAGATGTAAAGCAGTTTGAACTTGTGGCCCTTTCTCAGACCTGGTATATCCGTCAAAATCAGCAAAGAGAGAGTCGCCTGCGTCATCGCATCTTTCCCTGTGTCCAATGACAATTCACCCGAACCATGCCCCGAAATGTTCAAAATCCGTCATGCCGTCATCGACATGGCTCAGTAATCAACGATCTTCAGTCTCGCCTGCAAAAGTTCAGGCAGATCCTCCTTCTTAACCAACCCCATCTGCAAGCAATCGCCCCAGAAAAACAGGGCTCGGTCTTGAGCGTATCGCAGGTAGTCGAACTCGTCGGGGCCGACGTCATCCTCGCTGATGGAGGCATCGAGGCCGGGTACTTTGGCCTGCACAATACCCCACGACACCCACATGATGTGGTTGGCTGGACGCCACAACCGGGTTTCGTCCAACAGTTCCCGCACGCGCTGGTCGCTTCGCTCCTCATTGGCGCGCTCTGCAGCGCTCCATCCGCCCGGGGGAACACGAGCATCAAGCATGAAATCGACAATCGAGTTTGTGCTGGGACCCGTGTTCGGCTGTACAAGCGGCGTTGAGGGGCCGCTCGATAGGCTTCCATCAGATGGTGCCAGCTGAGGCGTCATGTTGCTGCTGTGCGCTTTTCGAGGTCGGTGTTCCACATATGCCTTGAGGAATCGCTTCTGCTCGTCCAGAGTAGGGTACCGTTTATCGTGGCAAGCCCAAGGGGCGACGGCGTCATGATAGTTGTAGGTCCACTCGTCAAAGTGGTTAGCAAATTCGTAGCCTGGGATGTTTGCACCGGCATATTCAAAATCAATCACAATAAGCTGCTTATGCTGATTTGCGGGTTGTAGAAGCGGTGACTTTTCATCATCCGGGCGAATGCGTAGGATGTTGCCGTACTGGGTCTACATGTTCCAATTGAGCAAGTCATCGTCAGTCTGCGGGTTGGGGGGTTATCTTACATCGCTGTGTGTAAAGGCGAGGCGATTGTTGATGTCCTTTTTGCCTTTGTACTGATTCTCAAGGTGGGTGCGATATTTGATCACCATCGCCTTGAATAGGGGCCAGGTAGTGCCGCACACATATCCGTTGTTCTTCCAGGCGTGGAAGACGGAGTCTTGCCGTGCAGGCTCTGTCTCATTCTGGTATTGGTTGTCAAGGAAACTAGTAATTCGGCCAACATTTTCCAGCCACTGATCCCAGTTCCTCCACACACTTGGTCCGTTCTGTCTCTCATGGGGCAGCAACTCAATACCTTCATGAAGCTCCCGCATACGCTTAGCGATCTGCCGGGAGAGGTATTGGTCACGAAGATCCGGAGGAGTCAAAGTGATGGCATTGAAGAATTGCTCGAATCGACCATTTTGGAAAGTTCCCAGTAATCGTGGTCCGATCTTGTTGCGGGCGAGTCTCTGGAGAACGGAAAGCTCATTTTCTCTGTCAATGAGGTGCTCGACTTGTGGGCCGTACACTCGGAGCAGAAGCTTGGCTGGCTTCTTCTTTCCAATAACTTCGGGAAGATCAACAGGAGGAGACACAACGTAGACGGCATTTGTCAGAGCGCCGCTCAGGCGCGTGACAGAGATGGCATCACCACCACCCAAGGGAACTCGTCTCCATCCCTTAAGTCGCAGAGTGTGTGTAATGCGAATGATCTCGTTCTTAAAGCTACGCCAAGCCTCCCGCTCCTTTTCGGCCCTGGAGTCAGGAGGAAGGTCTGCATCTTCATTTCCAGCCGCACCGCCAGCGTAGCTCATTGTCTTGGAGTTGTCGAGCCAGGCGTCACAGCTGGGGACAATGACATCGCCATCCACATAGTCTGTGTCGGACGATGCGGCGCGCAATGAGCTTCGCGAACTGGCTTTGCGAGTGCCTCGAGGGCGGTTCACTCTGGGAGTGAAGTGAGGAACAGAGTTGAAACCCATGTGCGCCATGGAGTCTTCAATAATGCGCTGAAGTCGGTCGAAGGAGACGTCGCTTCCTTGGGAGTCAACTGATTCAGAGCGAATATGACCATTTTGTTCTTGGTCATGGCGAGTAGCACGCTCTCCATCTTGGCCGTTTTCCTTTGGAGGGGACTTGGACTTGTGGCGACGGGGCTTACGTCTCCTGGAGGAGGCCTTTCTCTTTTCGTGCTCCAGCCAATCGTTTACCTGGGCAAGCAACTTCTCACTGTAGTACTGGCGATGGTTGCTCTGTTGATGATGGTGGGCGGGCTGAACATTGTCGTCATGGGGGCGAAGAGATGGCGAGATGTCACTGAGAGAGGACCTAGAGGAGCCGTTGAGAAACTGAGGGGGGGGCATCTTCCCGCTGAGGCGACGCTTGGGGCCGGCAGGGAATTGTCTCATAGGCTGAGACTCATCCTCGAGCAGTTGAATTTCGGGTTCAGTGTCGGCAATATGCACAGCTGTATCCAGAGTAAGCTCCATTCTTCCGGCAGGGTTTTGGTAGATCTATGACGTTGCGGCGAACATGTGGGGTTGCAGCGGAACAAAGAAGGATATAAAAAGTTGAGAAATGAGGAATAAGGGGCACATATGTGAGAGAAGACACTCACTTGAGCGCAAAAGGCCACGGGATTGCGGCAGCGTCCAGGCTACCGTCGTGACCCTGCTCAATCACCATGATCATGACACGGCCACCACACTTGCGATAAGAGAGCAGGGGGGGTCTAAAGGCAACTTGTTGGTTGCCAGCCTCACCAGTCACGTCGCGTTGGAGTTGCACAGGGCTCAAGGGTCAGCGCAGGGTAGGGTGATTTGCGCCGTGGTTCTGGTTCTGGACTGGGCCGAAAGCAGCACGGGAGCATGGGCACAGCAACAACGAGTTACAAAGATTCGTGCCAACATACCTTTAAGGGAGCCGCTCGCGGGCGAGGCGCGGTCGCCGTCGTCGTCCATCTTGAGGGCAGAGCGCAAGGGTGGCGTCTGGACCGAGCCGTGGCCATTGCTCACGGCGGGGTTAGGCGAGGACGCCGCAGACATGATGGGCGGGAGAGTCTCTGAAAATACGCAGAGCTGGCGAAGGCTGTTGCAGGAGAAGACGGCTCCGAGGTGAAAACGCGGTGAAAGGCGAGGGGAAGGGAGGTGAGTGCGCCCAGAACGAATTGAGAATCGCGATGCAGAGTTGGGCACATGCAGATGCAGGAGGCGACGGAGGGGTCGTTGTTGGTCGCCCAGGAGGACTGCAGTGTGTGTGTGGCAGGCCGGGCTGGTTGGTAGGGTGTGGTAGGGTGGTTCCGTACTGCGTAATGGAGCACTGTTGGGCCTGCGACAGGTGCGGGAGTGCGCTTATCGGCAGGGCCAGGGTGGGTTTTCAGAAGACGACCTAGCCCAGCTTGCGGCTCGCGCAATAGTACGATGCGGGTTAGCCCAGGCACGATAAGGAGCGGGTACTCGGCTTGGAAGCTCTGCTCTTTTAATTTATGAGGGAAGAGAGCACGAGACCAGTTCTTTTTTGGGTTTGGGATGGAAAGTGAAAAAAAAACTCCCAAGAAAGTAAAGTCGGTAACAGAGGGCGAAGGAGGGTATTAAATAGTTGCCAGAAGCAAAAAAAAAAATTCGGTGAAGCGAGCGCGAAAAATAAGAACGAAATTGCCCCCCGGGAGGCAACCCCCAATCACAGACATGCACTCAAGGGGAAGTCTTAACCACACAGCTTGTGCATGCCGTGCTGCGCCCTGACCGAGTTGGTGTCCATACATGGGAAGCCATCCAGACAAGGGCACCGCAAGCCGGCAACAACATCGACTGTCGCCCAACACCGACCGGAACCCGCCACCCTTGGATTCCGGATTCCCGCTCCACTTGGGCCGGGAGCAACTTGGACGCCAGAGCCCACGCCCTCGGTCGCCGTGGCTCTCTCTGGTGGGTGGTGATGTTGACCTCTGCGCCGACGCTGGTTGGCTGCCTTGGCCCGTGAGCAGCGCAGCAGCTCCCCACGCCACCCACAACGCCCACATCGCCCGCAGCATCGCGGCTGCTTCTCTCCCCCCCATGGAGATAGATCCCTGTGGAATTGACCTTGGAGGCACTTCGCATCCTTGCCAAACCATGTAAGCCCATGTCAACCCACGAAGAAAACCCCCGACCGATGCCACTTGGACGCATGGCCACGTGACGTAATCGACCCGGCTAGCGACATTCCAGTCACCTTCGGTGGCAGTTTTAGGAAGTTTCTCACATGCCCACGGCACCAGCGTGGTTCTCACGCCCTCAGCTACCCTCGTGCCGCTTTTCCCAAGAACTGCTGACCCCCACGATGCTCTCCACTCTGCACAACTTGACGGGTGGTACCGTTTTGCTCTCGCCGTTTTAAACTGTAGTCTTCATTCGCTTGTATTGACACCGTCTCTAAACCCATCTATTGTTTTGACTCCGATACACACTTCGCTTACGCACAACCGCCTCCATAACTCCAAGTCCCATTTTTTCTCTCTCTCTTCACAGGTGCTTCTCGTTAACCAAGACATATCGGTAGCGGGGCTTTCCCTCTGCCAAGTCGATAATGGCCTGGTTGGCTTCTGAGAGTGGTCGCTTCTCAACCCAGGACTCAACCTTCTTTTCCACAGCCAAGTCAAGCATTTCTCGAATCTCATTGGGCGATCCAATGGCGCTGCCGCCAATTTTGATACCACCACCAATAAGAGTAAAGGCGTTGACAGGCGGCAGGTTTCCACCATCGGGAGCACTGTGTAATTAGTTAGCCACTAATCAATTCGAAACGAGGTAAAAATAGCTTACCCAACCTGGATGAAGGTGCCATCAATCTTAAGCAATCCGAGGTAATCTGTCAGAGGCATCTTTTCGCTTGAGACAGTGGAGATGATTAAATCCAGGGTTCGGGCATTCTTCTTGGCCCAATCCTCGTCATCGCCAGTCGCAATGTAGTCATCAGCTCCAAGCGCAATCACATCGTCCCTCTTTGAGGCTTTTCGTGAAATACCAACGACCTTGTCCGCACCAAGCGCCTTGGCGAACAGCACACCAAAGTGGCCCAGACCTCCAACACCAACGATTCCGACAGTCTTTCCTGGCCCGCAGCCGTTTCGCTTTAGTGGGGAGTAGACGGTAATTCCACCGCACAGCATGGGGGCCGCATTTTCGGACGACAGACCGTCAGGGATCTTGAAGACAAAGTTGCCGTTTGTTCGGTTGTAGTCGGCATACCCACCATAGGACTTTCCCTCGCCCTTGGGGTACACGGATCCGTAAGTGTTGACGCTGGCTCGGCAGTGGTTGGGCCGGCCCACAGAGCACTCGTAGCAGTCGGGCTCGAGGCAGCTTCGCGCCTGTGCGCCGACACCAACTCGGTCCCCAACCTTGATATCCTTCACGTTGCTGCCGACACGAACCGCCTTGCCAACGATTTCGTGGCCAACGCAGCAGGCTGCATTCCCGCAAGTCAATTGCCGAACATAGCGGCGAGTCAGGGATATACTACTCACGATACGGGGTTTCGCCCCAACCAGAGCGGAGGGTGTGGAGATCCGAGCCACAAATTCCACAGTGGGTAATTTGAATGTCGACATCATCCTCCTCCCACTTCTTGGGCTCGAAAACTCCCCATTCCATTTTTCCTTCAGCACTCTCGGGGGTCTTGCCCAGCCATCCCTGAAAGACGTAGTCGGTGGCCATTGTTAGCTTCGAGTCGGTCCAAAAAAGCGAGGTAGAAAAATAGAGTCCTGGTAGATAGAAAACGGTGTTGGTTGCAAGGGTATTGAGCAGGAGCTGAGATTGAGTGAGGATAGTGAAATTGGACCTTGACTCGGCCTGGGAGCCTGGGCATTATATATCTACTCAGCCAGCTAGTCCTACAGCTTGTTTCGCAGTTAAGATATTCGGATTTAACACATTCTGTTTACGCATAGGACATCAAGATAGTTGCATCATGCCAAGTCCATTAACTCCGGTATGTGCAAAAAACCGCCTGATAGCAAGGGCCTGTCCGGATCCTAGCCGTGGTTGGCTAGCGCGGAAACTTTATCGCCTGAAATTGCACACATTTGCTCCACCTGTCGCCGGTAGCGCATCAGCAGGTTGCATTAGTGAGCCAAAACGAGGATAGATAACGTCACTGCCGATTCGCCCGCCGAGCGTTGAAGCCGCCGAGGCACTCAAGAAGACGGTCAAGGATAAGTCTCCCCAGAGTCGACCACCGATGGTACCCCGATAGTCCCATATAGCCGCTGTCACACGATTTTTTCTCGGTAAGCAGCCTGCATATAAGTGTGGAGGGGGGGCATGAGAAAAAAATCGGTCCACAACCAACCTACTTAAGCTTATCAACCTATCACACCAAGGCATATACGACACGCAATGGACGAAACTAATCGGCGATCGGGACCTTCGGCTTCTCTGGCGGATATCAGATTGGAAATCATGCCTCAACTGTCAGAGCTGCGCAATGCCCAAGACGACTGGACGGGGAAGACCGGGACGGAGGAGAGGCGGAGAATACAAAATCGCCTGAGCCAGAGGACGTATCGTATGTGTTTCGTCATGATGCGCCCTGCCTGCTACTCATTATCTAAAAAAACCCACGGGCTTACAAATCCAAATCCCCTGTAGGAAGAAAAAAGAAGCTCCAGAAAGCAAACGCAGCTGCAACTGCCGATGCTCGAAATCAAAGAGCAAGATTGACGTCGCCAAGATCGGTCAACGAAGAAGGCATACTTATGATGCACTGTTTAAAATCACGTGTATTAGCATACTCATTTTTAGACCAAGTCCAGCGAGACCTCAGTCTCCGGGCAATGCGGCCGACGTATCTGCCCGCTCTCATCCGGTTCAACGTCTTCAACGCCCTGGGGCACAATGCCGCAGCAATGGGTTTCGAGGTGGAAGGGCTATGCCGCGCCGAAGCTATATCGCCGTTCAACAGGTTTGGCCCCAGACTATCCAACTATCTTGCATCCCTGCAATCCTGCCCCGATAGTCTTCGCCCAACAGCGCTTCAGCTGGCCGTAACACATCACCCATGGCTTGACCTCTTCCCGTTTCCGCAGATGCGGGACAACATGATTCAAGCGGTCATTGCCGAAGTATTTGATGAGGACGAATTGTGCTTTGACATTGCTTACATTGGAGACGGGTGCGACGTCAAGAAGTCAGCACTGATTGTGTGGGGAGAATCATGGGACGTGAGATCGTGGGAAGCCAGTGTAGAATTTCTGCAAAAGTGGGGATGGTTGGTTCAAGGGTGTCCAGAAATAATTGAGTCCACAAACCACTGGAGACAGATGAGAGGAGAGAAAATGCTAGACATTAGATTGTGATACATCAAAGCGGCAGCAAAGTTTTTTGAAGGGTTTGAGATTGAAGCGATTCAATCCACATGCATGTCTAATCGTGACACGTTAGAAAAGATGTATCCTTATAAACCGCTGGTGATTGGGCGATCTGCCCAGACTTTTAATCCGGGATGCTAAAGTGTCAGCATTTAAATACCAGACCCCTAGCCAAGAGCCGCAAAGGCAAGCACCAGCAGGTCGGAAGAGCGTGGGCATGATCTACCGTTTCTGGTACCGTTTTCCTTGCACAAAACGCTGCATAAGGTTATCCTCGCAGACATGTCAGCAAGAAACTAAAAAAACCTAATGGGGCCGGGGGGCTAACAGCGGCGACGCCGCTAAGCCGGATGCGATGACCGAACGTTTTGCCCGGCTGTGGCATCCATCCTTCCGGCATCACTGACGGCTGCGGCTCATCCGTGGCATGCGACATGGAGCATGGGTCATTACACCAAGCATGCAGAAAATTTTGATTAAATTTTTCTTCTTCCCCTTCCATTTCGGTTCTTGGCACGCTTTGGCGGGCCATGGCCAAAACAAAAAAAAAAAAAGGTTGGCGCTGCTGTTGCTGTCACCACCACCCTTCGGCCCGTTCCGACCATGGTCATTTGATTTTTTGGTCCCGAGGGAACCCGCCCCGTGACCCACTTCTCGGCCACCGCATGGAAGGACGTCTCGGAAGACGGAAGGAGTCAAGGTCTTGCGGGTCGATAATGCCGCTCGCTGTGAATGCGTGCCACTCATGTTCCTTTATTTACTCGCCTCACATCCCCATCTCCATCCCCTGGGTCCTACCTCGACGGCTATTTACAAAGTTGACTCGTCATTGTTGGGACACACCCGACAACCCCCCACGCCCCGAACCACCACCTGTGTCATTCAAGGCATCCTACGGAACCTTGTCAGCGTCGGCCAACATGGACAATCGCATTCCTTTTCAAAGATTCGCCCCGGCCGCCTCCCTTTCGCTCGGATACGATACCCCAGACTCGCCTGGCCCATCGCTGCCGCCGTCGTGTGCCTCCAGTTCCGGCAGCTTGATATAGCCCTTGGTGTGCGACAGCGCCGATAGCAACCATTCCCTCGTCGCCTTGATGCCTTCGTTGTTGAGAGCCCACACGACGGCATCCACCACATCGTCGACAATCACCGCCGGCCTATGACGCGGCTCGGGCTCCGTCGCCGTCTGTCGCCAGACGCCTGTGCGCACCAGAATGGAAACCCACTCGGTGCCGTCCTCCGGGTTGAAGTCGTTTGCGCCGCGGATGTCGCTTTCGGGATTGTCGCCAATCATGTACACGCGTCGCAGAGGGTGGCATTCGGCAGCGTCATGCGCCCTGTCAGCTTCACCCCGCCCGCGGGCCATGTCGTGATAGTATCGTAAGAGCCGGTCATGCGCATACTTGTAGGTGCGGTTCGACGGCTTACCGTAGGCCGTGAACTGGAGATCCTGGCCGTCGGTCGTGGTCGACCAAAGACCCTTCATGGCCTCCATGAATGCACCCGTGCCGAAGCGGTTGAGCGGGTAATTCGTCTTCCAGAGAAGATCCATGTTGGATATCCATAGCCCGGGTTGGCCGTCCTGCTGCCAGCCATTGTTG
This sequence comes from Calonectria crousiana, assembly GCA_013406985.1. Lineage (NCBI taxonomy): Eukaryota > Fungi > Ascomycota > Sordariomycetes > Hypocreales > Nectriaceae > Calonectria > Calonectria crousiana. The sequence continues at coordinate 484,822 of VTGD01000010.1, read as the reverse complement.
GGCAGCGATTTGTCTCCATTCTTTTGTGAAATGGTGCCAAAGTATCCCTTGTGTGAAATGAGCAGGTCATGAATAATCTGCGAGTCCACCGACCAATCCCGAGGGTCGTTCCATACGAAAATATGGTCGATCTTTAGGGCGTCGTGGGGAATGTCCGTAGTGTAAGGGTCTTCCAGGTTCAGCATGCGCTTGCCGTCCGGCAGCGGTACATGGTTTCCGTGGAGCCAGTCTTTGTTGAGTTCGAATGGGTAAACGTCCCTGCAGGCTGCCAGGATGTCGCCGGGAGTAACGACACGCTTGAAACCGTAGCTATCCGGTGTTAGTCATAGAATGCAACTATGTCTGGATGATCATGATTAATGTTTGACTTACTCGAGAGCGACTTGCCGGGCTTGCTCGGGATGAGAACCGGTGATCAGCACAGTGTCGTCTGTCTTGAGTGACTCATCCCATGCACTCATGGGGGTGTGAGACAGAATCATTCTCCCCCGCACCACATCTTCGTGCTTTGCAATCTGAAGTCTCTCTTGCAGTGTGTCGGCCTTCTTAGTCTCCGAGACACCACCTCCGTTTGTTAGGAAAACGTATCGGATGCCGTTGCCCCTGAGCATTTTGATCACCTTGTCGGCCCCCTCAACTCGGTTTCGGCCCTGGTATAGAACGCCATCGATGCTATAAGTGCATTAGACTCGGAAGAAAAAGAAATATACAGTGTAAAGGATGCTCCTCAGAGAAACAGCACGGCTCGGGGTACGTGCAGGCCGGGGTAACGTACTCAAAAGCAAAGCCAAATTCTGAGAATATCTTGCGTGCTGCGTTGCTCGGGTCATGGAGACCGCTTGGGTTTACACCCAGCGAGCCTTTGGGCTTGGATCCTACGCTTGCCGAGGCATGGAATGTTCTCGCGCCGTATCGCACAGCGTGTGAACAGGCGGCAATGCCGGTGATGGGTGTCACAAGGCGAGGCTGCAGGGACCAACGATGCGCAGCGAGTCGACACTGGCCGATCACGCTGGAACGTCGCATTTTAATAAAATCAAGTATCGTTTAGTATAGTTTTTTTGGTGCTGGGAACCGGGCAATATTTAGATAGAGTTGCCGTGTCGTTGCGCGGGGCCAATGGCGGGAGACGTGTGAGAGTTGAAGAGTCACTGCCAGGTTGGCCATCAGTGAGTGACAGCGGCAGTCATCGGCAAAAATCCGCCAATATCCGCTACGCTTTGATAAACGTGCCGACCGAGCAACTCTATCTGCGTCAACACAGATCAACCAAGTTGATGACAAAAATTCGCTCAAGGTTTGAGCTTCGTAACAGACTATGTTTCAGAATTCCAATGCGTGGGAGTTCATGAGAAAATTGCAGTGAATTGAGTGGTTCTACCAGTGTGGCTGACATCTTCTATCGACGATACAGTGTTACAAGATACAGTACTTTTACATAGTCCCCCGTGCGCTATATCATACCATTTCATCCCTCGCCATTCTAGTTATTGTATTTTATTTTTTACTTGCTCTTGGCCCAGTCATTCATGTGTGCCAGAATGATCTGGCCGGCCTGGTCCGGAGAGTGCTGTCGGCCCAAAGCTTCCACAAAGTCACCATCGGGGTCCATCAGGTAAAAGTAAATGCTGTGGTCAACAAGATAGTCCTGGCCAGGCTTGACTTCCTTGGGAGTGCTGAAATAGACACGGTACTTTTTGCAGAGGTCCTTAATCTGGTCATAGGTACCAGTGAGGCCAATGAACTTGCTGTGGAACTCGGAGAGGTACTCCTTCAGAGCCTTGGTGTCATCACGAGCAGGGTCGCAGGTGACAAAGATGGGAAGAAGGGCGCCCGGGGCCTTTTCCTCAACAATGTCAATCATCCGTGCCATCTTATCGAGCTCCTCGGGGCATATATCGGGACAACGGGTGAACCCAAAATAAACCTAGTCTCCATGTTAGTTTCGGTTTTGTATGTTTTCACTCGTCTATACCGAATTGTATCTTGGCCGTCGCGTACCAGGGAATATTTGCCCTTCATCATCTCGCTGGTGAATGGCTTGCCATGCTGATCAATCAACTCAAACGAGCCGCCCACTTTGGGACGACCGACGCCCTTGGCAGCCTCTGCTATTCTCTTGCGCTGCATGCGGCTCTTTTCAAACTCAAAGTACCACACCAAAACACCGCAAGTAGCCACAAACAAAAAGCCGGCCTTCCACGAAAATGGCTGTAGCGCATTTGTCAGCCACAAGGTTCCACAACTTGGTCGCACCAAGATCAAACACTCAATTCCATACCCCATTGCTATATCTGGCCTTTGCCTGCTCGATCGTGTTCATCTTGGTTCGTCGCTGCGTAATCGGCTGTCGAGACTGGAGGGGCGATCGTGGGACGGACGGGCGAAGCTGCTTGGCCTGCAGGGCGCGGCTGGAGAAGCAACGCTGGCATTGGCGCGCGGGGAGCTGGGCAGCCATGCCCTGCAGCACCTTAGAGGTTGCGATCGACTTAGACATGGTTGGTGACTTGCGACTCAATCGCCTGAGGTTGCTTGCAAAGATGAAGTCGCCTGTTTGTCAACTTACATCTTCCGATTATCAGAAGCTCCAAAATTGTCGGCCGAACATTTGCCGGTGGGGCGACCTCCATTGATGGCGGCTTAGTAATACGCAACCCCTGTTCACCCATTCGAGTAAGTTATCAACTTCATGCCACCCTTAACCAGGAGGCCACAGGATATATGTATGGCCAATGACGGCGAATTTACGTGCTTCTTTTGCAAGCGGGGTTTAAAGCAAGCGCTTACACATATACTTGGAAACTGATTGGGGCTACATAACCGGGCATCCTATTGGACCGCGACTGAAGCCGCTGGGGGAGGTCACTGACAGCCATTCAGCCTTTGCTGTGAGTGCAACGATGGAACAAACACTCTCAACAACACCGTCAGGTGACCAGGGCCGCCCCGACCTCGCTCAGGATGATTTAATGAGCGAGGGGATGACAGAACCCACCCCTCAACCAGTCTCGGAAGCCCCTACTGCTGCTTCAAAATCTCCATCAAATCCGCCACCATCCGCGGACGGCTCCAGCATGCCCAGCCATCCAACAACGGCTTCCAAGAAAAAAGGCACCGCCGCAACGGTGAAAAAGGCCCCCAAGCGACCCAAGAATGGGGGCCCCAAAGCCGCTAAGAAACGAAAGCCCACGCCATCAGGTGAGACTCCTCAGGATGCAGGCTCCGATGATGACGACGAGGACAACGGACCCTACTGTTTGTGCCGTGGCCCGGATGATCACAGGTGGATGATTTTTTGTGAGAAATGCGAGGATTGGTTTCACGGGGAGTGTATCGACCTCAGCAAAGAAATTGGAGAGTCACTCATCGAGAGATTCATCTGCCCCAATTGCACAACCGACACTGTTTTCTCCCTCTACAAAAAGACGTGCGCGTTGAGTGGCTGTCGGAAGGCGGCGCGTCTCGGGCAAGAAAACCAGAGTGTATTTTGCTCAAGTGAGCACACGCAGACATGGTGGGAGCGCATGTTGGCAAAATTGCCAAAAACAAAGGGTAAAGGAGGTTTCAGCGACCAATTGGTTCAGGAAGAGTTCATGGCGCTTTTGGCCAGCGGGCTCTCGGGCATTGCTGAAGAGGGAGCCTGGAAGTTGATCAAGACACCGTTTGCCGACGGTGTGGCAAAAGTTGGAGATGAGAGCAGTGAGTTTCCGCCACGTTTCGTGTCCGATTGCACCTGTACTAATTTGCCACACAGCTGATGAGGAGCTGCTGTCGAAAATTTTGTCTGAGGAAGAAAAGGAATTTCTCAATAAAGCAGCAAAAGCCCGGTTTGCGCTCGCTGAAGAAACCATTCTCTGCCACAAAATGCTCACCCTGATCGAGTTTGCCCAGGAGAGGCGTCGCGCGGCTATTACCGCTGGACGGATTGGGGAAGACATTTGCGGCTACGACCAGCGTCTTGATACCATCAGCGCGCGAGATGCGTTTGCCGCATTGGCAAAATCGCCTGAAGGCGAGGCAATCTTCAAAGCAGCAAAGCTCGAAGACCCAGCGGGGGAGGCTGATGAGGTCAGGGGCATGTGCGAGAAGAAACGGTGCAAAGTCCACAGCGGGTGGCAAAAGATGATGGTCTTGGGAATCAAAAACCAGATTCGAGAAATGGCCGGCCAGGCGGCCGAAGTCGGCGCAGAGGAGAAGGTAGTAAGAGAGGCAGCGGGAGAGCGCTATCGAAGACTCAAGGCAGAGAAGAACTGGGTGGAGGTGCTTGACGAGTAACCTTTCATCTCTTCTGTTTCACGTTTCAAGCAACACGGCCGACAGGAGAGACCGCTCTGGGCGTTTCTGGCGTATATATATATATTAATACCTGCGAACGTGATCGCAAATGTTTGGATTACAAAGGCTACCCTATATATAACTGGCTTTTACTTCGGGCAGCCGACACAGACAGTTGTTTTTATATAGTTTGAAAAAAAAATCCCAGGTAATGGATATTTGGTTACTGATGTACTTTCTCAGTTTGTTTTTGGAGGCCTAGTTAGTTGTGATGCCTGAGCTTGGGTTCCATGTTATGTCGTTGTTGTGTGCCAACTTGTTGGTTGTAAATAGGCGGCAAACAGTGCACCAAAAAACGTAGTCCAGCAATTTCACAATAGGCTACTTCTTGCCCTACCTGATTCATGCTCCCGCAATGAGAGGGCGTGCAAGGTCTGCCACATCATTTACCAAGAGGACTTATTCTGGGACGCTTGGTTCGATACCATAGCATCCAATTAAGGGCAAGCGCGCTGGATCCCCATATTCGCAGCATTGATTCCGGGGCTACTACAATCTCCTTTCTCGACCCACAACGCGGAAAGCCAGGGTTGATTAGACGAATTGCTGTATTGTGCTTCACAGCCCCAAAAGGATCCGGACGGAAGCAGCAACATGCAGTCACGGCCAGGGTAATTTCTGGCGCTGTTTTGTTACCTGGCAGCCTTAAGAACTGGCACAGCCACCGCCTATCGGGCCAGCAACACGGTCAGAAACAAGCACAAGTACGAGATGAGATGGAGGCTCATGCAACTTCGGCTGGCGATGGGGGCGGGATAATAAAAGAGTTCAACAGCACAGACGCCACAGGCGTCTAGCCGTTGAGAGCGCATCGCGGTGGGACGAGGGCTTGCGTGCCGTGCTGCCCGGAAGCACCAATTGGAGCCGTGATCGCGCTTCAAAGTCGCTTTAGCCCATGCACCGTCTCCATCTCCGTCTCCTCTCGCTCGCTGTTCGGTAGCCGATGACCATGGCGGTCTCATCTTGCGCCAACACCCACACCAAGGTAGCTAATTGATCCTAAGACGCATACTCACGCAAGGCGCACAGACAACCGCGGGCTGCTTTAGTATGTAGATGGTCAAGTATCCGTCAGAAGAGGTTGTAGAGCCAATTTGGCAGATGGGATTCAATGTTTTTGTGCTGGCGGTAAATGAAATTAGGAGGACACAGGATATACCCACTCATCACCACTAGCCGCATTCTGGGTGACAAATGTCTCCTGCTGCACATTAGACAGCCTCCATTTTTGCTCTTTTTCCTACCTAGGCTGGTTGCAGTAGGGATAGGCTGTCCTGGGCGCAAGCTGCTGAAGTACATGGGTGTCGATCCTTTGCATGGGGGCGGCGCGCTGCGCAATCAGAGCGCTTTGTGATAGCGGCCGGTCGGGACCGAGCCATGGGTAGTAGTGGATGCTTTCTTGAATGCTGCTGGGGTTGTGTAGGGCAGACGATTAGCTCTTTAGTCCGTGAATTCCCTCTTGTCCTCCCCTTCGTTTACACTTCGTTTCTCCTGGAGTGTTGTGATGTCGGCCTGCGATAATCGAATGTACAAGACGATGCAGCTCTGGTGCTGACGAAGACTTTGAGAGGCGCGACGCAATAACCCAAGTAGGCCCATTGGATTCTACTAGAAGGCCCAAAGTCTCTGTGAACTGGAGGAGGAAGCAAATACAAGGGCGCCTGCGATCGGAGCACCTTGAAACCTTTGTTATCTTACCACATTGAGGACTACCACGAATATTCTGTGTCTACCATAGCTGGCGCTACCAACATGACGACCACGACCAGCGGGAACATCACCTTTGCAGGAACACTTCCCACAACCTACTCGCCAGCTGCTGGTTGCACAGCCATCACGAGCGAACAAGTTGTCGGTATTGATTTTGCGTCGACATGCCTGCCCGACAACCTTAACACAGCGCCCTCAGCCTACTACTCCCCGGGATGGGAATGCCCAGACGGCTACCATGCACCCAGTTCCTGCACGCGATCCGCTTCCAGCGATGCCACAGCCCACACCGTCACATGCTGTCCGTCACGCAGCAACGTCGTATTGACTTGCGTGGACAACCCGTCCTCCTTATCGAGCGTGTGGTCGACGTTGTTCTGCACATGGAGCGCTGGTTCGCAGGAAACGGTGCTGCTGGTTACGACGACATCAACGGACAGCAGCACTTCCACAGTCATAACTTCAGCCGTCACCATGTCTGGCGCCGATGGCATTAACGCGTATGGAATTCGCATGGTTTGGGAGGACAGCGATCGGACAACATCAACTACGAGCGCGGTTGCGACAGAGCCTGGAATAACTGGAACAACAGCAACGGAAACTGCACCTGCAACAACGAATACAGGGAGCAGCGATGGAGGATCTGGATCAAACTCCGGGGGACTATCAACGGGTGCAATTGCGGCAATTGCTGTTGTCATACCTCTGTTTGCTATAGCGGCGTTTGTTAGCCTCTTCTTTTGGTTTCGGCGACGAAAGCAGCGTCAGCAGCATGTCGCGAGCGAATTGTATGGTGGGGATGCGGCAAAAGAGCTGCCATCGGATGCTTTACCAGGCGAGCTCTATGGATCGCTGCGGGCACCTCAAGAATTGGAATCACCAAACATTCCAATTGAGTTACCGACGGATACGCCAAACGCTCATGAAACGAGAACTGTATCATCACCTGAATTCAGTTCGGATGGTGTAAGTAAGCTGGACGCGTCGCCGACTCTAAGCACGGCATCACCCACTGGAAGTCATGGCAGGTCACGATCGTGACGTTGGCGGGAGAGACGCAGCACAGGTGTGCAACTGAAGCGCATGATATTTTAACATGGCAAATACTATGGACGATTTGAGGATACAGGGCTGGATGACGGAAATCCAGTACCACGGAGGGGACTGTCTTGTTGGAATGGACTTCCAGCTCTGTTTGCCACAGAAATTGGCCTCATTTAACCACCCAGTTGGATAGAAGTTATGGTGGCCAAAAGCAGATAAAATTCTGCTTTTACGTTGTTATGAGTTCGGCGCGACGGAGTTTGAGGATGGTTTGGAGAAGCGAACTTTTTTGCATATTATTTGGACTCATACCAGAAAAAAAATTACAATTTATTCCACGATAAAAAAGTCCCTTTCCCCATCGATTACGAGGAAAGAGCCTCCAATATAAGACTGTCTCTCACTTTTTTTGAGTTACGCAGCTTAAAATAAAGTGGGCTGTCCCTTGACTAGTTGTCCCGCATTATGTCACCAACAAACACCCCGCAATTTCGAAAAAATTCCCCGTCAACGGGCAGACGAAAAAAAAAATAATGCCATCCGCCATCTGCTTATCAAGCAACACCACTGCCTGGAACCTAACGGAAGGGATAAATACCCTGGTCCTTGTGACTGCGACGGATTGATCATACCATCATATTCGTTTTTTTGCTTCCTTATTCTTAGAAGCTCGACTTCTTTTTACGACCAACAACTTTCGACTGGTACACAATTACCCTGCCATCATGTCTGCATCTCGCGATCCAAAGCAGGACCCTCCTGCCGACGACTTGGAGGACAATGTCCTCGACGCCGATGATGTCGCCGAGGAAATCGAGGGAGAGGGCGATGACGTTGCTATGGACTCTGACAACGAAGAAGAACTCACGCTCCAAAACGACTCCATCGCCTACTTCGACGTGCCTCAGGACTCTCTCTTCGCCATTGCCCAGCACCCCGCACACCCCTCCCTCATTGCCGTTGGTGGTTCTGCCGGCCAGGAAGATGACGCTCCTGGTGCTGGTTGGGTCTTTGACACCTCTGCAGCTGTTTCGCGACCAGTCCTTCCCTCCAGCTACGCCAGCGATCCTTCGGCCGAGCCCCCCAAGAGCACCCAGCTCGAGTCGCTCTTCAGCCTTGACGGTCACTCCGATTCCATCAACACCCTCGCATGGACACTCCCTAGTGGTGATGTCCTTGTAAGTGGTGGTCTCGACGGCAAGCTACGTGCCTGGAAGGCCGACACGAAGCCCGGCTCCCCCCTGAAGATGACGTTCCTCGGCGAGGCCCAGGAAGTGCCCGAGGTCAACTGGATTGCGCCCTGCCCCTCGACAAACAACCCCAACACAATTGCGCTCGGCGCCTCAGACGGCTCTGTCTGGGTTTACACCATTGATCCCTCCGACTCTTCGAACCCCCTCCAGATTGTTCAGTCTTACTTCCTTCACACTGGCTCCTGCACAGCTGGTGCATGGACCGCTGATGGCCTTCTCTTGGCTACTGTCTCCGAGGACAGCAGTCTTTACGTCTGGGATGTCTGGGGAGAGGCCGCTGTCAAGGGACTTGTCGGTGACAATGGCATGACTGCTGTTGCCATGACCGGTGAGGATCAGCGATTTGAGGTTGAAGGTGGACTGTACTCGATCGCTGTTGACCCCAAGGGAACCTTTGTCGCTGTTGGAGGTGCTAGCGGCGCCATCAAGATCGTTTCTCTTCCCCGTCTTGCTGGCGGAGCTCCCCAGGCCCAGGGCCGCCGTGGTGGTGGCAAGGCTTCCAACGACCCCACAGCTGGTGGCCAGATTCTTGCTGCTCTCCAGTCTAGCTCTGATAGCGTTGAGAGCATCGCTGTCACTGTTGCCTCCGTTTCCCCTCCAACTACACTCCTGGCTGCGGGTTCCGTTGACGGCTCTATTGTTGTCTACGATGCCTCCCGCCGATTCGCTGTCCGTCGCCACATTGCTGGCGCCCACGAGGACCACTCTGTTGTCAAGCTTGAGTTCGTTCGCAACTCATGGCAGCTGACGAGCTGTGGTATGGATGGTGTTGTGCGCCGCTGGGACATTCGAGGCGCTGGCCCCACAAACCCCAACGCTGCTGCGACTGCCGCCGAGGCTGGCCTGCAGAAGGAATGGAAGGGCCACCGCGGAGATGGCGAGGGCGGCGGTGTTCTTGGCTTCGTGCAAGGCGAGACTGGTGAGCGTGTGGTGACGGCGGGTGACGATGGTGTGGCTTTGGTATTCGAGGCTTGAGTAAGTGATGGAAAGTAAGAAATACCACCAAAAAAAAGGCGCGAGGACGGAGAAAGTATGAGGGTATATAGAAGTCAGGTGACTGCGAGGTTTTACGACGATACATGAATGAGCATAGAATTGGGGGATTGATACCCCTGTGATATTACTTTATTGTTTTCTTTCTGGGTGAAATGTGAGAAACAGCTTTCCAGCGTGCAATAATTGAGGTTTGCTGGATAGATGTGCAAAGAAACCCTCGAAATTATGGAATTGGATTAACAGCAAAGGCTGAAACAATCCTAATTTCCAGTGTTAATAACAGAGAATATCCTTCTTTCTTGGTGTCAGGGAATGTTATTGTCAAGTAGCTCTGTTGGAGTTCAATGGAGCAACAATGTCCCTATCCAACTTGATCAAGGTTCAAGACCGAAAGCATAAAAAGTTGAATAAAATCATCGTCGTAATATGGTGCAATTCCTTTTACGAGTAGTTCGGAAGAGTGCTGTTGTTGGTTGTAATCGATTGATGGTTTCTCCTGTTGGACACTGTAAGTTGTCTCCTTATCGATAAGACGGCTATTGAATCCCCACCCCAGCTTTTCAAGAGCCGTGGTTGGCCATACATGAACCACAACTCTGGCAATCGGCCAAGTGACGCTGTGGGTCTGTGCGCTTCGAGCTGCACCCCCGACGTTGTGCCAATTTTTTTTTTTAATCGTAGACCATCTCGACGACTCCGCGATAGCATCCCAGCCTGCCCCCCCTCAAACCAGGAAAACTATCAGCACCCTTGCCCCGCAAAGCCTCCAGCGCACCCGCACACCTTGCCCAGCCCTCTTCGCCAGCAACCTCAACAGCCAAAATGTTCGGTGGATGTACGCTCGCCTCGCAATCGCCGCCGTCGGCAACCCCACACCCACGCAAGATACTGACATGTCCGCAGTCGCGCCCCCCCAGCAGTCCCAGGAGGAGATCCGCGCCCTCGAGGCCGACGCCCACTTTACCGTCCAGCAGGCCGTGACCACCTGCGTCATCCTATATCTCTGTATGTTGTAAAAGAAGAAGAAAAGGAAAAAGAGGACCCGACTTGTCGTGGTCTCGCTGCCGTGGACGTTTGCTAATTGGGTCGACAGCTCCCTTCGTCATTGACCTTGCCGCCAAGATCTTCTAAATGCCGGTGCCGAAGCAGTATTGAGCAAAACGCACCTGCCCGCTCGTCCCGCTGCACATAGCTAGCCAGCCGCTGCAGCATCACAATGGCGGGCGGGCCGAGTGGCCGGCAATGACGGGCCTTTTTTGTCACCGTGGAGATTTCCAGAGACGGCGCCGCTCCCTGTACGATATAGACGGATGGATTGGATAGACGGCAGGAAGGTTTTTACGGTATGAAATTGTACATTATACGAAGGCTGGATGAGCCCATGCATCTCGATATTCCTCCCATCATACAATCAAAAAGGCGCAAACGCCAAAATGTCAACCTGACAATTCTGGCTGTTACAACATTATCGTGTCCAGACACCTCCATCTTCCATCTGAACAACTCAACAGCAACCCGGGCTCGAGTTGCGTGCTCTTATTCACCGCATAAGTACTACAAAATACACCCTTGAATAAAGAACCCATGACTCCTCTTTTGATCCAATGTTGACTAGGTCCGCCATTACCCATCCAAATTACCTCGTCGATCGCGAGTGGGGGTTTCTGGTCTTTTCCCACTCCTGGTAGTCGACGCCTAGAGCCTCAAGCTCCTTTCTTAGGTGCTGAATTTGCTTCTCGTAATCCTCCAATACCTATGTTTCGTTAGTTTTGTGTGTGTATCAAGATGTGAATATCATATTGGACTTACCCTCTTGGCCTTGACCTCTGTTTCAGGGTCGAGCGCTTCTGCTTCACCGCCAGCAGGCTTGTCCATCTCCTTGTTCAGCTGGTCGGCATATCCTCGCAGAACAATGAGTCTGCTCCATAGCTCCTCCTCACGGGCGTTGACAGCCGGGTCCTGGACCTCTCTTTCAAGTGTCTGCAGCCGGCTGTTCAGGTCGTCCTCGTCACCGCTCAGCGCATAGCCCCGATTTCGTAAGACCTGCACCCGGGCGGCCAGCGCCAGGCATCGCTCGCTGATGGTCGTCTGTCGTCGTCGTGCAGCCACAGCCCTCACCTCGGTCTCGAGCTCGTGGCGCTGAAGAATGGCGTCGAGGCTGCCGTTGATTTGGTGCAGTCGGGTGTTGAAGTCGGACACGGCGCGCTTCTGCGTCTTGAGGCGATCGGCGACGCCATTGTATCCGGAGCACAGGACGGGCATGAAGCCCGGCGCAGGCTTGTTCTGAAGAGCCTCCTCCCATTCGCGAGGGTCCTCAAAGGGCTGGGGCTTGTAAAATGGGACATGGGACTCTTCGACCTTGTTGTAGAAGTAGTGCTTGAAAACGCAGTTGGGGTTCGCGGGATCCCACTTCTCCGTCACCAGCTTCATCTGCTCCAGGATGGGCTTCTGGTCTATCATGACTGGTTAATACTATCCGAAAAGAAGGTTGAGAGCATCGATGGGCGACGTACGGGGCGTTTCCTTGCCGGGTTGCCATAGCGAGCTGGACAACTGGGCCTGCGACTGAGACAGGGTGGGCATCTGCTGAGGCTGCTGCTGTTGGCCAACGATGGAGGCGCCGAGGACATTGCCCTGCTGCTGATTCTGGGCCTGCGCGGGCTGCGGCTGGCCAAAGAGCGAGGGCTTGGGCTGGCCAAAGAGCGACATGATGGCGGACGTGGGCTGTCGCAAAATCCGAGATCGGGGGCTGTTGAGGAGGCCTGGTTCAAGCTCGGGGGGGACAGCAGCCGTCAGCTGATTGCACAGCTGAGCAAAGACGAAAGCAGCGACTCCGCAGCGGCCGTTGGCGACTTTTCGCGGGCGTTCCGATGATTTTGCGCGGGATATGCGTCGTGGTTCGTTGCAAGGCTGATCAAAGTCCTTTGTTTTGTTGCTGCCTCTAAAATTATTGGAGCTGGACGCGAAAACAGAGCTTAGCGCTGGCCCAGCTAGGCCCGGCCATCACCTTGGGTACCTCGCAGCCTTGCCCCACACCACGACCAATCACAGCAAGGCAATTCCAACATCACACTCTCAAATCCAGCCGGGAACATTCACCTCGCAACTGGAATCACCGCATCGCTCCCGCCCAGCCGCGCAAACACCGCAACCATGGCCTCCAGACGAGCTCAGTACGTCTCCCCGCCGATGCACGACCCATAAGCCGTCACTTGACGTTCGATTCGGGGGCAATTGGGCCCCCGTCCCGGCTGGAAGCGGAGAATAAATGGCTAACCCTCGGCCAGGTTCAACCAGCAGGTGCTCATCGACACCACTCCTCTCCCTGAGGACATCCCCGCCGTCAAGGAGATTGGTGCCAGCTCTGCGCCCCTTCTCTCGGCCTCCTTCTTCATCGGCGCCCGATGCCGCGACTACAACGATGACTTCATGCAGTGCAAGACCGAGAACCCCGGCCGAGGAGAGTTTGAGTGCTTGAAGGAGGGCCGACGAGTGACCCGATGTGCCTCTAGCGTGTACGTTTCCGCCGAAAGATGAGACAGGTTGGGGTTTCTGGCTTTGACCCCTAGAATTGGCTCTCTGTTTCGAGAATCAAGGACTCCCGCTGACCCGATTCGATCCCGCAGCATCAAGGACCTCAACAGCCACTGCCTCGCCGAGTTCCGCAAGCACTGGCAGTGCCTTGACGATAGAAATCAGCAGCTGTGGCAGTGCCGCCCTGCTGAGTGGAAGCTCAACAAGTGTGTTTACGAGAACTTGGTACGTCATAATTCGAGTCCTCGAGTCCCGGCATGTAACTCCAGCTGACTTCCCCCTCCAGAACCTTGAGAAGAAGATCCCCGACCAGCCCAAGAACGTCACCCCCGTAGAGCTGCGACCGAAGCAGATCTTTGCCGATGTGCGCATCGGCCCCGGTGACGGCAAGCCCTACGTCCCTGGACAGAGTGAGGCAAGCCAATGAGGAGCTGGAACCGCGGAAGATCGGGATTGATCATGTATATTTTCAAATGAATCAAAGAAACTGGTTGTCGTTGAAAATTAAACTAAGCCATTGCATTTTTGATATCTGGATGTTGTACCGATTTTGTCACTTTGCCCGTGCTCCTTATCCAGACACACACTGTTATCAGGTAGTTCAGCGCCACGATAAAAACAGGTTCAGCACTGTTAGAATTGGAGCAGATGAGCTGGATTTATACCCGTAGTTTTGCTATGGGCAAGTTTAGGTCTGCCGCTTAGCCGACTGCATTTCAAGATTCGGCAACGACGGCAGCTGTTGAGCACATCGGCCACGTTAAGTACAGACACAGCACAGGGCGTTTTGCAAAACCGGTGCTGTCCTCGATATACCTACAGCTCGCTTGCAGCTGCCACGTCTTCTCTTTCTGTTGCGTACGAGTTTCCAGCCTAGACACTCGCTTGGACACTTGGCTTGCTTGCTTCGCTGGCCGAGTTTGGGAGATATTGAAAGCCGGAGCCAACCTCAGGTCGTGTTTTAGCCTCGGCTGCGACCGAACACACGGGTCAATGCCGCCTGCTCGTTGATTCCAAGGCAGATGTCGAACCGTTCCAAGACCAAACCCGGGCAATCAAAGGATCTGCTCCCGCTTCCAGACCGCCTGGTAAGAGAATCTCGCTTGATTGTTAATCAATGTGGAGGAAGCAGGCCCAAACGGACAGAACTGCGGACCCTGAAGAGGCCACCAGCTCTGCAAGAATGAATTTGTCATTCTTTTTTTCATTCCATTTTTTTTTTCGCGTTCAATCAATCATCTGATGTGAGATGGCTGCAGGATAGATGCAACATGGAGAGTTTATGACTATTCGGAGCTGCTATGCCAAAGAGAGTATACATAGGCGACGACCAAATCCACAGAGAACATGCCTCCCCCATAATTTGTTTCTGGGCATGTCTGAAGGCCCCAATGTTGGAATGATGAGCCGGCCCGTCGGGTAAAGTTTCGACACGCTCTTTGCCTCGTTCCCGCAGCGTCGGGTCGGCAGGTTTTACTCAAACAGGCACAGCGCTATGAAACCCAGGCTCGCATCCCCGGCCTTGACACAGATCTCTCCTTCCTGGCTCGACCACAGCCTCCCGAGAGCCGCACTTAGGCTCAACATCAACATCGCTTGCGTTTGAGCTATGACGCTCTGGATGCTTGGGGTTCCTTGGCCCTCTCGCCCGGCGATCACCCTCCGCCGCCACTTGGTTTCACACACGTGCTGCTCAGCTCCTGGCGGCCGCGCACTTCGTCCGGCAAAAGCAGCCGCCACGTCTTTCTAGCGCAAGCCGGAGAAGCGTTTGACATATTATTTTTAAGATGACAAAGCAACCGACGTGATTTTCCATGCGGGAGCCAGCAATCGAGCGCGATGGATGATTTTCTCGGGGGCAGTGCAGCCAGTAAATGCTTGGTCATTGGCACTTTGATGAAGCGAAGCGAAAGGGTCGGGCTAAAGGCAAACACGGCAGAGTCGAAGTCTCGGGAAACGTCACTGTCCATTTTAATGCTGCTCAGCTGAATGAATGTACCATGAAATTTTCCGAAGCGGGATGAGCACACAGTCATGGCGAAGCCCTATGCAATATCCACGTCAAAGGTAAAAGACCACGAGATGACCAGATGACAAGGCGCGACGCCAATGGGAGGGCGTCCCGCCCAAGTCCAAACGAGGGACGCAATTACCATGAGGCAGCTCTGACGGAACTTGGGGGTTTTTACGCGCTGGCAGATACGCCTGGCAAGATTAGCGCACGGTGGTGGTCAACCGCCGTAGCCTCAGTCTTTTGCTGCTTCATTTTGGGGGTGGCGAGTGAGATGTAAAGTGCCGACAGTGTGAGAAGGCGAAGATTGCTGAAAGGAACCATCGTGCATAGACCAGCGGGGGGGATTATTGTCTGCACATTGAACCGACAATCAATTCCTAAGGCAGGAATCAACTTGAGGTTTTTTTTTTCTTTCACACATCGTGACATCATCTGGGTAACATTTGAGAGGGGAAAAAAAGAAAAGAAAAGTCAGAGAATAAAAAAGTTCCTATCTGATATGATGAGATGCTCAATAAGTTGAGCAATGGGTGCTTCCATCACAATTAAAGCACAGACTAGTCTGCTTATGGCATCTCTTCCCGAATAAATTGACCCCACTAACACCCTCCTCCACACTTACACTCGAGCAATGAGCCAACGGTTCTCATCAATGCAACTCCAAGAGTGCGAATCCGGGCCAGCGAACCGAGCCCCCAGGGAGAACTGTGACTTGTCGGCCGAGTATTCCAACTCGGGGTTAGCGGGGTGCCATTGTAAGGCAGGACGGAGTAGCATGTGTTTCTCATGATGGATTCATCTGTGCTCTTGACATCGCTTGGAACATTAGCTGCCACATGTGGAATAGCTGATTGCGATGATCAAGTTTCCTTCTCCACCCTTGTAGCTTTGCAACCATAGTTCAGGGCCATCCGGGGGGAGACACAAGGTCTTGTTGCCAGATATAAAGATGAGATTGCCATCCTGATCAGAAAAACTCCCCTTTCTTGTGTCACCGGCCTTCTCAGGTTCTTCATCGTCTTGTCTTGTTTTTGTTTTCTCTTCGCTGTACCCGCTGGATAAGCAAGCAGGCATTTGCTAACGGGCTACTCTTACACTCTTTTTCAAAATGGTTGTTGATCAACGGTTAACCACGACTGGTGGAAACACCACCGGCCAATCCAATGGCCCCCTCTCCCGACCAGCTCACGCACTACCGGCCGACGACGTGACGAAGGAGCTTTCGACAAGCTCGTCCGACGGACTTAGCACGGCCGATGCAAAGCAAAGAGTGGAAAAGTACGGTTCGAATGAGCTCGAAAAGGAGGAGGGAGTCAAGCCCTTGCAGATTTTTATTGCGCAGATTGTTAATGCCATGACTATTGTAAGACGGCCCGGCAAAGTTGAGGTTGCCATTGAGCAGACACTAATTGCGTTTCTTCGCCCAGGTTCTCGTTCTCGCGCTGGCCGCTAGTTTTGCTATTAAAGCCTGGACAGAAGCTGGCGTCCTCGCGTTTATAATTCTCGTTAACATTGTCATTGGCTTCTTGCAGGACCTCCAAGCCGCGAGGACGATTGCATCCCTGCAGTCGCTGAACTCGGCCACGGCCCGGGTAATCCGAGATGGAGAGGTCCAGGTCGTCGACGTGGCCGGCATCGTGCCCGGAGACATTGTGGACCTGAAGACAGGTGATGTGGTGCCCGCCGACGTCCGGCTCCTCGACGTCATGAACCTCGAGGCCGACGAGGCCATGCTCACGGGCGAGTCCGTCCCGGCCCGCAAGGACCCCGCGGCGGTGCACGAAAACGATACCGGCCCTGGCGATCGGACCAACATCGTCTACAGCTCAACCACCATCACCAAAGGCCGCGGCCGAGGCGTTGTCGTTGCGACCGGCATGCTTACGGAAATCGGTGCCATTGCCGCTGCTCTCCACCAAAAGGGAGAGAAGCGGGTTCTGAAGCGCAACGACGATGGCAAGGTGTCTGCCGCCGCCTACTTTAAATTCTGGAGCGGTCGATCCTGGGATGTCATTGCAACCTTCTTGGGTGTAAATGTTGGAACGCCGCTGCAGCGCAAGCTGGCCCGGCTCTTCCTCTACCTGTTTGCCTTCTCCATGGTTTGTGGTCTTATCGTGTTGGCAGCCAACGGATTCAAGGGTCACCGAGACATCATCATCTATGCCATTGCGACCGCCATCGGAACCATTCCCGTCACGCTCATTCTGGTGCTCACCATCACCATGGCGGCGGGTACCAAGGCCATGGTCCAGCGTCATGTCCTTGTCAGGAACATGAGGAGCTTGGAGGCCTTGGGTGGTGTGACAAGTCAGTACCCCCCTCCTTGTATAATTGAGCTTTAGGGAACACCATAACTAACAAAAACGTGCAGACATTTGCTCCGATAAAACCGGTACTCTGACCCAGGGCAAGATGGTTACCAGAATGGCTTGGATCCCTGGCCACGGCACCTACTCGGTCAACACGACAAACGAGCCGTACAACCCGACTTCCGGCACCGTTCACTTCTCCAAGTCGCAGCCTGATGGCATCAAGGAGGAAAAGCGCCAGAGCCTCCTCATCAGCGCGGGCGAGGAGGTTTCCAAGCACTCCTCGCTGCAGAACTTTTTCGACATTGCTTCGTTTGCCAACCTGGCCACCTTGAAGAAGTTTACAGGAGACGGCGCCAACGGCGAGAGCCAGTGGGCTGCCCAGGGCGACCCGACTGAGATTGCCATTCGAGTTTTCGCCGCGAGGTTCGGGCAGACTGCGCTGGATCAGAGATTGGGATGGAGCCAGCTGGCAGAGTTCTCGTTTGACTCGTCGGTCAAGAAGATGTCGGTCATCTGCAAAAACGAAGCCACCCAGGAAACCCACGTCTTCACCAAGGGCGCCGTCGAGCGGGTCATTGAGAGCTGCTCGGCCATTGCCACCAGCAATGCGCCCTCCCCGATGACTTCGACATCCAGGGAAAGAATCCTTTCCAACATGGAGGCCCTTGCTCGTCGCGGCCTCCGCGTCTTGGCCGTAGCCAGCAAAGTGATGCGTGGTGAGGTTTCCGAGGACGATGCCAAGCAGGGCCTCCTCAAGCGAGACAAGTTCGAGTGCGGCCTGGTTTTCCACGGCCTCATCGGCATCTACGATCCCCCTCGGCCGGAGTCCAGGACTAGCGTCTTCAAGTGCCACCAGGCCGGCATCAACGTCCACATGCTGACCGGCGATCACCCCGAGACGGCCCGCGCCATCGCTCGCGAGGTCGGAATCCTGCCCACGCGCATGGAGCTTCTCCGAGGCGACATTGTCCAGCGCATGGTCATGACGGCGCACGACTTTGACGCCCTGACGGATGAGGAAGTTGATCAGCTGCCCGAACTGCCCCTTGTCGTTGCTCGCTGTGCCCCCAACACCAAGGTTCGAATGATTGATGCGCTCCACCGCCGCGGTCGCTATGTTGCCATGGTAAGTTATTTTTTGTTCCCCTCTAGATCATGTCTAACCCGTAATCTTGTTACTAGACTGGTGATGGAGTCAACGATTCCCCGAGTCTGAAGCGCGCCGATGTAGGCATTGCCATGGGATTGACTGGATCCGACGTCGCAAAGAGGTGAGACTACTTTTCTTCTTCTTTTTTCCCCTCTTTATTCAGACTAACATTCGCAGCGCATCTGACATCGTTCTCACCGACGACAACTTCGCCTCCATTCTCAACGCCATCGAAGAGGGTCGCCGAATCTTTGACAACATCCAAAAGTTCATGCTCCATGTGCTCGCCGCCAACGCAGGCTTCGTCACCACCCTCATGGTCGGCCTGGCCTACAAGGACGCAACTGGAACATCAATCTTCCAGGTCACGCCCATTGAGATTCTGTTCATGCTGATCATCGGCGGTGCCTTCACCGAGACTGGACTTGGATTTGAGACTGCCACCCCTGACATTCTCAACCGACCACCCCAGAGCGTAAGTTGCCCGGTTCTCCCATTTCCGGCACACCTTATTAATTTCTCTCTTTTCTGTAGCTCAAATACGGCGTATTCACACCCGAGTTCCTGGCTGACATTGTCGTCTACGGATTCCTCACCGGCGTCGCCCTCCTGGGCAGCTTCGCCATTGTGCTCTTCGGCCTCAATGACGGAGACCTTGGGCACGACTGCAACATCAAGTACTCGGAGTCGTGCAACGCAGTCTTCCGCGCGCGCTCCACGTGCTTCACCATCATGATGTGGGTTTTCGCCATCTTCGCGTGGGAGCTCGTCGACCTACGCCGCTCCTTCTTCGACGGCATCATCTCCAACACGCGCCTCTGGGCCCTCCGGCTCTGGCGCAACCCGTTTCTGTTCTGGTCCGTCATGCTGGGCATGTTCAGCGTCTTCCCCGTCATGTACATCCCCGTCATCAACCACGACCTGTTCCTGCACTACGAAATCGACAAGGAGTGGGGCATCATCTTCGCCATGACCTTTGTCTTCTTCGCCGGCGCCGAGGCCTGGAAGTGGGCAAAGAGGGTCTACCTCAGGCGCAAGAACCTCATCAGGAGGAGCAGGGCAGACCCCAGCGAGGAGGACCTCGAGTCGGCCGTGTTTGAGAAGTTCTTCCAGATGTCGTACGCAGAAGACTCGGCTGCCTCCTCCTCCTCTGAAGAGTAGCCGGAGCATGGTGACCAAAAAATGTGTTTTGCGCAAAAGTACATATGTAATGGTAATGATAAGAGTGTAATATACTGTATCCTCAGAATTGTTTGTTTCAAAGTGTTTACCCCCAGTCAATGTGCATGTGTAAAATGTGATTATTTTCCCGCCCTTGTGTTAAATTATATCGCTGATTAAACAAGGCCAAATACGGTTTCCCTAGTATTTTAGGGATATGTATAGGACTGTTTATCAATGATCAGAAACATCAAATCCGAATAATGGATCCAAAGACAGTGTCTCTTGGAACCCGAAATTTGTTACATCCTCAAAGGACGACGTCACTTCTCCCGTGGAATATTCCATCCCGACAGCATCCATGCTCGAGGCTGAAATTCGAGTGCTGTGGGAAGCGTTTCCCTGAGTGTCAGCAGGTGTAAAGGGGTATCTGAACCCATAACCAAAACTTCTCACAACTTCGTCAATATCCAATTCCGCGAACATCGGTCCAGCGCCGATTATTTGCGACTCGGGAAAATAGTTTGATACATATAGGTTGTTTTGGGTATCATTAGGCCCGGCTGCGCTGGAATTGCTTGTAATGCTCGACATTTCTGTCACCTGGCAATTTCCAAATCTGACTTCGGGCACCTCCTTTACGGTGACATTCAAACGCCGTATGAGACTTTTGAGAATTCTCATAGCTTGTCGTGGGCCATGGCATTTGGACTGTTGCTCAGCCAGCGCATAGAGGCAGTTCTGCAGGCGCTTGTGTGCCTCCGAATCGGGCCTTTGCTGGGCTGCTATGCGCACATGAATCGTGGCACTGACGTACGTCGCATAGGAGACAAAGTAGGGCGTGGTAGTCATGCAGAAGTGGCTTCGATACAGTAAGAGAATCTTGTGTATTTCCAATGCCGATGTAGTACAAGCAGCAAATGCATTGCTCGCTGTTGATGCCGAAACGGATTGGAGATGACCATCCGAGACGAACGGGCGGTTCAGCAGGATGACGAGAGAGTTGTACATAGATCTTTACTAGAGTTAGTCAAAGTTTAGCGGTGGGATATTATGATATAGACTCACAATAAAGACAGCGTGTGAGGAAGAGGAGCTGATAACTCTGGATTATCAAGATCAACTAAAATGCAGTCAGGCAAGCCATCGTGCCAGTGCTTCAGTTCCCCTTGGAGCATGCGGGAGGTACGAAACAATTCCACAGGATCTTGAGATGAACTCTTCTCGGCATAAAGTTTACAAAGAATACGGTCCATGATGATGCTGAGCTTGCATAATTCTTGAAAAGTCGAAACGCTGTAGGCAGGGCGATCCAGTAGGCCAGGCTCGGCTGAATACGTGAGCGTGTGGAACAACTCCAGCTCTTCGTATTCGTCGAGGAACTCCACCGGTACTCGATTGTCTATTTCCCGTAACCGTGCGGGGCGGCCTTGATAGATGGACTGAATCTTGTCCAATACTAATTCAAACGCGTAAGTTGTTTTATCCAGGGCAGCGTTTTGGGTAGCACATACTAAAAGACGCCCAAAATAGGCGTCTGTGTACCTCGATATCCTCTGGAGACCGACTTTTGGCAGTGCGCGGTGAAGGGCCTTCGACATGGATTCCGAGGTCAACAATCATGTTGATAGCGATTCCCATGTAGTGCCAGGCCAACGTTCTCTCATCGCACCATGTAAACAAGGCATCAGCCACAATCAGCAGTGCCTGTATTGTTGTGGTGTTGCTCTTCCACAGCACCTGGCCACCAGATTCATTCAGATGCGCCTCGAATTTGCGTCGGAAAGATCGACCTTGATCATGATTTACGTATTCTGAAGCTGGGAGGTTCTTTGAAGCTCCGAAATAGATGGCATTGAGGAGTAGCTTGGAAAAATAAGGTCCCTTGGAGGCCATATCTCTCATGAACACCGGGCGGTAGACCACGGTCCCTGAATAATGTTGGCGGTTCCAGAAGAATGCCAAAAGTCGCATTCCCAAATCGGGATCTACTCCATCAAAGTCAAGTTTTCCAGTACGCAAGTTGACAACCTCAAGCTGGCCTACAAGCATGCATTAGGCCTCTATGTCAGAACGATATACAAGTTAGTTCAGGTGTCCAATCATACGCTGTCTTGTTGCATCAGCCAGAAGCTGGTTCCTAGCATGAGAAATGGGCATGTTGAGACCAGCCGTGTTTTCTTTTCTTGGTGCCGCGTCGAACATGACACTTGCCGGGCCATGAAAGGCGACTTCTCGCTGGGGTATAGGAAGATGACGCTGCAGAGGGGTGGGAGATGGCGGGAGAGAGGGGTCTTGAAGTAATACAGGTGTGCCTTGAGAAATCCGACTCGTGTCCTGTGGTGGAGTCGCATCTTGACCGATCAGGGATGGCTCGTCCGGGATTGGAGGTGTGAGTTCAATTGCTGCATCTTGGATGTTCAACTGTGAGCTCTGTCCCAAGGATGAGCGAAGTCTTGCATTCTCCTCCTCCAACCTGCCTATACGCGCCTTGGAGGGCCTAAACCAAAAACGAAATAAGCATCCAACAATTTAGCATCTCGAGGGCAGCGAAGCAGTATTGCTCACCGTGGTGTTTGGGTCCTCTTCGCATATGTGCACTCCACGCCTCGCGATGTACAGTTTGCGCACTTGGGTCTCGAATTGTCACATCCAAGCTAGCCCATGTGTTAGTAAAGCATTCAAACATGGAGGAAAGCCTTGCCTTTCTCCGTCTACAAAAATCACATGCACCTGCGGATCGATGTCTCCGCCGGCGGACCGGAGCGGTTTGTTCAGATGACATGACTCAAATGTGCCTGTAGAGGGGGGGCCTGGCAGCGGATCTTTAGTAACTATGATGGGCATGCAGAATCCGTAAATGATGAATATCGCGGATGATGGATGACGGATGATTAGTTTCCGCGCGAGTCAATCGCCCCGCCCGTCAGCACAGGGAGTGAAACGAGACAACTAGCGGAATACTTTATTCCGCTCCGCTGCTGACACTCCCCTGCACATCCTCTACTACGCCAGCTCCTTTCACTCATGAGTTCGAGAAATAACGACAGATTTGCTTGGCCTGTATAGTAGAGGAATCGCTACCTCAATTACAAACAAGGAAATGCGACTGAGTGAAATCAGGCCACAGAGTTCAGAGCAGTTAAACAAGACATAAAGTCATTCATCGTGCAATGTCATTGGATACTCATCTTATTTCCCCTTTAAAAACGGTTCCATTGTCTCGGCGGATCGACTCAGAAGTTCGAATGGCGGCGATAAGATCCTTTTTTTCAAGGGCAAGGTGGAAAGGATCAAACGCGATCCCCTTTTCCTTTGCAAATTCCACCACTTCCCGCAAACCCTCTGCCGCCCATTTCCACTCATTCTCAGCTGTGGATGTCGGGACCATCTTCCCAACTGTACTGGGTACGATGGTTGTGATTTGCCCTCCCAGCTCAACAGACAAAGTTACAACGTCTTTCGTGTACTGAATAGTTTTGCGTCGCTACTAAGAATCCGCTGCTATCAAATCACGGCTCCTGTGCATGATCGTGACTGTTCCCCAGTGCACCATGTTGTATTTATTCAGAAGCTGGCGAGTCTCTAAAACAAGTTACCGGCTCGGTTTCCCAATCAGCTCGATACTAGAATATCCCAAAGAATTGAGTCGTTTCAGAGTCTCCTCCAATGGCTCTGGGCGCATCCAAGTATGAGAAGATGCATGGTAAAGGATGTCTTGCACAGGACCAGTCAGGTTTGACAGGCAGCACGCTTTTTTTTTATGATTCTATAAAACACGTCCAATAACAGCCATTGCATTTTATCTATTAAAATATATCATCCAGATGGGCAATTATTAATTCGTGATGACAAAAGGATGCCGAGCGGATTCATGTGCGGAACGGAAACTTGCGTTGGTGTGGGTCTGCAAAGGATGAAGCGGAATGAAACTATCCGTCCATGTCAGCAATACGGCAAGCGCGAACGGAAGATGGCATTCCATGCCAACGGAAATACTGATGCACAGGAGATATATATACAATGGCCTCTTTGCTTTCGTTTCTCGGATTCATTCAAAAACATCCAAAGACATTTAGAGCGTCATCTAAACAGCTACAATTGCTTTCTCCTCATCTTGCCTTGAAACTTCAACTTCCAACAAAATGAGCGCTCCTTGGCCTGACGATTCGCTCTTCGAGCCTTTTGACATTTTTGAAACAACGCAAGTAGTACATAGAATTCCATTTTTCCGGGCATGAGTCTAATTCACAATAGGTTCAAGGATATCTCGTCCCACGAAATTAAAACAGCCGTCATGATGCCCAAGGATCTCAAGCCAGGTCATCACCCCGTCATTTTCAACTTCCACGGAGGCTTTCTCGCCACCGGCCACTCGCTGTTTTCTGCCTTCTTCCCGCCTTGGGCTTGCGAGCTGGCCTTGGAAAGCTCGGCCATCATCGTCTCACCCGACTACCGACTACTACCGACCGAAAACGGGGTAGCAGACGTCCTGGAGGACTTGGAGGATTTCTGGCAGTGGTCCCGGTCCAGCCTCGCAGAGGCGGTGGAGGAAAAGGCTCCCGGGCACTCCCCCGACTTGTCCAGGACTCTTCTCACCGGCACATCGGCCGGCGGGTACTGCTGCTTGCAGGTGGCGCTCTCGCACCCCGGCGACGTCTCGGCCGTGGCCATTCTGTATCCGCTCATCGAGCTGTACGACAGGTTGTACTTTGAAGGGCCGGCCGAGGGAGAGCCCGCCATCTTGCGTTTTCCGCTGGAGGACATTCCGTCCGAAGAAGCCAGTCTCGCTTGGATCGATGAGAAGATCAGAGACGTAGCTTCAAAGGCTGGCTTCGAGCGAACACCGTTCTGCGTTGGTTTCACCCAGCATGGCCACTATGCTTCAGTTCTCGACCCAAAAAACCTCAGGCTCGATTCCTATCTCCCCTTGAAGAGGATTCGTGCTGGTGCCAAATTGCCCCCCAAAGTGTAAGCAACTCCTTCACCATCTGGTATATCGCAAGCTAACGTTGTTTTTTTCAGCTGGGTTATGCACGGAGACGATGACTCAGTCGTCCCGAGCAAACACTCGGATCGGTTTGCTGAGCTGGTAAAAGAGTGCCAGCCCCAGACAACCTTGCGTTACGACCTGGTTCCCGGTAAAGACCACGCGTTTGACCTTTTCCCGGGCAGCTGGCCCTTTAAACCACAAGCAATGGACTTTGTGAAGGAGGGGTGGCTAAACTAGCTTAACTGTCCTGTTGATTGGTGTAATGGTCTGCTCTGTCATTCGTGGCCAGTCTGTTTAATTCAACTCCAATGCGAACTTAGGGACGTATTGATTGTCGAATGCCTACACGTATATGAAATCAACGACTCGGCAGCCTTCCTTTGAGTTGCTGAAATCCACTCACACTTTTCAGTGAGCTTGAGAATATGCTTATTGATACGTTGGTAAACAATACTTCTCGTATTGTAACGTACGACTCATGCTCTAGGGTAGTCCTGAATAAGTTGTCTCAATCATAAAAGTACAACGTCATTGATCGTCGCACTTCCACATGACCGCTCTTTCAAAGTGGATAGGTAATAAATTCGCAGCGGGGCATCACGAACAATAGCAACGTAATCATGTTCATCATTGGGCTCTTCAAACGTGGTTACAACCGCGCCGATCTCTGTATTTTCGACGCACGACTCCAGTCTGTATTTCAATTACGAGCCCATTCGTTATTCTCGACGGAGATACCAGCTACCCTATACCGCACACACCCCAGAAGCCCACAAGGCGGAAAATTCATTTAAGATTTACGAGGAACTGGCAGCTGGCAGAGTGGAACATGGCTGCGGCGCAGAGGTTATACGAGACAGAGGTCCGCTTCTGCCGTTGATCGTTAATGTAGTCCAGGCGCAATTGTCGTCATCACCGGAGGGATACCGCACAAAGATCAGCACGGCCAGGGTTCTAGGTGACACATGCCATCCAGCTATTTTGGAGAGATTGCGTGCCTGGATTTCCTGACGGGAGGTATATTGCAAATAATAGAAGATATACTACCCTTGGGTTTTTTTTCTCTCCGCTGGTGGCCAGAAATAACACAGAGTCGCAGGCTAATTGGGTCCAAGAAGCCAAATATCCAAATACGAGACTTGCTGTGCAGCCTGAGCGCGATTCGCGGGCCCGCGCACTAAAAGGAAGCTAGCCTCCCTCGCATTCGCAGGCACGAAGAGCCAAGAGCGCCTGTGCGATGCCAAGAGGGCTGGATTAGGCACTCCCGTCGTGGCTTAGAGTTCTGGCTGCGCCGTATTCCAGAAACAAGATTTCGTGAGCAGGCGGACACTCTCCAAACCCAGCAGCACCCCGCGAAGCAAGCTTCAGGCCAAGTCGCTAACAACACGAATCATTGACCTGCTGAGGCTGCCCGGTCGTTGCATGAGCATTATGCATTTCATCTCAAGTCTTGGTACACAGCATCCTGCACAAGGCACCATAATCTCTTTCCACGGATAGATATTGAGCCCCAACAAGCCTGTAACGTCACACCATCAGCTCCTCCTCCCCAGCCATCATCCTCGGTGAATGGCAGCTGGCCTACTCAGTCAGCATTAATGGTAATGCCGCAAGCATGGCGGCGGGGTCGCTGCCCCAATCTGCCGAGACCCGAAATGATTCGCAAATGGTCTGGAATATATTGGCGATTGAGGCCCAAGGGGCCAGTAGTAATATTGGCTGTCACTTATTACCAATTAAGCCTGCCACGGCGCGGCAGTAAGGCTGAAGAGACCAGTGTTTGCAGTATAGATGAAGTTGATGAGCCTTGTGCTGGCCCCCGGAGGATTTACTGCTTTGAGGGTGGCTGTCATGGTGTCCATCCTGGAGGAAGACGTTGGTCAGCTTTCTGGCCGCATATGCATGGCAACAATAAGCCAGATGTTTCATCTTTCAGCCCAAAGGAGGTACTGGGTGGCCAACATTGTCATTTGGGGAATACAAGTCACTGCCAAGCTCCAGCGGAAGCAATTACATCGGACGACGATTTTTTTTTCTTAAGCAGCCACGCGGCACCTGCGTTTTCCTAGCTAGTGTTGTCGTAAGACGCAGCCAACAACTGGTTGGAGTTGCACAATGGTCAACCTGTAACATCTAATGTGGCACTAAATGAATATGTATCGGTGAATTTGCAATTAAGAGGGCTCAAAGGCACATCTTAAGCTGTTTGTGGCTGCATGCCGTCGGATTTTGGTGTAGCAAGTTTCGGACTCGCTCCCGGCTGCACGGGGCTGCTGAAGCACCCGAAGTGGCTCAGTTTTGTGGCTAGATGTCCGAAATCCGGTTGAAACAAATGTTGAAGTGGTATTTATTCTTACCCTATAATAGTATTGCTTGTTTGCTGATACAACTCAGGGGAAACCCTTGATGTATCAGGAGCCGCCAAGGCGAGAGCTGCAGAGGGGGATAAACAAAACAGATCTACGCTTGTTTGATCACCCTGCTTGGGCCATACGAATGAGCGACAATGGCATCGGGAGATCTAGGGGCAATGTCGCGATTTGTAGATCTCGCGCACCCGCTCTGTTGTGACACTCGGGTTGGTTCACCTATCAGTAGATCGTCATTCAGCACCAATCTGGGGAGTCCATGTGCGTAACGGTCAGAGCCGCGGCGAAAGGCGCAGGGTTCAAACTATTATTGCCAGAAGATGGCGGTAATGAAGTCGCTAGACTCCCCCCTCTTCTCCCTTTCGTCCCTGAATGTTTGGGAAATGCGCGAACGCTTCTGCGCTTGGGTGAAACAGGGCCGCCTCTGCCCTGGTTTGAGGCTTGGTGTGGGGAAGGCCGTTGGTTGGTTCAACGACACTCAGATGAAATCTGGGGGCATGGAGGGGCAAAAGCGCAAGAAACGGGCAAGCAAAGGCAAAGTGAGGTTTTTGAAACGGCGTCAAAACTTTTCTCGGCGGCTTCACTTTGTTTCGAGGAACGCTCTGGACTGTGTTTCTTATTTTGGGTCTGGAATTCGACGCAAATCTGTGCGCAGCGTCAGTTGTCACAAGGTCATCGGTAACGAAGAGGCGCCCAGCTGAATTGAATTGAACAAGGCCGATTACAGTCAGTTAGTATTGGAATCAATTTTTTCGATACACATGCCTTGAATGATAAGGATTGTGAGGCACATGAGCTTCCATTCGTGCCTTTGCGTTTTCCCGATATTGCCGCTGTGGGTGGCAAGCTTACGAAGACGGAGATTGACTTTACAGGGTGATGGCGCTTCGGCTGGACGTCGCTGTGTACAGAGGTGCAGGGTGATTCCTTGGACACTGGCGGGTCGCTAGCCTGTGTGCCTTGAGTTTTTTCCTGCTGGTGGCGAGATTCCTAGGGTGCTGACTGATTAGAGGGTGAAAGGGGGTTATGGTGGAGGAACAGGTGGGACCCTGGATGTTCGGGCCTCCAGATGCTGGGATGAAGGGACCCGCGAGTCGAGAACCCGTTGTTGGCTCGATGGTTACCGAATATTCCACAGTCCATGCTCATCCGCTAAAGATGTTTGAACTCACGGATATTCTCAAAGGATCAAACCCCAGGTGCAGTCTCCGTGCGCTCGGTTTGCATCCAAATGCGAACTGATGAAAATGTCAACAGGACGCCTGGGCGCAGATCGAGATTAGTGTAATTGTGAGGTTCGGATGATGGGCATGACACAACAGCGCCGGGTGCCTTACATTAGGCGACAACTGATGCAGCCGGCGCTCTCGTCTAATTCGTGAGCATGATGAGCTGCAAAGCCAGGGAACGCAGCGTTTAGCTCTGAGTGCCCAACAAAAGCAGATTAACGAGTTTGACGACAACGGACGATGCGGGGATATTTGGCATATCGGAGGACATATAGGCCCAACGCAGTGTTTGATCGGCAGCGAGGAATGGCAAAGGGTGCCTTGTTTTTGGTGTCTACGAGGCCTTGGATGCAGGCCTGATTGAGGCGACCTGCATGGTCTGGGCTGCACCAGACTCTTTCGAGGTGACATCGTCTTGTCTCGAATGACATGACACTCGCCTAGCCTGCATTCCTCCCGAGAGCGAACAATGGCCTTGTGGGAGGAATGATGAAGGGGCAGGCGTCGCGCGGGGGGGAGGGGGCTTGATCTCCCGCGGAGCAGAAAAGAGCTGCCACTAGCGGCCGTCGGCTAAAAGCAGAGAGCCAAGATATGGAACGTCAAATAGAAAGCGGGAAATGACAAGAAGGACCTGTCAGGGTGGGCGGTTGCGTGTAAGCGATGAGTGGTTTTCCTGGTCACTGGTGATTTCCTATTATTGCTCATGGATTGATGGTGGCGGTCGAGGAATAAGTGCGCCGAGCCCATCCTCGGCACCCGCTCCCGACTGCTGGCACCCTTTGGTTGGAACACATCGGAGCAGGGCGGGCCGGGTAGGACAAAAGAAGAAAAATCGTCACGTCATGTCACCTGGAGCACGCGCAGAGAGGCGGAGCTGTCAGCTGCACCTCCCAGTGGCTCGAACGGCGGCCACGAGAGCAGGCGGCGGTTGTGAAGGGGACGCCCTGGGGCCCAAGGAAGTGCCGGTTTGGGTTGCAGAAAGCTGTCAGTCTGCGACAACCAGTGCATGGGGCTGGAGGCTAGGGTCCCAGAGCCAGCTGAGAGCGGTAGGCGCTGGCCGGTGCGAGCTGGTCCAGATTGATACTTGGGTTGAGCTATACCTCGGAAGTTCCCAGTGAGGCTTGCACTGACAGGAAATCCTGGGGTCGCGAATGGTGCTGGTTCATGGGAAATATCCACATGGCATGTTAGCAGGAAGCCTTTTTGCTTGCAGCTGCTAAGCGCCAATCTTGTACACCCACACACGCGTAACAAACTCTGGCATCAATATTGCCAGCTCAGTGATGCATGACGACAAGGTGCCTGCCCGTTCTTGGCGACCTGTCCGAGAGATGACGAAGGGACTGACCGCTGAACTTAGGCCCGTTTCAGAGAAATGGAGTGCCGGGCCCCTTGTCCCGGGTGGTATTTCCAGCCCAGGGGCTTGGGTGGCCTGCATTGGGTCCTGCCCATGCGCCTTGATTTTTTTTTCACTCAATCAGGGCCTGGCAAAGCAAGAGAAACCTCAGTACGTACCGTGTGGCGCACAGCTCTCCACCCGGACGCACATCGCCAGGGAGCTTGTTTGGTGGGTCATTTGTGAGGTTACGCAAAATTCATTGGCTGTCAGCGACCACACCCTTAGGTAGTCTTGGCATCCCGTCAGTCTTGCATCGAGTCAGCCACACTTCCCACGGGGATCCCTCAGGAGTGGAGGAGCGCTCCTTTTCAGGGGGATTAATGGGGTAAATAGCCCAACCTGAGAGAGCGGTCGTTGCGATACCTTCTTGCGCCTCAACACGGATAACATCAGTGCGTAACAGATCTAGTACGGATCACGGAGTTGGCGATACAATCTCAATGCATGATGGCTGCATTCTGCGGCTCGCCTCGGGAGATACCCAACGGCTGGTGCTGAGACCTGGGGTCGGCTGGCATGGCATGGTCTACACTAAGAGCCAGATGAGAGACACGAGGCGCGTCGACCCGAGCATTTGGCGGAAAGCCAAGACATGGGGAAATGGAGCAGATGCATGGTTGGGACACAGGACTATTGGTACGCAGTCCCGATCTCAGTGATCTATGTAGTTATCGTGGTGGTGGGCATCGGCGCTGGTCCTGCACCATCAGCAGCATGTGCGAATTGCCGATCTGCTGCGGGTCGGAATAATCCCCTCTATGGAGCAGGTATCTTCGCAGTAAGGCTGATGCGGTTGGCGAAAAAGGGCCAAGCCACAGGTAGCATTTATGTCGAATCTCCATCGTCACCATGGCCTGGACCAACTCGGGAGGAGGCTTGGCTCCCACCTAGCTCAGCCCTCAGCTGTCGGCTAAACCCCATCTTCAGCAAGATCAACCGCGGATCCAGCATCGATTGGGCTTGGGTCACGCGAATGGGGTTTAGTGGAGAGCCCTAGAATGGTTGACCATTACGAACCCAACCAAACCGATTAATCAACTGTCACAGCAATTATCCAGTCAGCAGCGAGTTTTGCGATGCGGTTCTGGACTAGCTGACGGGGACTTTCCATGTCGTCAACTCGGGCTGCCCGGATGCCGATCGGGTCGTGTTCACAATGGGGGAAATGATTTGAGTGGGAGATAGAGTAACCTTATTTCCCGTAAACATGGCATGAAATTGGGATGATGGGTGCTGGGGACGACGGCATCGCTGTTTGCTCGTGGGGCGGTAGTTACGGGAACGAGGCATAGGAAATTGCTAGGGTTGACAATACGATGGTTACCGGAAACAAACATCAAAATCAAATGACCAGCGACGGTGTGTGAAGGATGCAGGAAGGGGCACGCTTGGCGATGCAAATGAAGCTGCTGGGTGTTTATTTCTCTTGTTGTTTGGTGCGGACAGCACATTAATTAATGACATGATAGGTAGCAAAATCTCAGGGTGCACCTCATCCCGCTTCTGTTTGAGATTTCGAGGGCAGCCAGGGCTTCTGGCAGGCGACTGGCCCGATCTGATGGGACCTGGACTGGGCTACCCGAGGCTTCCTACAGGACACGCATGGAAGCGGACGCCATATGCCACACAGTGCATACGTAACCCGGGCGCTTCCACGTTCGATGGATGGGTGCTGCCGTGATAGATCTAGACCTGGACCTGGATGCTTTCTTGGCTGCAGCGAGCGAAAGAGGGAGGAATGCCGAAGTCCGCAGGGAAAGTCTCGAAACACGACGGCCTCCGTCTTTCAGTTTGCGCGAGCAGAGACGCCACGCCACACCTGCCCGAATGACGATGCTAATAATATGGCGCGGATAGCTCTGAAAATCCTGGGCCGATTTGGATAGACGTTGGGCCAGGCGACCGTTTGACTGGAGCCCACTGTGTGTTATTTTTTCCCACTGCGCTGTCGTATTCTAGAGTGTCCAGCGTTCCAAGGTAATGAGTCTGGGGCTGTCAGTGCTGGGGAGCCCCCGTAAATTTCCTCTCGCTCGTAGCTGGGAAATGGAAGCCAAGGGGGGGGGCCTTCCAAGGCGAAGCCCCAAGCGCAGTGCAAAGACTCAAGCACGCTCGTCGATTGAGGGATCTAATGTCGGGGGATCCAGGTCTGTAAAACGTGTTGAGCGGACGTGCGTAAATAATGCGCTGCCGAGGGACCGATGGAGCGCTGCGTTGGTGCGCTGACCGCCGCGCTAGGAGTACCTGACGCACTAGCCACAGTTCTTGCTTCTGTGCCTGACTGCTGTTTGGTACCTGCAGCTGCTGTCCGAGGCATGAGCCCGTGAGGTCACTTACCTTGTGTGAGCCAGGGTGGGACCCCAAACAAGCCTCATCTGCTCTTGCCTTGTTCGGACTCCCCACACCCCCAACTCATTGAACCTAGCTCCCGGCATTCTGTACACCCTCACACCCCTTCAACTTAGACGGTGCGAGCGAATTGGTGGATCATGCCCCTGGATCGTCCCCCTCACCCAATCACCCAGGATCACCACCAACCCTGCAACTGGGCCGAGCCCTCTCCATGCGGCCCGGCCATGCTGCTACGTCGAGTCTCCGTCCGTTCCTTTAAACAGAGTCGCTCGCCCCGTCTCGATGCCAATCTTTCCCCTACTCCTCACCCTTCAGAGTCTCAGTCGACCACATCCAGGCCCGACCACTTTCTTTCTGCTGCCACTCTTTTTGTTGCGTGTCTATACACTGCAGTCCACTCCTTTTTGCCAAACGCCGCTGGTTCGAACCGCTACTCAAATACTCGTCGATTCTCCTCATCCTCAAGGTCCTTTATCCTTAGATCATCGACTCTCAGCTACGGTCCATACCAACGTCACTCTTTCCTAAACCAACACATCGGACCTAGTCCACTCTACCATCGCTACCCCAAAGGAATCCTTGACGGATCCTACCCCAGCAGCACTGCTCGTTCCAGACTGGTTCTGAAACCGCCCAATCCCACAAAACACACTCAAGGTATGTCTACTAAGTGTATGGTTGCACATATCTTTGAACATCAATGTCTTCCTACGTACCTTGCACACCTTGCATTCCTATGTTCGGCTCGAAGACATCTGGTCTCACCAGAGTGCTCCAACACTGTCCACTTACACCGCCTCGAAACTATTTACACGGGTGATGGATTCTGTACCACTCATTCCTCCAATGAACTGCACATTCGAAGAATATCCTGACCTAGTCAAGTGATATGGGCTTGTCACTTATAGAAGCGCACCCGTTTGCATGCCATCACTCTTCGATCCTCAACTGACCCTCTTAGTCTATCTTTTTCAGTCAAAATGAAGACCGCCGCTTTCCTCGCTGGTACTGGCGCCATCCTGGCTGCCGCAGGCCCCATTGACAGGCGTGCCATGGAGACCGAATGGGTCACCGACTGCGTCACCGTTTACGTGACTGCCGGCCAGGAGGCTCCTCAGGCCACCAACGTCTACGATGTTCCCGCCGAGCCTGCTGCTTACACCACAGTCTGGGTTGAGTCTCAGCCCGAGACTACTTCTCAGGCTCCTGTTGAGTACACTACCGTGTGGTACAGCGAGAGTGAGTCCTCTAGCACATCTACGGAGGTTGCTCAGGCTACCAGCGCCGCCAATAACTATGGTTATGGCTCCGGCTCTGACAACTCCGGCTCTGGCTCTTCCACCGCCAGCTCTGCTGCCCCCGCCAGCACCAGCGGCTCCGCCGGGGACTTTACCCTCGAAGGTGACTACCACGTCGTTATGACGAACTACCACAACAACCACCGTCTCAACCACTCTGCCCCCCTGGTTGAATGGGATGAAGATCTTGCCGCCGCTGCCAAGATCAGTGCTGCGGGTTGCGTTTTCGTCCACGATATGGAGTAAGAACAACAACTCAACGAACTCGTTACCTAAGCTAATACACTACTAGCCAACCCATTGGCGGTCAGACTGTCACCTATGGACAGAACATCGCTTCTTGGGGTTCCACTGATGCCCCCGAGGGTGCTGAGAACAAGTATGGTGCTATTTCTGTCACCAACCAGTGGTACAACAGCGAGGTCGAGAACTGGTCCTTCTACGACCAGGCTAACCCCCCCGCTGACATGAACATTGATCTCTACGGCCACTTCACTCAGGTTGTCTGGCAGGCTACATCCAAGGTTGGATGCTCCACTCAGTACTGCGCCGCTGGTGCCATGTACAGCTTCCCTGCTTACTACACTGTCTGCAACTACCTGAGCGCTGGTAAGTCTCAAGTCCCACAGCCAAACACAGCAATGCTAACATAATCCAAGGTAACTATGGTGGCGAGTATGGCACCAACGTTAAGCCTTCCAACTCTGAAGTCAAGTTCCACAGCGTCTAAACTCTATTCTCGATTATTATAGAGTAGATGGACATCGTCCTCGTCTTTTGAAGAATAGTCACAATTTTTGGGGCTGGACACAGCAGCTGCTGCCTGTGCACTAGGCGTTGCTTGGAGATTGAGATCGAGATATGCCATCTGATGCCGATTCTCAGCTGTATGTTATGCTATGGTGTACTTAACGAAATCTTTTGCCAAAATCTGGATCACTGGGTTATCTTGTCATGGACTTTCACACAACGCACGATGTTCTCATGACTTGGCATCGGATGGAACTGACGCGAATGGAGCATGAAAGGAGGATATGAAAACATGAACCTTGTGGTCCGGTACATAGTATCTTTTCGTTTCTTTCCTTCAGCTTTTTGGTGATCATCCGTCTGGTTTGGCTGCGAGAGAGCTGGATGGACGAGCCATTTAGGGGTTGAAGGTTTTATTAGGGCTAGGTTACGGGGGGTATTGTATTCATTTGCATGGAGCCGAAAGCTATAGATCCAATTGTGACATTTTCTCAATTATATCTCATAAGACGTGACAAGAAATTCCTGCGAGGTGGTTTGGTTGCCGAATGCGTTGCCTAATACTCATTGATCCAAAGTAGCCAGCCCAGTATGAATTGTGCTGAATTATTCATGTCAACCGTATTTGCAACCTGGAGGGCCTTGCTGTTAATCAAGACACGGTCAAGGCCACTGATTCGCACATACACTGGTGACATCAAATCGGTTAGTCAAGCCAGGACTGTGGGTGGCAATCAATAGAACAAACAAGATTGTATTTAATGTAAATGTCAAAAATAGGATTAGCTAGATCGACTCCGCTCATCCCCGCTTGATGATTGGGTCTTTTCGGATAGTTTATTTGTGAATGAGGGCGGCAAAAGGGGCTTGTATGAGCCCAGGGAGATATCCTTCTCAACAACATATTGATCCATCTCGACACCCACATATGCCTTCCCGTCATAGCCCATATATCTGCCAAAACTGAACGCCTGATCCTTCCAGCTCGAAGAAGGCCTGCCATCCCTGACTGCGCGACTTGGTGCGACATATGCAAAAATAGACGCGGCCGAAGATGGAAGCCGCGGTAGGACGTAGAGTGATTCCGGAAGATAAAACGCCAACGCAATCAAAATGTCAATAGCGAGCGCTGTTATTGCAGTGATATATGCGGTGTTGTCCATGAATATGCGAGTCTCCTCGATGCGTCGCGTTCCCATAATTGGCGTCTTGTCTTCTGTAGGTTGCAGGAGATCCGTAATGGTGCTTAGATATGCAGGGAAAAGCCGTGAATATACCCTCCGTATAGATGGTATCAGGGTCTCTGGATCTGGGACGGGGGAGTTGGGATCGAGAAAGTCGCGCGACTTTGTGTCCAGGTAAAGAAACTGCGAAAACCAACCTTTCGTCGTGTTGGTGTCGGTCCATGCGTGACCAGAGCCAGAAATAAACTTGTTAAAGGTCGCAAAAAGGAGATCCAGGTATTGGGTTGAGTTGTAATAGTTCAAACTCGACTCCATCTCACCAATGCGTTGGTATCCAAGCACATAGCCTTCTCGATTGATAGTAGTGTTGAACATGGCGGTTTGGAAAATTGGCTGGCACTTGGCATAGCTCGTCATAATCGTGTTGTTATCTACTAGACCTTGGGGAGCCCTGGCCCATCCAAAGGAAATATCAGGACGGCAAAATGAGTAATCTCTGACGTAAGTCATAAATGGGATGCTATAGGACATGTATGATGCTTCCACTTCTTTGTCAATATCCGAACCAGCAACATCCAGCACAAAATTGGTTAGAATGTCCTTGATCGGGTCAATACATGAAAGGTTGTATTGATTCGGTAAGGCGGAATAAGGATTGGACCAAAGGCGATGGGATGATGCCAAGTATGATGTGCAATTGATATCGGTTCCGTACCCTCTAGTTCTCACTGTATACTCGTCGCTGGTGCTACTCTCATTGAGTTCAGTGATATCCAATGGCTGAAAGTAGAACTCAGTTGTCGTCCACGGAGACAGTTGTGAGCCGTAGGTAATGTTGGCTAAAGCCATGTACATAGCGCCCGTCTCGTAAAAAAAGTCAGTATTCTCCGAAACTATTCCGAGGATTACCGATGAATTCAATCGTGATTGGTTTAGTGGCTGAAAATCTTGAGCATAATCAACTGCTACAGGGTGTTCGTTGAATAATGCGCTCAGCCCAATCGCCAGTACGTTTGCGAGCAGTGCAGCAAAGCAGAGGAGTGATAGCAATAGTTTTCGGGCGGTAATTGCTTCGAATAGAGCCAGCTGAGGCGGCACTGAGGTATATTTGGCCTCGATGGACGTAGCTGCCCGTGACTTCCCTTTCCAAAGATCCTTGAAAGGTTGGAAAATGCACATAGTCCGGGCGAGGAGTATCCAAAACGGCTCGACAAGTGTGGCGAAGATTGTTGGGATATAGTTCTCTAATATTTGCAACACCTCAAAATTATTCGAAGGGCGCTTTAGACCTAAAATATTGAGGATTTAGTTCTGAAAACATGGTTAGAATGAGAGCCCTAACTGTTATTCTTGCGTTCTGTTTCCTTGAAATATGAAAGAACAACAACACCGGCGGCGAAGATTGCGGCCAAGGCGATCCCGGTGCCTCTTCGCAGAATCCAGGGCTTGACTGGCTTGTAGTATGGCTTTGGTGCCATGCCTTCCTCCCCATCTAAAGGTACTGCGTTTCTCTGCATCACCAAGAGTTTATTACACTCTGATGAACAATCGACGGCTATGTGAAGCTTGAACTCACCAAGGGCCTGTTCTATAAGATCCTCGTTCGCTGTGTCCATAGGCTGAAACAACTTTGTTGCCTCTGGACTATTGTGAGCTAAGTCGATGAAGCCACCAATAGACGAGGGAATATGGCCCAAATTACACGATGAGGGCTTTACAGCGTAACACAGGTAGCCAATAACACAGGCGCCTAGCAACAGGAGTATCTCTGAAGCGATCGAAAAAGCCCTGACAACGATGATACCTGTTAAAAGTGTTTCCAACTCTGCTGCATCATTCATCGTCGTCGTCGTCGTCGTTTGGTTCACCAAACGAGTCGAAACCGCGAGACTGAACCACTGTTGAGTAGCATCCTGGAATATACTTTCTAGTATAGACGCCTTCGAAAACGTGTTGATGTCAAAATCACGCCCCAAAAGTGCATACCGAAATATGCTCTCCAGTTGGGATGCCTGCGCGCTTGTAGTTGGAGGATTAGGATAAAACGCATCTGAATAATCCAGACCGGCGGAAGCGCCGGAGCCACGAGAAGAAGTTATTGGAAATGAAGCGACGTACGAGACGTTGTTGAATTCATCCGGCCCAAGAATACTTCGCTTTGACAATGGTTCTATCGAGTCGCTAAAGGGTTCCAAGGTCTTCGAGTCAACTGTAACCCTAACTTGCTGTTTGTAATATGATAGCTCACATTGTATCGCTGTGAAGTTGAATTCGGATGAAGTTGTGTTTGTTGGATCTACTGGGTTGATCCATGAGATCAGCGCCGAGTAGGAGATGTCGGCGAAATATCTAGTCTGGGAGTCACTATAGCAACCCCAATCCCTGGTTCCACTTTTTTCCCCAGCGTGTTATCGCTATATTCGACTTTGGGCCATGGTTTGACTCTTTGGAGGAATGTCGTGTTCAGGGGACAGCCTCGATGCCCTGTGAAGTTATAACCTATCTCGCCATAATTCTGAACTCCTGAATAAGAGGTTTTGACAGGCAAGCAGCTGGTTTCAGTCCACAGCTTAGTTGTTTCGGCAGTCCAATTTGTGCTTGCTGAAGACGCGGTAGTATTGTCTTCAAGATAGAACGGGAGGAGTGCATATTTGCTAGTCGTAAAAGCGGGGTATGATTGGTTCAGGATGCCGATAGAGTATGACATTTGGAGATAGCGTGTCATTTGAAGCTGGTCATTTGGTGAAAGAAGCTGAGATCTTGCGGCAACTGTTGTTGATATTCTATGCGAGACAGCCGATTCGCCGAACAGCGAGCTTTGTAGCGGGGTTAGGACCCATAGAATAAGTATAGCAGCACTTCCGGAGAAGAACACCGGCCAGTGCCTGCAGGTAACGTTAGCATGGTCACGCCAGGGGCAGAAAAAGATGGGAGTAGCTGACCTGAGCCTTGCGGCTCGCGCGGGCACAACGGCAAGGAAGTATGATGAGTAATCTAAGAGAATGGAGTTCTTGGCAGTTGCTCCTGTGGGCTTGGATAGCTCAATCCATGGCTGCACTCGCTTGACATCCAGGTCAATCCAATTCCATAAAAGGCTGAAGAAGGTGGCAAGAATGGTAGGAAGATAGGTGTAAGAAAACGATACAGGCCCAGGTATGTCGTCGAGGGATGAGTAAAACGCTAGGCCACCCTTGCTGGAGCTACGCTGAGCAAGAACTTCAATACACGCGAATAAAAGTAGCGACAGCACCAAAACGCTCAGGAGCAGCGGCCTCCTGAGTGACAGTGGCCTCCAGTCTCTGGGTTGTGCGCGGTTCGACGGCGATTTGCCCTGGGGAGCCTCATGATAAGAGCTAGCGGTACTTTTCGGCGGCAAGGGACTCTGGCTTCTTGGATGTAGGAATGTTGTATCTTCTTCCATGGTGTGTGAAGTCAAGGCCAAGCAGATCCCGCGATGCGTTCTGGTGAGCTGGCAGTGACATAAAGCAATACAATACAACGAGTTCCGTCAGCCAGCGACGACTGGGGATATCTTTCAGGACCGTTTTTTAGCCTGGGGCTGGCCCGCACCTTAAATGTTTCGAGTCAGTAGGACCGGGGGGCCATGTTGGATCTGTTGGTCGTGTTGCCTATGCATGTTGGCTGCATTGGTTCAGCTTCGCAACGATAATTATAGCACTTCCCCACTGGCTTTTGGTTTGAGCTTTGCCTTCTGGACACTCTTGAGTATAAACAACGACCTTGCGCGACTATACCGCCATAGCGAACCTACTTTTAATCTCATCTAGAACATTTATCTCTCTTTTTGACGATTTCATGATTCGCAGGCAATACGGCCCCGGCCTACATCATCAACTGGGGAACTCGTTTTTAACGCTTCTAAGCGCCCACCCAAACAAGCGCCCATCTGCACGTCCAAAAATAGAACACTTTGACGAATCATAGCAGCTCTCGCATGTTAACCCCATTTTCGTTGTGCAGGGATTAGTTAAGCATATTATTCCCCCAACCACCTCGCATCTCAAGCGAGGGACTTGGCTAATTGACACCGCCTCGACACTGGTGCCTGAAGGATTCGTTGTGTCTTTTGGTCCATTTCTTTTGAACTCAAGCTGGATCTCATCTAATAAACTTTTTTTTTTGCTTGCTCTGGCCCGTCACGAGCGAAATCAGCAGATAATGAATGCTACACCAAATCGCGCGGATGAAAACAACACTCGCGCCAGGGAGCATCCCTGATCTGCAGTGCTAGATCACCATCTCAACATATGACAATCATTGCAAATTTTTCACACAACATGCTCAAGGAACTTGACCGTTTGCCTATATACGGCTAGGCTATACGCTCGCCTAGGATAACGTCTGACTGTCTTGCAAGTATTCCAACACCTGACAGACTACGCAACAAAATAGCGTTAATGGCACATCAAAAACAGTTTTGTAGAGGGACAAACGAGGTGGAGAAGAGCTAATAACCCCCGACCAATACTGATGACAATGCGCCGTCAAGTTTACAGCACACTCATATAAACCAAGCGGCCCTACGGATAATGACGGTAGTATTTAACGCAAGATGGAGATTATGACCGTTGAGAGACTCCTTGCAACATCCATTTCGCAGGCTCGCCTTGCTACTTGCATATCCCCTCACAGCACCAGACCCACATACTACTTTTCCCTCTGCCTTGTCGATACTCCCGTGATAGCCCCGCTCCCTGAGCAATCTATTTATCCAGTTATGTATTGGAAGGCTGCTCTGCTATCATCATGTTCTCTTGCCTAAATGTCATTCTATTGGGCATGTGGTGCCTGGAATTAATGAAACGACTCCTCAGTATCTATAAACTATTCACTATCCTCCGGAGTGTTTTAATTAGATTCATTTACATGTCCATACTTGGAGTTACGCCCTCCTGTGTCACATTCTTCTTGCTTTCGCGTCAAATCAAGCACGGTGCTAGCCGAGATGTACTACACAAACCCCGGTGATTTTAATAGACCCCACAGGATCGGAAGCTCCTCATTAATGTAAATGTACTTTCATCTCATCTTTGGTTTGTTCCTGCTATGAATTTGTAAATAGTAGAAATCTGTTCAGGTTGCTATGAAATGTTTTTGTTCTTTGGAACCAATAGTAGCCCGAATTATCACCATGAGAAACTCCCAAGTAGGCCACCGAGTTAAACATAATGAATAGATTGCAGATCCCAGGTCATTCTTCTGCAGGTGAGATAGTGCTACAAGGCAGTTCAGGGCACACGGGTAATATAAAGGACCCCACCCCCTCCGTCGATTATACCTTGTCTCTTCATCAATCACCAAACACTATAGATTTTTGCTTGGGTGTCCAGATTGCGCTATTAGTGTCGTACCATTCATTGTGTGCTTGTGTTAGTTAGCATAGCGTGGCAGTTATGGAAACGTAGCGTCCAGGGGAAAATACGTTTGATCAGTCCCGTTAAAAATTATTTTGGTCTTACCACTAACATCTCAATAAATGAAATAGTGGGCATGAGGATTCTTCATCGTCAACAAGCATAGGGACAAGGAGATCACCAGGGAGTGACATCTACAAAAAGATATAAGTGATAATACAATCTAATAGTATCCAGTAAAATAACCAAACGCCTATCCATTCATTCGTGTTCCCGTGCTTGATTCGCATAAATACATCGAAAAGCGACATCTGTCTCGTCAGCCCATTCCAAGCAAAATCTACCACATGCGTCGTTGGTAATATGCAGGGTCTTCTGCTTGCCCAGACCTTCTCAAGTCCTGCTTAATCATCTTTCGTCGTTGCGCCGCAGTGAGTGGCTTTGTGCTCTTGGTTCCAAGGTTGGGTCGGCCAGCGGACTTCTTCTTCTCCTTGGCCTTCTCCTCCGCCTTCTCCTGGATCATCTTCTCCTTCACCTTGGCCTTGAGCGCCTCCACGATGTCAATGTTCTCCTTCTTGGCATCTTGGCTGACTTCAATGTCCATGTCCACCTCCGCCTTCTTCATAACCTTTTGGCTCCCCTGGGCTTTGGGCTCGGCCTTCTCTTCAACTCGCTGGCTTTGCTCCTTCGCCTCCTGCTCAGCCTCGCTTTCTACTACCACGATTGTTCCATCCTCTAGTTTAGTAGTCGTTTCGCGAAACCTCTCCGGGAGGTACGCGTGTGCGTAGGCTGATGTCGTCACTCGTTGGGGTTGTGCACCTGCTGGGATCCCCCTTGGTTGGATTGCGACGCGCAGCTGGCCGAGTGTGCGTTGCTGTATCACGTAGCCGCTGATGAAGAGCGCGAATGTGCAAAGAATAACTAGAGACAAACTGTGAGCGAGCTGCTTTGGAATGCGGCTACATATGGAGATGAGAAACTCGAAGCATACTTATGAGACCCGAGGCGACCACCTGGATTTGTCCTGATGTAACAAGAAACTTTGCCATATCTAACGGCGTTAAATGACGAAAATTAGATAAATGATAACCCAATGACGAGTTTAAATGCAATTTACCACGCAGGAGATGGTTTCTTGTCTGTTCGTCGTCATCATGGCCATCATGCACGGAGCTTGGAGGCGGAGTGTTTAGTGCCGTTGACCAGGCAACAACAATCTTATCTCTGCGCCGGCCCCAGCTTTTCTTTCCTCAACACCAAGATCGAGCTACAACCCCCACCATCAGTAACATCACTCTGATCCGCCGCCATCTTTGCGCAGCGCGACCGCCACAATGTTCAAGCCCAAATCCGACACCATCCACGCCGATGCGCGTCGGTTTCTCGACGAGCGCGGGTCCAGCGCCTCCCTCGCGCCCAATGGCCTTAACCCAGCAACAATTATGGAAAAGGCTGTAAAGGATCGCATCGTCGACTCGTATTTTTACAAAGAGCAGTGCTTCGCGCTCAACGAAGCGGACATCGTCGATCGCGTGGTGGAGCACGTCAGCTTCATCGGTGGCACACACGGCGCGACCCAGAAACCCAGCCCTTTTCTCTGCCTTGCATTTAAGCTCCTCGAGCTTGGGCCCAGCGACGCGGTCCTGCACGAATATCTCCAGTACGGCGGCGAGGCGTTCAAGTACCTGAGAGCGCTGGCTTGTTTCTACGTGCGCATGACTCGGCAGGCGAAGGATGTGTATACGCTGTTGGAACCGTTCCTCGAGGATCGACGAAAGCTAAGGCGCAAGGGCAGGGCTGGGACGTCGTTGACGTTCATGGACGACTTTGTGGATGACTTGCTCACAAAGGAGCGAATCTGTGCGACCAGTTTGTGGAAGATGCCGACACGAGAAAATCTGGAGGACCTGGAAGTCTTGGAGCCCAGAGTCAGTCCCCTTGGCGACATTGACGACCTGCTGGAGGAGGAGGATGACGATGAAGCAGACAAGGAAAATGGCACACGAGAGGAGTCTGGCGAGATCTCGGACAGAGATGAAATGGATGTGGATCGCGACGAGAGATCCAGAAGCAGAAGCCAAAGTCGAAGTCGAAGTCAGAGCCGAAGTAGGAGCCCAAGCCGAAATCGAAATCGAAGTCGCAGTCGCAGTCGCAGCCGTAGTCGGTCACCTTGAGTTTTGGGTCTGTAATCCAATGGAACCAAACTCAATAGGCGGACTTGCCTACTCACTACAATTGCCTAGTATTTTATCCAGACGTCTCCCTCAGGAGGCAGTCATATGGACAATTGGTACAAAAGGATTTTTTGCGCCACTTTGAAGGCTACTATCACTTGGCCCTTAGTTTCTGACAACCCAGCCAAGTAGACCTTCGCCACTAACGAAATGCCGCTGTCAGAGCACAATAGTGGTGATCAAACCCGACCACCCGACGGGAGAGGCTTACCTTCAACTGAGAGACAAGGAGAGGGTCAAGTCCGTAGCCACAAACGTATTCATTGAAGGTGGCAAGCAGATTGGCGAATTGGGTACAAAATATAATTAGAGTATGAGACAAACAAGGTACAATGTCACACTTCAAATACCATTCAGTCATCAAATGAGATTCTATACAATACCATGCCGTTAATCATTCATAAAGTCACATATATTCCATTACACAGCCACGGCCTCCTTGAGCTTCTCAGCCAGAAGAAGCACTCTGCGATCGTCCCAGTACTGTCCTATCACCTGCAACCCAGCCGGGAATCTGCTCCCCTCAACCTTGGCAGGTACACTCA
The DNA here is from genome assembly GCA_013406985.1 of Calonectria crousiana. Taxonomy (NCBI): domain Eukaryota; kingdom Fungi; phylum Ascomycota; class Sordariomycetes; order Hypocreales; family Nectriaceae; genus Calonectria; species Calonectria crousiana. Next base: position 441,588 of record VTGD01000010.1, on the reverse strand, counting down.
CGGCAGGTAGCCCTGCAAGGCTTGCTGGAACTGTGAAGACATCATTCATATACACGTCCACACTGTTCTGGCCCTGAATCTCGTCCAGCCGAGGAGGGAATGTAGGGGCCGTTGGGCAAAGGATAAAGTCAACCTGCAATGGGCCACGCTTGTCCTCCATGCCGGTGGCCTCGGCCATGTCGCTGAGATCGAACTGCTCAGGCTCGTAGAGCGGGTTGTCGAGCCTGAAGACCCGATCAAAGTCCTTTTGCACCATTCGTCGAACCTTTTGCGCTTGGATAAAATAGTTATCCATAGCTTCAGAACTAAGGCTATACGTGCCCAGAAGAATTCTGCGCCTCACTTCGTCGCCAAACCCATCGCCACGGGTTTCAGTGTACAAGGTCTCGCCGACAGCATCACGACCTTCGCCCCTGACACCATATCGAACGCCGTCGTATTTGGCGAGATTTGAAGAAGCCTCCGCAGGGGCAAGAACGTAGTAAGCGCAAAGGGCCTCCTTTGTTGAGGGTAAGGAAATGGGAACAAGCTGGGCACCGAGGGATTCGAGTTTTGAGGCAGCGGCAATCCATGCTCCACGGATTGAAGGCTCAAGTTCTGAGATGTTGTACTCTTGAGGTATGCCAATGTTGATGCCGCGGAGGTTAGGGAGGGTAGTTGGAGATTCCTTTGAGCAGCGCTGTCGGGAGGTTACTGGTAATGATGTCGGATCATTGGGGTCGTGCTCTTTATAAAGACCAGTCCCAAATACAATATCATGAATGGGCTTGACTTCATTGGCCAAAAACCCAACAGTGTCCAGGGAGTTGGCATAGGGCACCACGCCAAAGCGAGAGATCATGCCATAACTAGGCTTGTATCCCACAGTGCCTGTATATGCCGCTGGCAGCCTAATTGACCCTCCAGTATCCGTTCCAAGGGATATATCGGCATCTCCCAGCTTCACGGCCACAGCACTGCCGCCGGAGCTCCCACCGGCCGAAACCTCTTCACCCTCAGCAGCCAGTGGATTCTTTACCACGCCATGTGCAGAGTGCATAGAATGAGATCCCATGCCAAACTCATCCATGTTTGTCTTTCCAACAACAGTGGCCCCACGGGCGCGCAGCTGTCGGACAATGGTAGACTCAAATGGAGAGGGGTGGGATGAGAGAATGTGGGAGGCGCATTGTGTTGGGAAATTGGCAGTCGCAATATTATCCTTGACGGCGAGGGTAAAGGGTTTTGCGTCATCACGAAGGGGAATACTAGCGGGAGTGGGGGGATTGGAAGTAGGTTGGTCTATTCCATCGAGTTAGCCATCGAGAGTCAATAACTGTGTCATGCGAGGCATACCACTGCCAACAAAATGGTTATAGCCACTCAACGAGCGGCATAATATGGGCGTCAATTGCACACGAAATGCCATTTGACGAGAGATACGGCTGTCTGTACAGGGAGAAGAAGCACCCAGGGCCAAGCGGCGCATCAGAGCCGCACTCATCGTGAATTAGTCACCATGTAGCAGCTTGGACTTGGTAGTTGTAAATACAATTACCTGACCAAGCTCCAAAAAGTTGATCTGCGAAAGCGGGATGTCTTATCGATAAGGCTCAGGCGCGTTCAGCAGGCAGCCAAGGGTCTCCATCCAAGCTCCAACTTCACCATGACATTCGCATAGCTCAGAAAATAGCATTTTCCGGTCCCCAATAAAGAACAGACACGAATATGGCGTCAAAACGAGAGTTTGACGACGCCGATGAGAGCGAAGCTCACGAGCCCCAGCCTAAACGCCCAAAGAAGCACAACGCGAAGTCGCGACAACATCAAAATTCCAACATCGATCCTACCTGGGGCCAAAAATATGTATTTTCAGGCAACGACTACGGCACTACAATACCCGTAGGTGAAGAGGATGACTTTGAGGATGATGCGGATGCTATGGCATACTTGAAATCTGTGAGGTAACGTCTCCCTTCCACTCCAAATCCCCCATACCCTCTTGTTCTGTCTTTGCTGAAGATTTCGTCCCCCTAGCAGAGCGCATATGCTGACATGGTGAGTACTCTAGACAAGAAGCCAACGGAATCCCCCATTTGCTCGTTGCCCCCAAAGTCAAATTTGGGCCGCAGCTGCCTGCTGATTTCCAGAGAGAAGGCGGTTCAAATCCCAACGATGAAGACGACGAGCCCATTGATAGAAGCATCTACGACGATGGCACCGGAGACATGCGAGGCTATTACGAGGATGGTGCATATACCGCCATGCCGGAATCCTGGGAAGATGAGCAGTGGGAAGAGCAAGGTGAGGAAGATGAACTCGACGAGGAGAAGGCTCTGCATGAGGCCTACTTTGCGGCTGTCATGAATCAATACCTCCATCTCCGATCCGTTCTCAACTCGAGGCCACCGCGCAACGGCGCATCCCGCCTTGCTTCGTCGCAACCAACATGCGCCACCGGCTCTCAGCAATCCGCCATTGCGCTATGGTCTCGCATCCTGCGCGCATCCGATCCGCATCCTCTGCAAGTTGCACTAATGTCCAAAGACACCATCCTCCAGATCCTGCGAATCCTCCTGGGCGGCAAGTTCCTGCGTCGCGGATATACGCTCCCCGAACGAACAAGCCGTTGGATCTGGGCGCTGTTGGCTCGACTGCCTGAGAAGGGCGAGCTGAATTATAGCGAGATTGGATGGGTGCGTGATCTGGGACGGAGAGCTGTGCTGCTTGGTCGAAGTCTTGCGGAAATGGCAGCTCTCAGGGAAGAGCTAGCCGACGGGGGATTTGGTACCCACGAGGCCGTGGACGATAGCAGTACTGACTCAGAGGTGCTTGGTGAAGTCGAAAACCTTCCAGTCGAGGGCGAGGAGAGCATAGACGGCCACGATGATCAAGACAGCACAGAAGAATCGCCACAAGCCACCAAGGCAGAGGAGCTACCAGCCAATAGCGATGCCGAAGAAGGTGAGATAGAGGAGGAGAAAGAAGAGGGCGAGGATGAAGACGAGGAAGACGTGGCCATGGATCTTGAATCAGATTCTGAGGCCGAGGATGGCGAGACCACAGAACAACCAGAAGATCTTCAGGATGCGAAGGCTCGTCTACTAGCACAGCTAGACAATGCTCCATCCGAGGCCGAGTTGCGAGAGGAACAAGAGCAAGAAGCCGCCAAGGAACGATCTCGAGCCAACCTCCGAGCGACGTTGAATATGATTCTCACGGTCGCTGGTGAGTTTTACGGACAAAGAGACTTGCTCGAGTTCCGTGAGCCGTTTGTAGGTATGTAAGTATGCGTGTAAGTAGATCCGGTTACAGTCACGAAGTCGATATCAGGGGTTTAGTCTTGCACACATAAATTGTATAAGTAAAAATAGCTTCATTTCTCGTCATCCAGCCGACGAGTCTTGATCCATCAGATGAAATGATACTTCATCCTTCATAATCCTACACCTAGCTTTGGAGCCCATGTATGAAACGCCGTGCGCCAAAGATCAAAGTGTGCTGCACCAGCATACACATATAACAAAACCGTAAAAATAGACACGAACAGAGGTCAATGGCCTCAAAAAGGATAGCCAAAGCACTCATTTAGTGGCCAATATCCATTTCTCCCTCATCAAACACGAGGAACTCGGCATCCTCAAAATCGGAGCCGCTCTTGTTCTCTTGACCGACGCTCCTGAGTGGCACCTTCTTGACTCGAGAGTGTGGAACAGCCATGATTCTGGAGTTGGCGGAGCTACCGGGAACGAGTGTGCGCTCATCCGCCTCGTTCTCCTCCTCGTCAAAAATGCGCTTGCGGGAGGTCTCATAGGAGTCGACGAAGGAGGACTCGGCACTGTCGGTACTCTCCTGGGACATGGTGAGCTCGGGGACAGAATCCAGCTCAGGGACCTCGTCGCTGTCGTGCTCAAACGCAGGCTGAGAGGCAAGACCGCCGACTGAGTTGATGCCGCAGAAGGGGAGGAGCTCCCTGTTAGACGCGGCCTTGGCGGGGGTGCGAACAACCGACGACTTGGTCGACACAGGGGCGCTGTCGGTCCACAGCTTAAAGGCGCTGGGACCGGCTGTCTTGTAGCCCTCGGGCACCGACTTGCGCACCCGCATGCCAACGCTCAGGAGGTTAGCTTGGACAGACGAGGGTAGCTCAGGCTGGCGAGCGGGAGCGGCACCGGCAGCATGAGCAGTGGCGCTACCGGACTTGTTGAAGAATGAAGTGATTTGGCGCTGGGAGGGATCCGCAGAGGCACCGGCGAACTGACGCTTGGTTCGAGGAGTGGACATGATGGCGAGGCTGGTATGAGGAAGCGAGATTGGGTATGTAGATGTAATGCAAATGGTGAAGCGAGTGTGATTGATTCAGGTCAAGCGCCAATGCGAGATGTGCAGCAAAGTGCCCAGATGGCCTGTCTCAATTGCGCTGGGTGAGATGACGTCGCAAACTGTCCAATATCTGGCTCGAAGGCACAAAAGCTAATTCACTGGCTGAGCAGCAAGCAACTGCACAAAAAAGAAGCAAGGCTGGAGAACAGGTATGCAATGGTCAGAGTGGAGAGTGTCTGAAGCACGGCCGATGACGTTGGCGGCGGGCGAGGGGCCAAAAGAAAAACAACAAGCCAAGCGAGGAGGGGTTGCTGCAACTGTTGATGCGGAAACGAGGAGAGGCAACGGGGAGGGAGAAAGGAGTCAAGGAGATGAGCAGAGAAGCAAAGACCATGGGAGCGCCGCCGTTGCCAAGTGACCATGGCCCCAGCCAGCCAATCGCAGGAGCCCTCTACTAATCCTCAACCTAAAACAAGGAAGACCTGCAGGACCCTGTCAGCTAGCACACACGAAAGCGAGCGGAAATGTGGGGAGGCCCCGGACGCGACCCGACGCGGCGGGTTCGTGCCGCCTTCGCGTTAAGTGGTTTTCTTTTTTTTACCAAGGACCTTTTTTTTTTTTGGAAAATTTCTTAGTGGCCATGTCATCCAGACTAATCCGTATCGAGCCGCTAGCATTCCGCTGACTCACCTGCCGAGCCCAACCAACCAAACAAGCTCTCTCATGGCACAAGCTAGCCGTCGCCAAAAAAGCCGTTTTGGCTGCATCTGATAACCCAATCTCATTCCTGTAAGAGGCCGAGAATATAATGCACCGCGCAGCAAAAACAGGATTGACGCCCAATCAAGAGCGTCGAGCATGGCCCAGCCGCGGAAAATCTATTCCGCATTCTGGAAGTGGCAAAGTATGGATTTTCATCACGCATTTGCTCCGCAAGGCGGTCACACGAGCTTCCCAGCAGCTCACGCGAGTTGGGCCGCATACACTGTACGTATCACACAAAACCAAAGGTCTAGTCTGTGAAAAGCACACGATTTATTCGCATTGGAAGATCCGGGGAAGATCCAAGACATCATTCACCCTTGTCTTTGACTTTTCAAGGTGGATATCGCCATTAATAAATGCTACATCCGAGTCACATCACCAACCAACCGGATAACTAATCCAATCCTGGTCCCTATCGCTCTCGAATACCCCGGATTTTCTAGCGGACCAGCCTTGTCTCGATGCATGACATTTGGCGCTGCGAGTCAAGTAGTCTGCAGTCGGTTAGGCATCCAACACATCATTGACTCATCCCAGTATCGCCACCAACCCAGCATAAGCAAGTCTGTCAAGCCCCTAGGTCCTTACAGCTTCTTGCCAACTACCGAGTTAGCATTAACAAATCCGCTAGCCAGTCATTGGGTTTGGCCAGAGCAATACTACAACACAACCACACACATGAATCACGCACGGCATCAGGGATGGAGAGCCAGGTCATGGAGATAGCAAATGTGTGGAAACCATCGTGAATTTCGCATAAGCACAGTGACCATCCTCCGCTACCCACTGCACCCGGGTATGAAGCGATCATCAACCAGCGGTTCCACGTCCTCGCGCCGGAGCCGGTCAACCCAGACCACCCAGACGCTCGTGAAGGCTTTTCTCCAGCTTTCCACCCATGCAGTGCTTTTTTTCCTTCCAGCCTCGATTCGACTCTTTGGTACAAGGCGCGCAACGGAAAAACAAAAGAAGAATGATGTGCCATGCAAGATATCCGGAGACCCCAAACGCCCCTATTCTGGGTGCCCCATCTTCTATCTGCAAAGAGTTTTTTGATTATGTTCGCAAGCTTGGTTGTCTATACGCCCATGTCGAGGTTGTTGTTTTGCAGATCCGAGATGACCACCATGAGATGAACCGTAAGAGTCATGACAACCAAAGGAAAGAAACCGCTGCGAAGCAGTTTACTTCCTTCGGAAAGAGCAGCCCTCAGTCAGGCGGGCCTTACCACCAGTGGGCTGGCAAAGCACGGTGGTGCAGCCCTGGCAGATGACAACGGTCTGGGCGTGCGAGAACACAGTGGTGATGGTGAAGCAGCCGGGGCACTTGACGTCCATGAAGAAGGATCGGGGAGCAGGGACGAGGGTCTGTAGAGCACATGATCGTTAGATGGGCTCGTCCGAGGCGGTCTGTGTCGGCAGCAGCTATCGTACCTTGAGCTTGTGCTTCTTGGCCTCGGCGGCCGCGGAGGGGTTGAGGAGATCAACGGCGAGAACCTGGATGGAGAGGAAAATTAGCAAATTTGCTCAATCGACATTCTGCGTGTCCCATGTGTTCGCTCCGATGTCCGTCGCATCCGTTGTCGAGTCCATCTTCCATCAGTTTGGTGTTTTCGTGACAGCCGAGCCCTGAAGGCACTTTTTTTTGCCCAATTTTCCCACACTTGTATGTCGCCATTCCATCGTTCATCGGCCATCGCCCGTCCATCGGATGTATCATAGAAATGCGGTCGCTTACCATCTTGACTGATTTTCCCGGTAAGAATTTTCTTGTCGAGTCTTGCGAGAAGAGGGGTGCGTGACGAAAACCGGTGGCAGCAGAGGCTGGGTGGGAGGAGGTGAAAAGATCGGTGGGCTTTGGGGGGATGGTCTTTGCCTGCGATCCAATTTTCGTCAAAAGCGGGCTAGCTAATAGGGTTTATCACGTGAGACCCTCAAAAATTGCCAGGTGCAAAGTGGTGGTGCTTGCGAAATGGCTAAATGTATAATTTTGCATAAGTGGGGTCGTTGCTTGTGCATATGTTATGTATTCCGCCGTCTCGGGCGCTAGAGCTACAGCGCTAACGTAACTCCAACAGGCAGTAACTTTGGGGCTTTATCACTTCAAGCAGGCCGCAACTGTTCCGACTGTTGCGAAGTCTGTCTTCTTTTTATTCAAGTTTTTGCATTCGCAAGTCGCATCCAACATGGCAGCCCCTTCGGATCAGCGCATCGCCGTCCCCATTGACGATCCCAACGCTGACACGGAATGGTTCGTAGTTGGCCTAAATTACCCCTCCACGGCCAAGCGCGCGAGCTCTAACCCCGCCATAGGAACGATATTCTACGAAAGCATGGTGTCATTCCTGAGAAACCCCCCAGCCCAACTCCTATGATTGAAGAGGCCATTCTCGAGGGACGAAGATTAGCACACGAGAACCGTCTAGAGGGGAAAGACTTGGATGAGTTGGACGAGCTCGAAGATGACGAGGAAGAGGCTTTTCTGGAGCAATACCGCCAGAAACGAATGGCCGAAATCAATAATCTTCAAAAGAAGGCACTCCACGGCAGCGTATATCCTGTTTCAAAGCCCGAATACCAACGAGAGATTACCGATGCCTCCGCAAACGGTCCCGTGTTTGTGAATCTCACATCCTCGATGGGAACAAACGTTGAATCAAGAGTCTTGACTGAGCTTTGGAGGCAAGCAGCCAAGGAATTTGGCGAGGTCAAGTTTTGCGAAATTCGAGCAAACCAGGCGATTGAAAACTACCCTGATCGAAACTGCCCGACCATCTTGGTATACAAGAACGGCGACATTGTCAAGCAAGTCGTGACGCTTGCGACTATTGGCGGCGTACGAACAAATATGCAAAGAATTGACGACATGCTTGTGGAGGTTAGCGCAGTTCCCGATTCAGATATGAGAGTAGTAAAAAGGAGGCGGGCGGCGGAGGACGCCGAGGAGGCACGCCTTGCAGGCAGTAGCATCAAGACTGGAACCGCTGGGAGGTCGAGGAAGGTTGACGACAGCGACGGTGATGACTGGGACTAAGCGGAGGAAACACAAAAGAAACTTTGTATTTGCGGTCAACTCACCTGCTTTGACAAGCCAGTAACACGCGGATCGCCAAACAACCCTGCTTTGGCTTCAATAATTCCCAACACCAACCTCCTCCATCGGCGCATCCGGCCCGATTTTTTTTCAGTGAGATGACCAGTCCTGAGGCCTGGAACGTTGCCACTAGAAAAAAGCAATGGACGTGATTAGAAACGCGGGTGAGAGCACACGGGTTGATGCCTAATAACGTCAAGATAGTCTCAGTCTATCTCCAATTAGGAGAAATGTTGACGAATCGCCGCTCTCAAGCGGTAGGGACCCCGCGCCCCGATATTACATCCGAGGATCCCGGGCAGCACCCAGCCTTGGAATGGCACGCCAACGGTGCGAATACGCGTCGATGCATTCTGATGGGCTGCTGGCATGCAGCACAACGCGACACTTCTACCTTGTGCTCCGTTCCTCGGGCCCTGCCACCTGCGTCAAGTACATTGACTTCCCAAGCCACCTCCCTCCTCCAGGGTTTTGATGGCACGTGCGCTTCGGCAAGCATGGGCAATGCGTTCTCGGTAATGGTGGGGCCGAACCCTGGTCTTTACATCCTCGTCGCTCTCGGCGTCACGCGCGTGTCGTCTTGAAGACCCCGTCGAACCCCTCTACTACTTTAACATCCTCAATCCTCCCACTTTGCTTCTAGTTTTGTGACAATCGTTCCAATTGAGACGCGTCTTGTTCTTACACCAATAAAATGTCAGAAGAGCCAACTTTGCCACGTCTACCTGGTGTCTCGTGGGATGAGCAGTCGCAGAGCTTCAGCAACAATCCCCGAAAACGCGTCCGCAACGCCCAAGGCGCAAAACACGCGCCATCTTTGAAGTACAACTCAAGCGACCCAGCCGTCTTCTCCAGCGATGATGATCCCGCTCTTGACAATTATGTAGAGGGTCGCCGGAAGAAGCGTTATGTCGGATCATGGTTCCAGCAGCAGCCTGCTTCATCAGAGGATTCGACATTTGGCGAGCCCCAACCCCTCCAAATCACCAAGCGGAGGCGCCCATTTACGCGACAGCCTGACAGTGGTGTTTACCTTGGGAGCGATGGCAATGAAAGCGATGATTTGATGGAGACCCTGGACATCCCCACTAAACCACGCCTGCCGCAACTTGATCGCCCAACGCAGCCTGATCGTCCTGCTGTGCGTCGAGTTTCACGAGTCTCAAAAGTTGAGCAGGCCGTCCGCGACAAGGTCCGTGCCTGTCTGGACCAAGGAGAGGAAACAATTGATTTTTGGTCCATGGGGCTTGAGGAGGTTTCCAATGACGCAATCAGCCCGCTCTCCCAGTTTGAGTGCATCCCAGTCGTCGCGAAGGATGTCGCTTTTGAACACAAAGACCCAGAGCTCAAGATTTATCTTGCCATGAATCGCCTTACACGGGTTCCTGGCGCCCTCTTTGATCTTACACATCTCACCATTCTTAGCCTTCGAGGCAACAAGCTCACGGAGCTTCCTCCCGCAATATCAAAGCTTCAGAGCCTCACTGAACTTAATGTCTCACAAAATAGACTTCGTCATCTCCCGATCGAACTGCTTGATCTCTTCAGCGCAAATAGCAAGCTGCACACTCTTGTCCTGCATCCCAATCCGTTCTGGCAGCCCGAGAAAGGCGCCGAAGTAGAGGAGAAGGACGAGCCTGAGGCGCAAGCAATGAAGCCAGTTCTATTCGAATATGATCTGGATATTGAAGACGCCTCTGTTCCGCAGCTTGTCAGCAGGTCTCTGGGCCGCTCCCCCCTCCAGCTCATCAACACCAGTGGTCGAATATTCTCCGACTTCAAATTCCCCTCAGATTATAAATGTCATGTATTGCCCATCGATACTGGCAAAGATAAATCTAGCCTTCGAAATCTCCAAGGGGCCACTCGAGTACCAAGCCTCGTCGAAGTAGCTCTACAAGCTTGCTATCAAAGCGCCCATCTTCCCGAAATGGGTCCATATATTCCAGAAGGCTTGTCGCACTTGCGCGAGCTCCTTGAGCGCGCATTGCGGCAAAAGGAAGCTGGTGGCACTGTATGTTCCCGTTGCAGGAAAACAATTGTCGTTCCCACTGTTGAATGGGTTGAGTGGCAGGATGTTAGAACATGCCAACGCGTAACTCAGGAGACGGGTATACAGGTGCGTGCGGTGCCGCTTAGTATGGCAGAAGGAGAGACTGCAGTGCCGTTTATTCATAGAGGATGTTCATGGCGATGCGGGCCGAGGAGCGCAGAAAATAGAAACTGGGCAGTACCAGAGGGTTACCCAGCCCCTCTCGTCTTGGATGAGTTAGGAATTCTGCCATAGTGGTGTCAAATAGTTAAATAAATAGTCAAAGTTGGCAAGCGTGGTTATGTCAGCACTTCTTCAATATTGCAATCCCTGGTCCATAAGATTGATGAGTTCATGCAGGCTTGTGTCTGCAACCCTGGTATTCCTAAATATCCCGGCTGTGTTTGTATTAATATTTTCACATACCGCAACGCCAGTCGTGTGTGCTCTTTTGCAACGAAGAGCTTTCTTTTATTTCCATCTTACTCCTTGGATCTACCCATCTAACATTTGTGTATATCTGAACTCTGCGTTTCCTCTTTCTCCGTTCACCGTGCACCGTGCACCGTGCACTGTTCACTGTTCACGACTTTCTCACATCAGATATCCTGCCTTCTTGAAATACCAGGCTGGCGAAATTTTCCCATCGCTTTGTAATGTCCAATCATTCATTCCCATGCCATGTTCTGGCATGAGCCTGCCTTGTCCTGCCAGCCGAAAGTCTGGTGCAGGGTAAGTGCAATGCATTGCAGGACTTGTCTTAGCACCCGACGCTGCTCCACTTTGTAACACGGGTTTCGTTTATTGGGTGCAGCACCATCATCGACCGCCGACTCAGTTCAGCTTATTTATATCCGGCTTCATATTTATTTGAACCGTCCTGCAAGTATCACACTCCCCCCGCATCGACCTTTCTCGCATTCGATCCTGTAGCAAAAAACCCAGGCACAATGTCGCTCAACCGTCTGGCTCCCATTGTCGTTCCGGCGGCCAGAACCGCCAAGCACACGGCCACTGTCATCTTCATCCATGGTCTTGGCGACACGGGCGACGGCTGGGCGGGGGCTGTTGAGAACTGGCGGCGACGACAGCGCCTGGACGAGGTCAAGTTTATCTTGCCTCATGCCCCCAGAATCCCCATTACCGTCGTAAGTTTGCTCGTTGCGGCCACGAGCTGAGTTTATGGGCTGATACCGCTGGTTCAAGAACGCAGGCATGAGGATGCCAGGATGGTTTGACATAGTATGTATCACAGAGTATTCGACAAGATGGTAATCAAAGGATCTGGTCTAATATTGCAAAAAAGGTCTCTTTGGGCGGAAACATCGACATCCTCAACCGCGAGGAGGACAAGGAAGGCATTGAGATCAGCAGAAAGTACTTTCACGAGTTGATCGAGGCCGAGATCAAGGCGGGCATCCCCTCAGACCGCATCGTCATTGGAGGCTTTTCCCAGGGCGGCGCCATGTCTCTCCTCTCTGGCCTGACCTTCGGCTCCAAGCTCGCTGGCATCGTCGGCCTCTCCTCATGGCTCCTTCTGTCACAGAGCTTCAGCAGCATGGTCTCCCCTTCCGACCCCAACCGCCAGACTCCCGTTATCATGTTTCACGGCGACGCCGATCCCGTCGTGCCCACCAAGGGTGGTAAGCTCAGTGCCGAGCTGCTGAAAGGGCTGGGCTACGACGTGACATGGAAGACGTATCCGTAAGTGCTGCTGAAGTCCGAAAACGACGCTTGGCTGACAAGGTATTTAGCGGCATGGGCCATTCTGCTTGCCTGGAGGAGCTCAACGAGGTTGAGCAGTTCCTTACGTCAAGACTCCCTCCACAGGGAGACAAGGTCAAGGACGAGCTATAATCAACTGAAAAATATCGGGCTTATACAGGCAGAAATCTTACATCGCCTCCCCCCTACCTAGAACCTAGACTAGTTTTGATGGCTGTTCTGACGGGACCTCCCCCTCACTGAAAAAAAGAAGCTCCATTTTCCGAAGCTCACTGGTGGCTTCGACGTCACATTCACCACGGCACGAGTTCCACCCATGTCTAATCATGCTCTACACCACAAAATGCACGCGTGGCATAATTCTCACACTGCCGCGCATCTCGTGATGTCCATGCTGGAATGTATATGCCAGGCAGAATTTTGTGCATCACCCGCCGTATCACGCTGGTGCTTGCGGGTGGTGCTGCTCGGTGCGGGATGACGTGCATCTACCGCGCCAGGCGCCTCCACGGGGGGGCGAATGCGTCAATTACGGCGGGGTGGATCCCCTGTAGATGGGCCGCCGTGTCCACTGAAAGCAACACGCGGGCGGTATTCTCCAACAGTTCGTTCGGCGCCTGGGCCAAAAAGGTCCCCCTGTCGCCGCTGCTGCTGCTGCTACACTAGGCAAGTATTCTCTGATCTTCCCGCTTTCGCCTCATCTCGGTTCCGTGCCTTTCGACTGCGCACACCTTATCGCTCCCTTGCTTCTTCTTTCAAAATTCCGCATCGGGCAAAAAAGACGACTTCAACCCCCCCGGCTGGCGCGATATGCCATTGTCCCCGAACTCTGGTTGAACAAGCTGTCCTCCTCCTCCGTCTTCCATCTTGTGATGCTCACCCCGAGCCTTGGTGTCTCATCCCAGGTAAACAAACATGGCCACCCCCGAGCAATCTCGCCCTGCATCGCCCACGCTCTCGCAGCTGCCACCCGTCCCCGGCTCGCCCGTATACTCCATCGCATCGACTGCGAATCCGCTCTCCCAGTTCCGCCTGCCGCTCCCCCCGCCGCCGAAGCCCGCCCACGCCGTCTTAAACAAGGCCGACATCGAGCAGTCGCAGCTCGCATACTCGGACCTCCTCTCATCGGCAAAGGCCTATCGCCTCGCCCTCGCCTCCTTATCGACCGCCGCTTCCACCTTTGGATCTGCCCTCGAAGCATGTGCGCGCCTCAAGGAAGCTCGAGCTGAGCCGATTGGCCCGCCCGGGTCGACCAACATGACGGCCAGCTTCACCACCAAGGGCTCCTGCACCGCCGACTACCTCTTATCGGCCTCGGGCGTTCACCACCTCATCTCCAACCACCAGCAGATTCTTTCCGAAACAGTCTATCGCTCCTTCGAAGTGCCTCTGCTGCACGACTTGGACAAGTGGCAGACGGTCATCGACGATGAAGAGGAGACGTACAAGCAGAGAGTCAAAGCGCAGAGCAAGGAAATTAAGCGCCTCGAGAAGGAAGGCCTCAAGTTACACAAGCAGCGCAGGCGGGACGTTGCACGATTCCGAGCGCACCTTGTAGAGCTGACAACCAAGCTGGACGGCCTTACGACGCTCCATGCGGACCATGCTCAGACGCTGCTGAGGGAAAGCCAGGAGACAAGCAACAAGATTGTCGATGCCAGCTGCAGCCTGGTTCGGGCTGAAGTGGACATTTTTGAGAGTCTGGCCAGGAAGGGATGGAGCGGTGGTGGCTTGGACGACCTGCTGGAAAAGGGCCAGGACTTGTTTGCTGCTGAGGACGAGACTTCAACTTTGAGCGGTGCTGGTGGAAGTGCGGATACACCAAAGCTCTTTTCTATCTTACCCCCAAAGAGCATCCTTGCCGACTCGGGATCCGAGATATCGAGAGGGGGCCATGCCAGGGCCGACAGTTTGCTGATGGACACTGATCGATACCAATCTCTCACTGGTCTAGCGACTGATGCCAAACCAAGTGGCGGCAACGTCATCGGCGGTGGAGGCGACAATGAGAGCGTCTTCTCAACCGACTTCAACAAGCCTCGAAATGCCCGGCCCTTTTCCCCACAACCAATCCGCCGGGCTCCGACTGACGTCACCCACGATTCCCTCGGCGCGGAGACACAACCTACTGAGCGAGATACCAATGACGACGACGAAGGAGAGTTCCTCATGCCTGTGGTGGAGACTGAGATTGCAGATGAGGAAGACAAGGACAAGGAGCACGCGGATGAGGAGCAGAATCACGACCATGACCATGAAAAGGATGACAAGGAAGACGTCACGCAAGAAGAGGAAGAGGAGGAACGGGGTCGAAGGCCCTCTGAATCGGTCAGGTCAAGAAGCAGATCACCGGTGTTGATTGCCAACGAGGAGTCCTTTGAGAGTGTGGGAGGAAGCCAATCGCTGATTTGATGGGGAACACCGGCGCTTTATTTTGGATTTACATATGTATGTGTGCTGGGCGTTGATTTGGGGGGCGTATTTCTGGAAGCATCCAGGCCACGGTGCTCTCCGGGGGGCTTTTTTTTTTTTTTAGATGGTTGTTTCTTTGGCACTGGTTATAGAATTTGCATAAGTAACTCTTGTTGTTGTACAAGCATTATACGGTTCTTTAATATGTCCGATATCTCTAGTCACAAAGTTTCCCCTCCCTTTCCGTGTCATTCGGACGCCTGACGCCATTAAACCGGCCCTGAAAAATACTGCGGCCGTGTGTATGCTTGAAACTCATCTCTCATCTCGTACAGTCTAAATCTGCCCATTGTCGACACATTTTTGTTTTCGTCAAGGAGTCCCAAAAGAAAAATAAAAAAACTCCTGTTGGCAAAGACCGGCGTGGCGTGGGTGCCAGCTTTAGTCGTCCTTGTCAATGCTAAACACGTCTCCACCGAATAGCCCAAAGGTGGCATCAAGCCACCATATGAGTTTCCAGTAGAGGCTTGCGCGGTTCCAGTCGAACTCGCCCGTCTCGGTGCGGGGCACCTCGTTGCCAATCATGCTGCCGCCGAACCACTTGATAAAGGGAATGGCGTTCAGGAAGCGCTGCATGACGGACTGCTGGGGGAGGAGGGCCTGCTCTGCGGGTAGGAGGGTGGCTCGGCGGGCGGTGGGGATGCGGCGGCAAAAGACGCTATCCTTGTCGTCAATCTCGATGGGCTCGATGCCCGTGGCAGTAACCTTGGGCATTAACGGTTGGGTCTCGGTCACAGTTGCGCTTGAGGCGTGAGAGTTGTCAATGGTGCCCGTGTCCATGGTCAGGCTGGATGTTTGCGAGTGGGGAGGCGAGAGATCGAGGAGGCGGCTGTTGAAGGATGTGGGCATGCCGGTGAAGCCCTTACGCTTGGGAGTACCAGTGGTGGTAGCAGGCATGCTGTTAGAACGCGTGTGGTCGCTGAAGGACTCGATATCGGGGCACGCCTCGTCCTTGGCTGGGGGGTGCCCGCGGTAGGGTTCAGCGTACACCAGGTGTCCCAATATTCTCTGCGGGCTGGCGAACATGGCGGCGTCAGCAGCCTCTGCGCTCTCAAAAGTCACCTTGACCCAGTGCTCTCCTCCGTCGGCGCGGTTCACCAACGCCCTCTCGTCTGGGTTCAGCGTTCGACGTCGCGTAAAGGCAGGGTCGCGGAGCTCAGACTTGTAGCGGCGCTGGGTTGCTGGGGGTTCGCGAGGGTAGTCCTCGAGGATGATGCCCGCCAGAGACTCGTAGTGAGAGATGGCAGCGTACTGCTGGGTTGACGAGCGGTATCCGCGCAGCATGATCTCGACCGGGTGGGTAGCGACAGGTCGCTGGGGCGCCGGGTCGTCCTGAAGCATGCCACTGCTCTTGCGCTGCACGGTGGCAGCAGGCGCTGCCTGGTTTGAGACCCAGTCGCCAAAGAGCTTATCAGCGGCGGCTAGAGTTGGGTCTTCACGGCCTCGTGCGGGCGTTCCAGGGCGCGAGCGAGAGCGTCGTGTTGACTTGCCGAAGGAGCCTGATTCGGCGACGCTGCGTCGCGATCGAGCGGTGCCCGAGGGAGCATCTTGTCTGAAAAAAAAAGAAGCAACGGGGTTAGCGTTTGCAGTGCCAGAGTCAGCGTAAATGGAGGCGTACTGGTTGAAATACATGGCATAAGGTCGCTTGATGCCGTCGTCACCGACGTAGCACTCGTCGTCGGGGACGTTGTGAAGGATGAGAGGAGCCATGGCGAGAGCAAGACGAGTCTGGCGTCGATGGTGAGGATGTGGCCAGGGAGGCGAGCGAAGGGCAGTGGGCAAGCAGAGCCAGTCTCCTTTGCTCCCAGAGATGAATTAAGCTCGAAGGAGATGCAGTGAGCGTGGAGGAGTCGTGGGTGTAGGCGTCGAGAGCACAGGGATGAAGGCTTTGTGTCGATGAAGGCGACACAATTTTCGAGCCTTGACACTTTTCGGCGCCCATTGCCTGAGCAACCAACCAAGAGCCAAGCTTGCTGGTCTGGGGGTCCGGGGCCAGGGCTCCACAGGTGCTCACTGGCCATGGCCCCGTTGGGATCCGAGCTGGGTTGGGGTACTAGCGGGTATCGTGTCTCGTGTATCGTGTATTGCTTTGAGACTTGTTCTTTTCTATTCTCGCGATTGGAATGCTCTGTAGAGCTGTCACCAGGGATACAATAATAAGTATTGCGTGCATCATATACATTGTCGGCATGCCTCTTGCTATTGACAAGATTACTACCGCGTGCCCCCAAACTTGAACCACTGGTGGTTCGCCATACTCAATGCTCAAGGATCGTTGGTTGACACATGCATGACCTAGCTTGATGTGGCTCAAGATGGCCAATTTGGGCTGATAGATACCATGGATAATACGTATTCGAAAGTAACTATTTCCGTGTCTTTCGTGTGGGGATACAATATACGATATTTTGATTCAGGAGTCCAAGTTGTGCGAGTGCTGGCACCTCTTCCTGCTTGTCCTCTCCAAATCGGAAAACACCTTTTCTTAGATTCGAAGCTGTTGCCTATGGCTTTGTGCATATTTGACCTCCCTATCCGTTTCTCCTCATTTTCGCTGCCCTCTCCTCACTTTGTCCCCCTCTTCCATTTTTACCCAATTCTTCCCCATTTCTCATTTCCGCATTCCTTTTCACAACCTTTGCCCGTCTTTCCCACCATCACATCCTCTCGTTCAGTCCGCTTGTTCAAATTCATTTATTTTGCAGCCACTCTCCCCGGATCCTCATGCTCAACATGGATACCCAACTGTCGCGGAACCAATGCTCTCCTTCGACCCTCGCCTGCGATCTCCCGCTAGCACACACCACCCCAAGCCCTGAGAGCAAGTGGCCAGGGGCATGTCCTTTCCGAACTGTGGGTCGAACCCGGTACCCGACAGCTCCAGCTCCGGCGAACAGAGTGGGCTGATTCAGCAATGGCCTCACTGGAATTGCTAAATTGTCATCGCGCGCGGCTACTCCACAGCAGGCGTTCCGGGGGCGCCTGGAAATACGGAATTATCAAGCGTATGCTTAAACAAAAGTCGCCGTCTCGCCCGTCCATCGCTCGCTCCCAATTCCCTAAAAGAGGGGCACTTCTGCAGGTCCCGTCGCCCATCATGACACAGCTTCTTTCGTTCCGAGCCCTTGTAGGCTTGTCTATAGCCGTGGCAATGTTCGCCTTTCTCGGGGCCTCGCCTCTCAAAGCCATCACCTCCACTTTACAACGAGCTGGAATGAGCTGGTTCTCGACACAGCAAAACGCCACGGCGTCTTCGACGTCTAGGACGCCCGTTTACTTTTTTAGTCACGGCGGAGTAAGAGCTATTCTTTTTTTTAGTCTTGATTTTTTTTTTTTCGCACCTTGGATAGGTGTTTCTAACATGCGCACTTTCACAGCCTGATGTCCAGTACAACAAAGACCACCCAGTGTACCCCGTGCTCCAGGGCATTGGCCGGGAGATAACGCAAAGGGTCAAGCCAAAAGCTGTGGTTGTATTCTCGGCTCATTGGATGGGCGACGGCAATACTATCCACGTGAACAAGGAGAAGCACACCGATCTTATCTACGAGTATGACCAATTACCCGGGCTCGAAATGACGCAGTTGGGTGCTGACCATGTTGTGCCAGCTTTTATGGATTTCCTGATCACTTCTATAAGGCGCAATATCCCAATGAGGGAGACCCTGAGCTAGCCAGCAAGATTATGGTGATGCTCTCCGAGGCCGGCATCCAGTCCTATGGCGTCAACCGGGGTCTAGACCATGGTGTCTGGTCAGGCTTCCACGTGGGTGAGTGTGCACCTAGCTATTAATTACGTCAACCTCGGCCGAGCAACTGACTCGGGCTGCAGCATTTAACCCGGATAAGAACCCTCTGAATGTGCCTCTTGTGCAAGTCTCGCTCTTTAAGAACGAGGACCCTCACGCGCACTTTGCACTTGGTCGCGCCGTCTCCAAGCTTCGGGACGAGGGTATTGTGATTATAGGCGCAGGCATGTCTGTGCATAACTTGCGCGACATGCACTACATGTATGAGGGTGACAACACCCCCCTGCCGTACACGGTCAGTTTCGACAACGCTTTGAAGGAGGCCGTCGAGGCCGACCCCTCGGTGCGGGAGGACAAGATGGCTGCTGTCACCAAGCGAGGCGACGCGAAGCAAGCCCACCCGTTCATGGATCACCTGATGCCCGTTTACATCGCAGCTGGCGCCGCTGGCCATGACTGGGGGAAGCAGACTTGGACTCACCAGGAGGGCAGTTTTGGATGGGCTCAGTACAGATTTGGGGATGTTTCTAAAGAATCCAAGCTGTAGTAGTCAGGCGCATGAATTTGGGCAGCTGGCACGGACACGTCCCGGTTTCAAACTTCTGCAATTTGAGCCAGTAGAAAATAAACCTCATTTTAGTTGCGAGGATGCGGATGTGGCTTTGGGCATTAGGCTGAAAAGGAATCTCGATCCTGAGGGAATATTAAATACAGCGCGAGTAATGAGAGGGTGGAGGGATATAAAAAAAAGCCGTCACGTTGTGTTTTAAAATCTGTCTACAACTCAGCAATGAGGCCATCCACACTACTCTAATCATACCATACTTACTACGTCAGTCATCCCACTCGTTTTAAAAATGCACAATCGTCACGCGTATACTCGTAATATCACATGCCCCCTTGAGACACTGAATGATTTAGGCGTCGACCGTGCTCTATTTTATCGATGGTAAAATAACAAAAACTGTGTAGTCTAGCAAAGAAGCGGTCTGATACCAGCGAATTAAATCATCCGACAGTCAAGCCAATGCCCTTCACCATATCGCCCTTGTTGTAGAATTCTACAGCAGGCAGTAATTCACTCGTAACCCATCTCGCCGTCTGGGTATGCAAGCTGCCGTGCCCAAAGGGTTCCTGGTTCTTCTCCTTCCTCATGCGTGAGTCACCGAGTTCGAGGTCGCCCAGAGCATCGATAACAATCCTGTCCAAGGTGTCATCGGGGCTGTCGCCACGCGGGAATGACGAATAGCCGCCACAGAGGGCCTGGAAGCAGACGACCTGATCCTGCAAGTGCTCGTCAAGATCGCCCTGCAATATCTGGTCGTGGAGGTGTCGGCACAGCTTGCTCGAGACCTGGGCTGTAAACGGCTCTCGCATCTTGGGCTTCTTCGGCATCGACCCCAAATAGTCACTGCCCCATCTGAGTCCTTCCTCGGAGTGAGCAACGAGAAGAATGTACCACCGCGTCTCGAGCTGAGAGTCCTCGACCAGCTTCAGGTCCACCTGGGCACCGGGGAACAGCACATCGAGGTCCTTCACGAGAGTGTTCTGAACCTCACCGTGCATGGAACCCGGGACAACCATGCTGACGTCGACACGGACGATTTGGTGGGCCTCTTGACGCTTACTCAACGCTGCTGCCTTGAAGCTCAGCGACTGGCCGATTGCCACGGGGTGAATCTTGATCCATATTGAGCCTCGGGACTGGGGGCCAAGGCTCCAGCCTCTTCTCTGCAGCTTCCTCTCAACGTGAATCCCGAAACGCTCCTCGAGGACAGGCAGCAGGACCTGGTCTGCGTACTCGTAGCTCAGAGAGAAGCTCACGTTGGTGCCTCCCGATATCTCGAGCTCGATTGGCTCGCCGCTGCTGTTGCCTGCAAAGACGAGAAACGGCAAGAGGGCTTGCAGGATGAGCAAGGTGCTCGCGGCCCCTGAGGCGGCTGAGATTTTCCCGTTTCTCTGGATAAGCTGGGACGGCTCACGACGCGGTATGAAAGTTACCGTCTTGGAACCAACGCTAAGCCCATGTACATTCGCGTCCGTTGCCTTAGCAAGCCACTGTATGGATGTCACATGCTGGCTCTTCAATCCTGGAGCCCCCTTTCTTTAGTCTCGGGCAAAATTAGATAAAGAGGGGTGAGAGCCGCCTTACCTCCGTCCTTGGAGTTTTTGCCACGATTGCCTCTGACGTTATGAATGGTGACTGGCTGCGTTGTTAAAGCAGCCAAACCGATAGCAACCCTAACCAGCTGACCTCCTCCTTCACCTGTTCTCCCGTCCAGCTCTATCGGCTTCATGACTGGTCGTGCAAGTTTGGGTGGTGGTGGCGAATGGGGATGTTGCCTTCAGATTGGCCGCAGCGCGGGAAAAAAAAAAGCCTGCCTTTTGCCAGGGGCGAATAACGCGCAATTGTCTAGGGGTGTTCGAGAAGGAAAGTAACGAGTGCTTTTTCGCATTCAACGATGCGCCTTTTGTTGTTGTTTTTGAAGATAAAAATGCAGGTGGTTCGTTCGGGTCATCATGAAGTGCAATTACTCACTCGGCCTACAAGCGCTAGCTGCTGACCCAATTACTCGGGTTCATGGCTGGGGCACGGGGTTAAGCGCAGTAAACCGCCCCAAGGGCTTTCGCATTGCAGACCGGATCAAGAATCGGAGAAGAAAAAAACGGCCAACGACTTGAGTAATTTGATCACTAATGGCTCTTTTGGAATATGACCGAGTTAGGATCGTTTGCCCGGGGCAGTGCGTGGCGGTGCGCCATTCCATTGCGTGGCCCTGCTGACCATAGGGCACTACGTGTTCTCTCATTCATCCGTTGTTGCCGGAGGCGTATAAATTGAAGGAGCCCATCAAACCTCGGACATGTAGGCCAGTGGTTTGGTAAGAGGTATGGCGAAACTTGGTGAAGAAAGAGGAGGGAACGTTGCGGCAGTTCTCTTTGTTTCAGACAGCTGCAATGCAACACGGTCCAGATCCCAGACAAACACTCCCCCCACGTTTGTTCTCCTTCATCCCACAGAATCGCTCTGCTTTGGACACTCAAAGGTAGCAATCGCCGTCCTGTTTTCCTTCATTCCTTTTTAATTTATTCCTCGTTCTTGTTCTCATTTCCTTTTTCCGCCCGAAGGCCTCGGGTTGGTTGCGGACTTTGGGGCTTACACATACTGCCAATTTGATCATGTGCTCACTGCTTAGTAGTGGTTTCTTTGCATTAGTCAAGCGCCTTCTGCAACTTTCTATTGGCTGATCATGTTGCTCTATCACGGCCTTCCCGACCCTCTGATTGCGTCACAGCCTGCACACTACAGCTGAAAACTTGTTTCCCGTGGTGGCGCCGCTTGATCGGTAGTTTGCATTTGACTACCAATCGCTTGCCACATTTGCTGGAATTCGAATGGGCAGTGCTGAAGCTATCTCGAGTTGGGGATTGGGAGGCGAGAGATTCATCGCCACTCCCTGATCTGATGAACCATCGTATTGCCGCCAGGAGAGCACTCAGTATAACTAGTGCCTTCTTCTGATATTCAATCCATGAACCAGTGATTTAATTTTTGTCTCAGGTTGTGCTTGCACATTGTACTTGAGAAATTGCAATGTCAATACAGCATGGAATATCTGAAATATTTAAGACAAAACATGGCATGAAAGACAACAAAGACAATAACAAAACCGGCAATTGGCAGACAGCCCGGGTATAGACGCAGACTTTCCAAACTCTATGTCCCTCATCCTGACATCTTGCCAACCCACACCTGTGCGGGACAGTCAAGGCTGTCAGGATAAGAGACCAACGCGCGATAACTGGTCGATCAAGCAACACCAACTACTCTTTATACATCAGGTCAGCATGCTCCAAGACTCAGATGCGGCAACGACTTACTGTTTCCTCTATTCGTCCACATGCTTTCACCAACCTCCACCCTCCAAACCTGGGATATCAATGCCTAGGGTATCTAGGCCCTGATTGTTTAGGCCTGGAGCGGTCCTTCTTGGGCCTTGATCCGGACCCGGATGCCTGTCCGGAGTAGTTGTTAGGCATCATGCTTTGCATACTGTTGGGGGCCTCTTCCTCATTCAATGGCACTTCCAAAGCAGCTGGATAATACTCGGTCTGATTAGATGGTTGGCCATTTGGAATTTGTTGATCAACGGTGTCTATGGCGCCTCGGACCCGTTCATTTCTGGGCGGACCATGCCGCTGGAAGGCGTTGATGGCCCAAGGAACTTCATCTTGGCGTGGACCTGGAGTAAGACTACCCAAAGGTTCATCACGATAGCCATGAGCACTGCTTCACGATTAGCTTTGATCCTGGGTTGGACTCATCGCCTACTTACCCATTCCAACTACCATGGTAGGCTTCGACTGAAGATGTATCTGCTCGCTGAACCATGTCAGCATTTGGGTTGCTGCTGTTCGATGTGGAACCGTCTGTGGCAAGGGGAAATGTACGATGGCCGTGTTGCATTCTTCTTGGATGCGACCAAGGTCAGAAGAAACTTGGATACATACCGACTCCTGGGAAGTATGATGCCGACCACTAACCGCCCGAGAAGACATCTGAGCATAACCTTGGCCACTAACACTGGCTCCATATCCAACCGGGGGACTGTTGGCGTACGGATAAGGGTTGGTGTTGTCAGCGTTGCCGGAATACGGCCAAAATCGACCGTATTCGTCGTAATAACCGTCTTGGTGACTCATGGCAGTGTCGGGCCTGAAAGATGGTTGGCGACCGCCGGGTTGCATCTGTGGTCAAGCTTCGGTCAGGTTGACGCACTCGGGGAAGATGAACTAGTGTTTGATGCCGGGTTGGCAACGTGGAGAACCGAAGCAAGGAATGCTGGTGCTGCCTAGACCTGGGAGTCGGTGGCCCCTTTCTGACCCAGCCCTTGAGGACGATGAAGTTGCAAGACGACCACCTATGATGGATGAAACCAAAGGGAAGAAAAGGAACCGGTGCAGGATGAAGACGAGATGAATAGAAACGACCTTGTTCGGATGGTGGACAAGGTTCTAACCCAACCAGGGGGGTGCTTTGTTGAAACGGAGCGGTAGGCAGCAGAGAGTCACAAGAGGCGGCATGGACCGGTGAAGCTCAGTGTGCCGAGGCCGTTTCAACGGCCATTCCCGAATCGAGTGCGACGTTTTCGACGACAAGGCGAGCGAAAGGTGGCTGTATCTCTTCAAAGGCTCATGTCGGGGCTGTGAACAGTCGGTCGTTGAAGAAAATATGCCTGGGCTCGGGCTCTGGCGAGAGCGAGGGTAATGCCATCGTCTTGCTGGGATGATGTGGTCCTTCTTTAGCCTCCCAACCAAGCTAGCCAGTAGAAGGCAGCGCTGGCCGGGTGCCTCACGCACTACTCGACACTGCCATGCGTGGGCAGACAGACAAGGGATCAGAATTACAGTTCAACTTAGCAGTCGGCGCAAGCCGGATCTCCGTTTCTCTCATTGGTACGTTGGCCTCCATGTTGATGGAGGCTGAGGTTCGTTCGGGTGAGGACGGGGGCTGGCCGTTTGGTTAGATTCGAAGAGGTGACGGCAAGGCAAGAGCGAGGCACACACAAAGCCTTTGTTCACCGGCGCCTGGGCACCTTCGACTGCGGAACCTGGGGGGAATGGAACCAGGAGAAGGAGGAGTCGGGGTGCGCGCGGGGAGGGAGAGCTAATAATCAATTCTACAGCGGCGCATTCCCTCAAAGTGGCTTTGGCAGGTGCAGCGATCTGCGCATGGAGCATTGCAGAGTACGGTAGCAGCACGAGTAAGACGGCTGAAGGCCGCCGAACCAGCGAGAGCCACCCCATCATCGCGGAAAACGGACCCCTCATTGTTTTCAGCTCTCGACAGGCGGCTGCAGGCTTTTATTGCGGAGCAAACCAAGGTTGCAACAATGCGTGGCCATGTCTTGAGTGCAGCCCACATACTGAGACATGCAGTTGGGTGCCCCCCCCCAAGCCAATGTCACTCTCCCGCTGCTGGCATCTCCCCGCTCCAAGACTGCTGGAGAATAGCTTTGTCCACATTTGCTCATTGCAGCTGCAAGTTTCAGCCGGGGGTGGCCCTCTGGTCCCCTCCCTCAGGCGGTGTGATTACGGCAACCGTGGACCTCTTGGTGGACCACATGTATTACCGGCTTCGGCCCGCTGCTTGGCCGTGGATAGCGTCCTGCACGTGTCTTGTTTATCTGATGCATGCATGCAGGCCTGAGCAAACGCCGAAGGAACCAAGGACTCAGCTACAGTGTCTTCTTTTTCTTTTTCACAGCAGGAAGCTCTAAACTGAAACTATCACATTGGCAAGAACTAGGGGATCTAATAGTCACCTACAAAACGAGTCAAGCACGGGAATGAACGAACAAAGAAGACACAGGGAAAAGATCACGTCTATATGGAACAAAGTACAAGAGGCAATACAAATAACGAAACGAAGACGCAGATAAAAACGAACAATAATCTGTCCTTTTAAACTTCCACAACCATAAAAAGAATGCCCACTATCCAGGTCCGAACAAGCTCTTTTGCTAGCCATCAACAACCCATTCCTAAATGTGTTGTTGAGGGCTAGCACTAGGGATTGCACGATTTCATGGCTAGTTTGGAGAATGCCCGAGACAGCCGCATTGATCCATAGCTTTGTGACTGGGGAAAAGGGGCAAGAAGAGCCCTTAATGTCTTGCACCGCT
This sequence comes from Calonectria crousiana, assembly GCA_013406985.1. Lineage (NCBI taxonomy): Eukaryota > Fungi > Ascomycota > Sordariomycetes > Hypocreales > Nectriaceae > Calonectria > Calonectria crousiana. The sequence goes on along the minus strand of VTGD01000010.1, from coordinate 416,764 downwards.
GTGTCTACTGCTGTGGTGGGGACGATCATGTTCATCTTTCCGGCTCGGCTTGTGGTCTGTTGTTATTGTCCTTGTTGGCCCCGGTGTCCTCGTTCCGTTTCTTCTTGCCGTGCTTTCGCGTCTTGTTCTCTCGATGCCCGTTGTTTCCGGGAAAGGCGGCTGCAAAACCGTCGAGGACAGTTTGGATTTGTTCGCGGTGGGCCTCGCCTTGGCCTTGGCCAGTGCGGTAAGGTCCCGATGGTTGGTTAAGGAAGTCACGCATCCGGTCTATATCGTACTCGTGTCTACCATATGGATGGCCTGGCTGCCGGTTTGGGTTGTATGTGTTGTCATATTGGCCGCCGTACTGTTCCCCGCCATCGAAGCTATCGGTAGCACGTCAGCTTTCGGCCTCCCTTATGATGCCTGGCATCGCTTACCTCCCAGCTTCTACTTGTTCATCCTGTTCGAGATTCCGTTGATGGGTCATTGTGGGATCGAGCTTGATGCGAGGGCCAAGACTGTTCCGGTTACAGAAAAGGATCGAGTCGGCGTTATCGAGCAAACCGACGGCGGGATTCCTAATTTATACTGTCGCCATGGCTCCATGGGCTGTGTAAAGCCTCACGGGGAAACAGGGCGATGTGGTTGTATTTTTTTTTTTCATCGAGGGTGGCTTGGAACCATGTTCACTCTGTTCGCGTTGAAACCGTTGCAACCAGTCACACGGGACTGGCCAGGATAACATTGTGAAATGGAAGAAGGCAGAGAGCACACAGGCCACATCGCCTTGCACTTGACCAAAGAGAGAGTGAGGAGTCGAAGTGCCTTGGAGGGGGCCTTGAAGGGGCCTTTGGACGAGGTGGAGGCGGTGCCGTTGTCTTTCTCAGTGACGATGACCGAAGCACTACTCAACTACTCGCCCTGGTCTCATTAGGCTCTGCATTTTGCTTGTGTCTCTTGCCATGCTTGTGGCTGTGCTAAGAAGCAAAGCGAGGCGAGGGCAGTCGGGCAGGGCCAGCTGGACGTGCTTCACTGAGCATAGGAGGTGGCATCTGCCTGAGAGCTTGCGCAGCACACCCAGCGTGGTTCGCGTGGTTCGCGTGCCAACGAGGGTGCTCTTGCTCAGGACGAGTGGCCGTGTGTTGAGAGGCTGCAAAAAGGCTCGCCGCTCGCTCAGGAGAGATGCAAGAGGAAGAAAATGAGTTCACGTCAAGAGAAAGAGGAAAGAGGGGAGAAGAGAGGAGATGAGGGGTTGTTCTCATATTGGTTCACCCGCTCCATTCGCTCCATCTGCAGCCGTCTGAAAGCGGATGGATGAGCTGATACATGTTGTCTCACCTGCTGGCTGGTGGCTGGGCGCCTGCACCACATTGCTACTCTCAAGATACTTCACAAGGGGCAGATCTGCACTTGCCTCGGTCACAGGCGGGCACCGTATGCCATAAATCGTCACCGCACGCTTGAGCGGTTTCTGCAGCTGCCGTCCGTTCATGCACGAGACGGCATCACCAATCTGGCTGTATTGATAGCCGCCGCAAACGGCCCCATCGCCGACGCGCCCATCCCGAATGGGTACGGCGGCAACAGGACGGCGGCACCATCGCTATTCAATGGCTTGATGCGGTTGGAATCAATCACGACATTGGCATATGTCAACTAAACTTGTTTCAAATTACTAATGCTACAGTTTCCGTCCAACATTACGTTCTATCCTCGATGAGAGCTCTAACATCTCCGAGTCATGAATCTGCAGCCCCTTGCCATAATGTACATGTGCGCAGGCGCTGCAGATGCAGAGCGGGGCAGCCCCAGCGCTCAGCGGTTAGGAATACTCCAATTTCCTCGCTTCACACGCAAAAAAGCGCCGCGACATCCCTTCTTACTTGCAGTGTTATCCTGACCCCAGTCAACGAATGGCGTGATTCGTTCTTGGTTGAGGCAGGTTGGCTGTGTCCCGTCGCACGATCTGATGCCCAGCCAAGATTGATTCCTGGATGGCTGAGGCAAAGATTCTGGATAGAAGGCCGGATAAACCTCCACCCAAGCTCAAAATTCACACCCGTGTCGCGGGGCACAGACCTGGCGAAAGAATGGACGGACAATCCATTGTTGCCGAGTGCGTCAGTTGCTGTCGTTGCATCCAGTCACGCCGTGGGGCTTGCTTGCTCCTCTTGGCCGCCCTGCACTCTTCAGCGCAAGTTTTGAGATTGATCTCTGTTCAGGTGTGGCACGGTAAAATATTCGCGCGGCCGCTCTGGATCAAAGAGATAGCTGTACATATGTTCTGATACGACGCAGGCTGGCAATTGAGCGCCACCCCTGCTCGACTGGTCTCTGGCTCCGGTGACACCCCGCATGCTGCAACATTATTAGTCCCTACTCGATGGTTTAAACCAAGTCGCAACGCACCTCGATGGATTGCTCCCATCTTGGGCTGTGATGGAGAGACGGGACGATGAAGATGGGATGTCCCCAACATGCGCATTGTTTGAGGGCATTTTGTGGCTGGCTGGCGTGCACGTTCTGTTTATTGTACTGATCCTAACGGAATGATGACCGAGTGTTGGCATAGCACCGTGGGCACACCCCCAACTATATAGCGACAGACGACTGATGCGGCTCCAAGATCTGAACGAAGCATTGATAACGAGTTGCCAGCTCGAGGTATATTCTTGGGCCTCACCGGTCCCACAACCATCAATACAGACCAGGCCGTCTTGTCCCCCAGAAGCCAACGTTAACGCAGGGGGCCGTACATTTGGGGGCCCGGCATATCAAGTGGCGTTCCTGGATCATCGTCAAAGGGCAATTGGATGTCTCAGGGATTCTCTGAAAAGGCTATGAATATGCAGAATTCACACGAAAAGCAAAAAAAAAAAAAAAAAAGCTGCCTGGCTCGCGGGGGCTATGATGTTTGGCAGTGCCTCATCGCGAGTGGCTAACCATCTTCGACCCCAACGACGTGCATCAACCTGACAGAAGGCTTGAAGACGTGTCTCGCCGGTGTAGGCTTCGCAGCCAGGACCCTCGTCTCCACGCGCCGTTATAATGGGCCAGTGGCTTGAGAGAATGAAGCCATGTGACGCATGTTAGCCATGAAGGCTGCTCGAGATCCCCTCCGAGAGGCCGAGATGATTGAACTGCCATAGTTCTGACTCGGTGGTCAGATAGCTAAGGAACAGGCAGCAGCATGTGCACCTCTTTGGGCTTGCGTTATGGGGATACGATCTGCAGCCTCGATGGTGACTTGACTGCGACAGGGCGAGCTCAGGAGGTGGCGCGTCTAACATCAAGTAGAGCCCAGCGAATGGGCCCCAACCGATAAATTGAGGCCAGGTAGTAGACTCACCGGCCTCTCTCTCAGCCTTGACCGCTTCGACGTGGCCAGATGTCGGAGATTAGGCCCTCATCTTTTGCAAATCATCACCGAGATGCCAGGCGAGGGCAACCCGTTCGAGAAATTCCCTTGGATTTGATCAGCATCTCCCACGATTAAGACAATTCCGATGTTCCGTTAATCAGCACGAGGACGGGCATGGGAACATTTCGGGATACGTCATGATGTAACCCCCAAAAACTTTCCTTGGATACGAGCGCAATTGCACTTCACCACGGGGGAAAATGCCCAATCGCGGAAAGACCGACTCGAAGGATCAGGGACAAAAGATCGATTGTTTCGGCTTGGGGTTGAAGGCTGCGGCGGGCTTGAGAATCTATCCAGTGCCGTTGTATGTCACGCCCAAGATGCAGCGGCGATGTCCGAGCAGCGGCACTCCTCCCCAATGACAAGGACAAAACATTTGGGGGCGGCGCCATAAGGGAGCTTCTTAAGTGCGACGATCTTTCAGCGATTGACGTGGCTGCGCCGTTTGACAGCCCTCGCGCGCGTGTGTGTGTGTATGTGCGTGTGGAGAGGCAGAGCTAACACGGTGCAGAGAGTCGGGCTGAAGCTCAGCCCATTTCTGCCAAAAATACCATTGGACTGCCGAGACAAGATCCGCATGGTGCCTCTGATTCCTTTTGCCCCCAATTTAACGCCAAGATCGAGGGTTTTCCGGTTTTAGTTAGAATAGGAGGCCCAACAGTAAATTTCTCGCGTTCTTCCCCGCAGGGCTGTTGTAGGTACCAACGGGGTTTTTTTCCCCGTTTGGATCTCCAAGTGGAGTTTTACTTTCTTCAGAAGTCGGCTAGAACCTCAGCTTCACGCAGACCGATCTTCCACTTCTCCACGTCGATCAACGAGCCCCCGATACCACTGGCCGGGGTTATGGATATCACATGCACTGCCCTGAGGCCCATTTCGACCCAACCCCGGAATAGGATAGAGCGCTTGCGCTGTCTTCCGGGTATGAAGTAGTTGCGGCATGTGTGTGAGTGGCGTGGTTGAAAAGCGTGTGCTAGAATGTGTGCGGCTGACCATGCCCAGCAATCAACGGCTTGCATTCTTCACCGCCAGTTCTGCTCAAATCAAATTCGCGAGTCCTCCTTTGGATGGCGTCTTGGCTTGAAAATGGAAAAGAAAAGAAAAATTGCTGGACATTGAAATTGAAGCAAGTTGATGTGACGTCGTTGGTGAAAAAAATATGGTTGGATGCAAACGACTGGGGTCACGCATCAAAACAACATGGCACATACATGACCGGGTAACATCGGGCCTGAGCCACAAATCGAACTTGAGGCTATGACATGCACATGCAAACAAGGGATGTGTGGCACCGCTCTTAGTGGCGGGTGCTCGCTTCTGTGCGGCGAGGTAAGGTGATTGCTCAGTTATGCGGGCAATGACATATAAGTGAGATGTGATACGCCGTTTTGACAGGCTAAGACGAGTCCCTGGGCTCAAAAAAGGGGCATGGTAGCGATTCTAGCATTGGTCAAGAACCTTCAAGCGATCTGCTAAGCCCTATAGGTATCGCGTAGGACTCTCCCGAGACGCTTGCGGGTGTGGTAGTCCACAACCACGTGAAACTACGGCTACTGCACTGCCCTGCTTAAGCGCGGCTAGGGGGGGAGGGGGTTCACAGAACAACAACCCCAACTCGGATAAGCTATTGCACTCATTATCCAATACACGGACAAAATGCATAACTAAGGGGGGTTAAAGAAGCGGGGAAGATGCGCGTGCCCTCGCATGTGATGGAGTGTGTCTTGAGCATCCAGCTCTCTGATCAACCATCATGGTGTCACCAAGAACAGGGCTGAGCTTCAAAATGCACCCACGATTGGACCGACTGAAGGACTCACATCGGTCAGAGAGGCATGACCATGCGCAAGACCCGAGTCTAGTGAAATCCAGACCGTTGACTATGTTCGGGGGGAGGCCGGGGACTGCGGGGACGAAGGTTTACCCAACCGATTCAACTTGCCAAAATCATCCGTATGACGCGCCTTGATTCGCCAGCCCCTCATAAGCGAGCTGGTCCATCCTGGAGGGTTGAAAACAAGTCGTTACACGGACAAAGGAGACTGGCTGAGCTCGGATGCTGTGACCACCCCCATCATCAATAACGTGACCCATCAGGATCCTTGTCATGTCCGTGACGTAGAGGCCGGGATAACACGGAAGATGCAGCCGACGGTCTTGAGACGTCCTTTTCCACAGCCCCGGTTGGTCAAAGCACACATCCAGTCGGTGTCTAACGGGGGTGAGCTCCGGAACCTTGATGTGGCGGCCCCATATGCGGACCGGCTCCGATCAACCTCACCCCCTTCAGAGACCCGATCCCTCCCGGAGTGCGGTCGGTCAGGCGCGAGATGGCCTCGCCTTGAGCCAACAGCGGTGGCTGAGTGACGAGACGTGCACATTCGCTCCGAGTTTATGCTAAACTCGTTCTACATCCCTCTCTGGGGCGGACAAACTGCACTTGCTCTGCTCGGGTACCGGAACTGCGGTACCTTGTACTTGTTCTGTTTAGCCTTGTGCACTTTGTTTCCTCAGTTGCGATTTTGAGTTTGCGGGTTGCATCTGCCATTGGGCGGGTGATGGTCTATGCTCGTTGGATACCGAGGTTCCTTGCTGGACGGAGGGGCATGTGTCAGGAATTTCTCACCGAGCCTACTTCGCAGATCTAAATTCAGCGGCTGAATCTAGTGCCATCACAAACTACGATAAACTCACGTCGTGCAGTATCGAAGGCGCACTAGCTGTGAGTGTGCTGGTCCTGCCCATGCCCCCTGGTTCACTGCAAGTGCACCACCTCAAAGAACAATGGATCCGAGTGGCGTTTACATGGCTTTTCTACATGGTAATCTACCATCTTGTGTTATCAGTATCATCGGGGTTTATGCTACTTGACGCTGGGTTGTTGGTTTAAATGATGTGGCCATGATCGCGGCCACTCTAACTCTGCCGACGTCTATTAGGGATGATCGTCTGCGTATATAAATCCCAAGCAGCTGTTGCATATTTTCACACAATGATTCTTTAATACCTGTCAGCATGTCCCCATTCGCTTTATCGTTCCTGGATGTAATCTGGATCAGGACCGTTGGTGTTGAGGTGGTCGGTGCCAAGATCACCACTGGTAAGATTTGCAGCCGCACACATAATGAAAAGCCTACGCCTAGCGGTGTAATAAACAGAATTATGGGACCAGGTGTTAATAATCTCATCGTCGGTTTCTGATTATAGTCGCTAGTCGGAAGTAGTTTGCCCTAGGAGGAGACCTTCTGGCCTACCACGAATCAGTTGCACAGCATGGTGGATTTCAGACTTGACCTACCCGAAACCATTATGCATTCTACCCATGTCAATTCACTCTTGGACCGACATCTCGCCTCAATCTGCGGGGGTCGTAGCTGAAGCGACCGTTGTTGTGGCTGGGGAGGCTAATATGGACAGCCACTAACAAAGATACCAGCAGCGCCAAATCCCCACCGAAACTGGTGGGCAATTCGATATCAAAACCACCGGCTCCATCAATCATGGAGATGATGAAGCCACCATGCTCGACATATTTCCGGTCGCCTCCGAAGCCGTGCCGGTCGCGCTTAAAACAAGCGGGTTTGCTGCTGATGGCGCAGCCGCGCCTGTTGCCGATATGGATACCAATAAAGACAAGCCAATATGTAAACATGCCAGCCGAGCAGATATTGCCAACTTCTTCTCACTGCAGTCGCACTCGTCTACTCATCAATATGGGTTGACCCATCAATGCCAAGGCACAAAGTTGCCTCTGGTCGATATGCGCCACAACAAAACCAGTAGGCTGGCTACGAATCCAGCATCGCCTGACTCAGGGCGAGTCTAAAACCAATACAAGAACGAGCACACACAAGCAATACTCTTTGGTGTCCATGAAACCGATTTTGGGGGCATTCGACCGTATTTAACATAATCGAGTTGTCCTATATTTAGAAGCGAGTCACTCAGTGACAAATTACAGTCCATATTAATAGCTTCTCGAATGCAACTCCCACAAAACCACGTCGTTCTTTGCCATGTAGCCGAGCATTGACCCACGCTCGTAGACGGGATGTAACGCCCAGGCCTATCCGGAGCATCGAAGAAGCTGGTCTTTATTTTCTCCGTCGGTTGATAGAACCGAGCCTCCGTAGCCGTTGCATTGCCATGGGTGCGATGTGCGAGAGCGGCTAGCGCCACCGTTGCCGACGCCAGACAATCAGGGACTAGATCCCCGTGGCCGCAAGCGAATTAATCTAAGGGAACGAAAAAACTCGGATGTCATGCAAAACTTTTGTCAAGGTCGTGTTCTACGTGGTGCCCTGGAAAGAAGGACGACAGCAGGTTTCTGCGCTGGCCAGTTATCAGGAGAATTATATTGATGCTCACTTCACCACATGCATTGGGCCCCATGCTTGATTTGCACCTGGGGCACCAAGGACACCTCAAGATACGCAGTGGGCATGCAATCCCCACCATCGCCAATTAGCGCCCTGTGGAATCGAGCTAATGCAGGAAACCGGTTGCCATTGTTCGACGCCAAGAGGCGAAGGGGCTCACATGTCTAGCCGAGCCTCAGAGAAGACTCCGCGTCCCTTGTGGGTTCGAGGAAACCACCCTTTGAGAATTGAGTGCTCCATTGACTAGCAAGGTACCAGAATGCAATGTAGCGAGTTGGGGCTGGCCTTGGCGTCTTGCAGTACGACCTCTGGGGTATGATGCAGATGCAAGTGTTGCAACGACAACACTTCCTCGTCAGGCTCACAAGTTCAGCGCGAGCAATGATTTTTTCCGCGGCAGACCACTCGCATTGAGGAAAAACTTGATCAACGGCAGAAGCTCTGCAGCGTTGGCAACAAATTGGCCGCGGAGCTGTAGGGTAATGTACAGTTATTGCACCGTTCAACCACTACAGACCCAGATTTTACACAAGATTGATATGAATTTTTTTACGAATAGTAGTTCTTGGTTCATAAAATAAAGCCTCAGTGATGTAAAAATAATTTATTACACACAAGACGATTTGTCCCAAGTCCGCCGAACCATGACCAATATGGTAGAAATTTCCGAAACTCCCCAAACTAACACATTGGCGTCCAAGCTCACAAAGTTTTCGTCCATGCCGTTGCCATTGCGGAGTTACGCAATGCTTAATTTGATCGCTTATTCCCGGTCTTACTGAACTGCACCGAAGCATAATGTTCATTCAGAGAAGCCAATTCTGATGCAGTTGGACAGTGTATGTGGATAATGACTCTCGGGAAATCTCGTCGGGGTTGACAAAGTCAATTCCCAACCGGATCCAGTTGACGTCAATGAGCCAAGTTCATTTTGATTCCACCATCGCGTTTATTCCTGGGAACCCGCGTTAACCGGGCCACGGGGGACACGTTTGATCAGGCCTAATACAATGCCAGAGCCCATCGTTTTGTAGGTGATTTCTTTCTAATGCCCCTGGTTCCTCCCTCTTCTAGAGAGGATTCATTGGAAATGACTACGGGATAGATTGATTCAGATGCAGCCACAAGGCGATTTTCTCATCTCCTTGCCACGAGGACATGCCAGACTAAATTCTAGAAGATGGTAGGCAACATGTCAGCTTTCCCGCAAGTCTTTCCCTCGAGCCCAATGACAGTGCCTTCCCAAGGAGTGATCAATTCCGTGAATGTGCGTTATATATCCCGAATACCCTGCCCCTTTACAAAGATCATCCCTGAGCGTGCTGTGTCGTACTGAAATTTCGCTTCTCGGGCTCGAATAGATGGAGACTATGGGTTTCTCAACAGAACTGGTTCTTACTTTTCTTTCCTGACATTGGCTACAATTTCCATACATGGAAGGGTCTCGCATGAAATTCAAATATTGCCTGGCCCACCAGAATCGGATACATGGGCAAACCTACGCCGTTCCATTGGGTCACAGACCGGGTAGCAGCAGCAACTTGCCGATCCAAATACTAGCGTCGGGGAATAGCAGACGACTCCATAAGCAATGACACTTGGTTCTATCATTTTTCCTCCCAGTCGTCATTTTCTTGACGCATTGGAGAAACCGTCTCGTCCCTCGTCCCTCGTCCCTCGTCCCTCTCGCCACCGGGATGACCCCGGTCATGTATTTTCCCCTGTTTCAGCCAAACACGCACCTACCAGGTTGAGATCCTGGTCGACGGAAACCAAGTCGCGCCAATGGCGATCGCGCTTGCTGCACCACCGAAGGTAATTAACCTTAATGGTTGTGCTTCTTGTTGGACGCGCAAGCTTAACAATCAAGCTAAACGCCACTAAGCATAAATCTTTCGGCAACAGACGACGCCGACTGAAAGAAGGATGGGATGAAGAAACAATGCAGCAATGACCAATTCTTGCGTGACTTGAGAATTAAAAAAAGAAAATCAGACGATAAAGGAATCTTTTGAAACTTGTCAAACAAAACATGGTTTCCTCCCCTATTTGGTGTGCGACGCGGACTCCGGGTCGTACGAAAGTAACCTCGCGGCTGCCCAGGAAATCCGGCCTGTTGCAACTGTGCGAGCAATTTGCGTATGCGCTTTTGTTTGAGCGTCGGTTTAGACGACTCCAGGGATGAAGCTTCCAGCTTCTTGTCACGCAGAACAACAGACGGAAGAAATATTCCCGGCTGTGTCACAGGATCAAAGGATGCAGAGACTACAGTAGACAGCACAGCATGGCCTGGAGAAATTTGCACAACCCCGAGCACAGCTCGGTATTTGCTTCGCTGAGGCTGGGTGTATGCATCCTCGTGGTACGAGAAGGAAAAAAATCAAACCGAGATTTCATCTTGCTCATGCCGAGATTTTCCTCAGCGGCTGGTTGGTGCTCGGATAGAAATCTATGATTCCCCCCCGCCCCATCAGACCACATCGTTTCGAAGCACCTCCCAGTTTTTGACCGTGAGCGAGCAAATGACGCAAGCCTTGCGGTGCCCTCAATATCGGACGACATTTGGCGTGGTTTCAGGTGTGCGAGCAGCGGGAGTTGAGCAGCAGGACGAAAAAGCAAAGGTCAAACGACAGCGAGGCCTGGGATTGGCCGGGGAGACGAGCAGAAGGACGAGCAGACGAACGAGGGGGCAAAGCACCTGTCAGGGGTGGTGACAGCGTGAAGCGCAGGGCATCATCCAGCGCTGGCTCTTTCTTGGCTGGCTGGCCTCAGCTCGAGGGACTCCGGCGCTAAACTTGCAAGAGGCAACAAGTGCGTGATTGTCCCGTGATTGAAGGGACCCGGAGGGTTGCAGCCATCGAGGGCCTTGGGTTTCAGCGACAGGCCGCGGCCCAATGGGGGCGGCGCCAGATGAGCAGCTCCCTGTGAGGCTCAAACCCAGGGCTTGCCGGGATCTTTGCGCTGTCCAGCTGGCGGCCGGGTTTCAACTTTCAACTGCTGTTCATTTTTTCCGTCTATCATGTCCGTGACAGGACCGGGACTGGGGACTGGGGACTTGGGGAGGGGGGGAAGCCAGCGGCAGTCCCACTGGCACCAGCCGGGGCCATCTCCTGGCCGGGGGGGTCACCCAGATGTTCCAGAAGGGGAAAAGGCTACCGCCTGCATCGTAGGCGCCCTTGATCCCTCTCGGTATGCTGCACCGAGGCGCCCCAGCCGGCCACTCACAGCGCTCGCTGCTGGCGAGACGCAGGGCATCGCTTATATGACCCTGGCCCGTTGGCCCCCGAGAAGAGACGCCTGTCGGCCCCGCCCCGGCAAGATCCCCAACGCTCCATGTTAGAGGTTGTTCTTGGCATCGCTCCCACAAGCACGCCAATGTTGGTTGGAAAGAATCCATCTCGCCTTGGGCCAGTCCTTCAGGAACCATCCTGGCTGTCATTTCCGCCATGCGGGCTTGCTCTGGCGGAACCGAGATGGGGCTATGGAGCAACTATGCTTAACCTGAGTTGACATGCAGGCCCCCTCGTCTAGGGAGGCGGACGAGCCAGATCAATGTGTATATATAAGTCTAAATCCATCAGCCTCCTTCTCGCTCCCTTCTACTCACACTTGTCACTGCAAACCACTTGGTTGTCGTTGTTTCGTCTCTCTCTCTTTCTCTTCACTTTCTTTCAATTGGCTGTGCCAATCCTTCATTCTCTATACCAAAACCAGCTTGAAGCAGATCCTAGCGACCTTTGCCTCATCCAGTCCTTTTTTAAACAAACCAAAACCAAGAACAAAACAAGAAGCCTCCCTCCCTTTTTTTCTATCAAGATGCGTTTCTCCATCGTTTCCGCTCTGGCCATGGCCACCTCTGTTGCGGCCCACGCCCAGGTCTACGGCGTCTGGGTCAATGGCGAGGACCAGGGCGACGGTCGATCCAAGTACATCCGAAGCCCCGCCAACAACAGCCCCGTCAAGGACCTCACCAGCGCCGACCTTGTCTGCAACGTCAACGGCGGCACTGCCGGGTCCGCCTTCGTCTCGGCCGCGGCCGGCGACGAGATCACCTTCGAGTGGTACCACGACAACCGCGCCGACGACATCATCGCCGCGTCGCACAAGGGCCCCATCATCACCTACATTGCCGAGTACACCACCGCCGACGGCACTGGCGGCATCTGGACCAAGATTGCCGAGGACGGCTACGACGGCTCCGAGTGGGCCGTCGACAAGCTCATCGCCAACGGCGGCAAGGCCACCTTCACCATCCCCTCCAGCCTCGCCGCCGGCAAGTACCTGATCCGCCAGGAGATCATTGCCCACCACGAGTCCGACACCGCCTACAACGTCAACTCTGCCCGTGGCGCCCAGTTCTACCCCTCGTGCGCCCAGTTTGAAATCACCGGCTCCGGAAGCGCCGTCCCCGACCAGGCCTTTGACTTCAACACCGGCTACACCTACAGCGACCCCGGCATCGTCTTCAACCTCTACGGCTCCTTCACCAGCTACACCATTCCCGGCCCTGAGGTCTGGACTGGCTCTGGCTCCGGCTCCGGCTCTGGCTCTTCCACCCCTGTCGCCTCCTCTTCCGCCGCTGCCGCCACCTCTGCCGCTGCTGCCACTTCCTCCGCTGCTGTTGCCGTCACCACTCCTGTCGCCCAGGTCACTCAGCCCGCTGCCACCCCTACCTTTGCCACCATCGTCACCTCCGCTGTCCAGGCTGAGGCCCCGAGCTCCGCTGCCGCTGCCCCCGTTGCCACCACCACTCCCAAGACTGGCTGCTCGGCTCGCCGCCGCCGCCGCCACGCTCGCAGCATCAAGAAGATTGGCAGCAACAACTAGAGCTTGAGATGTTGAAAAAGAGCTCTGTTGTGGCTGCTGCCGCCAGGGGGCGTCTGTGACGTTTCCTTCAGCCTGCGGTGCTTGTCGTGGAAATCTTGGATGATGGCCCCTCGTCTCCAAGGGAGCTGTGTACCATCAGTTATCGTATCTTGCCCAGAGGGTGCTCCTTTTTTCTTGTTTGTGTATATAGATTTTGTGTTCCCTGCTGTTTCAGGGCTCATATCTTGACATACGTATAAAAATAAAACTACTTAACTATTACGCGACAACCAATAACCACTTGTTCCCTTCTCCCTAGACTTGCATCTAATCCTTGAATCATCTGGTGCCTTCCCCCCCCTTCTCTTGGCCTGAACCTTATCTTTCAACCCTCATCAGGGTGATATTTCCGTTTGGATACGAAAGAAGCATGCGTTTCCGCGTGGCCCCCCATAAAAAAAGGAACCCCTTTTCTCCAACGTGTTTCATGTTTCTCATCGAATTGTAACTTGACTATGGCGCTTACGCAACGTTAATTTAAACACAAACTCTCCGGAAATAAGAAAAAAAAGACCATCACTGATCGCTGTCCGTGTCATCCCAACTTATTAGAGTTTTGAGTCACGGATGCACCAGGTGGATCGGTATTTCGAGTTTGGTTGATGGGACCTGTTAATTTTTTGTGAATGCGAAAAATAATACAAAACAAATAGCTTGTTTGGGTTTGATTTCATCTAGACTGCATCAGTTTATTATTACTATTTTTTTGCATTCCATGTGTCAAGTTTCTAGCTTTGTAGTTTCGTAGTCAACGGGTGTGTGTAGTTCCGCCCCAAGCTTTGTCATTTTTTTTTTTTACCCCGCCATCGGATTGGATTGGATTTGCCCCTCCCCCACCTGACCGATGCCGTCTTCCGTCATCCGGATCCTCGAACTCCCGATGCTTCCCCGGCCCGACGGAGACGCTGATTCTTTTTTTGAGCGCAATTCGTTTCCGAGTTGCAGTCGCAATTAAATAACCATATTCTCGGTCGATTCCTCCCTCATCGCGCGCCCATTTGACTCCTCGTCGCTCCGGAAAAAAAAAGAGTTTCGATATCCTCCTTCGTCCCTCGCCCGTCGCAATGGCCGCCACCCCAGCTCCCCAGGGCGCGCTGTCGCAGCTTCTCCCCCCATCGTGGAAAACGTCCGTGACGGCCTGGCTCGCCGAGGACACGCCCTCGTTCGACTACGCCGGCTTCGTCGTTGGCGATGGACCCCGCATCGCCACCCTCTGGGGCAAGTCTGCCGGCGTCATCGCGGGTAAGCCCTTCTTCGACGAGGTCTTTGCCCAGTGCGGCTGCACCGTCGAGTGGCACGCCGAGGAGGGCACCGAGCTGGACCTCTCGGCCAACGGCGGCAAGATGCGCGTGGCGACGGTGCGCGGCCCCGTGCGCGGCATCCTGCTCGGCGAGCGCGTGGCCCTCAACACGCTGTCCCGCTGCTCCGGCGTCGCCAGCCGCAGCCGCGACCTCGTCGCCCGCGTGCGCGCCGCGGGGTACCGGGGCGTTCTGGCCGGCACGCGCAAGACGACGCCCGGGTTCCGCCTCGTCGAGAAGTACGGCATGCTGGTGGGCGGGGCCGACGCGCACCGCATGGACCTGAGCAGCATGGTGATGCTCAAGGACAACCACGTGTGGAGCCGCGGCAGCATCACCGAGGCCGTCAAGGCCGCCAAGTCGGTCGCCGGCTTCAGCATGAAGATCGAGGTCGAGGTCCAGAGCGAGGCCGAGGCCGACGAGGCCATCGCCGCCGGCGCCGACGTCGTCATGCTCGACAACTTCACCGGCGACGGCGTCAAGGTCGCCGCCAGGAGCCTGAAGGAGAGGTGGCAGGGCAAGAAGCACTTCCTCCTCGAGGTGTCTGGGGGACTGCGCGCCGACAACGTGGAGCCCTACGTGTGCCACGGTAAGTTGCGCACGCCCTCTCGCAGCCCATTCCCCCCCCAACCGAGCTAACGGTTGATAGATGTGGACATTATCTCGACGAGCTCCATCCACCAAGGTGTGCCTCACATAGACTTTTCGCTCAAGATCGAACACTAGGTCAAAAATTAAGGAAGAAGAAAAAAGAAACACGGTAATAAAACTCTTTCATCAGCGTGATGTCGTCTTTTAAGGTCTCTTCCAAGGTCTCTTCCAATGTCGTCATTCCTTGACATGTGAGCACCATCCACTTCACTCCTGGTAAGCAACATTAGATATAAGTAGTCGAGTGCAGAATCAAGATATATTATTGCGCGCCATAATACATGATATGATTTAGCCCATTGTGCGTTAAGGGTCAAGTGTTTGACACGACGTCTAGGTATAAGCAAAGCTGGCTATTCCAACAATCTAACAATTCAGCTTTCAAAACATGGGCTTGACCGATCTCTGCAAAACTATATACACAAGCTTAATTGTAAATTTATCGAATGCTCCAATCTCCGTTCAACTTCAGGTCTGGCGTGATAATGCCCTGCCTTTCCTTTTCGAGCTCTTCCTCCAGGCTCCAAGGCTCCCACTTGAACCCCTTTGGGATGTTTGTGTGCTGGAACTCAACGCCCCTCTCCAAATGAGCACGAGCCTGAGAAAACTTCTCCTGCGCATACGTTTCCGGGCTGTGAGTCCAGATCCACTTGGCCATTCCCATAGGGCCAGTCTGGGTGGCATTCTTGACGGTATCTCCATGCCTCCTTCGTGGTGCATTCTCGTCGGTTGACCAAACCTAGGCATTGAAGAATCGACATTCGCTGAAGGCTGCCGTGGGGAGGCTGATTAGCTGGCTCATGGTGCGTGCTAGAGGGATAGGGGACGCTGCATACCGCAAGTGCTCATGGACTTTGCTTCCAGAATCCATTTGTGATCTACTACATTTTTGCCTTGGGCGCGACTGGGTTCCGACTTGATTTCCCAACAGTTGTGAAAATTTTTATTGCCTAACCATAGGATAACTCTTTCCCATGGAATGACTGGTTTGCAGCTAATTAAAGAGTTATTACGGCGTGATCGGCCGTGAGTGTTATCCTAATCCTGATGGCATTCAACATCCGAGACGAATACCAATCGCCCCCATCATCTAAAATACTAATCGATTGGATTAATTACAATGGCTTAACGCGTCGTCATTGATCAATCCATACACCCAAGCGTAAAGGCATACGCCACAGGCACCATGGCTTATTATCATCAGCCAAAGTTCGTGTTATTTTTCGACCAATATTAATGTGAATGGTAAGGAGTTAACTTTATCTCCGATTCACAAAGGCAAAATTTGTTTTAGAAGAGGACATTAAGATATTTGTTCTTTTGGTTAGGGCAATAAGATTTTCACAGCCAACCCTCTTGTGTAACTCTAATTGTATGCCACCTTTATGGCCCAGTTCCTGGATCACCCGGTTAAGCCTACAGCTTATTCTTTTATTCAGAAGTAAACAGTGGCTCACAGTCTAAGGGCCTTGAGTGTTTGCGCAGGTGACATCGTCATTCTATTATTCAGAACAGTGACTCATAGCCTAAGGACCTTGAGTGTTTGCGTAAGTAACATCATCATTTTATTATTTAGAAGTAAACTGCGACTTACAGCCCAAGGACCTTGAGTGTTTGCGTAAGTGACACCAAATAAACAGTGACTCATAGCCTGGGGACCTTAAGTGTTTACGCAGGTAACATCATCATTCTGTTATGCAGAAGTAAACGGCGACTCACAGCCTACCTTGAGCCATCACGTGCACACGCTCGCAAGTATACAATAAGCTCCTAATTCTTGTTCTAGGACTTTTTTTCTTTTTTCACCTTGTCCCCAAATCTCTGTGCTTACCTCAACCACCGCCCAGTCAACCAGCATCGAGTTAAAAGGTCCCATCACTATCCCTTTTCCACCATGAGTTCATCTCCTATTCTGAACCCATATGACTTGCAATCGCTGCTGGCAGAAGGCACCGTCCTCCCTGGTAATCCTGGCACTGGAACGCGTCGAATTCACAAAAGACGTTTGAACCGGTCCAGCGATGAAGAATATGGAGATTTGACTCTTCCAACTCCATCTACCACTTCAGCTTCTGATGCAGTCACTCCCGAGGACCCCGATGACTTTGTCATTATACCTGATCACTTGATCTCGCGCGACACCCTTCATTTTCTTGGCTTTGACGAGGACACTGCCAACACCATTTGGGACCGTTGGTCTAACTGGGGTCCAGATCAAGGCAGAGAGACTGATGGCGGCCCAGTCACATTCATCAGCATGGCTACAGCCTTTATCCGCGGGGCTGGCGGAGTTTCATACGACATCACTTCTGACAACGATATCACTTGGTTTCAATGTATGGACAGCTGCGGTATCAACGAAGAACTTCAGATGGCCATGATGACGCCTCGATGCAAAGATGTTCGTTTGACTGAATCTTGCAAGTTTTGGCTCCGTGACACAGTCTCGGCCCGATACGACTCTCTGAAACAAATCCAGAGTACCTCTATTGAACGTGCTAGATTTGCACATCGTACGACATCCCGTGCTGGAGCATCACAGCTATTTGCAGTACTACCTGGTCACCAGATCCCTTCTCGTTATCGATCAACTTCTGAAATGTTCTATGGAGCACCTGGCATGTCTCCTCAGACCACCATGGCACCTGAAGTTCGTGCCAATGCACCAGGTCACACCGTGCTTTATCGAGGAGGATTTGAAACACGAATCAGATCCATTTTCAACAACCAGGGAAACGTTGAGAATATAGCGCTTCTTGCCTCTAGTCCTCAGGGAGACTTTAATTCGACGAAAGCGGCGATATATCTTGCGGTCGATTTTGAAGTCGCCAACAAGTACGCTTACTGGGCAAAAAAGCGCGACCGCAGCCAGCTCGCTGTCATTCTTCGCATGCAAATCGCCAACTCGGCCTTAGAGAGTTTCAACGAGCCAGAGAAACTCCTTGCATATTGGCCTTCTCCCGGTTGGAAAGAGCTGGTTTGGACATGTCGCAGAGGGATCCGACTAAGGAATGAGTTTGCCAAATTTGCCCAGGCAACGCTTATTATTGGCACGATTTGTGAAAAGCCGAACGCAGTCGTTGCTAATTTGGAAGCACCCGAGAACATCACCGAATCCATGATTCTCCAAGGCCCACGTGGAAATGCCATTCAGTATGTTTTCGTTGATGACAATGGAATGGATTTTCTTGAAGCTCATGGAATTGAGAACTGCACAATTCATCCTATGACTCGTCATGTGGTTGAAGAGATTGAACGTTAAGATAAGTAGATCAGGCTTAGTATTGGAACGGTTGTGCCCGCGATGATCGCGGGCACAGGCTGCTGATCAAGGCAGCCCCGTGGGGGGTCACATAGCCCCACACACACATCAACACCACTGCAGTCTAGATAGTGAAAATCAAGTTAATTCCCACACCACAGAACAGTTGCACTGGTGAGCTTTGAAACCCCTTCCCTGTTTCAACCAACCTCCTAAGGATATGATCGGCCGTGAGGGTTATACTGATCCTGTGTTATGGTTCGTTTGGTTCGTCGGACCCGTACTTATAACAGCCGAATCCGACACGTGACTACGTACCCGATTTGTACTATTTCCAGCACATAACAATTGGGACATTAAGAAATTTATACAACTCTAAGTCTTAGGATTGATAATAACCTTAACCTAAAATTGCTGCCTAAATAAGATTAAAAGCTATTTTTTTTTGTCTTCCCCATTAACCTGTATTGAGCCGACCGGTCTTGGCAAGGCAGAGACATCTTTGTGCAGCAAGTGCGGTAGAGAACCCCCGTCACTATCGTTCAAGGGTTGTATTGTCTCTAGTCCGGGCCACACCTCTTCAATGACATCTTTGCGAAGGGATCGAAAGTACGCCATGAATCGGCCAAACATTGTAATCGTCGTCGTGCTGACCCAGTTGAAATACTTGAGACTCTTGCATTTCGTCGCTAATTTGCTTCCCAATGCCTCCAATTGTTCCTCGGGGCTAATAAGTACTAGAAACCCGACAACTGCGACTACTCGAAACCATTCCACTTGAAACTAAGGTTCGACATGGTCCCGTGTTGTCTCGAGGGCCAGGATAAGTCGCTCTATTAGCTTGTCGCAACATTTGCAGAAATCGTTGATCGAGTCGGTATAGAAGTGTGGCCTGTTGCGAGCTGTGGTAGGTTCGTGTTGTTCATCTTGGGAAACGGTGAGTTCATCGTAAGGGATTGTTAGCAGGTCAGTCTAGGCGGGTTTTTCAGGGTCATAATAGGAGTACCAAAAATAAATGTACCAGTCAAAGACATGCTTAGGAAGGTTTCCTGGATCTTCCGAAGAGATCGTGAAGATTTGCCCAGTTTTTAAGGGCAACCCGCTTTCGTGTAAAGCCTCTCCAGCACCCCATTCACAGCTCCAAAGCCCAGCTTGTAAGAGGTATTGTTGATCCCCTGGTGTGATTGGGGTTTGCTTTTTGAGCCCTGAACGCTTGAACCAATAGAATTGGACGTGAACTCTACCGGCGTCTTGGCCTAAAGGCTTTAAAGCGAATTTTGGACCGCTCGACTGTTGGTGGAGGCGAGGGTTGATGTGAAATCGAATCTTTTGTCGTTTCTTCGAGGCTGATGGAATCTGCCAAATAGAGTGAAGAAAAACCGGGCAACGGTGCAATGTGTGAAGGCGAGGGGAGAAGTTTGAAGAAGCTGACGGAAATACATCAAGCAGGCCGGAACGAGGGCTGCAACTGCCAACAGCTGGTTCGCTTCATGTTCCTGCCGCAAAAGCCAACCAACAACAACAAAAATAACAATAATAATAAAGAATAAGGAAGAGGGGAACAACAATAACAACAGAAACAACAAAATCTGCAATTTTATTAGACATAGCATTTGATAGGGTTTCAAGGCATACGGTTGTTCAATTTCGTCTGCTGAGTTGGTGGTTCTGCACACATCTCGTGCCTGAGACTGTTAGCACAAGCGCCGACCAATACATGGATGTCTGTGTGGGAAGAAGGAGCAATCAAATTTAGCTGTGACCCACCCACTCCGTAAAATCCCCCGTAGGGCTGTGTCTGCCAGCCTGAAACGCCCCAGTATATTGCATCTAAAAGCTGCTCGACCAACAACCGGCTGCCCAACCGTTTTCAGCTTTGCTTGTGTTCGCGCTGCGCCTTCTTCACAGTCTTAAACATGCTTATTCAGCTAACCTGTCCTGTTTCATAAGTCTCCCAGCGTCATCAATTGATGTTGCTTCCCAACTTCTCCATCCCGCAACAATCCGCCATGTCGCTTCGGACGCTGTCACTTCGGCCTGTTTTGCCCCACATCGCTTACTCGCAGCGTCCACTTACACGCCGCATGCTGGCATCTTTGGGCTCGCTCGACAAGGAGAATCAAAAGATTAAGCTGCCAGACGGCCGCACTCTGGGCTTCGCCGAGTATGGCGCGGCCGACGGCCACCCAGTCTTATGTTTTCACGGTTACCCATTCTCGAGACTCGAGATGCAGCCCGTCGACACCATAGCGCGACGAAACAACGTCCGCATACTGTCTCTTGACCGGCCCGGCTACGGTCTCTCCTCATATCAACCAGGTCGTCGCATTATTAATTATCCTAAAGATGTCAAAGCATTCGCCAATGGAATTGGCCTGGATAAATTTGCTGTTATGGGGCTTTCAGGTGGCGGTCCATACGCGCTGGCTTGCGCATATGCACTCCCGGCTGAGATGCTTACGGGTGTCGGCCTGTTCGCCAGCGCAACTCCCTGGATAAACGGCGCCCACCACATGACGCGGTGGCGCAGAGTTTTTCGATTGCTCGCAAACTATTGGCCTGGAGGTCTGAAAGCAGCACTGTCCGGAGTCGTGTGGGCAATGAGGACCACAGCCAACTCCAACATGGGGGCTAAATACATGGACTCAATGTTGGACAAGTTGGACGAAGCTTCAGCCGACAATGAAGCATTTCCCACTCCTGAGATGACAAAGGAAGAACGTAGAAGGGATTTCATGAAGACTCTTATTGAGGAGCCATTTGCCCAAGGTCCTGATGGGGCGGCTTGGGACGGCAAGCTTCTTCTGGATGATACCTGGGGGTTTGACTTTGAGAGGGTCAGCTACAACCCCGTGTGGATTTGGCATGGTGCCAGAGATGTTAACGCCCCTATTGTCATGATCCGATACATAGTGGATCGAATTCCTCAGTGCCACTTTCGAGAGTTCAAGAACGACACTCATTACACCATGTTCCGGTATATTGAGCAGGCATTGCAAGAGCTTGTATCAGGAGAGAAGGCTACGAAATCAGCTAAGACGGCTGAAAAGACACCAACTCGGTCTTAGATTATTATTTTGTTTATATTTATTAAATTAAAATGTGTAAATGAATATGTTGATATGACACGGGTGATTGTCAGCGGACAGCAACATGCCATAATCGGGTGTAATGGGCCCAATGAATGTGGTGTAGCTACATTCACTGCTTGATCTTATGCCTCAGTAGCGAGGGTATTCTGGGTATGATCCACCCATCCTGCTGAGTTCTCCTTGATGCGTTTCTTTTGTCTGGCGCTTGTCTTATCGAGTTGCTGCTGACGAGACGTAGCAAAAGCTTTCACTTCGTATCGGCACTGACAGAGGATGCCGTGATTTTCGGCCTAACCAGCGCGGTAAGTATAATAACATGACAAAAAAAGGGCCGCAGTTCCTGAGCTTAGGCTGAAACTTCCGCGTTTACCAGGATGACGGGGACTCTGAGGAGTCGTGGTCCAAGACAGTCTCTACCGAGGAAGTGCTGAGCCGGCTGCCGCAAAGCCAAGATCTCGACCCGCTGGTTCTCGAAATGATCCGCAATGTTCCGGACCATCAGATCATCAGCTGGCAGCTCTGCTGGCGCGACCCCCAGCCAAGATGGTCGACGCCTCACGGCCGCATCATCCAAGTCGGCGATTCGGCCCACGCCTTTGTCCCGTCCTCCATCATGGGCGCCACCACGGCGTTGGAGAATGCCCAGTCTCTTGCGGAATGTCTGCGCCTCTCTGGAAGGGAAAATGCACCAGTTGCAGTCATATTGGTATGCGAAATACAGAGGGCGATCCTTCCCCGGTAAAATCTTTCTCGTCTTATAACGACAAGAGGGTGCCATCGCAGGCTAATTGAAGCGGGCATACTATCCCTCGCTTCATTGATCACGGTGAGAAGTGCATCTATCTTACTGCAGATGGTGTTGCAACACGATAGGCCAGAGAAAAAGACGATAACGCACTTGCGTCAGGGCACAGACGCAGCCTATGCAAAACAGGAAGTTGGGGTTTTAGATGATTGGCTCTCGGCGGAAGGACGCTCGATACCGCCCAATCAATCCTACTTGGTGTTGGCTTGGGTAAGCAGTCTATCGCCAACTTCATCATTTGTTTCCATCGCCCCGATTTCGTTCGTTTCTCACATTGTTGCCCGCCCAGCTACATTGGGCAATAATTCCCCCGAAAGTGCGGGTTCACATCGCACCCGACGCAAACCCGGAAGGACAAACTCTCTTTTGCCTTCAGCCCGATCAAGCAAGGGCGGCGACGCTGTCCGAGGACCGAGAAACCTTGCCGGCCCGTCAACGCAGCCCGAAAATCAGACGATCAAGCTACGCTGGCAGTTTCCGAGGCCCTCAGGGAATGATGGCCCCTTGTCCTCCCCCCGCCGATGTCGGGCTGTCAAAAGATTAGTGTCATCTGGGGTGCAGAAGTTTGAATCCACCAGGGGTGGGCCCTGGAGGCAGCTCGCTCTGAAAGAAACACGTTTGAGGTTGCCGGGAATAGCTTCCTCGCGCTGTTTTGAGTAGAAGGGTTCGAAATTCGGGCAAGCGCATGTCCGGCGGACTGGGAGAAACCAAAAGAACACCGCGCCCCAGGTACGGGATCGACGGCATGCATGAAACGCAAGAGTTTCGCCACCGGACTTTTAGGCATTACACCTGTTGTATGCTGTGCACCCACCACCAGGCACAAAGTCCTTGGGGCCATCCGCCAAGATGGTGGGGAGATGAGGGATGATGCATCATCCGCCCCCGATTCTCATCTGCCCAGAGATACGCGCGCTATCGCTTGGGAGGCGGGACGTGCATTCTTTCGTCCAGTTTCTCGAAGGGAGGGCGCCAACTCGATCCCGGCTGCCTGGGCTGAGCTGAGCAGGGCATGGCATTTCGTATCTGGCAATATAGACGGGAAATGACTACAATACGACGCCTCAAGGGCAGTGCTAGCGCCATCCTCCAGCAGCACTATTTCCGGCTAGCCCACCTCAGATCACCCCCAGGCTTCCGAGTGCCCACGGGTCCGTCTTCTTCGTCCTTGTCCCAGTTTTGTCTCTATCCCGCGACAAAGTCTCCTGCCCGAGGTGAGACACTAACGGAATGCTGACATGAGCCTCAACCAGAGAGCCAAGACCGCCCCGCGGAGACCGACCCAAGTCCGCAGGGTCCCTTGGACTCGGATATCTCCCTTCGGGCATAGGCAAATATGGGAATGACCATGGGAATGACACGGCTTACCGGCAGCCACGCGGAGAGAGGGGGAGGGGACGAGGACAGGACACACCTCACCCGTGTGTGGCACGCCTCACCTTGACGCACACGCCCAGCTTCAGATGAAGACGAAACCGCTCACACGCACACCAGGTGCAATCGTCATCACAACACACAAACGAGACAGGGCACCTCCCCCTCTCTATTTCCCACGTTTGCCACATTCCAGCGGCGGGTCAGGTGTGAGGTCATTCCTCGCCTGCCCTTGCGCCTGGCCTCGAGGTCCCTAGTGTTTCTTGCTAGCCGTTGAAGAGAAAGTCCCACGTGGATCGCCAGGGGCCCGGGGCAAGGACAGTCAAGGGGAAAAACACACACACACACACACACAGCACGAACAAGCGCGCACGCCCCCCCGGAGAAAAAGAAAAAAAGGGCAACGCGGACTATTTCGTCCCGCTCAGACATGGGGAGGGAGAATGAGGAGAAAGAGCACATATGTCATAGCTGTCTCGCTGCTCGCAGTCACGCGGCGAAGCCCGTCACGCGAGACCAGCCGGCGACGCCCTTGCATCATCAATAATTTCGGCCACGGCGGTTTGGTCTCGTTTTTTTTCAACGTCCACATGGCCTTCAGCCTCGTCGAAAGCCACCAGGCAACGAGGCGGCACACTACTGACCATCCAAGCCTCTTTCTCATCTCCGGGACGGGACGTTTACGTTTTCCTTCCAGGACGACCGCCGCCCTATGAGTCAGCGCTCATGGCCGCCGCATTCTTTCCCTTTTTAGCGTTTGACCCTCGAGGAAGGGTTTGTTGGCAAGGCAGGGTGTCCTCGAGCGCGCGCGCCAAGCAAGGCAAGCCAGGAAAGCAACTGGGATGTGGTTGCTGGTGTAAGCGCCCGCTCGCAACCGTGGCAGCATCGAGCATAACTCGTCCTTATTTCGGCAACGGGTGCCTGGGCCTCTTCACTTGGCCTTCGATATTGTTCTAGCTCGTTTCACAGAATTTAATCAGGCACAATTATAGAATGCATATTAAAAATTAAATCAAAAAAAGCTCGGGGCGTAGGGTTTGTCCAGAGCTTGGGGTTCGCTAATTGTTTGATGTGCCCAAAAAAAAACACACATCAATAAAAAAATAATAAACACGTTTGGGATCAGGGACTAGGGTTCCCGGCGAGGTTTGCTGGGCTGAGTTGTTCGCGAAAAAAAAAAACCAGGGCACGGGTCGGATATACCGGGGTGGACCCAGCTGATCTGGCACCAACGGGGAGGGGACGAAAACCCATTTGGCATAATTGCTTTTCTTGTTAGCCAGATAGTGCGTTTCGCATTATCATGGCAATCTGGACTATTCGGGGAAAGCAAAGGCAAAAAAAAAAAGAAACACGGCTGGTTTGCGGCGCGGTCGAGATGAGGTGGATGGAGGCTGACAAAGTGGGCCGCTGAGAGGCTGGGCTGCTGTGGGGAGAGAAGGATTCGAAACAACACCAGATGAGGCTGCAGATGCACATGGGTGGAGAGAGTGACAGAGCACTGGAAAAGTGGACAGGCACAAGCATGCAATGTAAACACGGCGGCAATGGCAAAAGTCTGTTTTGTGTGTTGACCATTATTGTCATTAAAATTTGTAGCTAGAGGTAGAGAAAATGCCAGTAGAGGCAAGACAGGAAGACAGTGATAGCTAGGTAGTACAATCCCAGACATGAGTCCATAAGACATAACCCATTCTAACCGCTTTTTCATAACAAGAAAATCCATGTTTGCCCAAGTCTCAATCCCGAGACATCCAACTCCAAGCTAAGGAAAAACAAGAGTAAAAGAAAATCCAAGTTTCCCGTAGTCGGGGGGAGTATCACAGGTATCAAATAGAAAAGTTCCCAATACAGTCCATATCCATGTCCCATAAATGCCAATTGATGTGTGTTAACAATGCAGTTCAAGGAGAGATGAGAAATGAAAAAAAGATATGGGTATCGAAGAAATCATAAGGCATGCTAAGTGTATAAGAAAGAAAAAAGTAGGAGTTAAATGAGATAATAGTCGAGGAAAATGTCGATGTGATTTGTTGTTGTTGATGAAGTAGTAAGAAAGTAGAAAAGTAGGAGAGTGGTGAGGTGGTGGTGTTGTTTATGCTTGTGTTATAAAAGCTGTTTAGAAGCTGGCGCGCTCGGCAGGAGTGCCGCCGACATCCTCGGAGTGGAAGACGATGCCTCGTCGCTTCCATCCACCGCGGCGGATATAGTTGTCGACGGAGTCGAGAGATCGCATGGGAGGTCGCTGAGGAGCTCCGGGTCGGTTATAAGTAATGCTGAGGCTGAGTGTCTGCAGGGCAGCGGCGCGGCGAGAAGATCGTCGCATGGTGAGGACGTCTTCATCATCCTCAGAGTCGGAGGCAGTGTCCTCGTCCTCATCAGAAGAGTCGTCGTCGTCGTCTTGGGTAATTTCAATGTCGAGGGTCTGGATGGTAGACTCGGACCAGCGAGACTTGGGCATTGAGGGGCGGGTTTCTGGGATGGCACCGAAGAAGTAGTCGGGTGCCTCCTGTTCCGTCTCTGGCACAGGAGGGAGGGGCTTCTCTGTGGGCAGCTCAAGTTCCTCCTCGACAATGGCGCTCTCCTCCTCCTCATGGTCGCAGAAGACTGGCACCGGGGTGGTGTCTTTGTAAGCTCGCTCAAAAAGCCTGGGAGGCGCATGGAAACCGGGGTGAAGATGTAGAGGGTCCATGTCGGGTCTTGAGGAGGCTGTTGTGGGAGTTCGGGCGGGAGTGGCGACGGGAGTAGATGAGGTCGAGGAGGAGAGAGAGCAGCCGGAGGAGAGGGAGGAGCCAGAGAAGGAGATCTTTCGGATCTGAAGGTCGCGGGGGCGGCTGTGAGAGGACTTGCGTCGCTGGCCGAAGCTGTGGTTGAGGATATGCATCGCGGCGGTTGGCTTGTGGTTGCGGTTGCTCGAATCGATGTGGGTGGTGGTTGCGGTTGGCTTATACGTCTCGAGACTCGGTGGATGAGCGAGCGTACAGGCGAATGCGGGATGTAGTAGTAGTAATAAGTAGGTGGTGGTTGAGTATTAGTTAATAGGCGGTAGTAGATGGGATCAACCCAAGCTTGCTTTGGAGTAGTAGGCTGTTGATGTGGTCTGGCAGAACGAGTGAAGGTATCGGGGCATCCCAAGTCTATAAATAAAAGAGCCAAAGGCAGAGGCAACTGTGGACGTCACTGACCGTCACAACCGAAGAGCGAGCCTTACAAGGTACCTGGACATGGCATAGCCCTGGTCACTGGCATGGAAGGGACAGGGTATCGGTGAGTGTGGGTGTGGGTGTGTGGGGCGGCCTTTGGGCTCAGACACCCTGACACACCCCTGCCAGGCTACTGTCGTATCCCCACACACACATCACTCACAGGCGATCCCTGCTGGCTTGGCCGCTAGCTCCAAGGTACGCGAGTGACGTACCTATGCCTCATCGGCGAGCAGCTGAAGGCTGCAATCCGGGGGGCCTGGAAGGAAAAAATAAATAAAAAAAAGATTATATGGGATGCATTGTGTCAATCGGCCGCCGCGAGATGAGGCCATTCGCACTCGCCGCAGCTCCAACCCACCTGCGTCGCATCAGAGACGAAACTCCCCCGCCTCATCTCAGCTCAGCTCTAGCAAGCCTCAAGGAATCCCGTATCCCACGGGCATGGAAGAGGAGGTGAGGGGGGGATGGATGGATTTGATGACAGCCGGGATTCCACGGGTCCGCGCTCACTCTTCTCGCGCACTCTCTCTGTTACACTTCCGCCGGACGGAGGCGGACTCGTCCCTCACTGCACGCTCACGCTCCGGCGCGGCGACGAACCTCTCCCAGGCACACCCAGCACTAGCCCACACACCCCCTGCGCCCACTCCGCCTCTCACTCCCCCAGGACACAACACAGGACAGGACAGCACCGAACAGGACACACGCTGCTGGGCCCCGCCGATCCCAAGCTCTTGGCCTGTCCTTGGCTGCACCTCGAGACACGGACGAGTACCTCGAGGTACTCGGCGCGGTACTGCGCAGTCCTGGCTGTTGTCGACTCACTACACCATCCAGTTCCGTCCTTTTGGGACCTTTTTTTTTTGTGTCCTTGTCCGATCTACGCCTCCTGTCATCCCGGGAGGAGGGGGGTTGACAACCCAACTGCTCGGCACACCATCACGATTAAGCACTGAGAGCAAAGGAATTAATTTTATGGCGCCTTTCTTTCGCAACCTCTCCGGCTTGCGGGCGTTGCAGCTCTTCGGCCATCTGTATCAGAGTTCATGATGCAAAATCCTCGTAATTCCGAGCATGTGCGTGAGCATGTGCCATGTGAGCGCGCACTCGCTGTTTTTCTGCGCAACGCTTTGGCCGCTCCCAAAGCTTTTACTTTTTGCACACATTTTCCATTCATACTCCTCCTCCATCATCTCGCTTTACTTTCCGGCCGTTTTCTGGTGCTCAGTGTTAGTTCCGCCTTCACCGACTCCCCCTCCTCTTCGGCTCTTCTCCAAACCTCGAGAGAACTGCCTCTTGTGCCTGGCTCCCGTGCACCTCGCGCACACCCTTTTTTTTTGTTTCCCATTTACTCCAGAGAGGCGTCTAAACTGTCCAACGCCACCACTGCGCTACGCTGCACCACACCCACTTACACCACACCCACCCCCTCCTACCCTCCGAACGCCACAAAACCGATTCCCGGACCGGCTCTTGATTACAGCAGAGGGCCTCATGAAGAGGGGGGGGGCAAGCCCTGGAAAACCGAGAACGAAACGTCCGTGCTTCTGCCGTGCCTGCATTTTCTGGGTGCCTGCTGTGAGTGAGTGTGTGTGTGCATGTGTGCGTGCCTAAGCTGTGTTTCTATCCATGTGCCCTACTACTACAACTGCCTTGGCCTTGTAAGCAGGGTCAATTAACTCGGCGCGCGGACCTGATGAGCTGTACAGATTGCAACTCTATGAGTAATTCCAAGTAATTAGAATTTTAATTTTTATGCGTATCCTTTTTTTTTTCATGGCTAAAAGAGGAGTCGCATCATCCTTTCGTCAAGCTGCTTCCCCCAGCAACCCGGCTGCGCCCAACCCGACAATCGGGTTTTGCTCTCGACAGGGCCGATGCAGCCAGCCATGGTTTCGCGGGAACTGCTTTTTACAAATCCTCACTTTGCCATTCGCCTTACCAATCCTCCATCGGGCATGCCTGACCCCTGTGCTCCGGGGCCGGTTCACGCCTACGCCGTACACGCTGGCACGCAAGATTGAACAGGGCAGGGGGGAGGAGGGATAGATTCCGTTGCAATGTGCGGGCTGATCGCGAAGGCGATGAGGCAGCAACAAAAAGCAATATAGTCCCCTCAGTAGCAGTGCTAGGGAAATGCAGTAAGTGTAGGCGAATAGCAAGCATTGAAGCGAGCCAAAAGCAATGCGGAGGAGGGGAGCTAATCGCTAGCCCTGGACAGGGTCCACAGGCCCAGAACCCCCCCATGACGTTACTGCTACGGGTGAATGAGGTGTCTAGCTCAGCACGAGTGAGGGGGGACGGCACAACGTGTCTGAGTGAGTGGGAAGCGTGAATGCTGCGGCGTCGAGCGTGAATGAGCGGCGAGCGTGAGCTTGAGTGCATGCATGTCGCATTTCTCTCTCTCTTCCCACTTATCGCGTTTTTCCGGGGAAATGAAGGGAGGCAGGACATTCTGGAACCCGGTCCATGTTTTGGTTGATTGGGCATCTATTATTTTGTCCATCTGTTGCATCGTCTTTTTTGTGTCAACTTGTGTTGCCCGACATTAGCTTCATGTCTCGTCGACATTTTTTTCAACGGTAGTGCAGGAAAAGGAAAAAAGATGGGCAATTTTATTTTTTTACTTGTCCCATGTTGTCGCAGCCTAAAGAAGAAAGCGAAACAAAGCTCTCCAGAACATCATGCATCTAGACCTTGGTCCTGCGAGACAATGCTTGATCTTCCTCGTGCGGTCAATAGTGCGGCTTGATTGGGAGACGACGCGGGTATACACGGTATCTCGGGACTCTAGGGTAAAATTAAAAGGTTTTGCCTTGTTCAGCTGCCCTCTCTTTCTGCCTCGCCGCGCAGCATGTGCGCGTCGCATGTGTAGGACGACCCCGAGCGATAGCCGGCAGCCCGTTCCCAACCCTGTTCCTGGTTCCTGAATCCGGGTCTCAACATCACCTGGGCTCAGCCTCAACACCAAGACACACGCCCCTTCGGGAGAAGGGCTTGTACGCCTCTCCGGGCCTGCACGCGGATGGCTTCTAGCTGGGAATGCAGCGAACAAAACGGCCTCGTTTTTCGGCTTGAGCTAGCAACATCCTCATGATCGGTGCTTGAACTGACAGAAATGAAGCCGGCTGTTTCCAATTTCCCAGCTCTTCAATGCATGGCAGCAGAGCTGCTGCTCACCGCCCATGTCATGACGCTCTTGCGCTGAGACGGCGCGTTGTAGCTTAATTCGTCCTGTTTCCGTCGTCGAAACTCTGGTCGCGAGGCCTATCGTCATTCCTCTCCCTTGCGTTGTTGCTAAAACACAGACGGAGGCGGAACCATCGACGCTCCGTTCGCACGGCTCGGGCATGCCCATCTGACCTGACCCCCCTCTGGCCCTGTCTCGACCCGTGGCGGCCGCCATGCCAGACTCGGAAGTCCGGTGTGGGGGGATTACCCGCCTCGTGATGCCTTTTTTTCGACAGTGTGTGTGGGATGCGCCTCTGTGTTCGTGAGGTGCTTCGCATCCATATCCAAAACAGGTCCAGCTAGGGGTTTCGTATGCTTTAGCTTGCCTCTTCTCCCAACTGTAAAATCGGTGAGAGGGGGGGGTGGCCAACTCCCTCCCAAGCCTCTCTTTCTCCCTCTCACTCAAAACAGAGAGGGGGAGGCTTCGGAGTGGCGTTCTCTAGTTGATCACTGATTGGGTTCTTGCTGCCGGTATCTCGCCCTTGCATACGGCAAAGGACTGTATTGAGTGGTTGGTGATTGGCAATACTGGCGGTGGCCCTGGGGCTAGGACAAAGGCATCCTAGAGCTCAGCAGGAGCGCAATGACATGCCCCCCTTCTCGCCCCTCTAGCTTGATGCTGCAAAGGCGGTGATGGGTGGCCTCAATCAATTCAATTGCGGTTTGAGGTTTGAGGCCCGTTAGAGCGGCCCTTGTACCTGCATCACCCCAAGCCTAACGCCTGCCATCGCCATCACGTACATGAGAGGAGGGGCCCGTGGCAGCTGCGATGTCAATCTGGCCTGCATCGTGCATGAGACTATCCCCATGCCACACCACCGGTCACCTGCCCCAGATGCATTCTGGACCTCTCTGACACCTGCAACCACTCATGCCCGCCCCAGAGACAGAGCGACGGTACAGTAATTACACGGCAGCTAGCTGATAGCAATGTACCATCTGCTGCGTACTCGCTGACTCGTCCAGAGGAACGCCTGGCACACATGGGCGAGAAGAGGATGTCTTGGGAAGGGGGTTGCTCCACCGCCTGTCTAACACGGCTCTTCCTGCACGTTGGCTCTCTCTTCAAGCGGGCTGGCTGTCAATATCTGGCCATGTCTCAGTTGCTCTCTCGATGCCCCTCCAGAGAGAGAGAGAGTTGCGCGCAGATCTCCTCTCGCCCATTGGCTGCAGTGCGATGCAGCTCATTCCTCCTCCTCCACACCAGGTCTCACCCCAATCTTAGCATTCCACAACCCGCAGTGTTAATCACCTGAGTGCGCACACGTCCCTTGAACTGAGTGCTCTCTCGCGCTATCCGCGGGGTTCAACCCTCATCAATAGTCAGGCACGGCATTCTTATCGCCCGCTCGCTAAGGCTTTCCCAGACGGTGCGACAGGTTGCCCCTCCCCCCCCCCTCCCCCAGGTGGTGAGGACATTAATGGGGTACTTAGTTCTCTAGAGTGTTTTCACCGCCAGATCGTGAGCACTTGCGTCCCGCTCCGTCCCCATAGTCGCGAGTCCGTTCGTCGCCCCGCCCCTCTCCGCCTCTGTCCGGCTGTTTAGCAACCGGAGACGGAGGGGGCGTGCAGGAGGGTCATGGAGGGCCACAAGATCACGACAGCAATGGACGTTGACCGAGAGCAGCCAAGCTGATGCGAGCGGCCTCAAATCGAATTAATCTCGATTTGCTTCAAACCCATGAATTCCCGCGCCTCACGCATGCGTATGCACCCTTCCTCAGCTGCTAATGTAATGCCGGTATCCGTCACCCTCCCCTCCCCTCCAACCCTAGCTCACACGGCATCCATTGGCTCTCGTTGGCCCCAGCGCTGCGGGCGTGGCGCAACTGTCAACTCCAAGCCTGCGCCAGGTCGCCGAATCGGTAGCCATTCACCGCCGAGAACAGGCCTGCGGCCTTTGTCCTCGAGCCTCCTCCCCCTCGTCGACCCAGACTCGTCCCGGTTCGTCGTCGCGGTCGTGTTCGCGGTGGGACCCCATGATTGGAAATCGAGATCACCCAGGTCCTCGGGAACGGGGCGCAGGACGCAGTCAGCACTGCATTGCTTTTTTGTTTCTTTTTTCCATGTTGCCTCGCCCTGTCTTTGATTGTAAATGTCACTCTTTGCTTCTGTAATTGTGGTCCTTGTTGCACTTTTTTGTTTTTGGGCCCCATCCGCTGTGCCCTCGGGATGGATCCTCCTGAAATCTCATCTGCATCGCAAAATCTCATCTTGAGTGAACAATAGCGTGAGGCTGCCGAGTCTCCGACAGCCTGGGCCCCAACAAAAAGAAAATACAGAGCCCAACATGCCATGAGCATGGGCTCACTCCCCAGCCATCAGCCAGCCCCAAATCCCGTCCAGCTGGTAACAGGGCCCATGTTTTACGCATGCAACACTGTCTCCGAGGCAGTGGCAGGGGGGCTTGATGCCATCATCCTTCCGAGCCGGCCAGATGATGGGAAACGAACTCCCGGGTTTGACATTTCTTTTGCGGCGATGAGAAGGATGAGACCCGGCCGCCCAATATGGCCAGGAAGCCTCGGGTATTGGCTCCGCTGCGCTGCAACCCCGGCTGTGCGTCCATTGTCGACATTCGGCAATCATCATGATGTTAATGTTAATTAACATGATTTCTCATCATGAAATACTAAAGCGGCATACCCATGTAAGCTAACTGATGCCCTCTTGGCTATCTAGCCTTCCTTTAGCGGAGCTAAAAAAAAAATCCGCCAATTCGGGTCGATGAGACCTTGGGCTCCGCAGCATCTCCAGCCGGGGCTACCCCGTCCATCATGGAGAAGTTTTTTTCTAGCATCCCAGAGAGGGCAGCAATCTCAGGCGGCCGGAAACGAATAAGTTTTAGGCTCTGCGACGTTCCCTGTCAGCTGTGTTCTTGGGCCAGGAGCAGAAAAAAAAGCTTGGCAAGGCCCGGGAGCCTGTGTGCAGCCGTCCGCCCAAAATGATTGATGACTCCAATTTGAAATATGCTTTTTGGGAGTTCGCGCCACCCCGGTCCCTCGTATGCTGGGCGCTGCTGTTGGACTGAGCCATGGCCGTTCCTTTGATTGAATGCAACATGTCTATTTTCTTTTTGATTTGGCTTCTTCTTTTTTGTGTGTGCGTGTGTTCGCCAGGCTCAGCCGGGCCCCAATTCCGGATACCCATGAATCAAGGATATAGATGCACCGACATGTGGCCCCGAAAGACTTCGGGGCCACGTCTATCTCAGCCTGGTTCTGGCACTCTCTCTGCATGTTGAAACCTTGAAAACCTACGCACACCACAGACAGCGCCACGGGGATGGGATGGGATGGATGGGCGATGTACTCCCGTTGTCTTTACCCTGTATCACGGATGTACCTTGGGAATCGTGGCTGGGATCTCGAGAATCTTTCTTTTTTTTTTTTCCTTGCGCGCCGCCCTCCAAACGCAGCTTTGGAGTAAGCATGGCCCCAGACACGCAGGTGCACATCTCTCCTGTTTGATAATCATGATCGTCGCTCCCCCAGTGGCCGCCTCTTTCTCCAAGTTTCCCCAAGGTCATCCCTCTTCACCGGTGATGCACCCGCTGCTTCCAATTGGCCAGCCCCTGTGGATCACTCCCCGACAACCCATGTGCGATTCACATCGTTTCTAACCACCACTGCCACAACCACTTAACACGTCCACGTCACGAATGCTGGCCATGACGCAGCCTCTGGCTTATTGTATACGAAAAAAAAAGGGGGGGAGGGGCACGATACCCATGACTCTGATCTCTGTTTCCTGTTTCTGCGCTGCGAATCAGGATCACCAACACCATCACACTGGTCGAGGGTGCGTTGATCGTCCATGATCCTCCTGCTCCTGGTTCACTCCCTCGGGTGTGTCGTTTCACAAAACACAAAAAAAAGTCAACCGGATCAACGAGAGCTAAACAAGAACCGAGGCCGAAAGTCTACTCTACATCCGTATGTCCAGCGTTCGCGCGTTTGAGCCGGTAGGGTGGGTGGCACGCCACCGAGAGAGCTGCCTGCACGGCTCTCTTGTTCCCTTTCGCTCCGAACCACAGGGCCGAACAGAGAGAAACGCTGCGCTAGGCTGCGAATGCGCCGAACCACCTGGAGCTAAACCGTGCAGTCCCCTCCCGCTCAGCCGGCCTCCGCGGAGAGTTCGTGAATGTCATCTCGTCCCGTCCCAATGGCGGCCAGTGGCGCGTCACCTAGCCTAGTTGACCTCGGGCTAATACGAGCCTCGAGGCCAACTTTGAACTATGATGGGTGATATGATAATGGTTTGGCCAGTCAGCCCGCATGCGCAGCGCGCCCTTTGACTCTCTCACGAGATCCCCCAACAGTTGCTGGGATTATTTTGCGGGGCTGGGGCTGCAAGGATGATGATCATTGCCGAGACGACCACGGCTCTGGCGGTGGATTGGACATTTCGTAAGAATTCACGGATTCCTCATCGACAAGTGAACTCTCGATACGGATGCTTACGCGGGTACTGGTACAACGGCACAGCGGCAACAACTAACTACCACGCTGTTTCATTCACAATTAAACTCATCGCTACCCAAACTCGGGTACCTGCAAAGCTATCAATCAACGACGACGCACTTGCGCGCGCAAGGGGGGGAGGGCAAGGAGCTTGGATCAGGCGGCGACCATGTGGTAACGATGCCATCATGATGATTCCTTGAGCCATCAAAGTCAAACACTCTCTGCCAATGTTACGGGTTTGTCGGAATGCGGGATAGAGTGCTTTGCTGCGCCAGCTGGTGCTGACACGACGATCAGTGTTACTCATCGTACATGAAGGTTGAAACACTCGGGTGCCTGTCCATGCACCAGTTCCCGGTCTGCACGCTGCGGCCCAGCCAAATGGCCGTCTCGGCCATTCCCATTCACACTCGATTTCATCATTGACTCTGATGCCGCCCGCGAAACCGCCCGCATAACCTCAATGCTGCTCAGAGTCACTTTGCTGGCCGCAATGCTGCGCGCTCCATCCCTTGACACGCCCCGACTGGGCTGACCAAGGACGAAACACGGCCTTGCAGCCCCATTTACCAAACGCCCGAAAATTACAAATCCTGTGTATGGTTCCCATTTATTGGTGTCTCTTTGCTTCTTTCTGCGACAAGATTGAGTCGTGTTGGTTGCGTGGGGTGGCCTGATTGGTGGCCCCTCTGGAAAGCTTCGTCATAGACTACCGATAGTCGCTGCGTGCGATCGAGATCTATTCCAGAACTCCATCATTCTCACCAGGCAGGCGCTTCACACGTTTTTGCTCCCAGTTGTCCAGATCCCTTCCAGCCAGCCTCTGTGGCAGTGTCAGCCTCAGTGTCAGCCTCTGTGTCAAGTTCAATCATGCAAATGCAAGATGCCGTCTGTGAGTCTCGCGGATCCGGAGGTAAAGGTCCCGGTGATCGAGATCCAGCTTGCTGACTGATGATGCATGCCCTATGAACGAAAAGGGTGAAAAAAGAAAGAATGAAAAGTGACGTACATAGTACTCCTCCTTCATATCCACCTTCCTCGGAGCTCGTCTGACGTTGAGCTCCTCATCCTTTGTCATCTGGCGGACCTTGCGGTCGTAGCGCTCGTACCGGATCGCGGTGGCGGGCGTGAGGACGAAGGATCCGGCGATGATGACGGACAGGAAAGGCAGGCCGAACATGAGGAAGGGATGCCTCTTCATGACGCGGCGGTAGCGCATGCCAATCGTGTTCATGTCGGCCGCGGAGCGGAACTTGTTGCTCTGAAAGGTCGGCATCTTTGCGGGTCACTCGGACGTGGCCGTGGGGTGAAGCGGGACGGGTCAATTGGAAGTTCTCGGTCTCCGGAGGGGTGCACCGGGCTGGATATCGGCGGGCCGGTTGGGAGGGGGGGGGGCGTGTGAGGCTGAAGAATGGGGACTGGACGATGCGGGTGCTCGAGGGTTTGTTGTTGCGCAATTGAGATGAAGGGACGAAGTCGTCGCCAAGGGTAAGGGTCGGTACCACCGAAGTGAGGGAAGAGGACAGAGTAAAGAGGCGTCGTCGCTTGGCGAAAGTGGGTGATGTTTCGTGGCCGAGTGGCCTGACAATTGGCCGTCAGTGCAAAATTGCTTACGAAAAAAACAGGGCGTTCATTCGGACGACTGCTGCACGCAGTCTGAACTCAGTTGGCTTGTGCGGCGAATCTATTTTCCCTGTATCATCCCAACTCTAAGTGGACCTTCCGAGCCTTGTCGCGTGGTTTCACGGCGGCTCTTCCTCCACCTCGCTGCGACACCACTCGGCACTGCGTCATAGTGAAGAAAATTTCCTTCTCTTGCTCGACTAATTAGCCTTTGCTTCGACACTAGCCACCCGCTTTACCCACAGTTCACGGACCCCGTTGGCATCTTAACAGCCTCACCATATGAAAAAAAACCGTCCGCCCTTCACTTCACCCCACGGACCATGAGGAAATAAAAAAAAAATCCAGGGTCCAGAGTCCACTTACTACCCCAAAAGAAGCATCGTCTCGTTCACGATGCCAATGTACCTCCGTGTACCGCCTGTCCAGTCGTGAACGGCCCCATTTGGACTCCGTCTAGAACGAAACATACGGCTGGCACATCCCAGCTTACATGGAGACGCAGTGTCAAGAACGGGTAGGCAGTCGTGCGACCAGCCTCCGCTGCATCTGCTCTCTGACTCCGATGCCCATGTCTATGTCCCTAGCTAAAGCTCAAACAAATGGTGATATTTCGGGCTTTCCTCGCAACGGAACTTGCTTTGATCAAACTTCTTCGCGATCGGCGTTCTCGGTGGTCCCACTCGCGCGGCAAGTAGCTCGCAAGGAAGGGAATATGACGGTGAAAATTTACACTCCGAGGCATCCAGGCCAGGTCCTTGTCTCTTCTGCTATGGAGATGTCTAGATTTTCAACGCTGGACCCTTAATCATCGGCATGGGGGACGGGAGGGGGGTTCGTGAACTGGATGAACGCTGTTCCTTGCTGCTCACAAGAGCTGAATGCCGTCACGCACTCACTCGAATTACCGCTTGCGACGTGGGAGATCCACTTCGTAACTACGCAAGCTCTTCGTCGGGAAAAACAGGCGACGATGGCCTCCTCCGAGCCAAGAGCTGCAATTTCTATCCGTTGCCAAGAACAAAATTTGAAATGGCCGGTGACCTGCCGTGCTGCCTACCCTACAGTATCCCGCGTACAAAACATTCGACTCCACTTCATTCAATTCAACCCTGTATTTATCAGGTAATGTCGTATTCGGAATCCGCTCCTGCCATATTATAGTTTTTCCATGCATATGGGTTCCGTGATTTGCGGAAGGATCCAACAAGACAACTGACGGTTTTCTACCTGCCTTTCATGGACCGTAGTGGCACCCCATCCATTAAATCTTCGGATAACAGTGGAGGTGAATTTCCCAACTAAAACTTGTAGGATGTGTCATATCTGACTACGAAGAACGATCTCGTGGCTATGGTGTGGTGTAGCAAATCACCTCCAAGATGCGAGAGTAACCATGCCATGACACTTGATCAACGTATTATACAACATGGACTGTTCATTAATTAGCCTTCCGATGTGAGCGGGAACATTCAAGATTGCCATGAATTTGAGAGTGAACCAAATTGAATTTTTTTTTTAAAAAAAATTAGCCAACCTGTTCCAAGTGGACAGCCTGTTGAGATGATCGGGCGAACTAGATTTTCATGTCGTGGAGTTCAAATTCTTTACAAGGCATTCCCTATACTGTACCACTGTTTCAAGTTTTTTCACTCCAAGATTACCGTTCGATCATTGCCTCTAGGAGAAGAAGAGTGGAGAGAGAGCAAATCATCAAATAAACTCTAAGACTTTTTTGTAGAGCGCAAGGGGTGAATCGATCTAGGTTTGAATGTGGTTCCTTCTTCGACGCTACCGTACCCGCAGGGAGATTCGATCGATTCAACAAAACCATAAAAAGAAAGAGAAGAAGCCTGGAAGGGCACCAGAAAGGGAAACATACAACAGCGGGTATTCGCTAGTCATCACCGACCCAACTACTAATCCACCGGTTGCTAGCTTATCGATGGGGGAGCGGACGAGACCCCGAGCTCTCTAGCACCTATGGTCGTATGTGTTTTATGAATCAAGAATTGATGGTTATATGGAAAGGACTGCCGTGCTGAACTGTGGACTCAGCAAGTGGGATAGGTGAATAACTGGTGGCTCAACAACTAAACACCATAACTCCAAGTTACTTGCCTTCAACAAAGTAAACCATGTAGGGTAGCCTGCAAAAGGAACAGTAAAATGTAATTTGATCAACTGAATTGGCTATTGTGTGCATATAGTAATTGAGGTAATCGGAATGTCCCAACTTGTAACACGAGTCGAGCTGGGGGTATTCATAGAGCCCATCCCTTTCGTGACTTATCGGCTTATATTGAAGAAAACATTCAATACCGCGTTTTAGTTGAAGGAATGATTTCTCAGAGGATTATTCCTACGTTTCATATATTGTCAGTGCGTGTTTCACACCGGTGTTGCTGTGATGTTAGGTTCGTGGTCAACAAGTGCGATGGTAGCAACATCTCTACCGTGGACCATCATTCCTCCAAGAGAATGGGAACAGACAATTGATATAGTCCCTTGATGAATTAGTTCTTCATGGTTTGGCCTGTTGCGCGATGGCACCGTGAGCTCGACCTCTCCACGCCGGCGGTTAACTCAGGCCTGTGAGTGGTGGCACGAAGGACCGCCAAAGAAAGGGACCCCCTATGCAATGTGAAACACCCGACGATTGGGCATATGTACGTTTAAACCCGGCGCCAATGCACTGATGACTGGCGGCTTTGGCCGTGCCTCGGGCGACTTATCACCAAGCCAATGGTGCATTTGGACACGTGCCAGCTCTCGACTTTCTTCGGACAAGCTGCAATCTTTTTCTCCTGCAGAAATGCAAACCGCGCTAGATTACCAACCAAGAAACGTGTTTAAGCGCCTGGAAACAAGATACTTGGTGTTGGTCCCTCGTGCACTGACAATTCTTGGCTAGTTGCGCCGAGGCTGAAACGCCATGGAATGCGACTACCCAGCAGGCAACCAACCAACGGCTCCTTCGAACAAGGCAGCTGGGGTGATGATATATGGATGAAACACGCAGAGCCGGAAAAACGAGAAGAAAAAATATGCCTCAGCAGCGGCGATTTTGAACTGGCCCGGCGTGCGGAAATGATGACTTGCATGTTGAGGTGTTACTAGATCTCGAGAGTCCCAATGATGAGAGCGAACGGAGGAGCTGGGTTTCAGCCTATTTAAGCTTATTGTTTGAAGGATGGAATGCCAAGAAGGAACAAGACTGTTGGTGGGTTCGCCACTTGGCCCGTTGCGCCTGGGCCAAATTCTCTAGACCTTAAAGAGGGTTGTTCTTGCAACTACAAGATTGGCATTTTCTTTTCCTTGACTATGGCCTTTTAGAGACGCTTGTTTTGATAGATTCTCTTCGTCATTTTTTGTATCCACATCCTTGTTTTATGCATAATTGGTCGCTCATTACAGTCATTCTTTCGCAATGCGTTCGCTTCATACCCTTTCGCTGCTGTTTATTTCCAGCGCGCTTGCTCTGCAGGTTCCCAACAACATCCGCCAATTTTACAACAAGGTCAAGGCGAGAGAGCAATGCTCAAACCAGCTTGCCAGCGGGTTTTACAACTCAAAGTTTGATGACAAAGGCAGTAAGTCTGAGCAAGAATGATGGTGTCAGATGGAGTACCCGCTGAACTCGGCTAGAAACATCATACTGCGGAGACCACCTTGAAGATTATGGTGTGGTTTTTCTTCAAGGGACGGGCGGATCTTTAACCAATATGGATGTTGATTGTGATGGTGAACTAGGAGGTCCCCAGGATGACGGAAGATGCGGTGACAACCCCATGACTCAGCCTCAGACAAGCGTAAAGTCCATCATTGAGGGGTACAACTGCGAAGTGAATGACCTGAACCCGCATGTGCACTCTTTTGTCGTATTTGGAAATTCTGGCTCAGGGGATTGGAACACTTTCGATCCGCGCGAGTACGGTGTTGAAAAGGCAAGTGTCATGGCCGTCGTCTGCGGAAACAAGATGGTAGGTTGACAACTTCCTCCACCTGCGCACATGCTTTGAGAGGCACTCTCCCTGACAGTGACGGGTGTAGTTTTATGGCATCTGGGGTGATTCGAATGGAGACGACGGCGAACAAGCCAGGGTCGGGGAAGCATCCTTGTCCCTGGCCACGGCATGCTATGGCAAAAAAATGTCGGCGGGAGATGGAGACGGGTCGAGCCACGATGGCGACGACGTTCTTTACATTGCTTTTACCGGGCCTGACGCAGTTCCTGGCCAGGACGGCGCAGACTGGGACGCTAGCTGCTTTGACGACTTCCACAAGAGCCTTGTTGCCACGGGGGACAAACTCATCCAGCGCATTGGAGGCGCTGGTGGTGCTGGCAACGGTACAGACTATGGCGTTCCGCCAAGTAGCGACGATGGCGACAGCGGAGATGACCAAGAAACATGCTCATGGGCCGGCCACTGCAAAGGTACGAGAATATGATACCGGATAGAGGAGTCATGGCGACGAAGCTAACTTCCCCTTTTTTTTTTCTCCCCATAGGAGCTACCTGTTTGGCTGCGCAAGATTGCGCGGACGACCTCACTTGCACTAATGGCAGGTGCACCAAGCCGCAAAAATAGATTGATCCCCTGATAAGAAGAGCGTTTGAGATTATCCCATGTTGTTGTCGACTGTTGGCTGGGAACTTGGCCGCTGAGTTACGCTGTTTCATATCGGCGACACTCGGGGTAGAGCAATCTGCAGAAATACTTGATTCTGGAGGTAAGACAGGTAAGATTTTCAATTCTTTGTAATTAGCTGCAGATATAACCTCCTTGTTCATGCGGGAACAGGCCTAGCTGGTGGGATATATTGGTGTGGTGATTGTGAAGGTCTGGGACCTATACGCCAGGTTGGCCACGAGGGAATAATGTAATGCTGCGACATAATACACATACAACACGAGCAGACTATTTGACAAATCATTATATTTCGTTCAAACCAATTATCAACAGGAACCTGTCCACTTTTTTCAATGTACCGTCCATCCTCTACTGCAGGTGGTGCGTCGAGTGCCAAGAAGTGCAGCGTCATCTACATTGCATTACATGCATATGACGCTTGCTCCCACAAGATGTGACGCGCGTCAGATCGTCAGATCTTACTTATGCTGTGCAACAGCGCCAGCACACGGCAGCTAGCCAAGCTCCCGCCGCAGTTGTTCTGGGTTGTATCCAGTGACACCCAGCGAGGTTTGGGCAAAGTGGCTTGGTTGTCTCCCACATCCCGGGAGGGCGGAGGGGCTCGAGGCTGAAAATACCAGGCTGGCCTAGCCTTCCCGTCAGCCTCATGCTGCATCGCTTAGCCTGAGCTGACGCTGCAGACGAGCCGCTCCCAGCGGCCACTCCCGTAGATGGCTGATGGCTCACGCTGCGCGCGCCGACCCTAAACCGGTCCGCCCCCTCCTCCTGCAGCTGCTGCAGCTGCTGCAAAAGAGGCCTAGAAAGCCGGGTTGACACCGTCGTGATCCGGGTTCTCGAGGTGGGCCCGGAGCAGGATGCCCGGCCAGCTTGCCTTGGGGTGCTTCTCTGAGTCCACCCAGGTCATACTGTTGATTTCGCGGG
Organism: Calonectria crousiana; assembly: GCA_013406985.1. Classification (NCBI taxonomy): domain Eukaryota; kingdom Fungi; phylum Ascomycota; class Sordariomycetes; order Hypocreales; family Nectriaceae; genus Calonectria; species Calonectria crousiana. The sequence goes on along the minus strand of VTGD01000010.1, from coordinate 375,529 downwards.
GAATCTTGGCCGCCTGCTTGACGACGGCGTCGCCGAGGTCCCTTTCAATGTCCAGCCTCGGGAGGAGCTCCTCGATGCGGGCGCCGTAGCCCCCGGCGCCGAGCCTCTCGCTGAACCCGCGCGAGAAGTCGGCCTTGACGGCGAGCCGCACCAGCCGGGAGAGCGAGCTGATGCGCTCGGCTATGCCGGCGCTCGTGTGCAGCGCAATCGCGACCCAGACGTCGTGGCTGTCGCGCTCGGGAGCCCCGTGGGAGACGAGGTGAGCCTTGGCCGCGTCGGCGCCCTCGACCTCGAACCGCTGCCTGCCGTTGTACAGGTCGCTGGCTCCGAAATCGTGGCACACGGCGGCGACAAAGACCAGGGGCAGGCGAGATGGCTGCGCCCACTCGCCGCCTTCCTTCTCAGCCAACCATTTGGCCAAGAGATAAACTCGCAGGCTGTGGTTGAGGATGGGTTCAGAGAGGGCATCCACTGCCAGTTTTAGTGCTGACAGACAGACGTCGGTGTCGGGAACCAGATCGAGGACCTCCCTTGGCAATTGATCTTCAAAATCTTGTTTTGACATTTTTTCTTCTTCTTCTGCTTCTTGTGAATAATAAGATATTTGGTCAAGACCGTAATTGACGTGCCCGCGCGTCTTCTTGTGTATTCTTATACTTGTTGCGGTGCAATATTAGTGACTCACTGCGATATGGCGTAGAATACGTCAGTAGCGGCGCACTATTGTCATCCCCTCCCCCGCATCAGCTTTACAATCAGACTGGCGAGTGAGATAATCTAATACAACACTGTATATCAGCTGTCCAGGCGAGCTTCGCATTCCTGAAATGAAATGACTCATGACCCCCCCCCCCCCCCCCCCCTGGCCATGGTTTATATTGGTGAAGACCCGCTTCATCTCAGCTTCACTCAATTGATTTAGTCCCGGTAATCCTCACAAACTCCTCCTCAACGTGAGCCCAAGCCTTGCCCACCAAGCCGTCAGCCCGGAGCTTGGCCAGCAGGTCGACTACCTGCTGGGGAGCGCTCTCGCCGTCCCAATCGACACTGTAGAAACCGCCACCGGTTTTGCCGTCGGCCGCCGTGGCAATCGTCTCGGACGGCACGCCCTGCGAGGTCTGACCGGGCTCCTTGGCCGGGTATCTCCCGCTGAGGCACAGCCAGGCGTGCCTCTCGCCAACCTCGTCGGGCCCGAGAAACTGGCCGGTGGCCAGGAAGTAGGTCCGCGAGCCCCACCCGAAAAGCCGCATCATGATACCGTCCTCCGGGCGGATGAAGTTGGTGTCGACGGCGCCGGGGAAGTTGTGGATGAAGGACACCTCGGGTGCCCGGCAGGACAGCTCCTCCATGGACATGGTCATCATGGAGCACAGGTAGCCCCTGGCGTTGGCCATGGAAACATTTTTTCCTGCAACGTCGTCAGCAGAGACATGCCCTTCCTTGCCACCGGCCATTACGTTGACGACGCGGCGGATGGCGGTGGCTTTCTGGAGGAGAGGCAGCAGGTTGACGGCGAGCCGCATCCGCGAATAGAATGAGATGGCGTTGGTCACACGCAGCCCCTCCTCGGTTTCTAAGCAATAGGAAATGTAATCAGCCACCGGGAGTAAGTGTGAGACGACGACGAGCCGCTTACGAGACATGTTGATGGACCCCTGGCTCATGAATAACACGTTGATAGCATCTTCCTTGCTCTTGATATCCTTGCATACCTGGTCCGTCCTGTTCAGCAGGCTCATGTCAGCCTTGACAAAGACATATGTGCCCTCGGGATTGATCGTCTTGAGCTCCTGCGAGATGCGATCCCCTGCCTCTTGAGACCGACCAATGAAATAAATCCTTGGCTGCCCGGCATGCCCGGCAAAGGACTTGAGGGCCAGCTCGCCAATGCCAGAGGTGGCACCCGCAAAGACGGCGACAAGGCCGCTGGGCAGGACCGTGGAGGCGCGGAGGTTCGACTCCTTGATTTGGGAAAGGGAAACCATTTTGCTGCCGAGTTTGTTTCAAGATGTGTATTATTGATGGTTAAGCGACTTTGAAACCCGTAGAGAGAGGATGTGATCAATTCGAAATGCTGTTCTGATCCTGCGGGTGCAGCATCACAAGTTTAGATATAAATATCTTTTCCTGCGGCCTACATCTCCCCGGCTGAATTGAGGTCCAATGACATCTGAGTTCCAGTCACACCATGGAGAAAGCTCCCCAATACGGATCAATCATGGTCCTGTTTCTGATCTGATGCCAGACGGATCAATGATACAGCGTCGAATACGAAAATGCGTTAGCGCCAATTCTTAGTGTCAACACCTTCTTCCCCCTCATTGAGGTCGAATGTAACATTGGCTGTCTCGTCCATCACATGACCTTAATACGCTCGGATATCGATCGGTACAGGCTAAGCCTTACACTGTCGCACAGCATATTTAAGCCGGCATCAAAGTTTATTATACCGAGCGTGTTAATGTCAACTACCGACGTAGATGGCTTAAGCCAAGAATTAAGACACGCCGGCCAGCCCGATAATCCGACGACATGTCGTGGGTGGGCCGCACTGTGGCTGGGGAAATGAATCGTTCCACGAGCACAACAAAACTCATGATTAGAAGCCGAAGCCTTGTATTGAGCCATTCACACTAGGTACATATAAAGGTAGCCAGCAATCCATGCAAACCCCCAATCACTGCCTTGGTCCATGCAGCCCACTGCTCGCATCACCAGCTTGATATCCCTCGTGCGCCTCAATCCGTGTATCAAGGTCGAAGACAAAAGAAAAAACATCAACGCCACCCCCTTCAACAAATCCGGCAACGTCACGCCAAGCCTCCCCCACCAAGGAAGGTTGCCGAGACATGCCACTGTCTGGTTGCTATTTGTTACAGAGAAGCCAAGTATAGTACGTACAAAGGAAATAGTGGTTCAGTCGGATATGTCCATGATGGTCTCGTTTCGTCTCGTCGTTGCCCCAGTCCAATGTACTGAGACATGCTGCATTATGAATACCGCTCATGACAAAGTTGTAAATCTCCCCAGAATAATATGTCGTAATCCCCGGTCCCCATAGCTAACATTTCCAAGGGAAACTCATACAGTCTGATGCGTACAATAAACATTTATTGCTCCGTGCTCGGAGGCTGGGCCTGCCACCCATTAAGGTACGCCATTAAGCCCACGCCAAAGAGCACAACCCCGAGCATTGACGCGTAAGGCAAGCTTGCTTGCAGACGGCTGTCCTGCCCATCGACTCCCTTGAGCGTGGTCGATGGCGTGATGGTGTTGGCCCTGGATAGGGTGGGAGCATCCACCGGCTCGTTGCTGGCAACGGTGCCATCGACTTGCGACTTCTCAAGAGTAGTCTCTGATGTCGCTGTAGTGGCCAAGGCCTGCTCACTTGCCTTGGCCAGTTCGGCACGTCGTTGCCTTGACCTTGATCGGGCCCTCCTTTGGGTCTCCTCTCGTGCAGCCTCTTCTGCCCGGAGCTGAACAACCATTTCGGCTAATGTCTTCTTATCGGCATCACGTTCAGCTTCAGCTACCTCACATCGCTGCTTCCACTCCTCCATCTGCTCCTTCAACTCCCGCATCTGACTGTCCATAACATCAATGCGGGCTTGCAGAACATTGGCCGTCTCCTGAGCCGAGTCTGCCTCAGGGGCATCATCAACAGGCTCGGGTTCCTTGGACTCGGTTGTCTTCTCTTCCTCAGGGGATTCTGCAACTCCGTTGACAAGTTCCACCTCGCCTGATCCAGCAGACCCATTTATGTGAGAAGAAGCAGACTCCTCCAGGCGCTTGGCCAGCTCCTCGGCCTCCTCCCGAGCGACACGTTCCTTCTGAAGCATGTCCTCAAGCTCACGCATACGCGCAGTCTGAGAATCCATGTCCCTCTTTGCATTGTTGAGAGCCTCGGTAAGTTGGATAATCTGGCTGAGATTGTCTTGGCGGACTGGAGAGTTGTTTGGCGGACCGGATTTTGGCCGCTCAGTCGGGCCTCGTTTCAATGACGGCACATCAGGCTTCTCTGGGAGAGGTTGCTGGGGAGGCGGTGCAGGGGGGTCGGAAAATCGGGCCTTGGCATCGCCGCGGAACGGAATACCATTGCCATTAACCATAGGTGGTTTGGGTGGTTGAGGGGCTTCTTGCTTCTCTAGATCCTTGAGGTCCTCCTTGGAGAGGAGGGTACTTACGAACTGATTTGTTCTGCTCAAGTCCTGAGCTTGCAAACGAGCGCTTCGCATTTCATTCTGGAGAATAAATTAGCATTGAGTGCTTGTAATATGGACGAGATCAAGTTCATACCGCAAGCCGCTTCAGAATTTGGTCGGTGGCTATAGGTGTAAGGAAGAACGGCCTTTGCTGAGGCATGCCGTTTGGCTGCATGCCCATGGCGCCCCCGTTGACCATCATGCGGCCATTGTTGACCATGGAGGCATTGCTGCCCGTTCGCCCCCTGATAGGCATGCCGCCAGCCGGCATCATCATGGCGCCGTTGGCAGGATCTAGGTCGCCAAAATTCATGTCAAGGACGTTATTGGACGAGTTCAGGAAGCCGGCATGCTCAACTTTGGCAGCCACCTTGTGATGAACAACGGTCTTCTGATCCTCACTAACGATGTCGATACCGAGTTCAAGGTGGTCCGAAGTCTGGAGCTCATGGGGCTCAGACTCACGATTCTCCTGCGAGAGTCGAGTCCCATTGACGAAGGTGCCGTTGGACGACTTGACATCGCGGATGTAGATCTTCCCGTTGCGTTCAGCATAAATCTCTGCGTGTTGTCTTGACAACACTTTGCTGTCGAAAAAACCGTTGGTGGGCGTGGGGATTGTCTTTTGGTTCGTCTGACGTCCGATTCGTAGGCTTTCGGGGGCAAATGGAACAGCAATTGTTTTCCGTTCAAACGTTCCGTTGAGGGAGAGGAGATAAAGCACCGGCTGCCCGGGGGGAAACTGCTCTGCGCCTGCAGGGCGCATCATGCCCTGAGGCGTCATCTGGACCTGTCCAGGACCAGCCTGCACCTGTCCATGCGATGCCATCATGCCGGCACCTCGGCCGGCAGGAAGTCTATTAATATCTGGCTGGAACTCGCCCTTCCCGGCTGGCCAAGAGTTTTTGGGCTGAGGTCGCTTCCGAGGCGCCCCGTTGGCTGACCATTGGCTTAGATCTGTTGTTGAGGACATGGGAGTGCCATTGAGCTGGGAGCTGTTAGAGGCCACGGTGGTAGCAGATGAGTTGGATGAAGTCGAGGAGACGGATGATGACGAGTTTGTCCGCGACAAGGTTTTGCGCGGCACGAACATGCCGATGCCTCCCCGGCTGTCGTCTTGGTTCATTTGGTGGTTTCCGTTAATCGTGCCCCATGCTGGCCGTGAAATTTGTGAGAAGTTCGGTGGGTTCGCTACAGCAGTCATGAGGAAGAATCAACGACGGGTTGGCCGATGGACGGTAAGATTAACGTGACGAAGAACAGGTGGCTTGCTTTTCGGGGAGCGTGCGGCTCGCGCCGTGGGTCGTGGGGGGGTTTTTTTTTTTGCCACGCTGTTGCTGGGTTGAAAAGGAAAGGCTTCGGTCGGAGACGACTCGATGTTGTTAAAGGACGGAATCAGTAGAATGCGACGCACTCTGCTTGAAGGGGGTCGATTCGTGTCGGCCGTAATCTATGCAGTTAAGGGAGAAAATGTCAGTTCGAGGCTGAGGGTCTGTGTTCAGGGCAAGGGGGCGGTATCGATTGGGGACGGCTCGCACGGGCCGGGCAGGTCTCGCGACGGGGGCAAAACTACTGCGGGCGTTTGCATCGGCATAAAACATACCAATAAGAGGATTTCTGCGATGAGTCTGCGCTCTCGCGGTGCGGTGGTCGATGAGCAGAGGCCGACAGTGAGCTGATGGCAGGTTTTGGAGATATGGTCTCCCGGCTCGCTAAGCGCTGCTGCTTGGCGTCGTCGAATTGGGGGCCGGATACAGTGGAGCACACGCCCATTCACCACGGCATGTGCTCACAAAGCACCCAGCACCGCGCACAAATCGATGAACAGACTGGACGCTGTCGAGCAGCCCTGAAGAGCCCAAACTAACAATACAATCAAATCCCTCTTCTCTTGGATAGCCGTGCTGTGGAGCCAACGTGTCGACCCACGAGAGGGAGCCACGTGATAAATCTGCACAGTAGGGACTGACTCGCGTTATGCACGGGCACTGTGCGCCGCGCCCCGGATTTTCGGATGAAATATCTGCCGCGTTCCATTCTCCAGCAGATTCTGTGGCCAATCAGAGCGGGGAATGGAGGGTCACGGATATTCACTTGTCTTGTTCTCGGAAGACTGGAAGTGGTGAGAGCTTCAGACCCAGAATCATTCGACAACGACGACGACGTCACGCCCGGTCGCCTGAAAACAATTGCGCACAGGGGAGCTTACACACTTGCGCAAATTTCTCGACACCTCCTTCGATCTCGACTTCACAATGCCTCCCGTCGCACCCATCGCTGGCCAGCATGGCCCCTCCAACCTTGAGAAATGTGCGTCGACTGATAGCTCGGGCAGTCCGAGGAGAGGGAGAATGAGGAGACTTTGCTAACGGTGGATTAATACAGTCAAGATGGGCATGCTTATGGGTGGAAGTATGATTTCACGCAGACCCCAGGAGTCTAGAACCTTTTTTCTGACTTGCTTGCAGCTGTGGGCGTGATTATGGGCTTTGTTTTCGGTAATTTTGCCCGTACCCAAAATTCGGCCATCAGGTGCCCGCGGGCGGATGGCTGAAGTGCTGCCACACCGACCGGCATATCTTTTGCCCCCGGCCATCAATGGCCAAGAGAGATAGAAGACTGACCCTAACAGGAACGGTCAACATTTTCCGCTATGGAGCCGGCCCGAACGGAATCATGAGAACGCTGGGCCAGTATATGCTTGGTTCTGGCGCTACCTTTGGGTATGTTGGGCTCGCTTGCCATGATGATGTCAGCTGTGCACGGTTGCTAACTGGGGTTCTTCAGCTTTTTCATGTCCATTGGCAGTGTCATCAGATCCGACGCCGACCCCAGAATGCACGAGATGTATAAGCGAGCACAGAGACGACCCATAGTCATGATGGCAAACCCTGCCTGGAGGAAACAATAGGACAGGTAGCAGTGGCAGCAGCACCCAAGGTGCGCAGAGATGAGGGGATCATCTGCAGCTAAAGCGAGCGACGACCCTAACGGACACGGTTATTTTGGTCCATGTACAGCAAGGCCGTTACGGCCGCATTCTGTAATATATCAAGCAAAAGTTCTACCCACCAGGAACAGGGAACAGACCGGTCTGACTGTGAATTTTTTACGCTTCGGCAGATGGAGTTATCTTATTGGAGAAGCGCTTCCGCGGTGGCGTTAGCTCGTGTTCATACGGCTAGCTAAGCAGCCTCGCGGGGCGCTTCCGTCCCACAAAGCCGCGACGGAAATGCCTCCCACTATCCGGACGCTGTGGCTCAAGAAAAAAAAAAGAACAGGAAAGCGACGGAATCGACAATGGTTGGAGCGGTACGCCTAGCAGACTACGAAGTGGACAGTCATTGGCTAGCACATGGCCGCCAGCAAGTAACATCCACAAAACCAGTTGTGGCGTCTGACCTGGGGTATCAATTGCACAGGTCCGCGCAGCCATCCCTCCGGGATGCACCTGGTGCGCTGATTCACTGATGGATGCAACGCTTGTGACTAACAGTTCAAACGAAGAGGCGGTCGCCGTGCCTGTGAGACGATACGAGGAACCAATGTCTGTCTAGCGCCGGCGGGGCTCTCGTGCCCTCGAACAGTTGGTCAGATAAGGTTTCTCGTCCCTCAGCCCTCCCGTCTTTTGCGCATGCGACCACGGAAAGGACGCAGGCGAGCATTGGGAACTCAGCGTCGGGGTCGCGCGATGGTAGCTGCACGCTGCATCTCCAGCTTCAGCGCTGCTGCCTCGACTCCTTCGTGGGACAAATGGCTCACGCCGAAAGCTGCGATTGGCCCTGTCGTGTCCAGAGCCCACGCCTGAGCCTTGGCCCCGCCCAATCCGTTGCGAGCTGAGGCCCGACGCGATGTTCCACAAGCTGCGTGCCCGCAGGTTAGACCAACGGGGCAGAGATGTGGTGATTATTTTGCTTTTGGACTAGCAGAGCTGACGGTCAGTCCAGCAGGTTGAACGTGGGTTGTCAAAAGCAGGCTGTAATGTTACACTGGGCTGGCCACCCGCATGCCGGATCCCTTGCTGACAGGTGCCAGCGGCAGCAATGAGAAGCGAGCCTTGCACTGCGCCAATGCGATGCAACAGCGGCGACGAGAACACGATAACTTGCTGGCCCATGCAAAGCCAAGGCGGTGATGGTGCTGACATGCCATGCTGTGCTGACTTACAGCCGCCAGTTGCCATGCGACAGGCGCATCGACGCCTCCATCAGCCATTTCTGTGAAGGAATACGGTCACACACACCCACTTCCGGCGATTTACAGCATCCCCCTTGTCCAACGGCATTTGTTTCGTTGCCCTCTTCCTGCGTGCCAAGAGCGGGCCAGAAAGGAAAACCTCAACCGCCGTGCCTCCCTCGGCTCCGAGCTCAGGCACCGTACATGAGAGGCTTGCGGCTAGAACGTCGTTGAGACTGGCCCGCTCCAAAGACATGCCATAGTTGGCAACTAGACTGCTCTTCCCGTCCTGGCGGAGACGGCGCTTCGGAGGCTTTCCTGGGCGGCGAGACATGGCTGTGGGCACCCCTGGACCTTGCAGCTGCTCCATCTCCACCAATCGCTGCCCGGTCATGACGCCGCCCCGGACTCGATCGCCCACTATCAAGATGATCCATCGGACACAGGCCAGCAGGCTAGGGCCAAAGGCGGCTTGTTGTGGGCCCCCTTGGCGATTGCCTCATACCCGAATCCTACATAGTCGCGATCCTAGTTGGCGCTACTCAGAAGAAAATACACTTGCTACCCCTCGAAGCTGCGTGATGACCTGGCGCTAGCCCTGGTCTCCTAGCCCTAGATGTTGCAGTAGAGGCGGTCTCCCGGTCTGCTCGGTTCGTGTTTATGGTCGACTGACTAAATGAGAAGACATCATTGGGTCCACTCTGTTTCTTAACTTAGTGACAAAAAGACGACTTAGGCGGGATCTTCATCCTAGGTCCTCCAGCTGCTCGGTGCTCGGTGCTCGGAGCCCGGATTGTCACTCTCTTACCCTGTCTTCTGACCCTGTCTTCTGATCCTGGGGATCCGACGGAACCGAGGAGATCATGACGTGCCGACCTGTTCACTCGCTCTTCTCCGCGTAGATCTCCGCCTCGAGCCTTACGCATTTCAGGTGCTCCTCGGTTTTCTCAAAGAGTCGTCCTTCGCGGTGCCCTGGCCCTGAAGTGCCGATCTTATATGCTATTTACGCCCGTCTGAGGCTGAAGCCACCCACACCACTCACCCACACCTTTGCGGCATGGCTGTGAGATGGCTAATAAGATAGAGCGTGGTGGTCTGATAGGACGCAGCGTGCCCTGGCGAATTTCTCTCGCTCTTTTTGGTGTGCTGGAGCTGACAGTCATCATGCTTTCCTCTGCAGCTCGACCTGAGCCATGTTTGGAGCCGGCCCCACCGCCAGCCGTCTCTTGGGAACAGCACTCTTCCTTGTCTTCCCGTCGTGACCCATAACCATGTTCGCGTTTTGGGACCTGGTCCGAACTATCAGCACGGGTCGCCCAAGATGGCTTGGGGGCGCTGATAGAAAGATGGCCACGGCTCTTCGGCAAGCTGCAAGTGCCTGGCCATTCCATATGCCTCGCCGTTACCTTGTCCCCACGCGATGCAGCTTCTCCTCTCCCAGCTAGACGTATATAAACCCTCGTGTTCCTCCATGATGAACATGCTTAAATCAGACTCCTTAATTCTCAACCACTGAGATCCAGTCAATCGTTTCTCCTCGTACATTCGTTTCATCATGGGCAACACTGCCAGCACCGCTGGAGTTGGCTCCGTCAACCACCTGGCTGCTCGCGCAAACCACATCGGCCACTATTCTCCCAAAACCCTGCAGGGCTCATGGGACCAGTCTAAGACCAACGGGTATGTTCTGCTTGATGCTCCACATTGTCCACAACATGAGTGCTGATCAGCTCTCCAGCAAGTCTATCTTGGGAACGCATGATGCTCCCAGCTATCCCTATTTCATGACCAACAACCCTACTCCCAATGGGTTCCCTTGGAGCAAGAGGACTGCCTTTACCAACTACTACAAGGACTACCCCAACACGGGTGTCATTAGGTCTTATGACTTTACCATCAGCCGGGGCAAGATTGCCCCTGATGGCTACGAAGTCGATGGCATCTTGGTCAATGGTGCTTTCCCTGGCCCTACCATTGAGGCCAACTGGGGTGACACCATCCAGGTGACGGTCCACAACGACCTCGACGATGAAGGCTTTGCCATGCACTGGCATGGATTCCTTCAGACGGACAGGCCTTGGGAGGATGGTGTGCCTGGAATCACCCAGTGCCCCCTCGCCCCTGGCAAGAGCTTCACCTACCAATTCATCGCTGAGCTTTACGGAACTTCCTGGTATCACTCTCATTACTCTGCCCAGTATGCTGCTGGTGTGTCTGGTCCTATTATTGTCCACGGTCCTCGCGAACGCCGCGACTATGACGTCGATGTTGGTCCCATCATGCTTTCAGATTGGTACCACAGGCCTTACTTTGATCTTGTCGAGGATGTCATGAGCCCTGACCTCGGCATCGTCTTCTCGGATAACAACCTGATCAACGGCAAGAACAACTTCGACTGCTCTACCCTGGCTACCACTGATACCACAACCTGCAACAGCGCTGCTGGCCTGTCCAAGTTCACCTTCCAGCCCGGCAAGGTTCACCGTCTCCGTCTCATCAACTCCGGTGCTGAAGGCCTGCAGAGGTTCTCCATTGACGGCCACACCATGACTGTCATTGCCAACGACTACATCCAGATCAAGCCGTATGACACCAAGGTTGTTACTCTTGGCATTGGTCAGCGTGTCGATGTCCTGGTCAAGGCGAATGGCAAGCTCGATTCGTACTGGATGCGCGCCAACATCTCTGCGCCCTGCAGTTTGGCTACCAACCCCAATGCCCTGGCCGCCATCTACTACGGCAAGGCTGATCAGACCAAGGAGCCCAAGTCAACCGCCTGGGATGTCCCTGACCCAGCCACCTGCACCAACGATGACCTGTCCCTGACTGTGCCGCTCATGAAGTTGCCTGTGCCCAAGGCTGACCTCACCTACGACCTCACTGTCGAGACCAAGAAGAACGACAGTGGAATCAACCTGTTCTACTTTGACGGCATCGACTTCCGCGCCAACTACAATAGCCCAACTCTGCTCCTTGCCAAGCTTGGTGAAGACTTTGACAAGCAGTGGAACGTCCGGAATGTCGGCAAGGCCAAAAGTGTGCGGTTGAACATTGTGAACAGCACTCCCATTCCGTAAGTTTTGCTTTTTTTGTTCTTGAATTGTCGATCGATTTAAGCCGGCCACTAACACGGACCTTTTTCAGCCACCCCATGCACATGCACGGCTTCAACATGTACATCCTTAGTGAAGGCGACGGTGCTTGGGACGGCACAATCGTCAACCCCAGCAACCCAATGAGGCGAGACGTAATCCAGGTCCGTGGCAACGGACATGTAGTGGTTCAATTTGACGCCGCCGGTAACCCAGGTATGTCCATTCCCCCCTTTTACCCTTTCGCTCCAGCAGGCCGCTAACTCGCACGCTCAGGCGTCTGGCCTCTTCACTGCCACATTGCCTGGCACGTATCTGCCGGCTTCCTGATCCAGTTCGTGACCGCTCCCGCCGAGGTCAAGAAGTACAAGATCCCCAACACCGTGGCCCAGACCTGCCGCGACTGGGGCACCTGGACCAAGACCAACATCCCCAACCAGATTGACAGTGGTCTGTAAACGTGCACTAGCGTCGTAACTGGAAACTTTTATGTGCTAGGAAGCAAAACCAACCTCCCACTACGGCGATCGCACCTGAGAGTCTTCTCTCTGTTCTTTTTTTAAACCTCTTCTTTTTCTCTTCTTCTTCCAGGCTAAGTTTCGCACGAATGGTTTGTCGCCCCATCTTGTTAATCCAGCAAACGGCGGACCATGCTCAGGGCCCAGCGCCCACTACTTTATCGTGCGGAAATTTTTCTTCTCACACATTTTTTTCTTTACTTTTTTTTTGTGCGTGGTGGCTGGTACTAGGTTTCTTTTTTTTTTCTCCCCTTGGGCATCTAGGGTCTTAATGCGGTACTATATATATAAAGGTTCAGGACATATATATATAAAATGATGGGTCATGAAAAAGATTCTTTTTTTTTCTCTCTTGTCTATGCTATATCGTGTGTCTGCGTGTGTAATGTCGTCTTCCGAGTCATGATGACCAAAAAGAATGATGCTCTCGTGACTCATGCCTCTTTGTGTGCGGAAATCATTTGCCCCCTCGTCCTATCTCTCGCGGCATCTTCCGCGTCCTAGTCAATCAAAGTATTGGACGCCGCATCTAATAGCGTCGCAGTATCCTGCAGGTAAGAGCGAAAAAGACGGAGAGGGAAAAAGGAAAGAAAAAAATAAGGCGGGGCAATCCAACAGGGTCTTGCAGGTCATGTGCCGTATCTCGCTATCATAGTCTTTCTCGATGCATGATGCATGTGTGGTGGGTGTAGCTCAAGATAGCTACATGTATGCATGGTAAAAAATAAGCGGTATTGCAACCCTCCTGCACACCCTCAACGCTGCGTCCAACCAACCCGAGGAAATCGTATTTATTTATTTTTTTCCCCTTCTCCAATGCCCTAACGTTAGCTCCCCGCTCTTTAGTTCGCATCTTGCCCGGGCGTCTGATTGGCGCCACGCGATTCCGTTGCCGCTTTCCCGCTCGCACCGGACTTGAGTTCCTCATCCTTCTTAGTGGCGTCATCATTTGCATCCGCGAGTGGTGGTACTGGCGGTGAGCTTGTCGCGTTGACGGTGGGAGTGTCGCCCTTGTCTTCTAGCTTCTCAGGCATTTCATCCTTTGCGCCTTGTGTCGCTGATTCGGCCGAGATGACTGCATTGCCGCCTTGGGCAACTTCCGAAGCATGGCCGTCAGCCTGTTGTTTGTCGACGTCACTGTTATCTTCGGCGTCCTTGAGCATGACAGCCTCAACCTCGGCCGTCAACTTCTCCACCTCATCCTCAAGCCTCTCCTGGGCTTCTTCCTGGCTGCCGAGCTGTCTGTCGGCTTCCTCGTCTCCAACTATGCTCCTCCAAAGCTCCTCCAGCTCGTCTCGCCATCCAAGCTCGTCAGCGAGTTTGCGGATGCCTGCGTCACAGGAGCCTAGCTCCATGACATCGTCGGTTCTGTTTCCCAGCTGCCCCACGCGTTCCATATTGAAGAGGACTCGCGGCTTTCCCTCGGATGCCAGCTCCGGGAGCCCGGCAAACGGATAGACAGTCAGGCTAGTGCCGACGATCAAAACCAAATCCGCCATGGCTGCCTGGTAGGTATTGTGGTCAAACGTCTTGGGAAGGGGCTCTCCGAAAAAGACAATGTCCGGCTTGACTAATCCGTTGCACTCCTTATCCTCACAGCGGGGGACCTTTGCTCGGGAAACGTGCACCTTCATCTTATCCTCAGGGAACTCAGTCTTGCAGTCAACGCATCGCTGGGTCGCGAAGCTACCGTGGGCCTCGATGATCTTCTCCGACGGCACGCCAGCTGCTCGCTCGAGACAGTCGATGTTCTGCGTGAAGAGCATCTGAAGGAGGCCCTTGCGGGCGAGGAGCGCTATAAATGCATGTGACACGGTGGGGTGAAACTTGCCCGGGTAGAGCTCGTTGGCGAGGACGTAAAAGGGCTCAGGGTGCTCGCGGAAGAAGGAAATGTCGAAGACGGCCTCGGCGTAAGGCAGGTTGAGGCGCTTAAGATTATTGTAGAGGCCGGTCTTGGGCGATCGAAAATCGGGGACTGGTAGAGAGCATCGTGATTAGAAGCGTGTCCTGCGTAGCAAACAGCACTCAAGCGCACATACTTCCAGCGGCGGTAGAGATGCCCGCGCCAGTCAGGACAACGATGCGCTTTGCGCGCCCGCTCTTGATGTACTCGGCGACGGCAGAGAGGCTCCGATCCTTGAGCGTCTTGGGCGGGCCAGTGGCAACAAGAGATGACTCTTCTTGCCCCATTTTGCGACCTTGCCAGCGGGGAGCGCGGGGTCCCGGCTTGTTGTGGTTTCGACGTCTGCGGCCTATTTTGGCGATGGCTGCGCGGCGGACGCGACAAAGGTATCTTGGGCGGCGGGCGCCTACAATTCGCAGCGATGGAAATGCGTCTCGAGAGGGCTCTCGCTATGGTGGGGTAGTGGTGGGTGGTGGAGTTTACATCATCATCTTTTTTTTTCTCGGGCGGCGCTTAACGCTTATCGATAAACCCGCAGATGCCCGCGCCATGACTCCAGGCTTCTGCAGGCAACGAGGCTGTGTAGATACGAGGCAACCCTTGTTCGATGTGTATATATATAACTGGCCCGCAATATGGATGCTCGGCTTCTTCCGGTTGCGCATGCCGGCTGTTTCAGATTAGCAGGTCAAGCATGTAGACCTAGTTAGCCTACGAGATGAAAAGTCAGCAAGCTGTGTTGGAAAAGTGAGCCCACTGCACAAATGAGAATGAGACGTGAGCTGTTGTAAGCGGAAAATTAATGGTGGGTGATTCAAAAAGTCCGATGTATGCTTCTATTAACAAAGTCGCACAATGGAATCTAAAAGTGATTGTGATAATGAAGAAATCGAATCAAACCAGCCCCGTGAAACCCAGAGCCCATACCAAACCAACCCTATATATCAACGCCAAACAATGCCAAATTCGATATCAGTCTCGTCGTTATCTTTACCCGTGTCTTTCGCGCGCCTGTGCAAACTGCTCCTCTTGCAATCGGGCGAGTTCCTCCATTGACATGCCGCTGTTAGCAAACTTGTCGGCCTTTTTCTCGCGTCCCTATCCTCGCGTCAGCGTCATTTCGAGTCACTTTTGATGACCGCGTGCGTACCTTTTGAACTTCTTTGTGTTCGGCAGCTGCCTCCATTACAGCAGGAACGTAGTCAGAAAAGCCCAGTTGCTCAAGGGCTTTGGTAATGTGGTCACAAGCGATTGTCTTCTTGGCCTCCTTCTCAGAAATCTCGTTGGCCTCAGAAGAGATGAGAGTAATGAACTCGACGCAGCACTCAATCAGCAGGTCGCGCGCTTCCTTGGCGAAAGCGACACCGGCTGAAGGAGGCAGAATTTCGGTTACAATCTTCTGAACGGTGGCTATAATCACGGGTTAGTGGATGGCCGATGCATCATAAATAGGCATTTACACATACCCTTGGGGAGTGACAAGTCATCGTTTCCTATAAGACCAAAATTAGCAACAGGAAAAACATGGATGAAATCAAATGAGACTCTGTGGATGGAGGCCGGCATCGATCTTTGACCAGTAGCGATCTTGGGCGCTTATCGGCATAACAAGATTTGCAATATTGAAAATGAAGGACGAAAATGGACATTTGATGTTTTCTGGGTGCGGACAAGAAAGCTAGTTGAAATAACAATGCTTATGGCAGAGCCAGGAGTATAAATACTGAACGATGTATCGAGTGGACAGAACTTATACAAAAGCGTGATAAAGAGTCACGGCTCGATATGCATCGCATTCTGTTCGGAAACAAACGTGCATGAAGCATCAGGATGCAAGCATTCACTGATGCAGAGCAAACAACAGCTCATCATGTGACAGAGCCCGCCAGTCACGGGGCAAAGACAAGAACAGAAGGAAAAAAAATACTGACCTCCAAATTCGTGGTCCGACATTTTGCAAAAAGATAAGGAAAGCGAAACGATCAAGTTGGACCGGTCGTGATCAAGTGGCAGGCGCCTGAGATAAATATTCGGATAGTGGCAAGCGGCTGGCTGTGCAGGGGATACCGCGGTGTGCAAAGAAGCAGAGAATAGACAGAGACAAAGCGGTACAGGCAGGGGAAGGTAGCGGGCGGTGTTTTAAAAGACGCAGTGAACAAGGTAGCGCAGCAGCGCACACGCACAATTTCCCGAGATTGCCGGAGAATGAAGAGGGTCCTTTGTTGTCGCGGGTGCAAGTTCGCGCTTCTCTATGTCAAAGAGGGCGATCAAGAGACGGATAGTTGTTCGAGGGTGACGAGTGGTGGGGCAAACAAGCCTCTTTTGTATCCGGGCTCCCTTCCTCCCATCACTCCTGCCAGAAAAAAAAAAGGGTCCCGCCTCCATCAGAGGCCAATGGCCTCTCAGGAAGGCGGCGCAGGGGCCCCAGCAGCCACTATATCTGGGCCTCTGACAGCTAGAGTTTAGGTCATTGCTAGTACCCGCATCAGGCTTCAGGCAGCCTGGGGCTGGAAAAAAAGCCCTCCTGCCGCCCTCACCCACACTGAGTATTCAACTGTCGCACAGCCACATCTCACCATCACCCTCTCCCGATGACACGGGGCCATCGAGCAAAAATAAAGGATGCGAATATCAGGTGGGATTTGGCTAGAAGTAGAATTCCCGTGCATTTAAAATTCTCCCGGGGAAAAAATTATTCGTATCCAGCTCCAGAAGCCCACTAAAGCGGCATGATGATGGTTGATGCTCATGCTTTCGTTGACGCGCTCCAAAGCCCAAACTAGCAGCACGCGCCACATCCACCCTTTCCATTCGCGTTAGAAGATCCCGGTTTTCGTGCACGGGCCATCAAGATGCGGACTACTTTTATCAGCCGAAATTTCCTTTTCACAAATTTCTCCTTCCTTCCTCATCACCATTCAGACTCTTCACCCTCAGACCGCGAGGTCTGCCTCGCCGGCCCTGGGTTTGGTGGAGTTAATGGATGTAATAGACGGAGCAGTACGTCCCTGCCTCATCCTGCTGTCATGTGGTAAGTCTTTTCACCTTATTCACAAATCCCTGCCCTTGCGCAGGGCGCAACGTCAAATGACGAGATACGTTGTCGCCCCAGTCTTAAGAGGTCCGACAAGCCTCTTATGCTGAATGACCTCGTCTTAAGCCAATAGACATGTCTGATCGACCACATGCATCCCTTCGCATTTTGTCATGTTCCAGTTTGCTTCGCACCATGCTAACAATCTGCAAGATCAGGATCCGGTTCGAAATTGGAAGAACTCTGCGCGATTCTTGGCTTTCACCCCGATCGACCCGTCGCGACAATTTTGGTCGCCTGGTACTGCGGCCCGAATGTGTCCCACTGCCTATCTGCTGGCTAGGCTGTCAGTGTATCGGTGTCCTATGAGCAAGATGGGTGGCGTCGCGTCACATCATTCTCTGCTTCCTACAAGGTAAGGATAAGCTGTTTTTATTTCTACAACATTGATATGCTATGATGATAAAACTTACATTCCATGCTAATCCTGAATCACGCATGTGGAGTAAAGTAATAGAGCTTTTCATCTTTCGACTGACTTGCATTTTTGTTTCTAATTCATCTTGTTTACCATTGTCTATTTGGACCAAAGCTAACATTGCTTGAGATGCAGGAAGTTTATCAACCACGAACCGGTTACTCTTGGTACGCAGCTACCTCGGGTGAGTCCCATCTACTAACGTTAGCGTTGTAATCTTCTTGGTGTCATGTGGAACGTACTTGAAAAATTTGCCGCTCAACTCCTTTAGGGGGTTGGCGACGAATTTAGCCATGACATGACCAGGTTGCTCTGGCTTTAGCAGGGTGCCTTTGTCATACGCCTCCGTGAATGTATCGTATTGAGCCTTGTCCATTGTAGCCTTTCCATCTGCTCTAAGGACACGCTGCATATCTGTATTGACTCTGCCTGGAGCAATGGCAACGCTTGTGATGTCGGGTTCCTCAACAGCAATGTGAGCAGAGACGGAGTTGTAAGCTGCCTTGGCCGAACCATAATTCGACCATGCTGCGTAGTAGCCGATGGCGGCACCAGAAGACACCCACACCATGCACCCTTTGGATTTGCGAAGTTCATCCAGTGCTGCTTTGGCCTGTGAGTGAGATTAGCAATGAGCCATGGCCATGGTACACCAGCCGCATCAGAACACCTACCAGAGCAATTCCACTAAAGACGTTAACGTCGTAGAGATGTTTCCAATCATCAATGGTGGTGTCTGCAAACCTCTTAGGCTCCAACACTCCGTGATTGATGACGATGCCGTCAATCTTGCCGTAGGAAGACACGGCCAAGTCAGTCAGCTTGGTTGGCAACTACTTCCCGTCAGCCTCTATGGAAATTGTGAGGGCCTGGATAATAGCCTACGTCCTTGTCACACATATCTCCCACCAGGAACTGAACCTGGTCGGGGTGCGACTTTTTCAATTCTTCGAGGGGGGCCTGCGATCGTGCCGTGATGACCACCCTGTGGGAATGCTCAAGCAGGTGCTTGGCAATGGCGGCGCCAATTCCCTTGCTGGCGCCGGTGATGATGATTACTTTTGAGGTCATGGCTATTCTTGTGCAACAATTGGTGTGCAGTGAGTGAGTAAGTGTGACGGCGATGGAATCTCCGAGATCTCTGACACGAAGGTGGGGTTGACTTTGTGTAGGTGGTGGGGTTCGCTGTTGCTACCCTGCACTCTTCAATTGCTAATGTGAGTGCCCTCTCGTTGTATGCTCGTGCATCACTATATGGTAATTCATGTATTTGTGGGGTATTCAGAGGGTGGTAATTACGATTTTCGTCTGTTTATGTTTACAGAGCTAAAAGGCCAAAGGTCATTCTCCTGCTCGGCATATCGATCGAAGAACTATCTATCTTGGGCTATCAGAATAAATGTCTGCACACACAAGAGTTTGCTTGATTTTACTGCATAATTTTAGAGTTACAATGTTTCAGCTACACAAACACGCGCAGAAACTTCAAAACTATGACTTTTAGCTATGCCCTAACTTCCTGTGTCAAAAGAGTCTAATTGGTACTGAGTTTCACCTGACAACTCGAACTCACTCCTGGTCTAGATGCAAGGATTAAAAGTCCGCGGAATGTTAAAAACTTAACTTTTTTCATAACTAATCAAGTAGGCATGTCTTGAGTTTTCTGATATCCTCATTCGTGGCCCTGCAACACCCGCCAACGACAATGGTTGGCCACTTCCCACGCTCCTCTGTTGTCTTGACGACCTTGGTCAGCTGCTTCTCCCACGGTCCTCGATTTTGTACCGTCGAGTTCTCTGGCAACTCCCACTTTTGAGTCGTGGTGTTGTACACCTCCCCATTGGTCCCGTCAGGGTACAGGATCAGGGCGGGCCACGAGGAGACTCGGCCGTCCTCGACCATGCGGGAAACGGTGGACTCGAAGATGCGGAGGAGGGCGTCCAGTTTGTGCACCTTTGTGCAGTTGATGCCAATGCCCCAGGGAACGCTTGCGGACAGTGCCGGATCCAGCATGGCTTCAACGGCGGCCTCGATGGAACTTCCGTCGGGAAGCTTCAGGTCATCGCCCGGGGAGAGGCACGCGGTCCAGAATGGCAGATGGGCCAGCTCTGGGGTAGCAGAAACAGCCTTGCGCATGGCAATGATTTCGTCTAGCCTGGGGATGGTCTCAAGCGCAACGTAGCCGATGCGGGAAGCGGCGTTGGGGATGCTGCCAAACAGGCGCATGCGTTCCGTGTGCCACTTTTCCAGCGACGCGGCATCGTCGTGGCTGGGATCGTACTTGCCGCTGTACTCCTGGCCGGGGATCATGCATGCGCCGTAGGGCCCGCAGCTGAGGGCGACGTTTGCGCCGGGGCTCGCGGCGGTAGCCCTCTCCGCGATGGCGACGGCGTCCTCGAGGAAGCGCGGGACCGAGGCGGCGGGGATGCCTTCCGGGAACTCGGCGGAGCGGGTGCCGGCGAAGGCGTGCAGCGAGACCTGGTAGGTGGCCGTGAGGAGGATGTCGACGGGGACGTCGCCAAAGTCCTTCTGGCACGCGAGCAGCGTCGCGGGGTCCGAGACGAGCAGGTCCGACGACCAGAGCGGCGTGTCGCGGCTGAAGGTGATGGCGTACTTGGCTTCGAGCGACGTGCCGAGGCCGCCGTCGAGGATGAGCACCTTGGACGCCATTGGAGCAAGATATTTCTCTGGCGCGCCCCAGGGTTGAGTAAAGAAATCCACGCTGATGGCGGGGAGCCTCCGAGACCCCGCTTGGTGGATAGCCTCAGTTTCAACCCAGCCCTACACTGTGCGCGCTCACACTAAAAAAAATGCTGGCTTGGTCTGGTTTCACTTTGGCGTTCCCAAGCTTCATCTGGAGATTGACCCGGGCGTGCGTAGGTGGATTGATGGCTTCGTTATCTTGCAAGCTGCTCTCTCTGACTTGCCAATCTCAATGAACAATGTGTGAACTCTAAAAAACAGTACGCAGTGCTGACGAATTCTTGTCGATTCAGCATCTCGTAAACCAGATGCAAGTTTGTAGAACAGCACATGAAACCGGTGAAACAAACGGGACCTCTTGGGATTTGGTTGGACTTGTGAGCCTCAGACTTTGCGCCCATTGGCTTTGTATAACCACATCGGCATTTCACGGTAGCATCTTGCATAGCTGGATCTTGAACTGCCAAAGGAAAAAGTGCACAGGGCTCTCGACTTGTGCGACAGACTAGGAGCCGAGACAAGAACGACCAGGAAGCGTGCTCTTGTGCTGGTTTGGCTTTTCTGAGATACCGCCGGTGTGGTTGTGCAAGTCGGGATGCCGAATCGGCTTCCGAGATTTGTGTGCCTCGCCATGCCCTGCAAGTTTGCATCGGGAGGTTAAAAGAAAATAAATCAAATTTGCCTTGGTGTTCGATATTCGCTTCGATTCATGAACAAATCCTGTTTAATACAAATGATCATGTCGCACTCTGTTGATGTCAACGACGGAGCTGAAGCCCAAGCTTCATCCGATGCTGAAAAACTGGCCATTGAAGCGGCGGAAGATAGGCATAACGGAAACGAGGGGGAAGGATTGGCTGAGCCGCAGCAGCGTGTTCACGCGGCGACATTCATGGCGCTGTTTGCCATCTGTCTGATCTACTTTGCTCAGACTTTTGCGTTGGTGGGCACTGGAGCGGTAAGTATAACCCCGTGCTTAAGATGAAGGAAGAACATCCGAATCTTTCTGACGTGGTAATTGTAGCAAGGACACGCAATTGCTGCGTACCTGGCCCGCCCCAGAGATGCTGTTTGGGCGACAACCAGCCTGACAATTCCCAGCGTTGTCCTGGGACCGATTGTAGCTCAAATGGCAGATTTTTGGAGCCGAAAGTGGTTTCTTGTAGCATCCTCCTTTTTCGGAATTGTGGGATGTCTTATAGCTTCCCGGGCCACCAGCTTCGCCATGTTCATTGCCGGCATGGTCATGGCGGGTATCGAGTTCAGCGTCCTCCCCCTTCTCCACGCAATCCCGTCCGAGATTCTTCCTCGACGCTGGCGCGCCCCTGCGCAGGCAGCCGTCATGGTGGCGAATTCGCTGGGTCTCATCACCGGCCTGATTCTCGGAGGCGTGTTTGGCCGGCGCGGCCACCTTGAAGGGTTCCGCAACTACTACTACATCAACGCGGGCCTGTTCGCGGCTGGGACGGTTCTCTGCGTTTTTGGCTACAGACCGCCCCCAACCGAATTGCAGGCCTCCCTCGGCGCCCGGGAGAAGCTGTCTAGGCTTGACTGGATCGGATACGCACTATTAGCTTCAAGCCTGGTCTTGTTCTGTATGGGCCTTGCTTGGTCTGATAATCCTTACAAATGGTCTGATCCGCACACATCCGCTACTTTTGCTGTCGGCCTGGCACTTGGGATCGTCTTGGTGATATACGAAACCAAGTTTAAGAATGACGGCATGTTTCACCACGGCTTGTTTCGAGGAAAGGATTGGAACTTTGCCATCTCTGTCGCCTCGGTGTTTTGCGAGGGCATAGCCTTTTTCGCCGCAGCCGTCTACTTTCCTCTTCAGGTATAAAACAACATCCGCTGAGGGAATGACAGAGACTAAACTGATACAGATTGGGTTCTTGTATGAAGACGACCCTTTGCTGGTCGGTTTGCGGTTTAGCATTGCTTTTATCGCGACAATTCCAGTATCTGTGGCAACAGGATTGTACTGCACGCTGACCAAAAAGATTCGATGGGTTTCCGTCATTTCGTTCCTGCTTTTTGTTGTATTCTTTGCAAGCATGGCGACTACGGATGAGAATACTGATGCCCACACCTGGGGGTACCCCGTGTTTCTTGGATCGGCTCTTGGGATGGCACTCATCACGCTCGTCACCATGGCGCAATTCGCCACGCCCCCGGAACTCATCTCTATTGCAAGCGGGTTGATGATTAGCATTCGATCGCTCGGGGGAACGGTGGGTATTGCAATCTGTGCGTCATGGATATCTCAGCTAGCAGAAGGGAGCTGACGGGATCATGCACAGATAATGCCGTCTTTATAGATGAGGTCAGATATGCTGGCGATCGTGTAGCAGAGGCGGCGATGGGTGCAGGCCTCCCTGCTACTAGTGCTGATCAGTTTGTGGGATACGTGCTCAATCGCAACGAGACTGGCATCAGACAGGTTGCGGGTGTCTCGCCGAGGATCGTCGAGGCAGGGATTCGCGCCCTGTTCAACACGTATGTCAAAGGGTTTCAGCATGTGTGGACAACATCGGCAGCTTTCGTAGCAGTTGGGGCGGTTGGTGAGTACCTGTGAATGATGACTGTACCGCTTGGCTAATTGTTCTTTTGAGCCACTGTCTTTCTCACTGATCCAACTAGCGAGTTTAACAACCGCATTGATGCGCCCATTGAAAAGGGAGAAGGGTTGTATGGCGGCCAAGACAGATGAGAAACCTAATATGACGAAAGGGGGGGGGAGGAGCTCATCGCGGACTCGCACTCAAATAGTATCAAAATGAAGAAAGGAAACCCGGTGAGATTTTTTGTATTAAAACTAGCTCACTAGGAGATATTCATATCTTGATTGTAGACGCAGTCTGATGAAGTTCACGCCAACACGCCTTGTGTTGGTGGGTCACAACCCATGCAGTTCATAAGCCACAATTACGAGCCGGAATCCCAACAAATCGGATCGATAGCTCAGTGGTATGAGCGAGGGATTGCAGATCCCTAGGTCGCGTGTTCGATCCACGCTCGGTCCTAAGTTTGTTTTTTTGCATTCGTTGACAATTTTGAATTGATTGCGCCTTCTCTTTGTGATGGATGCTGCATACGTGTGGTGTTTTGTTGACCTCTTATTCCAGACTTGTTCTTTTTTCTTTTATAAAAAATAGACATCCTTTGTCTTTTTAATTTGTATTCCTCTCAGTACCCTGGCCTCGTTGCGCCCTTCGTGGTTGTAGTACGCGGTGTTGACAGTTGTTACTTACGTCAATCTGTGATGCTGTCTCTGGGGGGCACACCAAGCCTTTCAAGGGCTAATATCCTGTATTTTATGGAAATTATAAGAATATGCCCCTATCTCGCTAGATATGCTGGCAAGATCCTGATTCGGTCATATCGATTACCATTCCCTATCTACGGCCCCGCAGCAGACCAGCGGCCTGGGTTACATTGTATATAAGCCAACACTCACCTATCCTGTATCAACTGACAATCTTATTTGTCATCCCTTTAACCTGCCCCTGATTCCAAGATTCGATCATGATAAAACTTTCAGTCCTGTATCTCAAGCAGCCGTCCTCGTCTAACGCCCAAGGCTGCCCGTGTGTTGAACTCAAAGGATTCTTGGCTGAACCGAGGCTGTATGATAACGCTGATATCAAAGCGTTTGATTCGTCGAGATATTCGAGGTCGGCTATCATATAAGTGAGCGAATTCCCGGTGACTCAGCTGGCTCATGGATGATGGGCTCGTTGAGGGCCATGATGAATCTGACGGAGACATTGGCTCCTCGATAGAGCAACTGCTTTGTCCTGGCCGCAGGTCTTCTTTTCCTGGGAAAAATGGCGGAAGATCTCATTAATTAGCACGGATGCCAGCAAGGTCCCGAAGTATACAACCGACAAGTTAGACGACATATGGTCCATCATCAAGTATCGTGGGAGCCACGGCCCAATGGACAAGGAGGCGGCGGCGTGGCTTGAGGGTGATGGCGCATTGGCCATTGAAAAGTTGCTGAAACATAGGGGGTATTAGCGGACCGACGCCATGCAGTGACGAACTCGCTGACAACAAGCAGAGTCAAAACCGATTCTTTCGGTCCAACATGCGAGTTGCGACGTGGGCTTGCACTGATCCTGATGTCCTTCCGCCAGATGTCAAAATTAAATCAAAGAGCTTTATACTTCTCATGTTTGAAAAGCAGAAGAGAACCAAGTGGCCGAACACATTTGCGCAGATCCTGCAAGACCCTCTTTGCTGAACTTGGGGGCGCGCAAGGCACTGGAGAAGCCAATTGAGGGCCACCTTATGCTCATATACTTGTGCCTGCACTTTGCTTCAATGGCTTTAACTTCATTCTGAAATGCGACGAACGTCTCTTTGGGATGCTTGTGTGTGGCTTCTCTCGGATAAAAATTATGCTGAAAGGTGGCATTAATGAGGCAAGACAAACCATCACAGGGCGCACCACATGGGGTGTCTCTGATCCATCGTTCCTCCTCAACCAAGCACTGACACAAATTTCATTCAACCTCCCAGACATTCTCCAGCACAGGGCTTCGGTCAAGCGACTCAAAGAATACAACGACAACCCTCCCGCCAGGGTGAGACCTGGCCAATTGGGTCATTCACTACCTCAAGGATGCAATGGAGCAAGCTGGCAAGACACTTGAGTCAATTGAGGATCATGTGTCGGATTTTGAAAAACAAGTGGACATGTTTTTGGAAAGATTCAAGGCATCTCTGGAACTGGTGCGTTGGGAGTGGGGAGGGTTATTTTTTCCCTTCTTTTTTATTTTTATTATTTTTATGCAGATCAAGACAACGCTGATCATTGTCTCAGGAATTCAGCGTGACGGACGAGAGGATGAGCTGGGTCATGATGTGGTTTATTCTTGTGGCCATTATTTTCACACCAATGGCCTTTGCTGCGGTACGTATGTTAATGCCGCAGGCGAACCCGTGCCGCGGTTTGCTAACGAGCTAGAGCAGTCGATTTTCGGCATGACGTCGCTGGAAGCGGATCCCAAGTAGTTCGCGGCCGCAGCGGTGCCCGTCTTTGCTGCTTCGTTCGTGCGGGCTCTGCGTCCAACATGTTCAACAAAGAGTTTGAGGCTAGACGATGGGCTACGGCCGAAGCGGCTGCATGAGCTGCCACAGCTGATGCCGTATTGGGAAATCCCTACTCTGAAGCGAGAAAAAGGCAAGCACAAGCACAAGCATGGCCACAAAGCCGGCAGAGGTTCCGGCGGCGGCGGTGGTGGTGTTGGTGTTGGTGTTGGTTGTATGCGGCACGAGCGACATCAGCGTGCATCGCATCGTGTATCCGCCGAGCCTGGATGCTCGGCCACCTCTGACAAAAGTTCGGATGACTCGATGTCGCACATCTGCCCTCGCCCTCCACCACCAGGCCGCCCACCCGCCTGCGATGCGAGCATGCCACCACCACCGGCGGCTGTGCCCAACAGACCACCGCAAGTATTACGGCCGAGCTCGACCTCACACCACATCCCGCACTCGATACCTGTGCATCCTGCCCCGCGGCTACACGTGAGCAATCGCGACCCCGCGGCAGCCAGCTGTGCACACGAAGGGCACGCACTGCACGAAGCCCGGGTGCGCGAGGGGCGGACGGGAATCGAGCACGGCGTGCAACAATTTGCGCATGCCAGACTTCAACGGGCGAGGCTCGTCTGGCGGGCCCCCGACGATCCTCCAAGTCGTACCGACCTCGTGGGCGGGCGCAGGGTTCCAGATCAGGCTGTGGATACGCAGAGCATTGTTCGGACGGCAGCTGCAGCAGCAGTCGAGACGAATAGACTTTGGTCTTTTACCGCCCGATACGTTTCAAGCGAGCAAGCCAAGGCAAGGGATATAATAGCACTCACGACGCACGCACGCACGGGTCGGCTGGAGGGGCCGGGTTGGTTGAGGCACATAACTGTCCAGTCCAGTCGATGCTGCAGAGCCTTTAGTACATGTACACAGGAAGGAAGGGGTTTAGTGCGGGTGGTGTGGAGCGTGTCACCCGGCTGTGGGGTAGCGTCGGTCTAAGTGGCGTGCGCATCAGGGCGGGCGGGAGGACCCTGGAAGCATTCTCCCCGAGTGAAAATGACGTCGCTGGCCCATGTGGCCAGTTCACAGGTTGGAGGGGGAGGGAGAAGTACAGAAAGGTGACTGGAAGGGCAGATTGGGGGGGTCACCTGCAGGCCCGATGTTTTTTTTGTCTTACTATAAGTCAGACTGGATGGGATCATAGCGCTAGCAGAGCACACTATCCGAGATCAAGCCAGCCACGCATTGAAGACATGGCCCGTAAAAAGAGAGGAAAGGGGAAAAGACGAGAGAAACAGACCCCGCCGCAGTCTTTTTTGTGCCAGAGGTGAATGGGCCGGTAGGGAGGAGTAGCGCGCTAGCCGATGCCTTTTCTTTTTTTTGCTTTGGTAGCGGGACGGGTTGACGGCCTTTTGTTGGACTAGTCGTGTTGACTGGCGATGATCCCTTGCAAATGGCTGGTTGGGACGACTAACGACTCAGCCCGCCACATCGGGCAATAAACTCATTCTCGTGCCGTCATAGGGGGAGCTTTCCCCCGAGAGTTCTAGGCTAAGTCAGCTGTTGACTGGGGACGAAAGCCCTTGAATGCCAAGTTGAGTTGTTGTGTGTCCACGGTTGGC
Organism: Calonectria crousiana; assembly: GCA_013406985.1. Lineage (NCBI taxonomy): Eukaryota > Fungi > Ascomycota > Sordariomycetes > Hypocreales > Nectriaceae > Calonectria > Calonectria crousiana. The sequence goes on along the minus strand of VTGD01000010.1, from coordinate 348,758 downwards.
ATTTAATTAATAAAAGAGACCCTCTGTCCTTGGCACGAGGAAGTCTGTCCCCTTGTCTCATCTCGATTGTAATATAATTTGGAGAGAGACGCCGGGTCCCCTTTGAGCCAACTTTTTTTTTTTGTGTCCGTTGTTTCTTTGATTTTTTTTTTTTTGTTCCCATCCTGCTTCTTGGAAAAATGGATTTTTCCGATTTCGAAGAAGTGGACGGCGTCTCCGATGGCGACGACCAGGATTACGAGCCGGGCCTCTCAGAGGCTCTGCGCAAGTTCGAGTTTGAGCAGGCCTCCCACTCGTATTCGCCTGTGTCGCCGCTGGCATCGCGACGACCCAGCATAGTCCGTCGGCCGTGGATAGGTCGCGGGCTGAAGCTCGTTGGTGTTGTGGACATGGGAAGGTAATTAAAAAAAACACCCCGGAAAGGAAAAAAAAAAAAAAAGAAAAAAGCTAGAATGGCCTGGGCACCGAATAAGAGCTGACAATGTAACCTTCCTGCAGCAACGGCATTCGCTTCTCCATAACTGATCTCACGCCGCCGCTTGCCCGCATCCTGCCCCCGGTCTTTGTGTACCGATCTTCCATTTCGCTCTACGACTCGCAGTACGACTCCAAGACGGGGGAGAAGATCCCGATCCCGGACAATGTGATTGAGTCCGTGTGCTCGGCGCTGAGCCGCTTCATCACCATCTGCCGCGACTTTGGCACACCCAAGGAGAGCATCAACGTGATTGCGACCGAGGCGACGCGGGCGGCCATCAACTCGGCGCAATTCCTGGGCGCCATCAAGGCCAAGACGGGGCTGGACGTGATCCTGCTCCCCAAGGAGGAGGAGGGCCAGATCGGCGCGCTGGGCATCGCCAGCGGCTTCTCGAGCATGGAGGGCCTCGTCATGGACCTCGGCGGCGGCAGCACGCAAATCACCTGGATGGTCAACACCGGGTCCGACATCCGCATCAGCCCGCGCGGCAGCTTCAGCTTCCCCTACGGAGCGGCGGCCCTCACCAAGAAGCTGGAGGAGCTCCACGAGGGCAAGAGCAAGCACGACGGCAAAATAGCGGTGAGCATGTTCCGCCGGCAGATGATTGAGCAGTTCCGCGACGCGTACAACCGCCTGCAGATCCCCGACGAGCTGATCGACGAGGCCAGGCGCAAGGGCGGCTTTCGCATCTACCTCTCGGGCGGCGGCTTCAGGGGCTGGGGCTACCTGCTGCTGTACCTGAACCAGGTCCACGGGAAGCACTACCCCTTCTCCATCATCAACGGCTACACGGCCGGCCGGGACCAGTTCCACGACACGGAGACGCTCAAGGAGGTGGCCCGCGCCGCCAAGCACCTGTTCCGCGTGTCGGACCGCCGCCGGTCCCAGGTGCCCGCCGTGGCCTTCCTGGTCAACGTGCTGGCCGAGGCCATCCCCCACGGCATCCGCGAAGCCCACTTCTGCCAGGGCGGCGTGCGCGAGGGCTTCCTGTACAAGCAGCTGCCGCCCGCCGTCCGCAAGCAGGCCCCGCTGCAGGTCGGCACCAGCTACTTCGCCCCGGGCTCCTGCGCGAGGATCCGCCACCTGCTGCTCAACTCGGTGCCCCTGCCCTCCCGCGACAGGTCCAAGTGCTTCCCTGAGGACTTTGGCGACCACGTGATTGACTCGTTTGCCAACTCGCTGTACGTGCACATGTTCATGTCCAAGGAGTCGGCCTCGACGGCGGCCCTCTACTCCACCAGCGTGGGCGTGCTGTCCACCGTCCACGGCGTGTCGCACCAGGACCGCGCCCGCCTCGCGCTGATGCTCGAGGCGCGCTATGACGGGGAGCTGCCGCCGCGCGAGATGGAGTTCAGGGAGTCGTTGCGCAACCTCCTCACCCCCGAGGAGGTCTGGTGGGCAGAGTACCTCGGCAAGGTCGGATACCTCCTTGCCACGCTGTACCCCGCGGGCAAGATTGACAAGAACAAGACCCGCGTCGTCTTCTCCGCCCAGTGGTCGTCCACCCTGGGCAAGAAAGGCAACAAGGAGGGCGTGGTGCTGACCATTGCCGTGCAAAAGACGGAGCTGGACCCCGAGAGGACGAGGGAGACGATTGTCGAGAACTCAAAAGACCTTAAAAAGGTGGGCAAGAAGAAGAACTGGATCGGTGACGAAAACCCGTTCGGCATGAAGGTCAAGGTCAACGTTGTGGAAGAGGGAATCCTGGGTGACCCAGGCGAGGATTCAGACTATGTATTTGTTTGAGCGATTTGCATTGTACGGTTTAGCGAGCATTGTATTTTTTTCTCTCTTTACAGCAGCATATGAATTATGAACCTGAGCATTTCACACTCTTTTTTCTGGAGAGGTTTGGACAACATATTACTCTATCATCCAGCGCATGCCATCTATCAAGTGCCCCAACCATTGCTTTGACGCGGGGAGGTCTGGGCAGGTAGTCCAGAAACCGTGGGGGAGGCCCTGGTATATCTGGACCTTGGTTGCGAGCCCCGCCTCTCGGAGGAGCTGATCTAGCAGGATGGCTTCGTCTCGCCTGGGGTCCCATCCGCAGATGGCAAAGTATGCCTTTTGAGCAATGCTCTTGTGAGAGTCGAACAGGAGGGGAGAAATGCGCTTGTCAGTTGGAGGAGCGCCGTATTTAGCTTGCAATGTGTCAGTCTTTGTCCAGAAGCTGGGCATGATGGTGGGTTAGAAGGTAATGAACAATCACAAGTACCTGCAAAGTAGTCAATCGACTTGCGGGTTAGGCCCGGCGCGTCGTTGATCTCGTCCAAGCTCACGATTCGATCCAGATACTTGGCAGGCCTCGCGTCGGGATGGCAGAAGCTGCCGGCTAAGAAGACGACGCCCGTAATCTTGGGTAAGAGGCCCTCGTCGCGAGCGAGGTGGGAGATGCCGGCTGTAAAGTTTGCGCCTGCCGAGGTGCCGCCAAGAACGAAGCCCTTGGATAGGTCTGTCTTGAGCTTCTCCTGCCCAGCTGAGGAAGCGGCCTGGGGGTGGATGATTGGTTAGCTGAGAAGCATAGGATGGGGTGTGTGTGTGTGTGTGTGTGTGTGTTGGGGGATTTTCAAAGCGAACCCAGCGGATAATGTCGAAGCAGTCCTCGAACCCCGCGGGGAACGGGTGCTCCGGCGCGAGGCGGTACTTGACGCTGATGATGGCGATTCCGAGCCCGAGCGCAACGGCGCGGCATGTCGAGTCGTCCGTTTCCAGGCCGCCGGTCACGTAGCCGCCGCCGTGCATGTACACGAGGAGGGGCAGGCTCTCGCTTTCGCTCGCGGTGCGGCGGTAGCTCCGCAGCGTGATGGCGGCACCGTCGCGCGCTGGCACGTCGAATTCTCGAATATCCAGCCCTTCCTGCAGGCTGATGGGATCGTGCGCTCGTGTCATCCTAACAGCGTGTCGTGTCCCTGGCGGTAGATTGTTTGGAAACTGCGTTCAGTTAGGATACGGGCACCCCATCTGCGGATGGCGGCTCACTTACATCTACCCACTGGGGGTCCGGAGTGCCATAGTGTCTGTATTCGGCCATTGTACCACCTGCAAGTGCTGCTGAGATGATGGGCTGTCAGAGCGCCGGATGGATGTGACGTTTGGTTAATAACCAATTGAGCAGCTCTTCATCGGCGACAGATCGGACTTGACCCCCGCGTGTTCTTCGTGTAGGAAGCCTGCCGCCAAGACACATGTTACCAAATGCGCAACCCGATTTGGGATGAAACCACTCCACTTTGCCGGTTAAGATGCTGGGCTCACTGCAACTCTCGATCCTTTTCCGGGTATAGATTATCTTATCAGATGGCAAAAGCTCCGAGGCGGCGGACCGGCCGTCGCCAAGAATAGGCGATCGGCGAGGATCCCTGCATATAAGCGAAACGGACCTAAACGCCTATACGCAACTTGTTTGTCACCGCATCGCTTAACTGCACTTCTTGTTGACTTTTTTTTGGTGTGAATATTTTTGGTGGGAAAAAAAGTAAACAAATCTGTCCTTCATATCTGGGAATCCTTCTTGCCCTTATTTGTACTGAAATACATGATCCATAACTCCGGCGGGCGCTCCTGGCCGCCAAAAAAAAAAACAATACCACTCCATTTCGTGAAACACATAAAAGGACTGCTAAGAATCCACGCTGCACACGATTCCAGTCTTCTTTCTCTGGCTCTTCATGTGCTCAAGGTACATCTCGGGCGTTTCCTTCCGCCTGTTCTCCACGGCCATCTTGGCTAGGTTTCTCATGGCCGGCACCGGGTTGATGACGTTGGGCCCGTTGTGCGGCGACATGACCTTGATCAGGGCAAACTTCTCCTCGAGCTTCGCGATGCTGCCCGGGTAGTCCTCGGCGCACGCGGGCAGCGGGTCGAGGCCGCACCGGGCCGTCGAGATGAGGAAGGACCCCAGGTTCGTGAAGGCGCACGCCTCGCAGCACTTGGAGTTTGCCTTTTTCAGGTCCTTGTGCAGCTTCTGCAGGGGGAAAAGCATGCAGTCGAGTATCTGCGCTCGGGTCTCGGCCACGTGCTCTGGTTTTTCAAGTTAGAAAACGTGAAGAAGAAAGAGAGAAAATAAAAAAAGCAAGCATACCGATAAGATCTGTGGGCCGCAATGGGTCGTACTTTGAGTGGGACAAGGGAACACCCTTGTCGGTGACCAGCTGGCCGTCCTCGTCGAGGCTGCAGGTCCTGGCCAAGCTCTCAACGGCCTGCTCAAAGACGCCTGCATCGCCGAGCTCCCACGCGATCCAGGCCAGCACGGGCCGCGTGGTTTGCTGCACCGCATCGATCCACTGCCGGGCCCACGGCCGAGTCATCTCGGTCATGTCGTACTTTTCAGTCACGGCCAGGACCTGGTACAGCTCCGACGCCGACGGCTCCTTGGGCACCATGTCGAACCGGCCGTGGATGATGTACAACACCGTCAGCATGGGCTCCTTGCGGTCCTCTGGGAGCTTCACGATCCAGTCCTCGCCGGCGCTGGCCGGCTTGGACTCGGTGAAGCGCCCGAAGAGCATCGTCTTCCAGACTATCGAGGCGCGCCTCATGGCGTTGGAGCACACCAGGACATCGTGTCGCTCCAGGCCAATGTGGAGATGCAAGTCTCCGTGTGAGTCTATGACTATCTTGTCAGGAATGTCTGGAGACGGTGATGTAGAAGAACGTGTGTCCGCGGCCGCCATGGTACTCAAAAGGTTGTTTTTGAGGGCTTTTGGTTTTATGCTAACAAGAGTGAATGAAAGTTGCTCAGATCTAAGAGTATCCTCTACTCGATCCAAGCTCAGCTTCCTCACTGCTTATAGTTATATATCTAGGAGGAGATGCTGTGGCGTTTAGGGAGAGCTTCATGATCAAAACAATGGGGCTTACTCGTGCATGATGCATCTGGATCAATTGGTCGCCGTTGGATGCTCACCTCGCGTCATGCATCATGCAGCTGCATGAATCGGGGTTTCAGCTTCTGGTTCCAGAGCCACAGATAGCCGTGCTACGCCTCTGTCGTGCTTCTGCAGAGGTCATCTGATCCCATTCAAGCTCTCCTCGCACTAGGATTCCCCAGGCTTTGGGGCCTCGTTTAGCGTTTACCATGTGCCTCGGCCGAAGATCGCTCTAGGCAGCAGAGCGACACACACGTAACGAGGTTGAAAACTGACCTCTCCTATTTCGTGCATGGCTAGTTTGCTGTGCAGTTGAGATGCTGTATCGTGTTTGGGTGCCACGGCCATGTTGCGTAGCAACATGAACGGCTATGAGGAGGGCAGCCCCTATCTGCATCGTCTGAAAGTCGTTTCAGCAAGCCACGCATATGCACCCCGAAGGGGATTGGCCGCGGCTGGTAAACATTACATCGCCCCTGCCATTGTATTCGCCGCAAAAAGTGCTTTTGTGGCCCCTGAAGCGCAGTCCCGCAAAGGGTTGTTGACGTTCGCGAGCGGGGGCGGATGCCACCCGCCTATCAACCAAACCGCCTATTCGTGACTTGAGCAGCCAATCAGCTATAAAGGCTGTTTCTTTGATATATGATTGGGTTTAAAACCTATAGAATGTTCTACCAGCTTCCATCACACACCGCCCCCCTCGCTGCAAGCGGTCTATATTCGGAGGGATCATCTTCTTGGCTGTCGCAAAGGGCGGGGATGGCGTGCCAGCACGAAGTTACAAGATGCAGTCATATTTGGCAAGAACGTGTTGCCGCAAACAAACAAGGATGGCGGATGATATTGCTCGAACGCGACGCGATGTCGCGTGTCGTCTGACTCCGGCTTGGGCTTTACCGTACAGACTGAATCTCACCGTATCTCTCTTTACCGCCTTGGAATCATGTTAAATTCCTGGGATCAACAATGCTGATGGCGACTCATCGGCCGCCATGTATGGCATCAATGTCTCCGAGCCAATGTGGCAAAAACACCTAGCTGCTGCATGGCGAGTCTTGGTCAGCCAGTATCCCCCCGCCCCCTTTTTTCTCTCGCACCGCCATTGTGACTAACTCGTGTATCTCGTTGCCGGCCGTTACACGAAAAAAGATGTCGTGCGAACACCCTCGTGCATGGCATCGCATCGCACAAGATAGGGACGCATCCACAGCACATTGCGGATGCAGCTGCGGAGCCGGCAGGCGATGACGACACAATCTTGGCATACAGGTGCGAATTCTCAAGCTGCTAGGACGTGCCATATATCCACTGGCCAAAATGTGGCCATGTAAATATGCGAGGATACCCCTGTTGTCTGTCTGCATGTTGGTTATCGAACCAGTCATGACCTGGTGGGGGGTTCGAATATGCTACCTCCTTGGGTCTGGACTCGATCGCCCATTATCTAGTCTCCATCGGAGAGAGAAAGATAACAAATAGAAACGAGGAAATGGGATACCCATGTGATGAAGGTTTTGATAGCTGTTGAGGTTGAGTGTGTTCCTCAATGAGGCGTATGTGAGCAGTATGAGGGGTTTGCGACCATTTTGAGCAGCGTACATTGTCGCAGCCCCTAGAGAGTTTCTTAGAAATCTCTTTCAGTATTTGAATCAAGTATTCATTCTCAAACTTCTAGTCTGCTGCAAAGACATGTCATTGCCTTGAATCCCTAACTATTATGAATTTTATACTTGGTGCTGGCGGGTGAAGGGAAAGGATATCATCATTATGAAGGAAGCGCACAAGAATGAGATAGAAGTGAACATGGGGGTCTTAATTGAACATGCTATTTACTTTGCGAAATGTTGAATTGATATCATGTTAATTAACAGCGATTATTCGCTGCCGCTGTGTCTAAGTGGAACCTGTCGAGATCTATCGACACGATTTTGCTTTTGCTTTTGATGCATCCGAACGAGCATAGCGCTGTTATTTTGCTCAAATACATCAATCTATTGTTTCTTTCTCTTATTTATCCTGGGAGGGGCACAATACTATCGCCTTGATGTCGATTGCATTCGGCTATGAGTTCTCTCTGTACACGGTGCAGGCGGAAACGGAAACTGTATCCATGGCATTGTATCAGCCAGTCATCTTTGGCGCTGACGAAAATAAACAGTACATGGCACCCTTGACTATCGCATAGGAGTTCGCTATGGATGAAGGTGCCTAGTTCGTGCAGGGGTCACCACAAGACCTGATCATTGAAGGATGCAAACCCGACGCATTTTGGCATTGGCGAGATCAGAGCACCGCTTGGGCGGATAGAAACGTGATTCCGGGTGCCAGTACCCCGAATATTGTATTATATATTGTTTATTGGCGGCGATCAAAATTTAGCCACACAATTGAAGATTGTTCCCTGCTGTCCCTTCAAGCACATTGATTGCGTCATGGCCCCTACAGCGCAAGACCAGGACTTGGAGGGTCAGCAGCTCGTTTTGCCTAATGGGTCGCATTCTTGCCTATTCCACATATGGATCATCCGCGCCCCCTCATCACTTATTTTATTCCCACGGCTGCCCTGGTTCGCGCCTTGAGGGCGCAACGCTCCACGATGCCGCCGCATCGCGCAATCTTCAGTTGATGGCCGTGGACCGGCCAGGGATACTCAGAGCCCAGCGAAGTTTGCTGCCTTGGTGGACAAGACGTTTAAGTCCCGTCCCGGCGTGGACGCGGAGGCGTGGAAGCAAAGCGGAACCTTCAGGGAGACGGTTGTTGCCAATCTCAGTGATGCCTTCAAGAATGGCGCGGCGGGTTCGGGCTGTGAAGCGAAGCTGTTCGGCAGCGATTGGAGGTTCGCGCTCGGCGAGATAAAGGTGGAACAGAATACTCTTGCCATTTGGCAGGTGGACTTGATCGAAATGTACTGCCTGGTCACGAAAGCCTTTTCAGCTCAAGCTGAACGTCGGAATACATTCGTGTCTCCAGTGCTATAGTGCTTCCAAGTTCACATTCACTGCCTGTGCTGTTTCCTCCAAGATATGAATCGCCTTGGTAAAACTGTCTTCTATTTATGCAACTACAAGCCCATCCTGGGGTGGAGAGATAAAACACCCAGAACTGAACACGGGGTTGGAGCAGCGGAAAGAGCCTTTATTGATTCGCAAGCCTAGGTATTTGAATTGTTAGGCCACCCTCCCTCTTATCCTTCTACCCCTTGGTAGCCTTTTCCTTTGCTGCCTTTTCCTCCACCCCCCCGGCCCACTAACCCTTATCCACCAAGGGCACCTCCTCGTCTTTTTAAACCGCATAACTGCCCGTGAGGGAACTACCTCCTTTCCAAGTTAGGCCTGAGGCGACCTTGGAAACTGCCTTCATCATGTTCACCACCGTGCCTTTCTTCATTTAATTGTCAATATGGCATTGTATGGGTGTAGCAGGAGATACCCGCTCTTTGGTGTACAAGGCGGAAATAAAAAATGCATAGAGATTTGTTTGCATTGTGTGTGTATTGTTGTGGTGATTTGCTCTGAAGAGATGAAAATTACCGACTTTAAGCAGAGCCTCGATGGCTTTTATTCATTAGCTGGATTGTTTTTTTTTGGGTTCCTTTGAGGGAATCTCTATTAGCCGCCTTTCCAATCCTTTGGTTCGACGTGTTCACACAGGCACACAGTCTTCTGGTTCATTCGAAGCCGATGTCTCTATGACTGTTGCTCAAACCTTATTCCAGGAGCCTGACAGGTTTTGTCGTTGACCCAATACATTGTTAAGCGTATCGCTTGGGACTGAAAACCACGGATACCACTACTCGGACCACTTTCTTAGCGGGTCCGTTTGCGTAGCAACCCATAGGGCAAATGCGAGATGTGTGCGCTTGCATTGAAACTTTGAGCAGGACCAATCGAGAGCAACATGCAATGCAAATGCAGTACGAGTGCTTGCTATGAGCCTTTCGGAAGGGCTAATGTTATTTGCGTAGCGGATACGAGCTCCTCGGCCCACCTGAACCTTGTTGTCAACTTACTGAATTCTAAGTATGGGTGCACATCTTGTCCATTGAAATCCAGTCATCCAATGCATCTGCATCGATAATATCCATCGTTGTTCATATATAATTATATAATTAAGTAAAACACGGCAAGTTTAGAAAAGAACCGTGCACATCCTGTTTCCCATCCACCCTCAAATACCTTTAGTTGACAAGTCCAGCGCAAGCTAGCTGTTGTACAATTAACACAAAGTGAACTCGTGCTAACTTGGAGCATACGATGCATTGGTCGGGCTGTGAGGATGTGTCTTAAATAGTCAATCTAACATTGAGGTGAGCGGTTCTAAATTTGTCGAGCACTCTAGTGCACAGTTCTGCCAACAAGGTTCTCTCGGTGGAGTGTAAAACCATTACCGAGATGATTCGGGGCCATTAATAAAACAAAGCGACTTGTCCGAGTACAATTTCGACTTGCATCCTACAACTGGGCATAGATGGTCTACAGAACAACATATTTGTGACGGAATACATTGGCATTGGGTGCACATGTTATCTATGGCGGAGCTACAGAATACTGCTTTGTCACTTGCTGAATCGCCCAGGTACACAGTGCCAAATTGGGACCATTGCCTTCAACAATAACCGGTTGCCCGGTTAGCTCAATCGGTAGAGCGTGAGACTCTTATGAGTACACACATCTCAAGGTTGCGGGTTCGACCCCCGCATCGGGCTATTCCTATACAAATGATGCGATTGATCATAATTTTTTGCTGTTTTTCGCGTTGTGTTTCGTGGCGTTTGCGGAGGTCAACCTGAAGGTGTACGTGGGGGCTTCAGTTGGGAGGCCGCCAACGGCTGAAATGTCTCGCTTCTTTTTGCAACCGACTCCACTTGTGGAAATGAATATTAGTCGAAAGTAGTCACTTCGAGTTCACGAGTCGCTGAGATTTGAGTTTGTATTTCATCACTTCGTGTTATAAGTTGGCCAGCTATAGCTAGCATGGCTAGTATAGCAAAAAAAAAAAAAAAGCCATATTATTTCATCATCATCATAACTACATGACAAACAACAGGTTGGTATCTGGACGATTGGTTAGAAAGGTCAGAAACTTGAACACGGTGGGCTTGGATGCACGTACCAAGAGGATGGCTCGACGACAACTGAGGTTTCTGGGTGTACTTGGTCTCGAGGATCTCACGAACACTGTTGAGCAGCTCAACGTAGCTTTGCTTAGGGTCGGCCTTGATGGCTGAGATGAAAGCCCACGACATGGCACCAGTGGCCTGAGAATTGATCGTGGCATCGGCCCTGAAGAACGGTTAGTTGACGTCGCATAGAGAGAGAACTGGGGCAATGGCTCGAGCGACTTACGATGTTTGGTCGTCCTTGCTTCCAGACCACATAATAACATCAGCAGGAGACGTTCGGGTAGCCTTGGTCTTCTCGTAGGCGCCATCACCAGTGAAGGCCGACTTGGCCAAGCCAAAGATGGAGCTTGCGGCGCCGGCCACATCACCTGAAGCGTACGATTGGAATGCAGTGAGCAAACCCTGACCAGCTTCCTTGGCCAAGTTGGGCTCCTTTAGAACACCCTTGGTCGAGTACACGTAGGGCAGATCCATGACAGTGGCGGAGTGGCACGAGTCAAAGATGGCCGTCAAACGGACACCTTGTTGGAGAGGCTTCACCACCAGTGTGTGAATCTGGTCATCCACGAGGTGGCCGTTCTGTTTGAAGTCAACTGGGTAAATGCACTCGTCGTAGCCATCATCCTCATCACCGTCCTCATCTTCAACCTGCCCTCCGTGACCTGTGACATTGGTATTAGCAACTGTGCTGAAGAAGCAAGGCCCGTTGAGCTTACCAGAGTAATGGAGGAACAGAGCATCGTTGGGCTGAGCACCCTTGACAAGCCAGCCCATGGCGCGAATGATGTTCTCCTTTGTAGGCTGCATGACGGGGTTGGATTGGTCGTCGGTCAGGATGACCATGTCCTCGCGCTTGTAGTTGTACCGCTCGGTAAGGAAGTTGGAGACGTTGTGCACATCGTTGATACAACCGCGCAGCTCCGCATCCGTACCAAAATAGTTGATACCAATGAGTAGAGCCTTGCGGCGACCGGTACAGTTGGAGTATTGGAAAGTGTAGCCTTCGGGGGCGCCGTGACCGAATTGCTGAGGCACTGAAGGAGGCGGAGGGCCAGCGTGCGAGCCTCTCGCATGTTGGGCGTTACGAATAGGTAGAGGGTATCCGTAGGCGTCGAGGCCCTCGGGAGGAGGGTAGTTGGGAGGAGCGTATCGAGTTTGACCTCGCTGGCCGCCGTAATTCTGGGAAGGGGGAGGTCCGGAAGGAGAAGCATATCCTCCTTGGCCGCCGTAATTCGAGGGAGGAGGTCCGGAAGGAGGGGCATATCCTCCTTGACGATCATAACCTGAGGGAGGTCCAGATGGAGGTGCGTAGCCACCTTGACGGTCGTACCCAGAAGGAGGACCAGGTGGAGGAGCGTATCCGCCCTGTTGATTGTAGCCTGAAGGGGGAGGCCCAGAAGGAGGACCATATCCGCCAGGGCGATCGTAGCCAGATGGTGGGCCTGGCGGAGGAGCGTAACCACCACCGCCGCCTCCGTAGCCGCCGCCGTACTGGCCGTGTTGTCCTTGACCGGGATAGTAGGACATGGTGTTGAGGGGACGAAGAACTGTTTCACGGGGCGAAGGGAGGGAAGGGCAGGTGTGGTGCTGGTGGAAAGAAGGAGAAGCGAAGATGGGAAGGGGAAGCAACAGAATGCAGCTTACTGCATCTCACGGGACAATGGGAAGAGGTTGGAGCTTCATGCAACACCACGTACAGCACATGGGTGTTCGTCGGGGTCCGGAGGGCAGAGCGGGGTGGGAGGGCTGAAGAGCTCCCAGCATCCATCCCACCAGAGCAAGCGGGCGCTACTTGGCGGGGGCCGGAAGCTTCAGGTCCAGTGGACCTCCAGTGAGCTCATGGCAGCCTGCATGCGCGACCTCGACGCTGAGGTGGTCAGTGGACCAGGCGCCAAGAAGGTCGTCCTGGTGCATGACACAAAGAGCCCTTCTCATTCTTCCACTCCGCAAGGGACACTGGCATGCAGCCCAGCCAAGTCTAGGCGCCGCCATGCCGCCAGAGGCTGGTGTTGCAAAGCGTTACAGCGGGGGGCGGCCTCCCACGATGGGCTGCGCTTGGCGCCCAGGACCTGATGCCTCTCCACCCCTACCAGCAACCCCTCCCTCTCCTCATCCCTCATCTCCCTCTCGTGGATGAGGCTAGATGGCGGTCTCTTTCCATTCCATTCCGTCAACAAACCAACCACCCCTGATGTCCAGCCCGGAGATTCTTCGCACTTGCCTCAGCTGCGCCTCAGCAGCAGGCCAACGGTGGTTGCCAGATTAAAACATGACACGTATGGCGGGAGAGGAAAAAGAATGGAGAGCACCAAATACTCAATACCTGCGTCTGGGCCATTGTACGTGTACCTGCTATCAAGAGGCGGGACGACGATCCACGGATGCTCCGTATCCGTACTTGAGGCTGTGGAAATTGCTCATAGCCTCGGGGAAATTCAACAGGGCGACAATAAGCATGCCATCCCATGCAGATATTACTCACATCGGCTAGCGATCGCTCTTCTTTTCAGTTCCATGTCGTATCAACGTCTTACCGGAACCACGGCTGTTCGGGCTCTTCGGGGCCAGAGGAGGGAGGCATGGGCCCAATGTCCCGAAGGTCCGGGCTTCTCGGAGGTCAGTTTAGTAGGTTCGCAAAACATGGTGGCTCGTATGAGCGCTACCAGTTGCAAATTACACCGTCGGCCTATGTTCTGTAGGGGTCCACAGCCCCGCCGGAACGGCCCGCAGGGCTGCCTGTTTGGGGAGTGTTTTGGGCTCTGTGGCAGTCATACGCGGTCCTTTTTTGGGGGCCTGCCACAGGGCAGCGGCCTGACGTTTGGGCAAGGTTCTGTGAATCATCTACAGACTGAGACGGCTGGGGGAGGGGAGGGATACACGCCGAGAGCGAATCTGTGACATGGTGACAGTGTTTTACCTCCACCGGGCTCTAATTTCGCTCACGGGAGGCAGCCAAGCAAAGTACACGCTCGCGGTGCAGAGATGCGACAGGTACCTCTCGCTGCGCATTTCCAGTGCAGTGAATGACCCCCGCATGTGAATCGTCCACATCGCACCCACCCTCGTTTGTGCCTCCACATCCGCATGTTGCCAAGTGCCAACGGGCTGTCGCGAGGACCTGCTACGCGGAAAGCTTACACATCCAACGTCAAAGAAAACAAAACAGAGCGCCCGCCCTGAGCTAAATTCTATATCTTTGACAGATTTCCCACCTCCTTCTGCCACTCGCACTCCATCACTCCTCTCTCACCTTTTCCCTCCCTCTCGTTCCTCAACCCGTATACACCTGGGAACCAAGTCCTCCATCAGAGGCATATTTCCATAATGTCCTTCTTCAAGAAGCTGACCTCCGAGCTGGAGAACCTCGGAATCGGTGGCGATAAAAAGCCTGAGCAGCAGCAGCAGCAGCAGTATCAGCAGCAGCAATACCAGCAGCAGCCTCAATATCAGTCTGCTCCTCCTCCTCAGGAGAGTGGTGAGTGCAGAAGTCATACCCTCGATTCACGCAATCTCAGCCACGTCTAACACTTGCCTCCTCCAGGAAACCGCGATTATGGCGGTGGCTACCAGGGCGGTCAGGGTCCTCCTGGTCAACAATACTACTCCTCACCTCCTCCCCAGCCCGCATATCAGCCCCCCTCCGACAAGCCGCCTCTGCCCGAAGGTTGGACCGCCCAGTTTGACCAGCAGCACCAGCGCTGGTTCTATGTAGAGGTTGCTACCGGCCGCTCCCAGTGGGAAGCTCCAGGATACCGTGCCCCTCCCGTTCCCTCATATGACACCCGCCCTCCCCTACAATCCAACCCCTCCGACAGCTCCCGAGCTTATGGATCTCCTGCTCCCGGGGGTTATGGTGCCCCTGGTGGTTATGGAGCTCCCCCCTCTGGCTACGGAGGCGCCCCTGGGGGCTACGGATCTCCCGCTCCGGGCGGTTATGGTGCCCCTGGTGGCTACGGAGCTCCCCCCTCTGGTTACGGTCAGGAGGGCCACGACAACCGCGCCTATGGCGACAGCCAGGGCTACAGCCAGCAGAGCCAGAAGAAGAGCGATAAGAAGAACATGCTTCTTGGCGCTGCCGGCGGTCTCGCCGTTGGTGCTATTGGAGGCGCTCTGATCGCCGACGCTCTTGATGACAGCGACGACGAGCACCACGCTGCCCCCGCTGCCGCTGCCGCCCCTGCTGGCGGCTCCACCACTGTCATCAACAACTACTATGGCGACGAGAACAACAACTATGACGACCGCGGCGGTTACGGTGGTTACGACGAGGGCCCACCTGCCGTCCTTCCTCCCACCGACGCAGATGGCGACTCTGTATCATCAAGCGATCGCGAGGATGTCCAGGAGGCTCGCGAAGAGTATGAGGAGGCCCTGGCCGACTCAGACGCCAGCGCCAGCGACATCGAGGAGGCCCGTGAGGAGTACGAGGAGACGTACGAGGAGGTGTATGAGGACTAAATTATCCGCTGATGAGCAACGGCCACACGCACATGAACATGACACGTTTGATATCCAAATCAAGTACGACCTGGGACGACGGAGGCAAGCATGGGTTAAGACCATTACATTAGGTTAGGCATTAGTTTAAACAAAGACCCTTTTCTCTTTTTGCGCTTAATATCTGGATCTCGTTTGAAATACGGCTTGGCAGTGACATTTTGGTGCTCTTGGCAGCTGAGTGCCCCGCGATGCGGTGACGGTTGCAGCAATGAGTAATGGCAGTGGACGCAAGCTCGGCCGAGCTGCTGCCCCGCGTCTGCTCCATTTGAGCAGTTTGAGCCGTGAATGGCGTCACGCCATTGTCCATCAGACAAGAGGCGGTTGGAACGTTGTCTTGGCCTCTGACGCCGAGAACGACGGTTTCGCTTATCGGCACGGGGCCAAGACACTGGCACCCCACCCCGTCTCACTGTAGGGGCCGTTCCTCGAGCCTCCAGCCCTGCGACTCGACCTGATCCCTGCTCTCTTGGCAGCTTGGCAGCTTGGCACACAGTTTGGCGCGACTTGGCGCCAAGACGAAGAGGAAGCAGAGGGGCTGCTCTACGCTGCATGTTGCACCGCCCCGATCCCATCCCCCCCCGCGCCAATAGGTCGACCGCTTGCCATGCTATGCTGTTGCGTGGTTCCGCTGAAAGGGAAGAAAAAAAGAAGAAGAAAAGAAAACAAGTACTTGGGGAACGCAAGAGAAAGAGGGGCAATGAGGGGAGGGGGGGAGCAAGGAGATGCGCGCGCGTGTGGTGCATGCAGCTGGCGATCCAACCTTGCTCATGTATGTACAGTACATGTGGCCCGGAACCTACTAAACCCAGGGATCCGTTCCTGGGCATCGTCGTCGCCGCCGCCAAATGTTGAGGCGGGACGACGCTCAAGCGCCCGCCAAACTCTGTTTATCGCGCTGTGGGACCCTTTCTTGGGCTCGAAAGCCGCATGTACATGTTGCTGCTGTACCAGATACCTGATGCGTTTCTTTTTTCGTTTCAATCCGCATCAGGACTAGGATTGCTAGTAAAATAAAAACAAAAGAGAAAAGAGTAAAAAAGAAAGCAGAGACATTCGCAAGAAAGCCCCGCGTCATGGAGGAGGCTGTGTCTGTCGAGCGCCGCCCGCATGACAGCGTAACTGAGCATCAATTATGACATGTGCGGCGACGGCTGGATGGTAAGACACTTCCCACCCCCCGCCTGGACTCGGGGCGCGCAGTTGCTCGGCACCTCAGTGCCGGGCCTGGAACGCCATTTTTTGCGTTGCGCGTATGTCTACAGCACGTATGACGGGCAGCCAAGCGCCGTTTTTTAAGCTCAGAAATTAACAAGGAAAACAAGCATTCACCAAAGAGCTTCTCTTCGTTAGAGTCATGATCCTTGGGCCTGCTCCCCCTGCGTGGCCTGTGTGTCTCGCTACTCGTGGGCGTGTGTTGTCAAAGGGCGCGTTTGGGCTTGGCTTGCAGGTTGCCAAGGGCGCCTGCTGTCGAATGACAAACTTGGAGGCTGGTCATTGGGAGAGACGAGGGAATTAAATATTGGCCGAGATCGAGCTAAGGAGCAGCTCTCGTGATTCGGTTTCTATCCAGTGGGTTGGTCTTGAATCATCAACCCATCACTCACACTTATGCTTGTCTGTTCTTCCTTGAGAACCCGTGCTGCTATTTCTGCTCTTCAAACATGTGTATTGGTAACAATATTGGTATCGAACTGTTCTTGTTGGTTTTTCCCTCTTCATTCTCGTCCGTCCGTTGTCATATCCGAATATGAATTCGACTAGACAATAGTTGAATTTTGACTAGTTCCATCCTTTTAGGAAAGCCATGTTCTGTCCCAACCAACACTCAACCATCAACCAAGCGCACTCAAACTATCCAAGATCAGGTTGGACCATTACAGCTCACACTGTTGCCCCTTTTGAGTCTATACACGACGAATAAGGGGCTTTGAAGACAGACCGCCGGCATTTGCTATCCTTCCTCATTCCGAGAACTAACTATTCTCCTCATTGTTCTTTTCGTCCATACAGATGCACATGGCAGCCATGAGAGCCATATCGACTTGGGGCGCCACCACCAATGCGTATGTTTGCTGACCAAACAAAAGGTCGCGTCCGCTGAGAATCTTGCGGTCGATGCGCGCAACCATGGCGTTGCAGGACTCGTCGTGAATCTCGGCGGAAAGGTCGAGCAAGTCGCCCTTCATCGTCAGCGTCTCAGCCTGGCCACCGGCTGAGGTGAAGGTTGCCGTCGCCTTTGACCCGAGGACTATGGATAACGTGTGTTAGCAATGCGACAAGTTGTGCTGATACCGCGGCGCATCGCCCGAGAGAAACCCACTTTTCCAGCTGTTCTTCACCTCCATAATCTTTTTTCCATCGGGCGACTCAATCGCGTAGGTGGTGTGGAGATGGAAGTGCTCCTTGACAATATCAAAGAGGTGGTTGCCGGACATATCAGAAACCTTCTTGCGGCCCGAAATGGACATGACCTTGCCCTCGACCTTGAGGAGGGGCTGTCCATTGGCCAGCTTGACCTCGAAGCTGTCGCCTGTGAGGGACAGGACCTTTTCGCGCATCACCAGCGTCTCGGTTTGCTGGGCTATAAAGTTGGTGAAGATGCCGATCGGGCGGGGCGCGGGGTTGAGATGGACCATTGCGACGGTGTTCCGAGCCAAGGATGCGTATGAGGGGATTTATGGACCAACGTTGGTGCGCACTCTGCGACAGGATATAGATGCTCAAGAGCAGGAGAGTTCCGCGAAGAAGACGAGAGGGAGGAATCCCACCTTTTAAAAAGCTGTGGTGATGCTTACAGGGCCCGTCAGTGACGCAAGTTGGATGCCCGAAATGGAAAGCGAGGCTCGTGAGCTGATGGCGGAAGTGCCTACAGCCCGGGCGCCGGCAGTAGAGTTCCCCATATCAGCTCCACGCGCCACACCTTCAATATAGCATCAAGCTCCAGCAACCAATTGCGACGCAGGCCTGGAATGCCTCCAAGGCCAAAACGGGGAGGAGGGTCTCCATTTAGCCTTTGCGAGCCTCCGAAGCGGGCCAGCGGGGAGGGGCTGGAGTGGCGCCGGTGATGGGAGATCAGAAACCGGTCGTGTGGCTGTTCACAAGGCTGACTGGAGATGATTGAATCGTGGCAGGTTTCGTTGCAACAAAAAAAAACAGTTGAGGCCTCCATGTGTGGGTTACTATGGCGGTTGCTGCTGCAGTGCGAGGGGCTCAGTAATCCGCTATCTGCAAGTGACTGATAGCATTTGCGCTTGTTGCATGTTAACTGAACGGAAACGCGTATAACCTTTTTTGCTGAGATGACCAGTGATACGGCACAATAAAACACGGAGGCCTCGACTCGCCAGGATTGTGATCCCGTCCTCGTCTGATCTTCCCGTTCTGGATAATTTTCCCAACTCAATGATCCAACGACACATGTCCAAAAAAAATATATATATTGGAAACAGTAGCGGCCAAAGTGCAAAACAGCCGCCCAGGAACATGGTGTGTGACCAACGTGCACCAAGGCCATCATCCTCCCTAGATGCCATTCGCCCATCCACCCAACTGCAGTCGATCGCGAAACCCCTGTAAGCACTTGAGCTTCAGCCCCAAGAGCTCCACCAGCTGCGAGTGGTGGTGGTGGGCCCCTCCATCCCTTTCGGCATGAAAAGAGATCTTCTGTCCGGAGGAAAGAGGGCAGTGTCTGTTTCACAGCAGCATCCAATCCAGAGCCAACCGTTCTTGGGAGGGGGCGGAGGGTGGGCTGCCCAACGGCAAGCGCCCGACTTGGCGAATTGCATGCATGTGACGGCCCAGCTGGAATCTTGATGATTCCACTCCTGGGAACAGATGCATGGTCAAGGAGCAGACCTCCTGCAAGACTGAACCATGCGACTCGGATTACGTAGAAGAATGAACCAACACGCCTGTGTACGCGCCGGATGCACGGGATCGCCGGCTCCATTATGCCTGCCAATTACGCCCAACAATCATCCTGTCTCCAATAGTGAGACTGGCCATCCTCCAGATGAGGAGGCGGTGCGCGGGACGGAGCGCCACCGCGACTCAAGTGGTGGCGGACGCTAGGTCAAGTAGCTGTCAGTTAAAAAAAGCACCCGTGTGTCGTTTGACGAACCGCAAATGCGGGGCCTTGAATACATGTAGGTGATGGATTGCATTGCTACTAATAACGGCCTCTGATTCATGCTCATGTCAGTGTTGCCCAATCAGAAATTGACGCCATCAAATGTCGGAATGTGGATTTTGAGAGGTGTCTCAGCCCATCTTACCCGTCTCACATCTCTTTCAATCTTGGATTCAGAGGCGAACAGCCACTGCACTCATATTAAACACAGCATGGGACAAATCTGATTACAGGTCAATGTGAGGGTATTATTAAAGAGCCCCCGTGTTTATGGCACATTGGGCACGTATTTAGTACTAGTTGGTCATGATGGAGATATTAAAGCAGTGGCAACCCCTTAAAAGTCTATACTTGGTCTATAAAAGAATACAAACAGATCCCAGGCGCGAGATATCAGTCAAGACACATTATGTAAATGGGCCTTATTACCCACGATCTATTCAACTTTTTACAGAGCAATGGCGGCAACGATGGCAGCAAGACCAGCGGCCGAGATCATCTGAAGGGCAGAGGCACCAGAGGTGGTGCTGGAGGGGGTGGAGGAAGCACCAGAGGAGGAGCCGGAGCTGGAGCCGGAACCAGAACCGGAGCTAGAACCAGAGCCAGAGGAGCCAGTGGGAGTGGCAGAAGAGCCAGAGTCAGTGGCAGTACCGTTAGAGCTGCCGCTGGAGCCGGTAGGCTTGGAAACGGCGGAGCCAGAGCTCTTGGAGCCAGAGCTAGAGGTGCCGGTGGCCTTGGAGCTGGAGGAGGTCTTGGTCTCGGTCTCGATGCCATCGCAGGAGAGGTCGAAGCGGGGGGTGGTGGACAGGTTGTCAGTGATGGCGAACTTCATCTTGTTGTCGGGGTTGGAGTCACGGAGGTTGTACCAGAAGGTGGGAACCTGGTTGAAGAGGCGCTTGCAGCCAATGTCCTGCCAGTACTTCTTGGCGTTCTCAACGCTGGCGACACCCTCATCCCAGGTAGGACCAGTGTAAGGCCAGCCAGTCTCGGTGACCCAGATGGGCTTGCCGTTGACAGTGGCAACGGTGGCGTCGTAGGCCTTGTCGAAGAGCTTGCCAGCGTTGTCAATGGTGTTGCCCTTACCGGTCTCGTAGTAGGGGTACTCATCAACACCGACCCAGTCGAGGGCGTCGAGGACGGCCGTGTTGCTGCTGTTCTGCCAGACATCCCAGGTGTCGACGTGGCCGATGGGGATCGAGGCCAGAGCAGTGTTGGCAAAGGCAGACTTGAAGTCCTTGATGAAGCCGACGAGGACATCGGGGTCGGCACCGACGCCACCGTCGTTCTTCAGGCTGGTCTCTGTGTTGCGGTAGAGATCCTCAGAACCGATGGAGATACCAATAACGAGGTCAGTGAACTTGGTGCCATACTTGGAAACGGCAGCCTTCAGAGCAGTGATCTCCTTGTCGATTGAGGTGGTGCCGGAAGCCCAGACACCGAGAAGGATAGAGGTGTCAGTATCAACAGCGGCCCCGAAAGCCTCGATAGGGTCTGTCTCGGAGTAGGCCTGGATGTTGGTGTAAAGACGAACGGCGTTGAAGTCACCAGGGGCGCCCTTGAGGTTCTGGGCAGTCTCGAACTCGGCCTTGAAGTCGGCCGCGAACTTGGCGGATCGGTCGGCCTTGGTGGCACCGGAGTTGAAACCCAGGTAGTTCTTGGCCTGGGCACCAGCAATGAGGGCGCTGGCAGCGACGGCGGTAGCGGAGACACGCATTGTGATTTATGTGATGGGCGGTGTTTAGGTGTAAGTTTCGGCGACGCCTAAATACGCTATTATTAAATGAATGTGGTGATTTTAGACAAAAATCAGGAAAAACAGGCAAAGAGTGACGTGAATACAGAGCAATCCCAAAAACGAGAGGTTGAGAGGTCCGATGCGAGGATAATAAAGAGAACCGGACGATTTGGAACGCAGCAAATTAGGGGGAGGCGACCCGCAAGGGGCGTGCTGTGTCACGTGCATGCATAACAACCAGCGGCGATCGGGATGTGCCTGCCAGGTTTTTGGGCTCTTGGCAGGGGACAACGCAGCGGCTGCGGGTCCACCGCACCACTGGAATGATTGGGATTGGCGGCTGGTCCGTCCCCAGAATAGAAACTGTGGGCTTTAACCAATGGCGGGGAAGCCTCTCCCCAGTCTGCTCTGCCTCGTATTTAGCATGGGGCTAGCCTAATCGAGATGGCTAATTTCTCTCATGCCCAGGGACAAATCACGGTACGGTGCCTGACGGTCGGGGAGGCTGCCGTCCCCGTTGGCAGAACGTCCCTGACGCTGGCAGAGCACGGTTGTTTCCTGCTGGCCGCTGCTTTTCGTCCGTTCTTTACGTCCCGGTGTTTCGCAATGACGAGCCGCCATGATGGTGCCTGTTGGGAATTCCAAGGCCCAATTACAAATGATCCCTTTTCACCCCGATAACCTGCAGGGATTTCTCGCCAACAAAGCAAAATACGGTGGTAATCAGTCCTTTGTCATGAGGCATCGAAACCTTGTTGGATCATTTTGCTTCGTACAGCTCCACATACACTGCGACAAACACTGGCCGAAACGCGAGCCAGTTTCACGCGGCGGTAAACAACAAGCACAAGCAGGATTACGTATCTCCCCTCACGCTACTACTGTTAGGGTCTCCGTATCTAAGCTCGGCAAGCCGGGTCACCTACGGCCAAGGAACCATCTCGTTTTCATAACCTTAATCATACCCACCCTCGGTCTTTCGTCCTGCGCTTTGACTGGTTGGTCATCGCCGCCTGGAGCTTCCTTGCATGTGGCCGACCGCCCAGCAAGACCTGCTTCTTGTGGGTTTCGAACCTCGCCCTTGACGGGTGGATCTTTCTGATTGTGTCTTCATTTGCTGTGTCCGAGGCCTCCCCTGCGTTAGCATGGAGATCGCACTCACGTCCTGATCAGGCACAAACATATAGCCGTCATTCACAGAGCCGCTTGTGTCTGCGTCGCCAATCGCGACAAAAATATCATTCGAACTCATTATTAAGCCTTCAAGTGCTGCCTTGACTCGTCCAGACGGATCAGGCCCGGTCGACCCCTGAAGCCAAAACCCGCCACAATTCTCCACAGTGGCTGATCCTGACCAGATTTCTCGATCAGCCGCCGTTCCAGACACGAGCCAGTGGTGGCCTTGGTTCAGCACATGCTTGTCACAATTATGCAAGATTTGTGTTACGAATATGCACAAGATGAATTTACACCATCACCCCATCGCGGATAATATGGCTGGAGCCGGCACAGTGCCTCACACCCACAACATGTCATGAGCAGTTTCATTTCTCGTCTTTCTCCTCGGCGACATAAATCTCCTCCTCATTGATCTTATAGCTCGCCGACTTTCGAGCGGGAATACCCTTTTGGAACTGCAAAGGTCTGATTAGCACCGCATTGTCATGCTCATGGATTCCAACAGCTTCCTCACCATGTGATCCATCTCTCCAAAGGTTCGATCCTTGGTCTCAAACAAACGGAAATATCCCCAAACAAATGTTAAAGTAGCCAAAACGGCCCAGAAGAACGCCTGCCATGGTCAGAAACAGAACTTTAAAGCCTCTAGCTGCACCACCGAACTTACCGTCTTGCCCTTGGCGTTCCAGGCACCAGGGGAGAGGAGTTTGGGTTGGATAAGTCCGCCGCAGATGATGTTCGCCACATAATACGTGCTGCGTGCCAACACGACAGTTTGAGTCCTCAATCGTGTGGAACCAATCTCGGCAACAAGGGTGTAGATGATTGGTCCGACCGACATGGAATACGCGCCCAGCCAAACAATACAGAGTAGGGACTGGGCCCATGCAAGAGGCATGGTTTGCTTTGGCAATGCCAAAAACCCAATAATCCACAAAATCACGACAAGGAACGCGAAGCCAGTCAACCAGATTGTACGACGACCCCATCGGTAAATATAGAACCACGAGATGATGGTCCCGACAAAAGCAATGCCTGTACCGCCAAGTGAGATTCCGTATGAAGCACTTGGACTGATACCAGTTTGCTGGAAGAAGAATGATCCGCTGTAGCAAAGAGCACCGCCATTCGTGATCTGGGATAGGAATCCCATGCAGGCAATCTCGGTTCGTCGTCGGTTGGTGCCTCGGAAGGCGTCCCAATAACTCACACCGGCATGCTCCTCAATCTCAAGCTTGTTTGTGTGGACCATCATAGCAATAGTACCATCGAGATCGACATTGTGCTCGGGCTCAGACAGTCGCTCAAGAGCAGTCTTTGCCTCGTCAAGTCGATTCTGTCGGACAAGGTACCATGGGGATTCGGGTGCTATCCACGCAGCGATAAACAAGGGAATCGGCCATACCCACTGGATGGCAAAAGGTATCTTGTAGCTCCATTTTGTTGGGTTATCAACGAGGCCCTTGAGGACACCGGCCGAGATGAATTGGCCAATGCACCAGCAGAGATTCACATAGGCTGTTAGGTATCCTCGGATCGCGAGAGGAGTAACCTCGGCAGCGTAGGAGGGGCCGGTCGTGGCAAAAACTCCCCAGGGAACATTACAAAAGAAGTGACCGACAAGCAAAACCTCGATGGTCGGGGCAAAGAAGACGATGAAGATGAAGGCGGTCAACCAAACCAGGCTGAACATGAGCACCTTTCGGTGGCCCCACTTTGCCGTTGCCCATCCATTCATCAAGGCGCCGATAATGTTGGCCAAGGCGCCGAGGCAATTGAATCTTTGCTGCCAATTGGCTGAGATTTGGTAGCCGTTGTCTGCGTCTAAGTACGCGCCGTACTTCTCTCGGAAACTGGGATACGCATAGAAGGAGCTTAGGAGGGTAACATCATAACCTTCCATAATGACCGTGGTGGAAATCACTCCAAAACGTTAGTAAAACAAGCACATCTGGAAAACTGTCGAATAGGACCTACGTATAGACCAAAACGCAGCGCGCTTGTACGTCTTGAGACCTTGGATGACTCCATAGCTATGCTCCTGTGTCGTGGCGTCCAGAGCACCGTTGACGAGGGCCTTGTCGTGAAGATCAACATTCTTCAGATGATCCAAACCACCATCGGAGCTCTCAATCTGATTTATGTGTTCTGCGCCGGCTTTCTTTTCGGTCGCCATTTTGAACCCGCTTGCCAACGAAGTCCAATTGAACAATCCCTGAGCTGGGAGCGTGTAAAGGGCCAAGGTGTACAAGGTCACATTTCCAAAGTGAAACGGGCAAAGGCAGCGGTTATAACGTTTCTGCCCTCCGCATGGTCTCAGTTGGGGTACATGCTGGTTGTTCCAGTCCCATCGACACAGCCCCGACTCCACTGGTTCACTCCAGTTCCTCGGACGGGCAGGCCCGGCACTCGTCACGACGCCGCCGCCAGGATAGGAACGTCGGGCCGTGCAAAGGTGATGGTGAACTAATGGAAGGCGAGCATGCCATAAAGGACGGTTGCCTCGATTGGTGGAACATCTCGCCAAGGTTGAGGGCTCGGAGCCTGTGAGTGGACCGGCTACGACCTGGGTCGGGGTTGGCCACTCGAACTCATCACCATGTCTATCTTACAGAGTGATTGGGGTCAAGGCACTGTGAAGTAAGTGAGGTAATCTGGGGTATGCTGGGGAATGGTGTTGCCCATGTCCCATTCGTCTCGATGATTTACGGTCCAGATGCCCTTGTTTATGCAACCAAGCCCTGATCAGTTGGTAACGGGGAATCTTTTAGTTGCTGAAGCTGCATAGTGGCTGGCCACATTCGGGATAGTTGGCTTGTCAATCGGTAGTGTTTCCCGTGTTAGACGACAACGTGCTCCAACGAGCCCTTGTTTGAGGGCACCAACAACATCACGCGAGGCCCTGCGCACCCCGACCAGGGACGAATTCATCCAGGATGAGGCCGATATTGCGCCCATCCAAACTTCGCAATTGGTATGTGCCGGCTCCATTTCAATATGACCTTCTCGTATAACACCTATTCCTGGTGGTGTCCTGCTAAACTCGGTTTTTCATCCTTCTTGATGCAGCTATTTCGCAATCAGGGTATAGGATCCAATGTGGGGAAGACCCAGTATCCCCGCGTTGACCCTGCGAAGATCATGGTTGCGGAGCACCAACACCCGCTGCCATTCGCCACAAAAACTACCTTCAGCCAAAGAACGGAGCCACCCTTGTGGAATGGCTTTTCGCTGGATTTCAGTCCTTTTAGCTGGTGCATCAAGGACTAGTCAACGAAACACCTCTTGCCACTTTCTCGCCTTTGCGGTAGCATAGTTATTGGTTCATTCGCTGGCGCACACAAATAATTGTATTGAGATCACGTCTCAAGGTAAAGCTTGGTGTATCGCATGTAAAAAAGAATTGAGCGAACAACATCACCACTCCACGAAGGCGGGGCAGTAAAGTGACAATCTCATAATGGACCAGATATTATCCTAACATTTAGCCTATATGCCAAGTCAGGTTTCCCCACCACCATAAGCGACACTAGACAGTCGCTACCAATTACCGTCCAAACCCTCGTCTAGCAAGCCAGGGTGTCATCGGGCCACTTTCGACTGCATGACCTGAGATTTAAACGTAAATTTAGAGTCGAGAAGCAACTGGGAGCTAGTCTGGTCGCTTGTGGCTTTTATGTTCTGCCTGTAGTCGGCAGCCGGGCCGTCGATAGCGGAAGCCACCCTATACCCACCTAAACAAACTCTAGCTTCCTTCTAGATAAATTGAAACTATACAGTTCGTATGCTGATGTACAAATCGTAGTAGTAACGGAAATATAAAGAGCTCGTAGTTTAGCGATAGAGCATCATTTTCTTACGGGTGGTTTAGAACAGTAGCGTGAGCACCGAATAATGAGCTACGGTACACATATGGTACTCCCACCACACAAGCTGGCGCACACATTGCGAAGGAGAGGCGCATAAAACGGGTCCTGCATACCAAAAATTACTGATATATGTAAACGAAGCTGAATAAATACCCTCTTCAGAACCCCAGGAGGTACCGACAGTATGGAAGCATCGATTGCCGTGCATGAAGTTGTCTAGCCATGTTCGTCCGGCTTAATATCGTCCTGTATAGAGCTGGACCCTTCACTAAAGAAGCCCTGTAGCGAGATCTGGTCCCTAGATAGGATGTAACCATTTTGTATATGACTAATGCGTTCATCTCGGATGCCGGGGATGGGTTCGCACACCTGTGCTTTGTCCGCGATGCCGCGGAGTATCAAAAACCAGCCTCGCAACCTCAGCCAGCCGTGCCTCACACCCGCTACAACATCGCGCCGTGGCGCAGCACCAGGAAAAACTGCGGGGAAAGATTAGAAGAAATGTGTGGTGCGTCTTGTGAACGCATACCGGGTCGCGATGTGTGCCACGCGCGGGAGGGCCTCTGCTTCCCAAAAGTCGAGCATCTGGAGATGAACGTCTCCTGCCAGCCTCTTGACGAACGACTGGTGGATTGGGAATGGCGTAGCCATACACGGCGCGGGGAATTTCATGGTGCTGAACTCACCCAGCGTCTGCACCCTGCCATGCACCACGGATTGACTGATACCAGAGAAGCTGAGGCTGGTGTCGTGGTGGATTTAGGGCAGCAGCTTGCAATCCCTCATGCGAGGGCTGACGAGCCCGACTCATTTATGATACTTTTTGGAGCGGTCGGGCGATGTAACCTGCGACGAGACCCAATATTTCGGGACGAAGGCACACCGCAAAAGGCTGGACAGTGTTCATCTAATTAGGGGCCAAGGCAGAGTCCACTTGGCCCCGTGTCGGACGCCTTGGTTGGTTATGATGAGATTCTACCCGCTTTTCGGGCGCCTCGAGGAGGGGTTTCACGAGCTGCAGAGTTACACCCGAGGACGATTGCGAGCAGTTCATGCGTCAGGCAGGATGACAGGTCAGTAGCAGAAGCGAGGGACAAGCCATTGTGGACCCGCCGACTATGGGCGAGACATGTGATGAGCACTTTTTGTTGTCTTTTATTTTGCAAATGGGGAATATCGTGCGACGTGTGTTGTTTTGGGGAAGCGAACCGTCTGGCTCACCTCCCAAGTGTGAACTTTTTGTCTCTCATTTATCGCGTACTCATCTCATCAACTCGGGGACCTGCCGTCTGATGAGAGAACCGGCTCTAATTCCAAGCCCGGTATCGTTGAGGATACCATACTGCTTATATGGTTTCCGTCATTCGTTTCATAACATGATTACTTTTTCCCTTTCCCCTTCCCGCTCATTAAACGTCTTGAATATGTCGTCCCAGTTCCGCAAAACCACCCATTTCCTCCCCCGTTAGGCTCCAGTCGGCATTGTTGTACATGGAAAAGTAAGCCTTGTAGTACTCGTCTGATGACACGTCTGCCATCGAAACGTCTTGGTATACGTTTTCTCCTCGCGCATCTGTCGGAGGAACCCAGATGTTGGCAAAGTTGTCCCACAGGTCTGGTTCGAGCTGTATATCTTGGCCCGTCATTGAGCCGTCAATGGTGCTCATGTTGTCCAAGATTTTATGCGGCCCTGGCGTCGAGACTGCCAGGTTTGGTGTGTTCCCCTCGGTCATGACCTGGGGAGAAGGATCGCCCGAAAGCGGCGAGCTGTTCATGGCCTGGAGAGATTGGATCTTGGTTGACATGGCTTTGCAGATGCCCTTCAAGTCCTTCATCCTCTGCAAGGCGTGCTTGCTTCCGTGATCGGCGAGATACTGCATCGTCTCCAGCGCATCCTGAAGTCCCGGAGATGGCGAGAACCTTTGTCCGTCGTCGCAGACCGAGTCGATAATTGCCACCAGAATCATGATGAAGGATGACGAACACACTGCGTCAAAGTCTGGAAAGCTATGAATGGCTAAATTTTTTTTTGTCAGTAATGATACGAATCGTGATGCGACGAGGGATGGTACCAATAATGTTTCGGTCTCGGAGTGAGCAGACGACTTTTAGCAACCTCCGGGCTGCCTCGGAGCAAGTTCTGGATAATCTTCCGAGCGGGGTGGCGTTCAGGCTTGTGCTGTTTGGGCCCTCACCACTCAACACTTGCTTGGCGACATGTAACATGATTGGCCGTAGTGTCAGAAGAGTAGCCTGGATTTGGTTAGTCATTGCATTTTGGTGTCAAAAGAGGTAAATTTACCTGATACAGCATAATATGCAACGAACCCGTCGTTCTCAAGGCGAGATCTCGGTCCATGCCCTGGAAATCCTTTGCTGAATCTGAAGGAATCTCCCGCGAGATCTCGTACAGAGAGCGCACGATATCCTGCACGTTAGGAATAAAGGTGTCCTCGGTATGAGGCTCCGGGCCATATAGCACTGCACCAAGTATTAGCATCGAAGAACTCTGGGCCAAGCACTGCCAAACTCGCCTGATAAGATTCGCCCCGTAATCTTGGCAATGTTGATATTAACACAGATAGGTCCCGCGGGCGCGAAACCAGGAGAGTTCGTCGGCAGTTCCACATCAATTGATCCATCCCTGACACCAGATGGGTTCCCAGTTGCGGCAGCAAGGCGCCTGATGAACCTGCATTAGCTCGCATCCACATATTTCGATAACATCCCTTCTCACCTTTCTTGCATGTAAACCGTCCACCAGAGACGGTTCAGATGAACCCTTTCGGATTTCATGAGATGTTTCGTTCCTGAAACCTGGTGGTATTTATGTGTAATTGCTAGCCGCAACGAAGTGCTGATCTGTTAGGAGGTTAGTTTCTATGCTTGTAAAATCAAAAAGAGCCTTCTTACATATAGATAGGCCTCCTCTCTTCGGTGAAAGTTTTGGAGGTAGATTGAAAGCAAACAGTAAATCTCGACCCCAAGCGTTCCATAAAAGTACAGCTCGCTCAGAGTTGGAATATTCTTGTGCACATATTCAAATAGCTCAATGCCTGAAAACTCGCCGTTGCCTTCGGGATTGGCATCGAACTGCGAGCCGATGGCAATGACAATCATCATCTCAAAACACCAAGGAGTTTTTAGCTGAGAATCATCATCCTTATTGGCGTAGAAAAACCACATTCGGTCAGAAAAGTCCCGTGCATCAATGATGTGTTGGGTGTGTCCAAGATGGAACATGGCAACTTCCAGTAGCCTCTGCGCCTCTTGGTGTGAAGGCAGTCTAGGAAAGTTCTTGCTGGAAATCTGCATCCCGGAATCAAAAGTTGAGTCCTTTGGATGAGCAGATCCTGGCGATTGACCTGTTTTCTTTTGTCCATTTTGCCCGGGAGGTGAGAGTAAATCTTGAACCTTTGTTGAAAACGTACGGCTGGAGCTCATGTTTGAGTCAACCGGGATAGCTGTTACAGTTAGAAACAATGATGATATCATCGAGGAGAAGAACACATACTCGAAGCTGGCGAGGTTTGAGAGCCTCCATGTCTGATTGAGGGTGCTGAAAAGTTGGGAGAGGGACGAGGTAGGATAGGAGACCTCGGAGGCGAGTTTCCATGCCCGGGGTCTGAGTGTGGAGACAGGCGAGAGAGCTGTGGTAAGGGCTCTGACTGGGATACAGGCACAGTTGCAGGGTTGACCTGTGAAGGAGCTTTGTTTTGATATTAGTTCCGGAACTGATTGTATAAGTGAAGGTGAACGCATACTGGTGTTGCTGGTTGATAACACCTTCTCAACCTGTTCGTATTGGGCGAGACGGCTTTCAAGTTCCTCGACCCGACTACAAAAATGTTATTAGGTTTAACCTGGGTCATATATTCAAACTGCTCACCTGGCCAGGAATACTCTCTTGGGGCATTGTCCTCGGATCACGCAGTCCAGGCCACGCTTAACGCAGTACGTGCAAGGACTTGTGCCGGAACATCTGACTTTCTTCTTCCGGCATGTGAGACATCTGCCAGTTGTTAGCCAAGCAACTATATGAGAGGCTGCAAGCGCAATTGGCAGCCAGCACGGTCCGTGTTCCTCAATGAGCTGTGCAGATTGGACCCCACATACGCTGAAGATGCCTTCCGGACGTCCTTTCTTCCGACGGCGGAATTGCGCACTCGGTCCAATCCGGGGGCCATGGCTTCGGCGGCGTTAAATTGGCTTATCCGCGACGCAAAGTATAGGCTTGGACGGCTGTGTCTCTGACTCGAAAAAAAAAAAAAACCGAGGCCTCAAGCCACTGTGAGAATGGGCAGGTAAGCTATCGGGGTTGGTCGTCCGAACGTCTTTCGAGTGGGCGAGGCTTCGGTAAAAAGCTCCGAGCCTGCTCAGGTTTTTTGGCCGCTCACGTGGGCGGGGGACCCTGCTGGACGGAGCAGCTGCCGGCGGATACCGGGGCGTGACTCAAGGCAGGCGGTGGAGCGCGCAGAGATAACGTAACGAGGCAGCGCTAATCAGGGCGGTTAGCCGCGCTTTGGCAGGGCTATCAGCGCCCGACCCAGCACCGCTCACCGAATTTCGGAACCGGGTCCGAACTCGGAACGTCAGCTTATCGTCGCACGCGATGCGCAACGGCATTTGGGACGCGGCAATCTTTATAGTCTCTGCGCATTTGGGGTTGCGAGATTAGGGCGCATTCGAGCTAAATCGGTCCCGTGCTAGTCGTCTGGGGTTCCTGCCACCTCGTTATCGGTACCTGTCCCGACCAGGCGCTAAAATGGCCTCCATCGCTGCGAAACGCGGCGTCGTCCACCTTGTAGATGCGATCAAATGATCGGCTTCGCTCCCGTCCTGCCGCTAAATCGGGTTCTAGAATCTGTAGTGGTTGCTGAAACTGTACTGTAGATTGATTTGCTCCGCAAACGCGGGGAAACTCGTTGCTATTATCATCTAGAACTATCATACACGGGCCATGTCCCTCGTGACCATTTTCATCCCCACACAATCGCTCAAAGGAGCTAGATGCTATCATTACACGGGCCCTATGCCACGCTTTCGGTCATTTTATTTGTTATTTGTTAAATTATTGGCTCTCGGGGTGCTTCATCATCGATGCCGCCATCCGGAGTCTGTGCCTTGCCTCCATCAGAAGCTCCCACCTTGCACCCGACAAGGCCTCGTCAACTACACTGAGCAGGCCAATAATTTTGTTGCGGTTGCCCACGACCCCGGCCTGGTTTTGATGTACGTGAAATGCTTTGATGGAATTGATGGTTGGCGGGATCATTATCTGGAGGTATGTCTTTAGATCCTCGTGCCGGCTGCGTCGGACGGTTTCAAAATCGGCATTCATCGACATTGAGCTCCCTTCAATGGAGGATGTCTGTGGACCATCATTCATGTTGGTTGCTGGGGTTGCTCCTTGGGCCAATGAATTCGCAGAAGATTGAATGCTCGGCTCCGTTGTCACCCGCGCTGCCGGCAGGCTCTCCGGAGGGTACTGAAGCTGTTCGGGGAAGGGCTCAATGCTGCCATCCTGCACAAAGCCGTACGCCCACAGAACCAAAGAGGCATAGTACAAAGCCCATGCTCGGTTCAAGAGATTGTCGTTGCCGGCATCGTAGGTGGGGTATGGAGGCGGGTGGAAGTTTGTGGATTCGCCCAATACATTTCCATGAGGGTTTTCTTGCAGCAGAATCAGTTTGACCAGCTGAAGAGCATGGTAAACGCCGCCTATCGCACCGGGTGATGCCACCCATTCCTTGATTTTAGCCTCCGTTCGCCTCCAATCAAGCGAGGTAACGGTACGCCCAAGAATTTGGGGAACACCCGCAAAGATGCAGAGCTCAGGCATGCTGATGTAGACCGTGATGTGGCCGAGGTGATACAAAACTGTTCCAAGGGTTTGGAATGCATCACCGTCGTCGCTTCCACCTCTGCTGCTTAAACCAAGTCTCTGCCAATCGAAAGCAGCGTGCCTGACATGAGCAATGCCATCGTCATAATCCTTCTTCCACCAATCAAACGCCCTCAGCAACTTTGGTCGCCATCTCTCCTGAACTCCCGGTATTGTGTCCGTGCCGAGAGTAGATCTGTCGAGATCTCTTTGGTGCATTTGCCAAGTAACCGAGAGCAATGCAGCCAGCAAAGCGATTCTCCCAAATGGACTCGTTCGCACTTTTTGTCCATTGAGAGTCTTTTGCAGCCCATCGAGGAACGTGACTGGTGTGACTCCATTGGCGTACAGACTAGATTCGACACAGCCAATTTCAGATGGTGAATCCGAGGACCATAACGTATTATCGCAAGGCAGAGGGAGCTTTATTTCATGTATCACAAGAGTTGGCGTGTGCCCGAACAAGGCCGCATGTGTGGCGTCGATAATGAAGGCAGCAAAGGCAGCGCGGCGGGTCGCCTCCTGAGCTATCCAGTGGTCCCACCATTTCTCGGGTGAGGATGGGTCGAATTCTCGCCTGTTTGGTGGTGAAACAAACTTGGCACCTCCAATCTTCGGGCTCATGAGCGGGCTCGGAACCCGCGAGGCATATGATGACTGCTTTCCAGTTAAAGCGCTTCCGCGGCGCATGAGTGATAACGTGGTTGGAAAGTAAATGTGAGCTCGTTCATGGAGGACCCGAGTTGCGTTAAGCTTCTCATAAACCTCCAGGATGAGAAGTGTTTGAATCACCCACAGCTTGGCTGGCGGGTGCGAATCGGCGTGCATAAACACCTGCCATCGCAGGTTCCAGGACACAAAGGTAGTAAATTTGGCGATTTTGTCTGTCGTCTCGGAAGATCCATTTCTTTTATCGAGCATTGACGCGCCCATTATCAAAACGGCAAGGAGTAGAAAATCGTGCGCTGTTTCGGGAACGAATGTTGGCTTATGAAGAATTGGTAATTGGTCGTGAAAATTTTCCCAATATGAGTTAATGTATCTTTGCATATTGGACAAGCTTAAAACGTGATTGTCGGCGTCGCTATCGGTCCCAAAAATCTCGTTTTTAATATCAGTTGCCGATCGGGTTCCCTGAGAGCCGATTTCGTTGAACCGTTGCATCATGTACTGAAGTAAGGATTGGCGCTTCTGTTCTGACAATCCAGTTTTCCCCAGTTGCGAAATGTCGACCAGAGGCGTAGCCATGGGAATCGTTTCTGATTGGAACCAAAGGTTCATTGGTTCCATGAATGAATTACCCATGAGCCCTGATTGTGAAGGATACTCAGGGCATAGTTGGCCGAAGTTGTTTGAAGAATAGCCTCCCATCCCGCCCAGTGCGCCTCCTTGGGCAAATGAAGAATATCCCGAGTTTATGTTTTGTCCGTTAAATAGCCACGAAGTAAACTCGTCTGTGCTGGAAGGTGATGGCCCAAATGGCTGGTCTTCTAGTAATGAGTCTCCGTTCGCGAGTCCTCCCTGCATCACGTATGACTGGGTCCTGTTGCGCTCTGGTCGGCCTGTCATTTCAGGGCTCGCCATTGCAATTGACATGTCGGCTGCTTGCATGAAGGGAACGCTACCCAGCGGTTGCTTGTCCGGTGCTATTGAAGACTCTCTGCTTTGAATTGGTCTCCGTTCTCCGAAATGACCCAGTGCATCCGGCACTTCATTGCCCTGGTGTATGTCGTTCTGGCCTGACCCCTCCCCGATCTCTTGCGCGAGACCTTCATCGGCATCTTGGCCGTCTCCTAATGATAAATCGTTCTTTCCGGGGGCCTTTTGTTTGGAAGGAGCCTCCCTGGCTTCATCCTGTGTGTCGCTCCAACCAGATCCATCCTCGCTAAATGAGTACCGCGGACGGTGTCTGGGTAGTTTAGTAAACTCTCGCTGAGAGGAGCTTGGGCGCTGAGATAACCGGCCATTTCCATACTGCTCTATTTGGCGCTCATGCCTTAGTTTGTGCCGGGCGTAAAGGTCCTTCCTCACAAATGAGAATGAGCATCCTGGGTAGTCACAGTAATAAATTTCCTTTGGGGAATCTGCAGCTCTGTCAGCACAAACAAATTGAAGAAACCAGGGTCCAATGGGGCGCGTCTCACGGTTTAACTGGTGTCTTTGGAGATGCTCGGCTCGTGAATATGTGCGACCGCATCCTTCGTGCGTGCACTGAAATTCCTTACACGAAGCCTTGCGGCGTTTATGACGCGGGGGCGATGAGGCCATCGTGGGCCGAGAAAGTGCCGACAGAGACGCAG
Organism: Calonectria crousiana; assembly: GCA_013406985.1. Lineage (NCBI taxonomy): Eukaryota > Fungi > Ascomycota > Sordariomycetes > Hypocreales > Nectriaceae > Calonectria > Calonectria crousiana. Next base: position 314,691 of record VTGD01000010.1, on the reverse strand, counting down.
AGGAGCGCTACAGTCCGCAAACGCCTGTGAGCCACGTCACTGTCGCCAACGACGAGCCTCTCTGGTTCTTGAGAAAATTCGACGATTTTTGCCAACGGGGGTTGGGAGTCTTCCTAGCGCAATGCCGACAGATCGCCTTCAGGGAAGACGAGGTTGCATCTTCGTGCTGGGTCAGCTGACCACTGGCTATGGCGGAATCCCTTCCCAGTCTCGTGGTCTCCCCCGCACTCCGCTTCCCACTATCCCCAAAAAAGCTTCTCACCGGCCACATGCGGGGAGAGTTCGTGCCTGCGTCTAGGATCATTCAGGGGACATTGCGAGGCCAATTTAACATCCTTGGCGTGGAGGGCAAGTTTGGGAAAAACCACCAATGTGATGGAATGCTAGTGGTGTGCAATGTGATAGCATTGCGCTGGGCTATAATCCTGAAAATTATTGGTCACTTGGTAGTTTTTTTTTTCTCGTCATGATGCCTTGTTGATTTGATACAACAGCGGTGTGTCCACAGTCCAGTGTCCCTGCTTAGTGCGCTGAAATGCAGGCACACCCATGGCTATGTGCAGTGGTACGGAACGATCGGGATTTAAGGGGGAAATGCAGGCTCTAATTCTTTTTAGCCCTTAAACTGTTTCGCATGTTTATGCTCCAGGCGAACTCTTGTTTGACTGTTTCTCCGCTGCGCATCTGAGACACGGTCATATCGACGCTAGGGTCTTCATCGTGAAATCTCAATCCAAATTGAAGTGCCAAGAAAAATTACAATGCTATCAATATAATTGAGAAATTAAAATACATTTCTTTTTCACAGCCAATATTGTGCTCTCAGCACGAAGATGCCACATCAGTTGCACCATCATTATATAAAGAGAGCTATCGGACACATTTTTGTTCTCCACTCAGTAAACCTTGGAGTAGTCAGTCGGGTCATTGAACATGGACCAACTCGTTCAGTATTTAGAGGCTTTAGCTGCATGAATTAGACAGAGTTGTTCGGACCCCATGGTGCCATTTATAGAAAATGATCATCAAGTCTCCCCACAATGAATTTTCTTCATCGAGTCCTTTGCGCCTTCACTTCACGATCTCGCAACATTTACTGGCAAGTCAAGCAATTGTATACTACAATATTGCTCTAACAGATGATTCGATAAAAGGCTCTTCCAAAGAAAGAAAGCTTTCACGTATCCATGTCAGGTCTTGTTGCCAGCTGTACTGGTCTGCTATCCTACCACGATCTATTGACCATCTCATCCAACCCATAACCATCAATGCTCTTCGAATTAAAGCTTCCCTTGGAAGTCATGAATATTTAATATGCTGTCTTGAGGTCATTTCTTCCAATAATTTCCTAGCCCGGAAAAATGCTGCGAACTTAGAATGATCCAAAGCCATCAATGTTGACCGCCCAGTCCCACTGATGCAGAATATCAGCAGCACGAAATATGCAAGATTTCTCGTAACCAGTGCCCTCAGTTTCCCGCGCAACCTGCATATGATCATCTTATCATCTTGACTTAAACAGTGGCAGGGCTGGAAATCTGATCAGTATCAGATTATCTTGTTGAAATGTAGACGGTAGCCTTATTCAAGGTGCGAGAGCCATCATTGCAGGCCAGTATTGGCTGGACCTAGGACTCGTCCCTTCTCCCCCAATAGTTAACGCCTATCTAATGGCCTGTAGACTCAATGAGGAACAAAAGACAGGCTCTTACATCATAAAACACACGACTCTGTTGGTGAGTGAGGTAACAGGCAGGACTCCGATTCGAAGGAATCTTGAGAATGCTTATCGAAACCAGGCAATTAAATCCATTAACAAAAAATGAGTCGGATAAATTCTCCATCAGGAAAGCAGGTATGGTTTGCCTTTTCAAGGCCAAGCGCCACGATCAGTTGTTGCGTTCCAGAGCCAAGCCCATCACAAGGGTGGCGAGGGACTCATTGCAACCCCGCCCACTCGACGATCAGATCTCTGTGACTTTTAGATTCTACCAGAATTGAGCCCGCAACCTCGGATGATATGATCAGCGACTGGTGGGCCAAAAAGACACTACACCTACTTTAAATCCCGTCCGACATAGGTTTGCCGCCGCTCCGGTCTCATAGGCTGCAGCATGGCGTCCTTGAGCATCGCCACCGCGTCCTTCTCCATCCTTGCGACCATCAGTAAGACCGCATTGACTATCACCGAATTTAGGCGGGAATTTTGTGGTGCTGAAGAAGACCTTGATTCTATAAGCAGTGAGCTGCAAGCACTGAAGGACGTCCTGCATCCTCTCGGCACCCTGTCTGGCTGCAATGAGAACCTACCAGATGACTTTGTCCCGCAGATGAAGGACACCATTAATGGATGCCATCTTACCATTGAGCAAATAAATGAATTGATAGGAAAGTATTCACAGGAAGATGCTTTGACCAAGGTAAAATGGGTCGCATTTGGCAAACCAGATGTGTTGAAGCTTCGTGAGTCTCGAGACCTACAAGATGGTGCTTAGCATTGGTCTACATGTGGTACCTTTGTAAGTTTTGAAGCGGCTTCAAGCTTTCAAACTATTTGTACACTGATCCGAAAAAGGACTACGACACAGGAGATAAAAGATGACACCAAAGCTATCCGGTCACAAGTTGAAGAACTTCGAATCAATACTCATAAAATTCTCGAGCGAATCGGTGTCATACGTCAGAGTGGAAGACCACACAGTAGTAGCAACAAAAAAGTGATGGAATGGATGGAAGACATGACTCTTTTGAGCTCTTATGAAGGATCAACATACAAACCAAGCGAGTTGGACCCGGTCAACTTTTTGAAAGACCAACAAAGCCCTGTTTTCAGGCCCATCAAAGAGGAACTGGAGCACCTAGAGCCACCCACGCCACCACCGGACGACTTGAATCATCCCTTAATACCTGCAGTGACCGACCCTACCCAGCGGCTCGATTCAACCTGCGTCGAGAAGACTAAAGGTGTCCATACTAGAAGCAACTCGGTGCCATCAAATCCTTTGGGCTTGAAAAAACCTTCTCTCTCGGATGTGAAGCGGAAGCCTACCTCGGATCTGAACAAAGAATCCAGGCCACCATACGCCGGAAAAGGTTTGTCATACAAGGGCATAGAGGATTTTGCGGGTGAAGTCCAGAAGATTGCCATCCGCGTACGAAAAGATGATGAGCTCATCAAGCAATCGATTGCGCGACGGAAACACTTGAATAAGACACAAAGAAAGCAACTTGATGGGAAGCTTCGCAATATTTGCTCAGATACCACAGCAGAATGGGTCAAATCCATGGTCCGCAATGGAGCCAACCCGAATTGTTATTGGGAAAAGACAAGTGTCTCTAATTCAATAAGGGCGGCCCTTGAATGCGACAACAACGAGTGCCTTTATGCGCTTTTGCAATGTGGTGCAGATGCGAATTCGGAAGTAGATTTTACACTAACGCACTATAGCTCAGTGAACCTTTCAACCAGCAGCCGTCATGCCGCCTTGTCCCATGCCGTATGGCAGGGAAATGAGGCTGCGGTATGGGCATTGTGTGCGGCCGGGGCAAAGGTCAATCCCCAACCAGACCAGATCTCATGTGCCACTCGCGATAAAGGTGCATCGCGAATCTGTTCGTCACCGCTTCTCCGAGCAACTTGCCCAAAGGAGAAGCCAACTTCCTCGCTAAGGTTGACGCGGTTTCTGCTCGCCAACGGCGCCAAACCCAATCAGCTTGGGTGTGACATATTTGACACTTCCCATCGAATAAGAACGCCTTTGTCGAGTGCTGTCCTGTATTGGACTCCGTATAGTAACTCTGCCATGACGATTTCCATGGTCAAGGTGCTCATGGCTGGTGGAGCTGAGTTGGATTTCAGCCATTTACAGGCCAATTCAGCCATGGATACTGCCAACAACCCGTACCATATGGCGACTCATTACGGGATGAGCGAAATACTGTCTGCAATAGCGGGAAGCACCAAAACTACCAACCCCACTCTGTGGGCACGAGCGATTTGTATAGCTGCTAGAAATGAGAAGTGGGAGTGCGTCAAGGTACTCGCGGCGAGGCCATATCTTTGCGAAGACCATTTGCACTACCTGGTTCAAGACTACATGCATTGGAAGTCCATGTCTTGGAAGCAGTTCTCTCAGGCGGCAAGCCTGCTCATCATGAACAAGGCCGATCCGTTGTGTCGGGCAGCCGTTTCGTATGTCAAGGGAGGGTTTTTGAGTTCTTCTCAAGTAGAAGAACAAGTTCCTGCAATTGAACTTGCAGAGAACATTGAGTCGAAGGTAGACAAACGCCAAGTTGTCAAGCTGCTGAAGGGGAAACTGGTCTTGCCGTCACAGTATTAAGTGGGTTACTATGTTAGTGAAGAAGTGGTCCTTGCCACGGTCTTTTTTTTTTTTTGTGCCCATCAACATGATGGAATGTATTTAGCAAATGAAAATAATCTGGGATTTATTGTTCGTACGGTCAAAATTCGGCCGTCAGAGTCAGCTTTGATTGTCTCGCTGATCAGTCCTACGCTGCTTAGTCATGTGCTTGTCTGCCTTGCAGCCTAATACCCGAAAATAAGCGATGAGATGATTCACTCATCTTGCACTCATCATACCATATCCTACAATGGAGTCTCTAATTGGAATTTCTATTACTGGGAATATTATCCAGTTTATCGAACGTGCGCTGGTTGCTATGCGGAGAACCTCCAACGGCTCGCATGATGGATCGCGCTTGAACCCTGCCCTGAATACGGTCCACAATGACGTCCAAGCATCCCTCCGGACACTCCGCGACCCAGAACAGATCAACCATGACGGGTCTAAACCTGATGAAGCCCTGAGTAGCATCATATGCAGGTACACCGATATATACAGGGAAATATTTGGTGTTATTAATGCACTAAAGCTCGATGAACCGGCGTCTGGTGTTATTCACGGCATAACTAGGGCTGTCAAAAATACCGCTCAGGGGAATGAATTGAAAGAAGTTTGCGATAGGCTTTGTAAGCTGCGAGACCAAGCGTTGGCTTATTTAGTTTCGCTAGTTAGGTGACAAGATTAGTTGATCGAGCTTCTCAACTTGGTGCTAATGTGTCATAGCGAAGAACAACAGAAGCTCGAGATGACCTTGTGTAGTTTAATGTTGCCAAGCGAAATTCTCAAAGAAGCCTCTAACTTCAAGCTTGACAATGTCCTTGAATATTTTATCTCCAAGGATACCATTGAAGCAGCGCCGAGCTCAAACATACGCCACACCAGAGACTTCGGAGGACGTGGTTCCAAAAAGGACAAGGCTCCGAAAACTCTTTCAAATACCAGCCCGCCTAAACAAGAGGGGCATTTGAACTGGGATAGCGCTTTGGAAATCTTGCAAGGTTACCAAACGCGAATCCACGTTCTGATTGAGCGGAAAAGAAAAGAGCTATTGCAGACTCTATACTACTGCGAGATAAAGGAAAGAGAACCCGTTGATGTGGAAGCCTACAGAAGCACACTGGAGAGAGCTTTTGCGAGGACCAACCCAAAAAGTTTGATCGACTGGCTCCAAGATGGCAACGGGATCTATTGGGTCTTAGGCAAGACAGGATCCGGCAAGTCCACAATGATGAGATTTCTTGCAAACCACCAAAAGACAATGCACTGTTTAAAGCAATGGGCGAAAAAGAAGCGCCTCATTGTTGCCAAACATGTTTTTTGGAATCAGGGCACTCCTCTGCAGAAGTCGCAGGAAGGGTTCTTGCGGTCGCTTCTTTTTCAGGTTTTGAGTCAGGAACCAGATCTGATCCCGATAGCCTGTGGTGAGCGATGGAGCACTCCGTATGAAGAGATTTTCAGACCCTGGAGCTTTACACAGCTTCTAGCAGCGCTAGAAAATATTGCGACAGCGAGTGGCGCATGGTTTAGGATATGTCTTTTTATTGACGGCCTTGATGAGTACTATGGCGACCACGCCCAGTTGGTAAGCTTGGTCCACAAGATGAGAAATTGGGAAACTGTGAAGCTTTGCGCATCTAGTCGGAAATGGTCTGACCTTTCTGAAGAATTACTAGAGAACCAGTGGGGGTTAGATTTGCAGGACTTGACCCACGAAGACCTCCGCCAGTTTGTCAAAGGTAATTTAGCAGGTGATGCACGCTTTGCTCAGCTCGAAAAAAGCAACCCATGTGAAGCGGAAGATCTCATAGCAGATGTTGCTGAAATAGCTGATGGCGTGTTCATCTGGGCCTCTTTGGTCGTCCGCTCTCTTCTGCGTGGATTGCGCGATGCAGACGGGATTGCAGATCTTCATGAACGATTAAAAAAACTGCCGAGAGACTTGCAAGATTTATTTAATCGGATGCTCAATAATTTAGAAGCCGGATGCAGGATGAAATATGCACGATTGCTACTTACGATGGCTTGCGCCGAAACCACCCTTCCACTTCTCACATTGTGCTTCATCAACTTTGGCGATGAGGGCCATGCTGCAGAATCGGACTTGCCACCGCTTCTTCAAGACTGGCCAAATTTGAACAATGCTGAAATAGAGGCGTTGACCCAGAACCAAATGCACTTGATTGAACAAGCAGAAGATCTTTTACAAATTTCAACGGATCCTGACGCTCCTGTTCTCCTTGCCGAGCGTGTTGGTTTTGGTCATAGAATGGTTCTCGACTTTATCCAGGCGAGAGACACAGAGGAAATGCTCCTACAGATTGCTGGCCTGGAATTTAATCCACGAAAGACCCTCTTCAGATCAAACCTTAGTCAGGCAATGTCATTCCTACATCTTCACCGCTTGGTCTCCATGACACCGTACCTCAGACAGTGGATATTGAGCAGCTTCTACTACGCTTATGTTCTCGAAGTATCCACTGGAATTGCAGAAGTCAATGCTTTGGATGAACTTGAGGCCGCCATCATGAAAGAGTTTGAGAGATGGGATCACTCGCAAGCCATGAGTTGCTTATTTGGTACCGTCAACATTTCTTCTTTTTTGGAGCTGGCTTGCAGATGTGACCTTTCAGGCTACGTCACTGAAAAGCACCCAAAGTATGATTCGAAGAAGCTGGATGTTCTGGCCCCGGGATGGAGAACACCATTTGACCCTCAGAATATGCGTGACTCCAGTATCTGCGAGAAGCAGGGAATAGATGGTGTAGGTAGTAACTGGAGATTAGGGCGCGCCTTACAGGCCATTCGTTTCTCCAGTGAAACCCACCTGGAAACCGTGAGACGCCTTGAAGGACAAGTGAGCAACCCAAGGCCACTCAAGAAAGTACCGACTACGAATACGGGGCGGTCATCTGTGCCTAATCCTTTTACAAAATTAATAAATCAGCTTCGTGGTCAGCCAGACAGCTACTATAAGAAGTATGTACTGCACTTTGCGCAGCTTTTATTTATCTGACACCATGCACACACAGATCTCGCTATCGATTGGGTACAATACTCCACACTGGTGCCTATTGCACTGTTAGAGAGGCAAATAACGCAGCTGGTCGAAAATTTGCTGTCAAAACCATCTCAAAACATCTGCTGAAGGGAGATAAAGAGGCCGTCGGTACCAGATTGGATATGCTACAACGCTTGGAGCACCCACGTCTGCTACGGTTCACCGACTGGTTTGAGTCAAAAGTATGGCCCGAAAGCTTGATTCGATGTTTTTTTTTACTAACCCCCCGAAAAGGACCATTATTACATTGTCACGGAGTTTGCTTCTGGGGGCAGTGTGTTGGACCGGCTGAAGCGCGGTCGGTTGACGGACCGCCAGGCGTCTTGGATCACCAAGAGACTGACCCGGGCTGTGGACTATCTTCATGGAAAGAACATAGTACACGGAAGTAAGTTTTCTGGCACTGACACAAAGAAAGAGACCTGATTAACGTGGCAAATTAGATCTGAAGCCCGATAAACTGCTATATCTAGGACAGGATGATGATTCAAGCCTGGTTCTTTCTGGCTTGGATGTTCTCAGGGTTATCAACGGCGACGGCAGAATCGTGACTGAAGTAGCAAACTCGGATAGCTCGGGCGGATTTCGGGCACCGGAAGTACTCATAAACAGGGTCTATGGCAAAGCTTCTGACATGTGGTCCATTGGGGTCATGGCGTTTCTCCTTCTAACCAACTATCTCCCGTTCGGCTCTGGCAATCTGTACGAACTATTCCGCGTGGCTGCCAGCAGCAAAGAGCAGATAGAGATTTTCGATGAAGAAATCTGGGGCGACATAAGCAAAGACGCGAGGGACTTTGTTCTGAACAGCCTGCGGGTGAATCCCAAAGATCGGTGGACCAGTTCGGTAAGTTCTTCACTTTGACAGGGTACACGAAATGATACTAATAATTATCCAGAAAGCTCTTACACATACGTGGCTAAACTAGTTGGTGCTTTGAGAGGATCCTGACACTGAACTTGCGAAATCTTGGAAAAGTGACAGGACAAACCCTGACACTAACATTACATGGTCCCATGTGTGATGTTTCCCATGAATGAAGATGATGAATCTTTGTGAAAAATAAAATAAAATAAAACCTCAAGGTTCATGTGTTTCGAGTTATGCACATTACTATTGAAAATACAAGACGTTCGTTCCATGGGTATACATTCTCGATTCAATCTTCCACCAAGTTCATACACTCTTGTACTTCATCAACTCTTCTTGGGCCCGGCTAGGATGGAGAATTGGCCGCCTGCGCCTGCCCAAGTCAAAATTCGGTCTTTTAGATGCTTGCCTTTGATCTCCTGGGCCACATCCACATCATCATCCGCTCCTAGCCCAAGCTGACCTGAGGAACCAAACCCTGTGGCAAAAGCGCGGCCGTTTTTGTTTACAAAAACGGTGTGGTCGGTGCCGCAAGCAACATGGAGAGCATCGCCAATGCTTGGGACTAGTGTGGGCCGAAGGCATATGCGCGGCTTCTCCCGTTCATCGTGTCGAATGAGGTTTTCGTCAGCCAGCTGGTCGGCCGTGAAAGCAATGCCCATCTGCCCGCCGTCCATTCGGCCCCAGACCAAAAACTCGCCCGCTTCCGACACAGCTGCGGAGTGGTGGGCGCCTCCGGAAATGACACTTATGCCCTTGCCGCACAGATCGGTGACCTTCATCGGGTAGGGCAGAAGTGCCGAGTCGCCACCAGCACCCTTGGCGTACCCGGCCTCGCCAAAGCTGTTCAAGCCCCAAGCCCACACATTATCCTTCAAGTCGATGGCGAATGCGTGATACTCGCCAGATGAGATGTATTTGGCCTGGCCACGACAAACTTCAACGAGCCGCGGCTTCAAATGCTCCGTATGACGCCCGAAAAGCCGACGCCCCAGCTGGTTCTGTTCATGGGCGCCCCAACCCCACACTTTGCCCTTCGCGTCAAGAGCTAGGACATGATTTGCGCCGCAGGCAATTTGCACAATGTTCTCAAGACCGTCAACTTGAACGGGGTCTTTTTGTTTTGTTATGAGCTCTCCGTTTGAATCATAACGGAATTGCTCATTTCCAGAAGCATCCTGCCGCATGTCAGCAAGTCATAGTTTATGCTCGTGGACTGGCTACTTACACGAAACGTGCCCCATCCAAATACAAGCCCATGGTCTGTAAGGGCGAAGCTGCAGCTATCGCCCGCAGCGACCTGGACAAACCGAGTGCCTGAAGGGAAACCTTTTGAAGGGATGGCCGTTGGCGTCGATTCAAAAGGGTTAAGCTCACCCTCCTCGTCGCTGGATTCTGCGTCCACGTCTCGAAGAACACCATCCCAGTCTGTGTTGCGTCCCAACGCATAATTGTCGTTGACGCCCCAGGTGACGATTTCGTTCTTTTTTGTCAACGCAACAGTGTGCATGCCTCCACAGGCAAGCTGCACAATGTGGAATTTTGATGACGAATCATCTGGATCAAGCAATGTGTTGATACGAGGTCGGTTCAGCTCGGTTAGATTGGGGCCCATGCCCAGCTCACCACATTCACCGCTCCCCACAGGGAATACCGCGATCGTCTCAGTGGGCACAGCATTCAGAGGGCGAATTTGGGGCTGAGGAGCCGCCTTGGACGACTTCTTGGGTTTTCTGGCTGGCGCTTGAGCCTTGGAGGTGACCCGGGTTTGTTTGGTGGTCCTTTGAGGCTTCTTGGAAGGGAGTGGGTCAACTGCATCGCTTTTGGCTTTTCGCTTACTCGCCGCGTTTCTTGCCGGCGTGCCCTTGATTGGGGGACGAGCTGATGGTTCTAGCTCAGGCCTGTAGGGGGCTTGTCAAAATAGTGTTGCAAACAAAGTTGAAAGGAAATTGACTGACTCGGAGTCGTTTTTAAATGCTGCGGCCCGCGTACTACGCCTAGTGACTGGTGCAGTCTTGTTTTTGGGCGCCTTGGGAGGCATAATGGATCTAAAGTTTGGTTAAATGAGGCGCTGGATTGGGCTTGGATGGCGAGGGTGGCTTGGAAGATGGGAAACAAAATGTGAAACCGACTCCAACTATGAAATAAGAAATATGGTATCTGAGGGCTCTTTGTTCGCTGTTTTTTGTGATCTCTCATGAATGACGTGTTGGCCGACTGAGTGTCGTGAGACAACGAATGATTACATAATCGCCTTGGTGCAATGATCTGGGTGCCCACTGGGTGTCTACTGGGTGCCTAACAAGTTTGCCATTCAACAACCAGGACTGAGGCGAATTGTAAAAAGCCAGCATCCCACGATTCAAAAGATGTTTACAACATCAATGTAATCAATGGTATCTCTTCGAAATCATCAAGAACATGGCCGTTGTGTGGCGCAAAGAAACAGCCCTGCTCCGCTGCTAGGTGACTCGTTCATATCAGCCCTGCAGGCTGATGGAGCGAATCCTGGCCGTGATCCTTTGCCTTGTCATCCAATTTCAGCCTGCATGAGTCGGTCGAATCGGATCCCATGAATCCCCGTCTCCCGTGCGCAGCCGTGTGCAAATCGAGCCTCAATGCTACGCCGTGGTGACCACCCTCACATCATGGCAGCCTCTTCTGCTCAGCCGCCAGCTCGCAACCCCACCAGCCCCACGGCCAGATTCCACATTGAAATGCCCAAATCGCCATGATCTCCGCCATCCATGCCTCGAGGTTGGCACCAATACGACCCGACCGCACCTTGCCAGCGCTCAACATGGCTTTTGATGTGTTTAGACTGAGCAGCTGACGTCACGCTACCCGGACGTTGTATCCACATCCCATGAAGCCCCGAGCGGCGGTTACCCGTCCAAGACAAGTCGGTGCATTGTCAGGCAACGTTTTTGCAGAATTTGGATCCACGGACCTAGCCTAAAGGCGGTTTGATTCGTTGCGCCGCCCGCGTGATTGGACTGCGCTCTGCAAGGCCCATTAACGGCCAAGATTCGGCCCCGGCTGTGGCGCCGGTCCCTGATGCAGCCCTCAACGGGATGTCGCGGAGCTCATGAGCGCGAAAGTCATACCTGTATATATTTCCAGCAACCCCGCAGAACGCTCTTGTTCTGATCATCGCCGATGGACGCTGTCGCAATGATGGCTTCGTCTCCCAATGTGCCTCTGTCGGGGCTCCTGCTCGCCCCGCTCTGCCTCGCCTCCGCATTCGAGTTCAACCCACATCACACCCGAGCCTCCGGAATTAGCTGGAAATCCTGCGATCTGGGCCTGGGAGCAACAGAACCCATGTCGTGCGCAAACCTTACTGTTCCCCTCGATTACTCGGATCCACAGTCAACCGAAACGCTCCAGCTCAGTCTCGTTCGGGTGGCTGCCACCAAGACGCCGTCCAATGGCAGCATTCTGTTCAACTTTGGCGGTCCCGGCGCGTCGGGATACTCTGACTTTTCCTACTACGCCACAAGGCTGCTGGCGTATGTGAATGAGGCAATTGATAAGTGAGGCAATTGCTGATATTTGGTAGTGTAACTGGCGGCACTCATGACTTGATTTCTTTCGTTCCTCGGTAAGTTGCCAGTGCAAGGGGATGAGCAACCATCTGACAATGTCTGGGCAGCGGAACCAACGAGACGATCCCATTTTCTTGTTATTCAACTGCTGCAGAACGAACTCTGGCTGGGCTCGCGAACCCAATTCTGTCGGGAAATGCATCCGACGTTGCTACCGGTCGCATTTGGGCCGACAGCCAAGTCTTTGCGGCAGCTTGCCTTGCAACCCAAAACGATACCGGGAGCTTCGTCGGCAGCGCCTACGTCGCAAGGGACATGATGCAGATTGTTGATGCTCTCGACGAAGACGGGATGCTACGGTACTGGGGTAGGCATGGTTATCTCGTCCTTGGTGGATTCAGTTGACAGATGTTTGGCAGGTGTTTCATACGGCAGTCTCTTGGGGGCAACCGCCGCAGCCATGTTCCCCAAGCAAGTGGACAAAGTGATTCTTGATGGCGTCGTGAACCCATACGAGTATTATGCAGGCCGGTAAGACACTAATTTGCATTTGAAGCTGGCTGGACGTCCTAACGAGTTGTAGGGAAGTTGAACTTTTCACGGACACTGACAAGGTCTTTTCCGATTTTTGCACCGCATGTGTTGCAAACCCTACTACCTGCTCCCTTGCAACCGGTGATATCACCGGGCCAGAGCTTGAGGCTACAATCTATGCCTACTTTGACAACCTCAAGTTCAATCCCTTTGTCATCACCTCGTCCTCGGGCCCCGTGGTCCTTGACTATAGCACCATCAAGCCCCTCGTACACCGTCAGATGTACGACCCTACGGGGTGGCCCACCTTCGCCGTGATACTCCAAGCCCTACTATCCAACAACCTCGACATTATCGCTGCCGTCTACGACGCCTACATAGGCGCCGGATCAACTCTGGATGACGAGGCCCAGTACGGCATCAAGTGTAGCGATTCATTTGGCCAGACATCTGACATTGACAACATTCTACCCACCATCTACGCGCGTCACAACAAGAGCCGCATTGCCGGCGACACGGCCGACATTGTCGCCATGCGCTGTGCTGAGTGGAAACTCCCCGCCAAGGAGCGTTACAACGGCACCTTCAGCATCAAAACGGAGAAGCCGGTGCTCATCATCGGCAACACTTACGACCCCGTGACGCCGCTCGTTTCGGCGCGCAACCTGAGCGAGTCGTTTGATGGCAGTGTTTTGCTCCAGCATGGTGCCCATGGTGTAAGTTTGCCCCAAAGCGACGCTCGTGTCCAGTCTGCTAACCTACCTACCTGCACAGCACGTTTCACTCACCCAGGCTTCGCTCTGCACCGCCAAGGCCATCAGGTCCTATTTTACCGAAGGCGAGCTGCCCGCAGCCGGAACCGTCTGCAATGTCACGGTTTCTCTCTTCTCAGGCTCAGATGGCTGGGACGATGTTTTGACAGCATTGGCTGCTGATAGTGGAGATGACTTGTAATCATTGGAGAGACTGTACATGGACCATGAGAGATGACTGTACGACAGAGTAGGATTGGATATTGTACGTAGCGCCTTATTTTTCCATCAGCTCTCAATCATTGCGTCCTTTTCGTCCTTTTCCACCTCGTCCTTTGCCCACTGAATACCTTCACACCACTCCGGCAGGTCCCCGAGCCGAGTACCCGACTGAGACGGGGTCAAGGAGTCGGCAATTTCCAGCACCATCCTCTTCCCTACGCCTCTGGCCCACCAAGTGGTTTTCCCGAGGTGGTGAAGCAGCACGCCCCAGTGCAGCATCAGGAACATGGCCAACGGCTCGGCGCGATCGAGCTCGTCAGCGAAATCTGGGGCCGCGAGCGAGGGAAACGCAATGCAGAGACCCCGGATCATGGCCTTGGCGTCTTCGACAAAGCACACGCGCAGGGCCAGGATGGTGATGCGATGCGACTGGATCCTGGTCTCGACCACCTCCTCGTCCACGCCTTGGCCTTCGCAGTCCTCCTCCGCAGACAAGCGGACACCCTTTTCAACAACGGCCATGGCCCGCGCGAGCGCATCTTCAATGCTGCTCGGCAGAGGGCCCTCGGGGGGCTTGTCCAGCGCATCGGTCCCGGCCTTGATCGGCAGGGCCGCTTCCGGGTCCGCCAGGAGCATGTCGATGTTGTCGCCGGCGATGCTGGCCGCCTTGCGCAGCAGGCCGAACAGGGCAACCATGCGGCCCAGAATGTCCTGCGGCTCGTCGCTGCCCACCAGGCTCTCGCACTGCGGGATGGCCATGTTGATGAGCGCGGCGAGGGAGGCGAACAGGAACAGGCTCTTGAGGTTGTCGCGCGTCACCCTCGACACCTCGGTGCGGTACGCTCTGCTCGCGCGGTCGTAGTACTCGAGCGCGTGCTTGTAGTAGACCCTCGCGTCGTCGAGGGCGACGGCGCCCCCGCACAGAGCGACTTCCAGCGCCACGAGGGAAAAAACGCCGTCGAGCAGGAACCTGTGTTTGAGTCCCCATTTCGGCACGCTTTCCGTGAGCCAGTGCGCGTCCTCTGGGATCGTGCAGATGCTCTTGTAGGTTGACGTGGTCCATCGGTGCATCAGCTCCAGCTCGATCCTGTGGGTGAGCTCAGGCGTCGCACCGAAGCCCTTGGCTGAGGACTCGGCCGATGAAGCATCCTGTGAAGACGACGCCTGAGGATTGCTGCCGTAGATACAATCTTGCAGGCCGCGGACAAAGCAGCCACCGCATGGAGGGCCTGCCTCGTCGCACTGTCCAGGGCAGTCAGCTCAGAAGCAGTTCTTTGTCCACGCAGCCTCGGGTCGCCAAAATACTGCCATCATCTGGAGTGCATCGTGTGCTTACTTTGACGTGCCGTCTCTTGCAGTTTCGACAGCCCTTCCGCGACTTACTGTGCGGCCGCCGTTTCTGCTGCATCGAGAAAGCCTGGACCCGTCGCGCGCCCCTCTTCTCCAGTCAGCCGATTTTTTAACTCGGCACTAGCTTAGGTATCCCGGCACCCCAGGCGAAAACGTCTGCACCAATAAACAAGACCGGCTTCGAAAATGGGATTGCTGTCAATGTTGAACAAAGTTGTGTTATGTGCAGAAACTCATTCGCCAGTGGTCAGATTTCCATCATGTGACGCGACTTTTTTTGGTGCTAGTTGCTTACAATTTGACGCCGTCAGCTCGGAATGACCCGCAGTGCTTATTGAACACAAAAGGGAAGCAACATAAAAGATAAATCTCGAATTGCAACACCCCAATTGTAACACACACATTTGTATTAAACGCGCTTCTGATTCGTTGATTATGTTAGCCGACTCCCTATTTCTGGGCCTTTCTGCTTCACTGCGCTTGCACCCGACTATTCATCACCCTCTTCATCCGATCCAGAACCCTATTCAACCAAGCATTATGCTTATCTTTGAGGATTTCTTGAATGAAATCCTGTTGCGTCATTGTTCCTTCTTCAATCCTATCCGTAAATGGATTATATATGCTTGTATTTGTTCTTCAATAAAATCTTTTGTGATTTGATCAAAAGAGGTCTTTAAGAGCTCTTCTAGCTCATATCGGATAATCCATAATCGGCCATGAAGGCGAAGATCTCTAGAAGAACCTTGCAACCCAGTATTACAAGCTGTGTTTTTTGCCTCTTTATCAGAGGCATTGTTGCTGCCCAGGGCCTATTAGGCAGTTCGAGCTCATTTAATTCATCAATATATAGATGAGGCTCGATATAATTGTTGCTATCCAGAAGACTGGAAGTATATATAATTAGGCCGATTTTGTTTGTTTGTTTGTTATGGGCTTGCTTGAGAATATGCCGTTGGAAGGCCATTGTGGAAGATGGATGGTTTGAATTGGATGGCTTGATTTGGGGGAACGCCCTTTAATACCGGGCCCTGGCCGTTGACCTTGCGGAACCATTTTATATCCGCATTGGTGTACTGTATGCCGGTGGCTTGTATTTCTTGTTGCCTTGTAATATAATGGCAATATTTCAACCAATAGCAACAGTATAATATACCTGTATTGATTGGCGGTTGCTGTATTAGGGGGTGTATCGCCCTCGTAAATAATACCTCGTTCTAAAGTCATCTTGTTTGAGGTGTAATGGGCGGTTTGAGTGTTGTGGCGGTGGAAAGGAATGGTATTTGTGTGTTGGAATACACAAATCTTGGTAAGATTTGTAATCTTTTCTCTTTGAAGGTTGCAAGAGCAATTTTGATCAATAAAATGAAAGCGGCCGTTGATGGAAGAAGCTATTAGTCGTGGGCGAAGGGCGCCTGTGGCGTATGCCTCTGCGCTTGGGTGTACAGATCGATCAATGATGACATATTGAGGCATTGTGATTTATATGATCGATGGGCGTTTTGGATGATGAATGCAATAAGCGTTCGTCTTTTGCTGGCCATTGATGAAGCTCTTGATGTTGCTAGCTTTATCTGCTAGCAGCTCTTGATAAGGTCTATTAAGAAGAACCTTGCAGCCCAGTATTGTGAGCTGTATTTTTTGCCTCCCTCAAATTGTAACACCCCAATTGTAACACACACACACATTTGTATTAAACGTGCTTTTGATTCATTGACCTGACTAGCCAGCTCATTATTTTTGAGCCTTTCCGAGCACTTACGGCTGCCTTCACTGCCCTTGTCGATTAAGAACACTAAGGAGCCTAGCTGGTTTATTTCGAATCGCTAGTGGGTAATTTTGATCGATAAATGTGAGGCGCTCGTGGATGGAATAGGTTGTTGGTCGCGTGCGGAGGGTGCCTGCGGCATATGCCTCCGCGCTTGGATGCACGGATCTACCAATAACGAGACGTCGAGGCATTGTGATTGATGTGATTCATGCGATTGATTGCGATGAGCGTTTGTCTTGGGTGATGAATGTGATTGTAATGAATGCCGTGTAATGAGCCGACTAGTCTTGCCAAGAGGCATCTTAAATAGTAAGAAGCTAACCATATCTCCGATTCATCAGGGCAAACTTTTCTTTGGAAGAGGGCATTAAGGTATTTGTTCTGTTGGTTAGGGCAATAAGTTTTCACAACCAACCTATTTGTATAACTCTGATTATATGCCACCTTTGTGGCTTGGTTCCTGGATCACCCCGTTGAGCCTACAGCTTGTTCTTTTGTTCAGAAGTAAAAAATGTTTTCCTATCGATTTACCTTCAGGCTCCAGTAACCATTATAGTCGTTGCACCATTGGGTTTTAAAAGTATATATCCAAGGAGCCTGCTCCTCGGTTTCTGACCTTGTTGAGCTCTTGTTCCTACCAACGGAACGGCCTTTGCAAATTACTTCAAAATAGCGACATAGGATAGTCTGAGAAAGACTCGTGGTCGTATGCGGAGATCGCCTGGAATTTATGCCCATGCGCAGGAGTACATGGATTGACCGAATGCAATACATTGGATAGAAGGCATCGTGGGCAGTGTGGTTGATGGAAGTCTCGGATCATGGATTCTGCGTGTTGGAGCCGACTGGTCTCAGTAAGGCAGAAGAATCACCTTGAGTGGTGAGGGGCTAACTTTATCTCCGATTCACAAGAGCAAACTTTGCTTTGTAAGAGGACATTAAGGTAATTGTTCTTTTGGTCAGGGTGATAGGATTTTCACGGCCAACCTAATTGTTCAGCTCTATCCGTATGCCACCTCTGTGGCCTGGCTCCTCCTCGGTTTTTTTTTACCAGAAGCAAATGTCAGAGATTATGAGGGTAGAAGGATGTGACGATCGATGAGTAGTTGGCTGGCTGTGAGGGCCCAGTGTAATGAGATTACATGGTAGTCATGAAATACAATGGCCAATCAAGGATTAGCCGGCGCGAGACGGATCTTGTAATCCTACCAGCAATCTTCCATTGGCAGAAATGACTTTAGTTCGCCGTTCTCTTCCGCGGGGGATTTCCAGTTATGAAACAAAGTGGGGAATATTTCCAGATAGGACCAATGCGCTCGCCTTAGCTAAGTGGTGGTGGTGAGGGAAGAACCAGGTTGTAATGTTAGGTGTTAGATTGTGAATGAGTGCAGAATTCTATACTACGCGAATGAATAGTAGAGCGAATTATAGCAGAAAGACGAGAATTAAGCCATGGATCGTAATTTTTGCGTGTCCCGAACAGTGATTCTCTGCCTTTGGTGAATGCTCGTGATTTCCTTTTGGTGCACTTCCCCTCTGGCTCTAACCTCGTCTCATTCTAAGCTTCAACTTCTCCCCACCCGCATCTCATTGCCCAAAAACCATCATCACACCAAAGATTTGGCGCGAAGCGAGTACAGGTGGCTTTCGCATTCTACAGGGCAAAAGCTCTCTATCTCCTGTGCCAAGATGGCGAATTCGTGTTCTGGAATGTCGACGACAACCCTTGTTGAAACTGCCTTTTTCTCAAATCCATCGAGGTTACAGGCTGATCTGCTGAGCAGGTTCAAATTGCAATCGGCGCATGAGCCGTGAGAAATAAGGTCAAGAAATCATGGAAGGCGTTCAGTATCGCCGCCGCCGTGGTTCTTTTACCTCCCGCTAAATGTTTCCAGACTCATACCACCTTTCTCCCCGCTGCTGCGTTCCGCATTGCTTCAATCAATCACGACCTGCCTCTGGCAGCAACCACAACAATTCTATCACGATGTTTATATATATTCGACAGTTCATCGTCATCTCGTCATCGTTGCTGAGAGGAGACGGCCTCGACTCAGGTGGCTCCCGCCGATCACATGCAGCCGCCTTTGAAGCTTTCTCACGACCGGGACCAAGACCAAGGATTGGGGAGTGAAGACCCAGCGACCCAGCCATGGGGATTTGCGGAAGATTTAAAATAGACTCTCGACTACGTCATTGTAATTTTGTTGCTCCATCAGCATGAAGCAATGCTATTATTTCCGAGTTCCAAGACCTTCGGGATTCGATTTCCGTGCCGACCCGTATCGTGGAGGCCATTGCGCCCCTTTGTCAGACCTACCACTGCCACAGGGATGCGAACCCGGCGAAGACCACCATTTTCCTCAACTCCAATTTAACAAACCTCGACGTATCGAAACGAATAATCGCCCTGTCGCCCCAACAGCAGCCTCCACCGGTTCAGGATGCGATGGGTTTGAGTCATTCGACGAGTCCCTTTTCGACAGCGTTCTGTCAACTCAGCTCTGTTTTGACGAGTGGCGGCTACCCAAAACTGCTCCTCCCACAGACGAACCTCGTAGACCTTAGCTAGAATAATGATAATTACACGCGCACAAAATATCAGCTTGAGTCGTATACATTCATTTCATTTCCTTTCGTCGCGCTCTTTAACACGAGTTCGCTGGGGATCGCATGTTTAGCTCACTGTGCTTGGTTCTACCGTTTCTTAGTTCCAAAAGAAAATCTAATTGCGTTGCTTTAGAGTACACGTAACCATACCTATCTACTATATTACCTTCACAGTCGCTACCTAGCATGCGAATCCCTTACTAGACAAGCGAGTCATGGCATTGATTGCTGTGTAGGGCTAAATAAAATGTCGGGTGGTGATGCAATGAATACTGGCGCATTTTTCAGGATCTTTTCGGTATCGATGTTACAAATAATTTATCTAAATTCGCTAATTTTCAAGGTTGCAATGTTCGATGCACATCTGAAAACACTTGGAATGAGTGATGGATGTGTGGGAAAGGGGTTTCAACGTTGCTGGAATTCTCCCCTACCCTGAAGTTCTCAACATGGAGCAGTTAAAAGTCTCACCATGGAATATCGCTTAGCCAAGACTCAGGCCCCGTTTTCCCCTCGCCAGGCTTTTCTTGATGGTTTTGGAAATTTTCGGCAGCTTCCGCCCACGTTGGATGATGTTCCTTGGGTCAGATGGACAAGAGCCTACAAGTTGCTCACAGGTCTTGAGCTGTGCCACAAACCGGATTTTCCCTCTGCATAATGCAACAAGGCTGGAAGGCCTCAGTAATAGTCCTAAATCGGCTCATTTGTGAGGCGCATGGCGCGAGATCGCCGCCTTGCCGGCAGAGCGACGGCAGGGTGGACTTGGAAGCCCTGAATTCTGCCCAACACGAAGTATCACGAAAATTCTGCCACTGATTGCTGTAAGCCGGAAACCAAGGTGGCCTGTTCCGTCTATCCATTCATCCGGGGACCTCCCCGAGGGAGACCATGATAACGAGGATAATATTGCGGCTCGCATGGATGGCGGCGGCGACATTTTGATGCTTGAAGACCCTGACCCAGTAATTCGGGGGATCGGAAAGTGGGATAGTGGTCTGTTCATGGGAAGGGATGCTGCACGGTGGCAGACCTGACTGTAGTTTTCCACCGGCGTGCCCGAAAAATGTGAGACATTGTGTTAACCGACTACATACGCACGCTGACGCTGATCATGATATGTTGTAGCTGGGCTAATATGATTAGCCCCAACACCATCTGGAGTGGTTGCCTGATTGACCAAATATTGCAGCCACCTATCGCACTAGCAGAGTAGCGTTCTTCTAGAAGGAGGGCCAGGATGCGTTGTCATTGATTGGATTGACTTCCGCTAAATTGGATCGCAAATGAAATTGGGGTTCATGTTGCACAGATCACTGCGATACTTGACAGCGAGTGGCCTGTGAGTAGGGGACCAACGAAGGAGTAATTTTCTTGGGGCAGTCAGTGGTTTGGGGCGAGCATCTAGACAAGGATGGAGAATCGAGGCGAATCGCGCCCTTGTGATTTCAACACAAGATCAGCAAGATCAGAAATGCCCAAGACATCACAAGGAAAGAAAGACACGGGATG
Source organism: Calonectria crousiana (assembly GCA_013406985.1). Taxonomy (NCBI): domain Eukaryota; kingdom Fungi; phylum Ascomycota; class Sordariomycetes; order Hypocreales; family Nectriaceae; genus Calonectria; species Calonectria crousiana. The sequence goes on along the minus strand of VTGD01000010.1, from coordinate 294,102 downwards.
ACGTCGCTGGAAACCGGATAGTTCAAATATTAAGGTTAGCGACAAGCACCTTCCCCAGACTTTCGGGTGCGACAATTTTAAGCGCTCCAACGTCGCTGCGAAATGGAAGCTAAACTTGTTAAATTAACTTGGGCTGGTGTTGAATGGATTGATGTCGATGCGACCGAAAAAGGAAAGTTTCAAGTCTAAAGTAGGATTGGTGACTCTGGCCAAGAGGGAGGCGAAAGTTGCCTGATACGGCTGTGGGGCTCGGTGCTGTGCGTGCCTCAAACGAGCCGCACACGAACGTGTCTTTGCACTGGGCGATAGAGGCTCTCCGTATCTCATGTATTTTTCCAGATGAAATGTGTGGAAATCTAACCAAAATGACGGCGAAAAATTCCAATGTGTGAAAGGATTGAAGACCAGAGTCTCGTTGAGATCTTGAACGCGAAAGACAAAACAGAGTCTCCGAACGAGGGGTCATTGTCACTACATGCCTCATCAGCAACGTCCCGCACTTTTCGGCATCCGTAACGGCGAGCAGCTTCTGTGAGCGAATCGGGTCATCAAATGCCGCAGCTGTTGCGTGGATATAATTGTGTGCCAACCACGGACGGGAGCGTGGGTCGGTCAGGACGAGCATGTGGTGCGATTCGCAACGGCGTTGGCAAGGTACAGGGAACATGGCTAATTGGGGAAACAATTTCCATCCCAGACCATGTTTTTGGTGATGATTGCACACATCCTTGAAACCTACTTGCTCCGGTCAGAAGTCCGGAGACAACGACGAAGTTGAACGAAGGTTGAGCTTAGCAAGCGGGCTGTTCCGTATCCATTCACGATGCCCTCTTTTGTGACAGGTCGGGCTTGGTGTCGTTTTTTTTGTTCCGAAAAATGGGAGCCTAGTATCTGAAGAGTATCGCTTGCTGCATCGATCGGCGGGTAGCCGCCCAATCTCGATTTCTTGAACCTGTCCTACGGCAGAGGCGCCGATCGTGATCGCGTTCCGCAGAGTTCGTCGGGGTCTGCTCCCAGGACTGCGGCACGACTGCCCAAAGCCATCCCTGGCTGCAGATGGCATCAATACAGGTCCTGGGCTTTTCTTCTTGGTCGCGTTTTGGATGACTCAATGTACAGTACCTTTGGGCAAGGTTACTTTGCACGGAGAGGATTGAGGCGTGAGAGGCCAACTGCGCAGAGCGTTGATGGGCTGATCTGCCTGCCGCTGCTGACTGCCGTCGCGCACAGTCCATCACCAGAGCAGTCATTCTCCAAGTTGAAGGCACAGTCATTGCTCTCAGTGGCTGTAATGATGTCATTGACAGGTGCTATCGAAAAGCCTGGCTATGGTCAGAAGGACGATCGTAGAGGGTCCAAGGGGCTTGACTCGACGCTAAGGGAGAAGGCCTACCCACTCCCCTCCCTAGCCATTTGTCCCGAGGCAGGAGCGCGGTCCTGCCCATTGCCACACGACAGTTACCGCGGGCGCTCACCGCCCAACAAAACATGGCAAAAATGCAGACGATGCAGTAGAGCAAAGCTTCAAGCATGACATTGGCAGCACCTCCGAGGCTAGAATCGCTCGAATACAACGCTGTGAGCGTTGAGGCCGGGGCACGGCGTTTCCAAGCCCAATCACTGCGTGCAAGAATTTTAGTTTGTGGCCTCGGGGATATTTAGTGCGGAGAGCGGAGGCGGGAGTGGAGTTCCCCGCACCGCCTCAAGTCAAGTCAGTTGCATTTGTCGGGGTAGGTGGCTTTCACTTGGGGTAGTGAAGCCGCTAAAACGGCCGGGGATGAGGACGCGGCATGGAGAGCAGGATCCAGTGTCAGCCGGCTGGTCAGCTGATTTTCGTGTCGCTTTTGCCTCCTGCACGGCAGGTAGGGCAGGAATTGCTTTTTTCCATGGCGCCCGCGCCCGAGTCAAGTGGTGTGAGTGCGAGGGTGAGGACCGGTGTAATGTGGTGGAGCCGGACAGGCAAAGAATCTTGTTCAGCAGAGGCAATACGATTTGATGAATGACACGGCAGGTATCAAGCTCGGAGCCGTGCCAAGGGATCAAGAGATCAAAGGACAAAAGGAGGTCACATCCAACAGAAGCGGCCAGTAGACCAGGGTGGGTTGGTCCTTGCTAACCCGGCCACAGCGGCAATAATCTGCCTCCAAATCTCCTCACGAAAGCAGCAGCTATAGTCGAGTAGCAAAGTTGAACCCAATTGCTTGGGGAAGCATCTCGACGAGTGACAGGAAACGCCGTTTCTGTAACTGTGTGAGGACGCAAAGCATCTGGAACCCTTCCCCGCGATGGATGGGTGTCGCCCGACTGTGACATTTGCATCAGCATTGACGCCACGAGTCGGTGCCGACGCTTACCCCAACACCCACTGCTTGGGAACCGCAGCTGCCCCTGTCACTGGCTCTGTCTCCAAAAGACAGGAAGCGCCGCCATTTCCCATTAACAGCTAGAACAGGCAACTTTCGTATGCAGTGTGAAGACAGGGGGGTGTGTCCACTCCAAATTCCCCATTGCAGTATCTTTGCCCGCGTGCGAGGCCTTGATCCCTGCCCTACCATGTGAAACCAGAGACGTCCCCCAATTCTTTTTTTTCTTAGGCTGCCGCACTGTTTTCCGAGACGCTATCCGGAATTCTTCCCGTGCAGTGCGCCCGCCACTGTCGTTGCTCAACCCACAGTCCCGCCTGCTCGGGATTCCACTTCCGTCATCCAGTGCATCTATTGAGGCTGTCCGTTCTGATATGTCACAGGCCATCCCCACCAGCGCGGAATCTGTCGTGGAACATGGCACAAAAGATAAGTCGTCGCGCTCGCTGGATTGTAGTCCCTTGCGCCGATTTTCTCGATATTTGACTGCTTGGTCGCATGAATTCCAAATAACCGCTGTTCACCAGGTGTAAACGCCATCTTGGAATACCACCTCACCAACATCATGGCGTGGGATTCCCCAAAAGGCTGGGAACTGGGTGCGCACGCCCCCCCTTGGCACCGTCGGCTCCTGACCACAACCCATGTAGCATTTTGAGCAAGGTGATTGGTGTCGCCACGGGATGGTCTGCCTGTTTGAAGGGATTCTCGCGGCTTGGGCTCGGTGTCTGTCTGGCGTGATAGCTCGTGGCTAGCCGCACACCACCATCTGTACAACTCGACGTCTCAGTCTCCAAATATCCTTGGCACCGGATGATGGGAGTATCCTTGTGGCTGTGCCTGGCATTGATGATGCAGAACGCCTTGGCCACAGTTGGGTTAATTCCCTCGGCCAAAGAGAAGAAAGGAGACCCAACAAGGCAGCAACACAGGCAGCAACACAGGCAGCATTAAATGTAATTCAGGGTAGGTTATTCTGGGTTTCCGAAAACGCCTTCCCGCCTTCGACATGGGTGTAAGCCATGGCAAGTTATCTAAGTAAGATGGTATATCTAGAAACGCCAGCTGGTTCCTGTAGCGGTTATATTTTCACCGAGACCTTGAGTATCTTCGTGTCTTCGTGCTTGATAGAGTCAAATTCATTTGATATATGGTCGGCATTGTGCTCTTTATTTTCCCGTCGATGAGCTTGACAAAGGAGCTTGACCACGGATTTCGTCCCGAGCTAACAACTCGGCCTCGCTCTGGCATGGCCCCTGTATGATCGACGAGGCCATCCAATAGCAAAGAAGGATGATAAATCAAATGAACCCATCAATATGTGGGCATAACGCCTCAACTGCTACCGTGTTACTCATTCTAAGGGCAGAGTTTTGTCTTCAGAGGGCGTAACCCCCAATGGTTGAAAACTCACACCACGTTTGTGGTTGTAATTGTGACCCGATCAATGCCCACTGAGTTCTAAATCACCATGTTGAATTTGAGACGTGTTAAAGAAGGAACAGGACTGTTGATCTGTAGCGTGAGTGCTTCATTGCGGTTAGACTCGTACCCCAACCACGCCTCCAAGTTGACGCTACCGACACTCCCTCGGACTACCCCAACAACCCAAATTGTTTTTACAAAATACCCCTCTCCGATTATTGTGACGAATCGAAAACCCGCTAGAGAATTTTCTCACTGTTTGTGAGTGGTTTTTGGTTTGCAAGTATCAAATGAAGCCTGGCAGCTGGTCTTAATGCCAAGACACAAGCGTAAAGAGACCACAGAGTGGTCATAGTCATAAGCTGAGCCATCATGAAATTAAACATGCGTCAAGGGTTACGTATAGCCATGAAAAATCATTCGAATTGAATTCTGTTGCAATTGAGAGCGAAGGAAATACCCCTTAGCGATGTTGCCCAACGGCATCCAGATTGCTTGGCGCGTATGTCAAGGACCCTGACCCGGCTCTACGACGCCACGCAAGAAATGTGAAGGGTCGATTCAACGTGATGGTTTGTAATTCAACGTGGGAACTTTGGAAATTCTACTCCGGGTGACTACATATTATCCATGAATACGCCTCCGTGTACGCGAGTTCTGGGATGATTTCATGCCGTAGGCAAGGAAGGAGGGTCCCGGGGAGAACGGAAGAGAGACAGACAGCCGAGAGCGAGAAAAATAAAAAATAAAAAATGGACCATCCTCATGGAATCGGACCGGATGTTGCACTGAATGGGGATGATACATGTACATTGCTGGCGTGTGGAAAGGGGCCCTGAGGAAAGAGCTCTCTGTTGAGTGACAGATTACTCCCCCCTGGTTGCTTGAAGTCGATCATCCGCCGTAGCCGGATTAGCGCAGACAACAAGCTGCGGGGAAGACCGTCTTGATTCGTACCCTTTGTTAGTCTTGTTGCGTGTTGGAAGCGCGCTCCCCCAAAAGGGCTTCCCCAATGAGCATAGCTCCCTCGGCGGTGATTATCCCCTCCTCCTCCCGTGGGCTGAACCGCAGCTAATCACACCCGCACAGCGGAGAAACGTGGCAGAGCAAAAATAAGCCTAGTCCAATTCCCTTGTTTGGTAACCTTGCGCGACAGCTTGCATTTTTTACTGGTAAGCGTTGGAGAAGAGCATTTCGGCGGTAGCTAGGGCTTGGTGGGGAAAAGGCAGCATGTTTTGTCTGGGGTTGGTTGGGATGCCCCCTGCCGGAACCGCGGCTTCTCGCGTGTCGTGGAAAATGAACCGGCGGTCGACCGAAAACGTGCAACTACAAGGCGCACTGGGTTGGGTATTCTCTTTGCCGAGGATGCGAGGCGTACGACAGGGGGAGTGCCATCTCATGGGGCGAGAAGCGTTGCGGCGCAAGACGGCTGGGAGGCGAAATAAAAAAGAGACTGCTACGGTAGTCGGATGGAAAAGATGAAAAAGAAAAGTGCGGTTGCATGCATGATGGCAAAGTCACGTCCGCCTTCTAGAACAGTTGGCGGGATGGATGCGCACGAGTCAGGAGAGACCGAGAGTATGAGACATAAACGCTTGGGGAAGGCAAAGGTACAGTACCTGTCAAGCCAGCGACGGACTTACCCCAATAACTGAGGGATTCAAGGGGCGTCAGATTAGGCCTCAACACCACGAGGCCATGCGCAATGCTGGCAAGAAGGATGCCATCGATTGACACGCTTCAACGGCGTCATTGTACGAACATGAGAGCCCACTAATCCGTTGGGCATCCTCAAATCGGGGGACGTACAATTACGTACCGAGCCAGGATGTCGCCCGCATCAGCCCCAGCGCTGAGAGTCGGGGGTGGATTAACCCCGCAAAATCCCCGCGCGTCCAGGTCCTTGTCCTTCTCCAGACTGCAAAGTATGGATACGGGGGCGAGTACATACAGAGAGGGTCAGCTCCCTGTCGCTTCTCCACACGCAGCGAGGTCAGGGCGCTGGAAGGGCGCTGCCATCCACCGGCACGCCCCCTCGTCACGCCAAATTCTCCCCCCCCAATCTGTCGTGGCGTCATTCACCTCATCATCATTTTCCACCGCAAGGGTGGCCCTGCCACCGCGAGTGCCCACCCCCGAATTCTGCTGCACGTTGCCATTGGCGCGGCGCCCCCCAGGCCGCTGCGGAGAAGAACGGAGGGAGAGGGTCCAGGGGGGCGTCTGGGGAATTTGTGAGGGCGTCCGTCCCGTCTTATGCTTTGGGGATGGCGACAGGGCTCCAAGGGCAGAGGCGGGGACAACGCTGCTGTCCAGCGTTTGGTGTGGGGGAGCAATGACATCGCTTGAGCTAACGGCTTGGTCTGAGGGGATTGACGTCCAAGCATGCCTCGCCTTACTTTTATTATAAAAGGGCTCGGTCCTCCCCAATCTCCAATGCCTCTGTTCCTTCCATCCCAGGCTAAAAGGCTTATAGCTTCTCCAACGCTTCTTTTACAATTCTTTCCGCGCTTGTGGTTGCATCCTTTACATCCCTCTTCATGGGACAATAAACGCCCTGTAACCGCCTGCTTCCTTATCACTACCCACACACCTACGCACCTGTCAAGCCACAGCACGGGGACAGTTGCCCGCAATGGCTGACTACAAAGACGAGAAACGTTTCTCTGAGGAGGACGGCACCGTCGAGAACATCGACGTTGTGGCCTTGCCCAATGTCGAGGACATTTCATATGGGCCTTCGGGCATTGCTGGTCTTAGCCAGTCACCATACGTCCTGTTTGCCGCCATCCTGGCCTCCTTTGGTGGCTTCTCCTTTGGCTACGACCAGGGCGTTATTTCCATCATCAATGTCATGGACGAGTTCCACAGCGTCTTCCCTTTTGCTAAGGAGGGCTTTGGCAAGGGTTTCATGACTGCCATGCTTGAGCTAGGTGCCTTCCTTGGCTGCTTCTTCATGCCCTGGTTGGCCGACAAAATCTCCCGAAAAAGAGCTCTGGCTGTCGTTGTAGTCATTTTCAACATCGGCGCTATTATTCAGACTGCTGCAGTCAACTACCCCATGCTCGTTGTTGGACGAACAATTGGTGGTATTGGTGTCGGTACTCTTGCCATGGTAAGTCGGCTCGCTCACCCACCCTCCACTTACAGTATCCGGATGGAGACTAACCACGCAACAGGGCGCTCCCCTCTACATTTCCGAAATCTCCCCTCCCAACCTGCGCGGTACTCTTCTCGTCCTCGAATCCGTTTCCATTGTCCTCGGTGTTGTCATCTCTTTCTGGATTACCTATGGAACCAAGGACATGGCGGGTGAGATCTCTTTCCGCCTCCCCTTTGGTCTTCAGATGGTCTCCGCCACCATTGTCGGCGTCGGCATCCTCTTCTTTCCTTACTCTCCTCGATGGCTCGCCCTTGTCAACCGCAATGAGGAAGCCCTCGAGAGTCTTGCCCGACTCCGAAGCCTCCCCACCACCGACGACCGTATCCAGGCCGAGTACCGAAGCATCATTGCCGACGCTCAGTTCCAGAAGACCGTCCTTGAGCGCCGACACCCTGGCGTCCGTGGATTTAAGCTCGAGCTTGTCACATGGCTTGACCTGTTTAGCCCCAAGACTTGGCGACGAACCTTCGTTGGCTGCGGTATCCTCTTCTTCCAGCAGTTCTCTGGTGTCAACGCCTTCATTTACTACGCCCCCACTCTGTTCCAGTCCCTTGGCCAGTCTGATGGCATGTCTTTGATCATGTCTGGTGTTTTCAATATTCTCCAATTGGTTGCCGTCTGCGTTTGCTTCCTTATCATTGACACCCTTGGCCGACGCCCGCTCGCGATTTGGGGTGCTGTTGGAGGTGCCATTTCTTGGGGAATCATGGCCATCCTTGTTGGTGTTTACTCCCACGATTGGGAGGCGCACGCTGATGCTGGTTGGGGCGCTGTTGCCATGGCTTTCCTGTTCATCCTGGTTTACGGAGTCTCGTACTCCCCCCTCGGCTGGGCCCTCCCCTCCGAAGTCTTCCCCAGCGCTACTAGGTCCAAGGGAGTCGCCTTGTCCACAGCTACGTGTTGGATCGGTAACTTTATTGTCGGCGTTATTACCCCACCCATGATCGAAAACATTGGCTTCGGAACATATGTTTTTTACGGTGCGTGGTGCGCCCTAGCTGCTGTTTGGGCCTACTTCTTTGTTCCCGAGACCATGGGCAAAACTCTGGAGCAGATGGACGAAGTTTTCGGTGACAACAGCGGCCAAGAAGAGAGAGAGATCATGGCTGCAACCACTGCTCAAGCTTTGAGCGCTGTTCCCGCTGCGCGGGCTGTTTAATATTGATTTCATGTTCATATACTCCATAGCGTTTATACACATCACTTCACATGTCACATAATATTCTGCCTCTCAAGTGACCAACTAAATTCTTGCTTTTATAGTAACCAACAACGACGGCATTCTCCGCCCGAAGTCCATTCACTTCCTCACTTCAAATTCTCGTCTAACCACAGATGCAAATCGCCGAATCCCTTCATTTAAATCGGATTCTGGAGCAGCCGCAAATGTGATTCTGAAAAACAGATCGCTGGTCCCATTTGAGTCTGATTCGAATAGGGACCCTCGGGTAACCTGAACGCCTTCATCAAAGGCTACAACGTGGATTCTTTGTTCAATCTCGGCTTTGGTGTTACAGAAGCCATTGGAACCAGATTGCTCCGGAGCATCTACCTGGAAGAGGGGATGTCTCTCCAAGTTCAAATAGACCCAAACAAACATGCCATCCGATGGCGGGGTAAATTGGCATATGTCCTCTGGCAAGTGTTGGTAACATGCTTGAAGCGTGAGGTTCCGACGATGGCGATAGCGCGCCGACAGATCCTGAAGCCATTCGAGAAAGCCTTCTTGACCCCAGTCAACCTCGAGAAGTTTGTATAGAGCAAGCTGGCTTAGGCCGCTGGGCGATGTGGTGGAGACCTCGTGGTAAGATGCAAACTTGCCGATTGCTTCCTCGCTCGCCGTCACCCAGCCGACGCGGAGGCCGGGAGCGAGGATCTTGGACGTGGAATCCAGTCGAACAACCCGGCCAGATTTATCCAGAGACAGATAAGATGGTAGGGGGCTGTAATTGGAGGGCAACGTGCTGTCGGCCGCGCCATTCTGAGATATTGGGTCATGTTGAGTTTGGCGATAAGCACCCAAGCGGAGATAAAAGTAGGCATCATCTTCAACAATAATCATGTCGTACCTCTCTGCGACTTCATAGATGGCCTTGCGTCTGCTAGCCGACTGCGTTATCCCCGTCGGATTTTGCCCAGTGGGCACCGTGTATAGAACCCTCGGCCTTGGGCCTTGAGTGTCGTCCCAGGTGTCCAAAATGGATTGCAAGCTGTCGCTCCGCAGCCCCTCTTGATCCATTTCGACACCATGGACCCGAAGGCCCAGCAATGCTGCTGCATCTTTGAAGCCTGGATAAGTATATTCTTCTGTGAGGATTACACCCACACGGTCGCAGAAGATTCGCAAAGCAGTTTCCAGACCCGATGTCGTCCCGCAGGTCAGGCACGTTTCCCAGTTGCTATATGGTGGGCTGTGAATCATTTCTACATGCTCGGTAAAAAAACGAGTGAGAAAGGGCGACCCCTTAGCGTGGCCATAATTGAGCGCGGAAGCCAGACCAAAGACTTCGCCGCTCGCCTCCGAAATGTTGTTGGGGTTTCCGTTTGACATTTCCACAAGCTGGGCGAGGCTGCTTCCTTTCCACGGATAGAGCTCAGCGGCTGGGCGACCTGTGCCCAAACGGATCAAGTCGGGTTTGTCGCGCAACGCTGACTTCTTCAAGTCCGATCCATGGAAGTCGCGGCACTCGGTGCTAAAAAGGTGCTTTAGGGAGATTGACGCTGAGGGAAGAACATTTTGGGGTAGTTTGAATGAGGATGAAGGTACATGAGGTACAAGATCTAGAGGAAATGGTCTTTCTCTAGATCCAACTGGCCTGGTACAATGATCCGCAGAGCTCGTCATGATGAAAATGAATGCGATGGCTTGACGTAATGCGAGAATTTTGAAGAACACTAAGGATTCGTACAATTTATACAATTTTTCCGAGGATTTAAATACACTTACATTACTTTTCCTACCCCAAGAACCAGATAGGACTCCGATCCGCCAACAGGACGATGCGATCAAGTCGGCGTAAAAGGTCGGAGTGATGACTACCGCGACCTACCTCCAGCAGCCACCGCCCCATCGATAAACGTCATCAAAGTCGCCGATAAGGCAACTCGTGGGAATTTATGTAAATATAGCGTGCTTCCCATGCAAGTTTTTCTTTGGAGGCGTTTGGAAATGAGAAATCTACTTTGCGAAAATTTTTAATACCATCAAGTGCTGGTCTAAGAGTGCTATTTTATTGAATTACGGGCCCCAACGAAGAACAATCTGCAAGGCTCTGCCAGAATTCAATATCCAAGCTCCAGTTGTCAACATCGGGCTGAATTGGTAGGTCGCAGTGGGGTTGTCTCCAAAGTGGGCTTGGTTCCACGAGTGGATCTTCCTGTCTCGGACCAAATCTCGTTGTGGAAAGGAAAGTTTTGATCCTTTGCGTTGTTTTTGACAAGACATCATAATTTGGTTCACTGTGTTTGATAAGAGTTCCCAGCTCGACCTCAGCAACAAACACGCTGAGGTTTTGAAGTACTGTGGCTTGCGAGAATCGAAGGCGATCTGAAACATGCGTCTCTCTCAGCATTGCTAGCAAGATGATTCCTATTGCTGGCAGCCCGTAGTACATGACCTGAGGAATCATCGTCAGTGGGGCTCGCGCGACAACTGTTGCCTCCTCATGCACTGACCTTCCACACGATGGTTGTTCCAGAGTTTACTAGATTTTCTCGCAGGAGAATTGTTTCGACTACGAGTCCAAGCATCTCTTGAGATATTTCAACAATGACTGTGTCTGGCTCAGAAAGCCGAGTGAGCTGCAGCACACGAAGCAGGAAGAGGATATGAAGATGATTCAAACGTAAGCTGGCGAGGAAGTCGCGTTGAAATGGGCCTTCATCGCAGCTCTTCAATCGCCCTTCGAGCTTGAAGTGGTTTGGCAGAGCCTCCCATTGCGCCAGCGCGTGTAGCTGTATGTTACTGCATTCGTCAGATTGGTGTTGAGAACGATTCCCGCGGATTGAGTCCAACTTACCGAGCTCGATCAAGTAAATCACCACCGCCTCTATTGGAAAGCAACTCTAAAATATCCTCCTTCAGAAAGGCGCATAATGCTGTCCAACGTGTTTCGGCTCTGTAACTCATCTCTGTATCCGGCGTCCACGAATAATGGCGGGGCTCCAAGACCACTAGGCCTTCTGGCACTACCTCATGGCAGAGTGGAGTTTTAAAACAATTGAATCTCTTGCACATTCTCGATGGACGGCCTAGAAAGATAGCCACATTTTTGTCCGCCGAATAGGTGCGCCCAAACGCGGCGTTGGCAAGCTCAAGGAGGAACAGTGGGAACTCGGGCTTGGCTTCAATCTTTTGGTGATATCCAAGGGCATAAATTGATGCAATCACATTCCCGAGTCTACTCCAAGAGTGGTAGCCTTCCAGGTGGCTTAGCTCAATACCAGCAGCCTCGGATCGGGAAGACTCACTCTGATCCCCATCTACGTATGTGTGCAAGATGAAGTTTTCGTATTGGTAAATAAGCTGCAAGATATTCATGCAATCTAGGTGCAAGCAATGTTCAAGACATTCGTCGCTGATTTCCGTGGCAAACTTTTGAATGGCTTGTTGGTCTCTTGTGAACATGTAGAGCCCAGGAAAGAAGGTAATATCGGCCGCGGCTCGAGAGAGTGCTGTAAAAAAGATCCCGAGCACCTCCCACCGGAGAAAATTTCCGGAAAACTGTTTGGCAAAGTGTGATGCATCTGTTGCCTGTGAAGTTTCTATCCGCGTTGCCGAATTGACAGAGAGACTTTGGGATTTGGCCGCAAATGAATCTTCGCCGGTTGGCCATTCCCGTGCAAAGCAAGCCATTTCTTCTACACAATAGCTTACAAGTGGTTCAGCAAGTGCCAGGCTCGCGCCTTTGGCTATCCAGAAAGTCACCAGCTGCCTCATTTCGTTTATCTTTCCGTTGTTGACAATCTTTTTAATCGTCTCTATTCCGCGTGCTACGAGAGCATCGTCATTAAGCAGTAGCGTTTGGGTGGATGTCTCAATATCAAATGCTACTTGGTTATCTGCGCTAGTTATGGACTCCTGAGCCTCTGAAGGAATGTGTTCGAAGATGGCGGCACTACTGGAGTATCCTAGATACCCAGGGTTCGGATATGGGTTTCGGATGGCGACTGCTGGAGTTACTGGCACGCTCCGAAGTTCGGTGCTAGAGCTATTACATTATGCCGTGAGTTCGGACTCATGAGGTTGCCAAGTATCGGACAAGAGATATTCAAAAATAACTCACTCTGTTTCAACCCGAGAATCGGTTGAGGTCGAGGTCTTTCTCTTGAACGGGCGCGCCCGATATGTGCACTCTTTTTTGGTCTTTTGGCAGCGCGTGCAAAGCGGGCGTTTATGGTCGCACGCGAGCTTTGATTTGCGACACGCCTCGCATGCAGCCTTTTTTGCCTTCATGTTTCCAGTCGCCATAGCCTAGAATCAGGGTTGAATTTGAGGTTGTCAATTGGGCAAGAGAAACTTCGGCGTGTGCAGAAGTCGCATCGGCGTAATGACCGCGCCTACTCCGATGTACGGAGTGGACCCTTGTCTCTTTCGGCGTGCTGATAGATTCCGTTTTGGGAGAGATGCAGAACATAAATATCAATCCCGGGAGAGGTCATAATTGAGAGAAGCTCTGAATTGTCTTGAATCATCATCCCATTTATATTGAACAATCTGTTTCACCACCATGTCGCCCCCTGTTCATTCTACCAACGCAATTACGCTTGCGGAATTCCTCTTCACACGGCTTCACCAGCTGGGTGTCCGTTCCATTTTTAGGGTTCCTGGCGATTACAACCTGAGGTTGTTGGACTTTGTTGGCTCTTCTGGCCTTCATTGGGTTGGAAATTGCCATGAATTAAACGCAGCATATGCGGCCGATGCTTATGCCCGACTGCATGGCCTCAGTGCTCTAGTCACGACCTTTGGCGTCGGCGAATTGTCTGCTGCGAATGGAATCGCAGGGGCATACGCCGAAAAGGCTCCAATTCTTCATACAGTGGGAACTCCATCACGAAACCTCCAGGACCGGCGAATAGCAATGCATTACACTTTCGCTGACGGTGATTATCGTCGATTCGCTGCCATGGCTACGCACATCACGGCTGCGCAAGTCAATTTAACAAGCGGGGAATTGGCGCCTGGACAAATTGACTGGATTTTAGAACAGGCGTTCTTTCATTAGAGACCAGTCTATCTAGAAATTCCAGATGACATGGCGGATACACTGGTGTCAAAGGAAAATCTTGGCTCTAGCCTCCGCACGGAGCCGCCAAGTTCCCCGACAACAGACAATGAAGAATCAAGAATCCAATTCGTCATCGAAAAGATTTACTCAGCCAAAAGGCCTCTGATTTTTGTAGACGGCGAGAGCAGAAACCTTCAACTCTTGGATGAGATCCATCGTTTCATCAATTTGACCAATTGGCCTACCTGGACGACCCCTTTTGGCAAGGGATTAGTGAATGAGGACCTTCCAACAGTCCACGGCATCTACAGGGCTAAATACGGGAACGAGGAAGCCATCGCGTACTTCGGATCTGCAGATCTGGCTTTGTATTTTGGGCCCCATATTAGCGATACCAATACCTACAGCTTCACGGCAATTCCTGACGAGCGTATTTCAGTATACTTCTCTCAAAACGAAATTAGAACTGATGGACAGGTCTGGCGTGACTTGAAAATTAAGAATATTATGCCGAGGGTGCTGGAAAGGCTTGATTCAAGCCGACTTGCAAAGGTTGATGGGCCATCTAAGCTCATTAAGGCCACTTCTCTGCATGATGATTCCGGTCTGTTGACCTAAAAGAACTTTTATCACGTTGTCAACCAAATATTCCGGAGCGGCGATATTATTCTGGCGGAAACTGGAACTGCGTCTCACGGTGGCAGGTTCTTTAAGTTGCCGCCAGGATCGCGCTTCTTCACTGCTGTAACATGGCTACCGATTGGCTATATGCTGCCTGCGACTCTCGGAGCAGCACTGGCTCAAAGAGACGCAAGATATTCTCACTCTGAGGGAGAAAATGGCACGTCTTCCCAAGGCCGCGTCATCCTATTTATTGGCGATGGAAATTTCCAGATGACGGTGCAGGAGCTTAGCACAATTATCAAGGAGAAGCTCAACGCCATCATCTTCATCATAAATAACGACGGCTACATAATCGAACGCGCCATCTACGGTAGAGACATGGGATACAACGACATATCAGCTTGGGATCATCGGCTCGGCTTGGAATTTTTCGGCCTTGATAGCGATGCTTCTTCAAAAGGCTTCTTCAGAGCAAAGACATGGGGGGAATTAGACCAGGTACTCCAATCTGCACATATTCGGCAAGGCAATGGCGTCAAAATCGTCGAAGTATTTATGGGAAGAGAGGATTGCACAGGAAGTCTGCAAGATCATCTGCGTGATCAAATATTAAAGGAAACCAAATAGATTAACTTGATCACATAAACAGCTACCTTTTAGCATTGATACATGAATGTTGGTGCCCGCGTGATGAACTGCTACTATCTACTTTGATTTCGATTATTGGTGAATTTCCGATGCGGTTATGTAACAAAAGTTACTCTGGCAAGTAGATATTTCATTAAATGAAACTCGCGGCCAGTTAGTGGTTGGCAATTTTCATAAGATTGAGCCCAATTGGCGGGCAGGGCCGAATACGGCCGTGTAAACTCCAATACCTCCGCGATTGAAGCACGTATATCCTTAGCCTCTACCTGGAATCTGAAGCGGGTACTATTCTATTATTGTATTGCTGTAAATAATTCTAATCTATTCTTTACCTTAAAAGAATACTGAATTCCTTACCTTCTACTATCACAGCTGAACATCTGATGTCTCTCATCTCTAGCCGTGCTGTTTTTGCAATTCCTTTCGCTCTTTACTTCTCTTCTGCCTTTTTGCTAGCCTTCGTCCTCAACTTCATCAAGCCATACACTAAAGCATATGAACTAATACAGAAGATGACCACGATTGCCGCATCCCTCCAGCCGTAGTAATAATCCTTGAGATTTAGGCTGTACAAATAATCACTGCCGCTGCGATACTGACAGACTTTGCAGCCACTAGTTGCACCCGGATTCACCAAATTCGTCCTGGCACCTGCGCCATTCATGTATTCTAACAAGTACTGGCTGCAGTTTTGGCCGGTTGGTGGATCGAAAGTTGCAAATTCCGATTGGGAGCACTTGACCTCGACGCCATGTGTCGTAAAGACAAGCATGGAGCCCATCATGTAGTTGAGCGGGTTCAGCCAGTAAAGCCAATAGCGCCAGAACGGAGTGATTTGTTCATAGGGCACAAGAACTCCGCAAAATGACACGAGAACGCCAATGATGAGTGGGTTGATCAAGGCGGCGAAGATGGCGTTTGGGGCATAGGCCGCCACGAATTGCCCAATCCCGGTATAAAGAAACTCGTACATGAGCATGACAAACAGTGTCCCGCCTGCTCTCTCACTTGCCGCAGGGAAGCCGACCGTGTAGTACCAGCAGGCGAAATATAAAACTCCAGACACAAGCAGGTAAGGGATTTCGGAGATGATTAACCCCGTCACGAAGGCGGACCAGTGGTATGTCTTGGACTTTTTTTCTCTGATCTCGTAGATGTCGCGGCGCTCAAGGAACAATGGCTGTAGTTGGGCGAAAACTCCAGGTGCAACAAAGATGAAATTGAAAATGGTAAAGAGACGCAGTTGGAGGTCGGACACCTTGTGTTTGATCATCCAAAAACTGAAGCCATTGAAAAGTGCGCTACCGATGTGCAGGTATATGCGATTGTTGACATACTCGACATCGCGGAATAGAGCCGTGTTCATGCGGTTGGTTACAATCTTCATTTGCTCCCACAAAGGAGCGGCAAATTCGTGACCATCATCCTCATACCCAATTGGCATTGAGGCAGCATCCGAAATAATCTTATCGAGCTCCGCTGTTGTGTTATAATACTCTGGAGAGCTTAGCCACACCTCGTGCCAATCCTTTCCCTTGGAAAGACTGCCCGAGACCACATCAATCATGTGCTCGGCCGGGTTGCTGTCATCAGGGCAAGGGGCGCCGTGGCGTCCAAAATATTCCTTGATGGTACTGGCATTGGTTCCAATGTCGCCAAAGTATACTGTCTTTCCGCCCCGCGCCAGGAGAAGCAGCGTATCAAATTGCGCAAAGAGCGAAGCGGAAGGCTGGTGGATCGTCACCAGGATTGCTTGACCCAGTCCCGCAAGCTTGCGCAGGAATCTTATGGTGCTAAATGCGGCCTGTCCATCCAGTCCAGATGTCGGTTCGTCCAAGAAGATGAGAATTCCTGGTTTGGACACAAGCTCAACTCCTATAGTAACTCGCTTACGCTGCTCGATGGACAAGCCATTTCCAACTCTCCCAATCAGGGTATGCTCAATATCATGCAGCTCCAAGAGGTCAAGGATGGTATCAACGTATTTGAGCCTTTCCTCAACCGGCGTATCCCTGGATTGACGGAGCAGTGCCGCGAATTCAAGAGCTTCGCGTACAGTTGCCATGGACTCGTGTACATCAAGCTGTTCACAATACCCAGCGGACCGCTGAAACGATATCGGAAGCGGGCGACCATCAACCATGATGGAGCCTGTGATCGTGCCTGCAGTTTTACGTTGCGCAAGGACATCCATGAGAGTGGTTTTGCCAGCACCTGAGGGGATATCGTTAGTGAGAACTGAGAGGATCTCTTTGAAATATTACTTACCTGAAGAGCCCATAAGTGCGCCGAGAGTTCCCGGCTTTACCCAGCCTTGGATGTTGTCCAATAGAACTCGGTCACCTTCTGGGGTCTTAACAGTGTATGTAAGATTCTTCCAAGTGAATACTGAAGTATTCTGCATGAAACCGCTCTCCGCGTTAGTGTTCACCAGGGATTGGTCATTTTTACGAGTGCTTGCAGCATGCTCATTCTTCTCGGTGGGTTGAGATTCTTCATCCCTTGCTTGGCCACGTGTAACTTTTCTGATCTTCTCCCGAGGGATCAGTAATGAACGGCTGCTGTTATCTGATGTCTTCCATGTGTGTGTGAAGATGATGGTGAGAACAACATAGAAAGCCCACCAAGCCCAAACGATGCCGATATTCCTCCACATGTCGCCGCGATCGAATGAAAGTGATGCCAGGTACTGGTCGCCTTCAACAACGACCGCGCCCTTTGGCGTCCCTCGAATACCAGTACAAGCTTGATGAGATTGATTTGTATAGGACGCCCCAAGTGGAACGAGGTTATTGTTGGCACAAGGGATATTAGTCCCGTGGAATTCATTCACCATGAGAGACTGGAAACCATACGAAAGCGGGTTTATCCAGTAGATCCAAACAAACCACGGGTGCATATCAGGTTTTGGAATCTGCGCTAATAGTAAGTAGGGGGGACAAGAAGGGAAAGTAGGGCAGAGGATACATACCATGTAGCCAACATAAGTTGCGAAAGCGGCGATAGCAAACCCGGAAACCTTGGAAGCAGCATCAAAAGTTGGAAAGGCTGCGCCAACCATGCGGAAAAATGCAGTCATGCACATGGACAGAGCGACGCTGGTGAACCAGAAAACGAAGAACGCCGCAGCCGAAACCTTGAGCCCAACCATGAAATATAGGACGATGGAGAAATGGCTAGCTTGAAAGAGAATGATGGGGATATCCGTGGCGATTTGAGCTAGGCAGAACGCTGCCGGGTTGTGAAAAGCAAAAGATCGATGTTTTGCAAGGACTGGTCTCCCTGTGAAACTGTCCGTGGTCTCGCTCATAGCCATTAATGCCGGGTACAAAACGGCCAAGAATAGAGCACCGCCCTTAATGAAGAGCCCAGAAGAATTTCCGGGAGCATTGTAGAAGAGCGAGCCTAAGACAACGGCCAGAACCAGAAGGCCGAATTGCTTGAGAATCAGAGTGGGTTTGTCACCCCACAAAATCTGATACTGACGCACGACGCAAGCCCCGATCTGTGTGACGAATCCAGTCGTCAACGTAGAGTTCTTTGGCAGGTATTTATCTTGCTCCGAACGTACGCGCTCCTGAAACTGTTGGGTGTTGGAGCGGGCTTCCTCGGACTCGGGATAACGGTATTCCGCAACCATTTTCTGCTTGATGCCTGATGCCTCGTAGCGGGAAAGGATTCGGTCAGCAGTTCGGGGGAATCGGTTCTCGTATCCCTTAATGATTTGACGTTCTGTCGGAATGGTTACGCCGGTGAGAAAATCGGCCACGTTGGCAGATGGATCACAGAAAAACCCAAGATCCTGCATGAATGGCAGAGCCTGTTCGCGAGGACCATAATAGATCTGTCTGCCCTCATCTAGCAGAAGAACCTTGTCGAACAAGTTGAAGATGCCATTACCGGCTTGATAAAGCGTCACGATGGTGGTCAGCCCCAGTGTGTCGGTCATGGCGCGGATAGCCCTAGTATACTCGAGGGCAGTGCTGGCATCTAGCCCGCGGGTTGAGTTATCCCAACAAAAAATGCTACCGTTGGTAGAGAGGCACTCTGCAATAGAGACGCGCTTCCTCTCGCCTCCAGATACGCCTCGGACGTACTCGTTGCCAACCTTTGTTGTTGCTGTGTGCTCGATTTCCATCGCCCTGAGAAAAAAGTCCCTGTCGCCCTTTCGTAGCTCCTCCGAAGATGCATCTGACGAAGCATCTTTGTATGATGCTTTCAATCGTGTTGCAAAGTCCATGGTTTGCTGAACAGTCAAGGTTGGGAAGAATATCTCCTCTTCGGTGTTGATGACAATCTGGCCAGAGTATTTTCGGGCCTCTTCATGGTCCATGGATCCAAAAAAGACACTGCCCTCGATTTTTGCATATCCCGAACGTCGATTCGACAGAAGCCTGAGGAGAGTCGTGCAGCCTGAGCCGGGTCGCCCCAGGACCAGAAGCATCTCTCCTGGCTTCACGCAACCATGAGATTCATGGATAATGTCTTTTTCGGCGGGTGGGTTTCTTCCATCTCTGATGAGCTGAGGGATGTTCCACTGAGACAGCACATTCTCGTTTAACGTCGTATCAGCACATATCCCCTTGACAGTGAGATCAGTCCAGGTGACGCCAAGCTTTCTGCCCGTCTGTGGCCGATGACCTTTTAGAAGTTCCCTTGACTTGAGCTCGGAAATCAACTTCCAATCGGTGTCTCTGCTGGCAAAGGTGTCCGGAGGGCCCCTGATAGCGTCGGGGTGATTGTCGGGAGGATGTTCCTTCGAGGATTGCGAGTGCACTGACAAGGTCTTGGCAGCTTCCTCGTCAGTTTCCATCTCGATTTCAAGTCGCCGATTTTCTGATGAGTCACCCAGGCTTTTCTAGATAAAACACAAAAGGGGTTCGCAGTCGGCGAGACTGAAAAAAAAGCATACAAGGAGCAGAAGAGCAGCGGGGCGAGAATCTTGATGGCAGAGGATAAAGAGATGAAGTATAACAGTGTAATAGGCAACCTCAAGTAGGTGAATGAACTAACTTTTATCTTGTTCCTTATCTTGACTAATACCGCCCCCTACGATGCTTATAAATGACGAATCCATACGTGTTTCATCATGTTCGGTGTCTACTCAATACCGAGCGCCGAGCAGTAGTCGCAAGTGTATAATTAGTCTAAAATCGACAAAGGATCATGCCTAATCACAACTTGCCAAGCACCGACCTCCATTCGCGTGTCAGCCTCGATCCAGTGCACAGACGTAAAGACGTAAAGGCGTAAGGCGAATCAAAACTTCTCGAATGTGAGCCAATCCAACGCTAATTCAATACCAGCAGAATCCACGTCTTATCATAAACCCCCAACCAATCATATATTGTAGCCTACATTGTCATTCACACTGACTTCTATGGGGATAGTGGAACAGATCTGCCTGGTGAGCGTGTATAGTGGAGCCATGGCAAAATTTCGAATCTCAGCTCGGTCTCGGACTTGAAACGTGTATTTCCGAAAGGCGAGAAATCCGGGACAAGAACATGTCATCCACCTACAGAAAAACACACAAAAATCACTACCACGACCTTTCGGACTTTGTTGTTGTCCGACGACCGACTTCCAGCCGTCCTGCTCCAAATTTTTTAGCTTGTTGCGTCCACAAATACAGTGGGCCAATTAGGCGAAAATTTGGAATCATATCGGAGCAATGATCATCCGTGAGTACAAAGGACGCATATCTTGCTTCATCATGAACATAAAACAGGTCCCATACGCACCCAGAGTCAAGCTCATAAGGCCCCGTGTAGTGCCCGGTTGGGCCGGTGATGGCCAGCGAACACATTTTGTTTGATAGGGCCAATTTTCATCAAAAAAAGCTCGAAGTTGCTTCAAAAGTGGAAGCCACGCGCATGCA
This sequence comes from Calonectria crousiana, assembly GCA_013406985.1. Lineage (NCBI taxonomy): Eukaryota > Fungi > Ascomycota > Sordariomycetes > Hypocreales > Nectriaceae > Calonectria > Calonectria crousiana. The sequence continues at coordinate 273,771 of VTGD01000010.1, read as the reverse complement.
CATGCGAACTTTAATACAAAGATGAGGCTCAAAACTGGATCGGAAACTCACTTCCAGTGTATCAAGAAACTCTATGCGTCTACTCTATTCTATTTCCTATTTGTTTCTATATCCATACTTCATGTCATCTCTTGGTTCCATGTTCCGGCTTGCTGGTCCTTTTCTCCCCAGGCGTTTGGTGCAATGACCGTATACTCTCTCCAGCCTGCATGCTTTGCTGCGTGTGCGATAGCCTCCTGGTGTTCGTCGAGAGTAAAGACAGTCACATTGGTTCCACTCTCGACTCCAATTCTCAGGTGACCTTGCTGCATCATGCCGATAATTTGATCCAGCGTCTTCGGCGAGCACATCCACTTGCCCATGACCTTGAGGTCATTGTGTACCATGAAAGTGTAGGGGATTTCCAGATTACCAGATGTGCCGCCACTCAGCACCACCCTACCCTGCCTTTTCAAGGTGCGCACAGCGGCAAAGAGGAAGGGAGCGGATTTCAAGCTACCTGGCGTCCAGTCGTTGTAAACGTCTGCGCCATCGCCATTAGGAGTTGCTCAGAGAATTGCTGCAGTGTCTGCATCGTTGTCGCCCGTCATGACAACGTAAGACAGACGCGGGTTTTTGTTAAGTTTCTCCTTCATGGCCTTCAGTTTCTCTTCGCTTCTACCAAGAGCAATAACATTCGCTCCCAGAGCCAGGGCTAGTTCGACCGCCAGCCCTCCAAAGGAGCCACCGGAAGGACCCACAATGACCGTCTCGGCAACCTTGACATCTGCTGCCCCCAAGATAGCACCTCCTGCAACAGAGTAGAAGGCGAGGCTCTGTAGCACGGCTGGAGAGTATCCCAATTCTTGGGTCAACTTTTCTTCGTCGAGAATATGGACGTTCTCCAAAGGAACCTTTAGGTATTGCTGCAATGCACCGTCGCGCCATTCTCCTTGCAAAAGCTTCTGGCCCTTTGGGCTCTCGCCGCCATGATGTCCAGACATGATCACCACACCGGGGTCATCGCGACCTCGGACCGTGGAGTCGACATAGACGAGGTCACCGGGCTTGACGCGCACTGCATCGGGCCCAGCTGCGTAGACACGCCCGACAGCATTTGGATTGGGCACTAGCGGTGGAACCAGGTGAAGTTGGGGGAGTTTACCGGTATGTACCAGAGTAGTATACGGTGTAACGGGTGTAGCGAGGATCTCAACGACGACTGATCCAGCAGTGGCTGCTGGAACTGGAAGCTCGACGACGGACAAAGGTTCGGTGAAGGAGGAGAGCCAGAGGGCTCGGTTGATGGGGGTTTTGTACGATCCCATTCCAAATGTTTTCGTTGAAATCACAAGCCAGTAGTGAAGACAGAAGGAAAATCCAACATGTATTCCCGTGTCGTCGGTCATGCCTTTTATAGTGGTCCGACCCATAATCTGACATCATTTTCTACTATCATCTACGCTAAATTTATTTTCCCTCCATCATCATGATATTTTTCGGTCATAATCGCCTAAAAGTCCGACAAATGCAACGCGGAAAGCGTGAAGTTCTCCTCAAATTCCGCTTACATGATGATATCGGAGTACCCTGTTTGGTTCGATCTGCATCTGTGCTCCGCGACCCACCGCCGCCTTACCATGTGGGGGCGGCCCCAAAGCACCCAGTACGAAAATTGATCTGACATGGCTTTATCCCCGAGTAAACGAAAACTAAGGACATGTTGCTTGTAATTCTTTCGCCTTGTATTTGTTGTTGTGGTAAGAAATTGCACTATATTCCATGTCCGGGTCTATTCGCCGAGACTACTTTACTCAATGGATTGAATTCAAACGAAACGCTTTCATATGTATTTGGTTCAAGGAAATCAGACCCTACTCAGCGCGTGCAAGGTAAGTCCATTTATCATCCGTGAAAAAGTGCCGATCTCAGCATGAATGAAAATGACAGGAGTTGTTGAAATCCTAACAGTCATGGGGTAAGATCAGGAGACCATCCAATCCCACGCCTGGCTTCATAACATACCACATGACACGACACGATAAAATCTGAGTTGCAGTATTCCAAATTTGACTAAGAAGGGGTTTGGAATGTAGAAATTGAGAAATAGCACTGGCTATGGCTGTTCGCCTTAGGTAAGGAGCGTTTGAATTCTCTTCATTATGGAAGTAGATTCATTATCTCTCAATCCCAACACCTGCCCGAGAAAGAGCAAAGCCAACGAAACTAGATCCTTTCACTACGAAATTCGTGAATATTTAGAGTAAATTCAACTGAAAGCATGTTAAAAAAATGATAAGTGCGGTAGTTCAGAACGTTAAAGTCGTTCGCAGCAAATTCAGATACTACCCTGTAATTGATTTTTTTTTGCATTCCTGCCATTCAAATTTCTTACTAGCCCTTATTGTGGTTAGTAATGGTGACCATTTCCTTTGTGTTTTTGGAGCCGAAAATTGCTGTGTTGTCCCCAAAAGCTAGGATGACATAATGGGTGAGTGCACCGAGCCTGGTTGCTCTTCGTAAAAGTAAGGGCTCCAAGCGGGGAAAGGACATGGCTGGATTTAACGTTCCATTTTATCACCGATGGGGGGCTGGCGCAACGGTAGCGCGTCAGATTCCAGAACAGGAATTTCCTGAAGGTTAAGAGTTCAAATCTCTTGTCCCTCATTCTTTTTGGGGTTTTTTTCAACTTTTTTGCTTCAAGCTGTCTTGGCAGGAATCTTTTGGGGGGCCTGGCCTGATCAGACGTGATGATCGCACTAATTAAGACCAGATGAAAATCAAACATCACGTGATACGGCCAGAGGGATGTGGACAAGCCGTGAGAACGCCTACTTCTCTTTCATGCATGGCTAAAGTTGTGTACTAGCAGTTGTAAAGATTTGAGGTACGGGAAGCTTACATTTTAGCAATGTTACGCGTAATGTTTATTTTCTTTGGAAGTGGTGGCTGAATGACGACGCTTTCAAAGCCACCACGAATACGGTGTTGCAGTGAACCAAATGCCAGTGAAGGGGCGACGATTCCGCCTCAATCTACGTCGAATGAAAAAGTTGATTATGTATCGATGGGTCCCATTGTATGAACGTCAAACTGCGGAGGACCAAGCCATGCAGTTCATCCTATCAACGCAAGTACACGAACCGATTCTTCTCCTCAGTTCCGGCTTTTTGAAGAGGGTTTTATATGTACATCTCCATATCTGCCAAGTAGCAAAATAGACAAGTAGAATCTGACTCAAAGCGTGTCCCTGAGCACGAGAGTCGTTGAATGGAATGACGTCAGAAACAGGTGGGCGCAGGCATTTGGATTGACCCAGCCAGTTTGACCTGGGTGTCCTGGGTGTGAGACCACCGTACTCCGTAAACTGAATAGGATCCTTGGGTAAGGGATCAGGTATCAAGATTAGACGAACCCCACACAGGGCGGATGAGCACAACGGTGCATCTAATATGGAGTGTTCCTTCTCTTCCGAACCCACTCCCTCAAATCCTTCATAGGATGAAAAATAAAGTAAAATAAAAACACAACCTGTCCTCGTGGTCAACTGCGCGTCACTCAGCCTCTGAGAAAAAACAGGCAACGTATGTTTTCAATCAGCAAAATGTGTGTGGCACAGCCCAACTGCCGAAGCTGCATATGCTAGCCGCATTGGTGTGGCGAGACGGCCAATGGCACATCTCGGCCCATGAAGCACACCATCAGTCCATCCTGTTTGAAAATTGACGAGCAGCCATGAAACATGTCAGCCGATCGGGCTGAACGCGACGGTCTACGCAATGGTTCGCCCGTGGACAATGATTCAGCCTACCATCTTGAAAATTGACGAGCGCGCCGTCTTCACCATGACTTTTCTCACCAGGTCGGTTTGAATGCGACGCCCCACGCAATTACGGCTTCTCATCAGCCCTGTGACACAAGGGCACATTACGATGCCCCGTAAAACGAATCAAGGTTCAGAGTCAGCCTAGCTGTGTCTTTTTTTGTGGGCAATTAATTGGGTTTGCAACTTGATGTGCATATTGCACATTCTGGCATCCAATGGCCAGGCATACTCGGGCGGTGCAGTGGTTGTCTTTATTGCTTTTTCCGGTAAGGCCATGGCCTCTTCCACGCGGTATGGGCGGCCTCCGCGGTTCAGGTGAGCAAAATGGGAGAAAAAGGAGGATGGGTACACGGTACTTGTAGGACCGTGACCCAGCCGAAGGACGGCGCAGAATGAGGCCGGACTTTCAAATTTGTCTAGCATACCAAGAAGCATAATCCACCGGACTTGTGGACTTTGGGATTATCGCATCCTACGATCGTAAAAGGAACTCGGCACACGGCCCAGGTCTGGGGCTAACCCACAGGCTGCGTCGTAACTTGGGCTGCGGGGCCGGATAATCGGGTTCTTCGGGGTGCGCCATGCGGCCCGCGTCGACCACTAGCACGCATTCTCGGATGAGTCGAGCCGGCACGAGGCCCTGCGCTTCGGTATTTTCTTTGGCGTGCACAGCCGCACAACTCATTAGCCCAACGCCAGGTCGATAGGTTCTAGCGCGGCGCCGGGGCCGCCAGGACGGGGGAGCAAACTAGCTGATGTGTGCAGGGATGGGTCTGCCCCCGTTTACGAAGGGGCAAGCCACGACCAGTCTTGCATCTTGTCATTCGGCACAACTGAACCGAAACTCTGCTCTGGGCGTGGCTTGCCAAGTCGCAGTGCCCAGACACTGCCCTGCGGCCAGGGCTGAAACATGGAGGAAGCCCGTCTGTCTCGTTGGCGGTGCACTCTACCCGCCGTGTCTGGCCCACACCAGCGAGGCTAGACCCGTGGCCGCTGCGACATGACAGCTTCCCAGCCAAACCGTCCAAAGTGTGTACCTTGATACTCCCAACAGGACCTGCCGTCATTCCGGCCTTCCCGTGTTTGGATGGTTCCTTCTTGATCAAGTTTAAATTAAAAATTAAAATAAAATGAACCGGCCAAGTTGATCTCGAAGCAACCGAGCTTTCTTCATTCTCTCATCATCCTTATTATACCAAGCTGGGTGCGCCCCAACCAACAAGCCGTCATATAGAAGACCGAAGGGTGAGAGCAAGAGCAACACCAGCAACACCACGCCCAAACCATCATCGCTGGCAGCGAATCATACAACCATGTCGACATTGTCTGCCCCGGCGTCCTCCATCACGCTAAGAGACCATCCATCCAGCTGTGGTCTCATCACTAGCGTGTGCTCCATCATCAAAGCCTCCACCGATATCGATGGCATCCCCATGAAGCTTTGCGACAGGCACTCCGCAACCACCCCTCCGCTGTCCTTCAACGACCAAGCAGCATCACTCGTCCCGTCCTCCTCTGCCGAGACGGACTGCGAAGCCGGCCATTACGACGACTTCCTGTCCGCGTACCGCCAGTACAGCCGAACCGCCCACATGGGCATCCTCGATCCCAGCTATGAGCTCTTCACCAGCCAGCACGGCCTCGGCGCCCTCGTCTACAAGATCAAGAGCCGCACCCTCATCGTGACGGGCGACCCCATGTGCGCGCCGGACCAGTTCAAGCCGCTGCTCGACGAGCTGCGCCAGTTCAGAGCCAAGCGGAGGCTGAAGCTTGCCTTCATGGGGGTGAGCAAGACGTTTGTCCAGTACGCCCAGGGGCTCGGCTGGGTGACGCTCAACTTTGGCCGCGAGCGAGTCATCAACCCGACGACGAACCCCGTGCTGCGAAAGGGAGCCGGCAAGCGCATAGTCAGCCAGGCGCGACAGCTGCTCGACCCAAAGAGAGGCGGTCTCACCATGCACGTGTACAGCCCAAGCACCAACGGTCGAGAGCCCGCCCTCGAGGTGGAGCTGCAGCGAGTCTACGACTGCTGGCGAGAAGACCGCAATAACAAGCTCGGGGCGGGCTCGCAAGCCTTTGTCACCATCTACGACCTCTTCTCCCACCCCGACATGACCATGTTCATGTACACCAAAGACCGCGATGGATGCGCCAATGGCCTTGCGGTTCTCCGCAGTCTGGGCGCAAATGGCGGCTTCCACCTCGACCCCTGCATCGCATCCTCCTCGGCACCCCGCGGCGTCGGCGATCTCCTTGTCCTGGCCTGCATGAAGCTATTATCAAGGACAGGTATCGACTACATGAGCATGGGCTATGAGCCGTACGCCGACCTCCAAGACATCACCGGACAGTCAAATCTCCAGGCTTGGTTGACACAGACGGGGTACCGCCGCGTCATGCAGGCCGTTCCCGTCAACGGCAAGGCAGCCTACTATAACAAGTTCAGACCAGATGATTCTGTAAGCTCAGACCTCTACATTGTCATCCCCCGCGGCCTCTTCCAAGTCCAGCAGTCGACTGCGTTGATGCACATTGCCAACCTCAAAATGAGCTCTTTGTTCTCTGTTTCAGATAAGAGGGCGTCAAAAAGTGAGAGCCCAGAAACCAAAGAGAAGGAGAAGGAAAAGGAGAAGGAGGCAAGCTAGGCTGCATCTAGCCATTCTTTTCTGTCGACCCTCCTTCTCTATCACATATACACATTTACGAGTACATATTCGCTATTTTTCTTTTGTTCGTGAACGAAGTCATGCGGCGGAGCATCTGGGAGCATACATGTACATTTTTCTGGGATCAGCGTATGATTTAGCTATGAAGGCGTCAGTCCTTATAGATAATTCAATTTTCTTGTCTATGTAAAGAAATGTTTGTCTACGAACTCACCATTGAATTCTTGTCTTTTTTTTCAATTCTTTTAACCATCCCTTCCCATGAAATAAATGCATAAATGAACCCCGAAAACACCAATCAATGAATTAAACCATTTCGCCCACTTACCTAACCGACCCACTTGCGAGCGTTCAAGAACAGCTGGAACCAAGGTCCGAACTGGCCCCACTGGGCAAGCTGCTCCTCGGGCTTCCACGAACCAACGTCAGCCATGATGGTTCGTTCGGGGTGGGGCATCATGGCCACAACGCGGCCATCCTTGCTCTTCACACCGGCAATACCCAGCGGGCTGCCGTTGGGGTTGAAGGGGTACCTCTCCGTAACGTGTCCATAGTTGTCAACATATCGGAGAGGGATGAGTCCCTCGTCGCCAAGAGACTGCAGGCTGCCTCCGGCAGTGAAGTCTGCCCGACCTTCGCCGTGCGACACAACAATGGGGAAAGAAGAACCGTTCATGCCAGAGAAGAAGACAGAGTTGTCCGATCTGTCTTCAACAGTGACCAGAGAGAATCGGCCTTCGAACTGAGAGCTTGCATTCTCGACTAAAGTAAAATTAGCATCGAGGTAATCGCAGTTTCAGGGGGGCATACCGAAGGTAGGCCAGTGCTGAGCGCCGGGAATCAATTCTTTGACTAGCCAGTTGTTAGTGATTTCTTCTCAACGGGTTGAAACAGCCCGCAACTTACGTCGGGTAAGCATTTGGCAACCGTTGCAGACACCAAACGAGAAGGTGTCTGGGCGGTTGAAGAATGTCTCAAAGGTCTTGCGGGCACCCTCGTGCATGAGGATAGACTGGGCCCAACCGTTTCCGGCACCAAGAACGTCACTATTGGTATGTAAGCATTTGCGACACTTTCGAAAAAGTCAATCCGATGTCACTCACCCATACGAGAAACCACCGCAGGCAGCAAGGCCACGGAATCCATCCAGAGAGAAACCGTCAAGGATGTCAGACATGTGGACATCGACAGCATCGAAGCCTGCAGCTCGGAAAGCGAAGGCCATTTCAGCATGGCCATTGACACCCTGCTCTCTCAAGATGGCGACTGTTTCGGTAAGTTAGCGGTTAATACCACACCGTTTCTAGGAATTCGTACCTCTGGGCCTGTAAACCATGTTCTTCAGGTTCATAAAGGTTGGAAGGTTGATGTCAGCAGGGTCAAACTTGAGGTTGTAGTGAAGACCAGGGTCCTTGGAGTCAGAGATGGCGTCAAACTCAGACTGCGCGCAGGCTGGGTTATCACGAAGTTTCTGCATCTCATAGGAGGTTGTCGACCACCATTGCTGCATCTGGGCACGGTCAAGGTCAATAACTGACTTGGCCTTATACTTGACGGTAAGAGACTGCTTGGAGGCGAGCTTGACGTAACCAATGGTCTTGATCAGGCCATGAGGAGGACCGCAGGTGGCGAAGCATCGCTTAAACTTGGTCTCGTCACCTCGTCGGATCTGGAACACAGCACCAAGCTCCTCGTTGAAGAGGGTATCGAGCACCTTGTCATCAGATGGTGCGAGATCATCCAGAGAGATCTCAGCTCCGCATCGACCAGCAAACATCATCTCAGCGACAGTGGTCAACAGACCTCCATCCGAGCGGTCGTGGTATGCGAGGACAATGTTCTCCTGGTGGAGCTGCCACAGAGCATCAAAGAAATCGCGAATCAATTCGGGATCGCGCACATCAGGAGCCTCATTGCCAATCTGGCCAAGGCACTGAGCAAGGGCAGAGCCACCCATGGCCCTGAAGCCCTGGGCAAGGTCAACAAAGATAAGAATGCTGTCGCCAACATCCTCAACCCGTCGAAGCTGGGGAGTCCAGGTGCTGCGGATGTTCTCCACCAGACTAAAGGCAGAGATGACAAGAGAGACTGGGGCTGTGACAGTCTTTGACTCCAAAGTCTCCTTATCCTTCCAAGAAGCCTTCATGGACAGCGAATCCTTGCCGACGGGAATGGACACACCCAGCTGAGGGCACAACTCCATTCCGATAGCTTCAACAGCTTCGTAGAGGGCAGCGCCCTCTCCAGGGTGACCGACAGCGGCCATCCAGTTGGCGGACAGCTTGACACGCTTAAGATCTCCGTTGACCTTGCCGGGCTTGATATCAGCGGCACCAAGGTTCATCAAACTCTCCGCCACTGCCATTCTGGCGGAAGCACCAGCGGAGATGAGGGCAAGAGTAGGTTTCTCACCCCTAAAATCCCGTTAGTGATTGAAAGGAAGAAGAAAATGAAAAAAGTACTTACATGGCCATGGCTTCACCACGGTGGTTCTTCTCGTCGATGCTGAAGCTGTTCAGGGTCACGGCAACATCGGCAACAGGAGTTTGCCAGGGACCAACCATCTGGTCTCGAACCGACAAACCACCAACAGTTCGGTCGCCGATAGTAATGAGGAAGCTCTTAGAACCAACTGAGGGCAGCTTGAAGACGAGCTCAGTAGCCTTTGTGGCCATGTCGGTCAAGTCGGAGGAGCCGAATTGTTCCGTCAAGCTCTTGACTGCATCGAAAGGACGGAGGTTCTTGGCGACAGTCTGTACGTCCTTGGAGATTCTTCGTCCAGGGGGGAACAGAACATCCATGGGAAGGTTGATGGGGTCAATTGGAGGCTGGACGGTAGGCTCGCGGTCGGTGAGGACCAGCTTGGCAACACCGTTGGCGTCCTTGGTTGCGACATTTCCAACCACAGAGAAACCGCAGCGCTCTCGTCGGCAGATGCTGGTGAATCGGTTCAAGCCATCACGGTTAACGAGGAGAACGTATCGCTCCTGGGCCTCGTTACACCAGATCTGAAGAGGGGACATGGAGTTGTCAGCACTTTCGACCTGGCGAAGTTCAAAGGTACCGCCAAATCCGGCATCCTTAACCAACTCCGGTAGAGCGTTCGAAAGACCACCAGCTCCCACATCGTGGATGAAGGCGATGGGACTCTCGGCACCCAATGCAACGCAAGTGTTGATAACCATCTGGGCACGTCGCTCCATTTCAGGGTTGCCACGCTGCACACTGTCAAAGTCGAGATCTGCCGTCGCTTCAGTGCCAGTGTTTGACGATGCCGCGCCGCCCCCAAGTCCGATAAGCATAGCGGGACCTCCAAGAACAATGACATGTGCACCTTCTTCAACATGGGCCTCCTCCTTTAGGGCATGCTGAGGACGAACTGTTCCAATACCACCAGCAATCATGATGGGCTTGTGGTAACCCCTGTACTCAGGAGCCTCAGACGCGGCCTCGTTGGTGAGGAGGGTTCTGAAAGTTCCAGTCAAGGCGGGACGACCGAATTCGTTGTTGAATCTAGCGGAGCCAATGGGAGCCTCGAGCATGATGTCGAGACTGGAGGCGTAGTGAGCAGGTCGCCCAATGTCAACCTCCCAGGGCTGCTTGCTACCAGGGATCAACAGGTCAGAGACCCAGAACCCGCAGAGACCAGCCTTGGGCGATGAACCTCGGCCGACGGCACCCTCATCACGAATTTCACCTCCGCTACCAGTGGCAGCACCGGGGAAAGGAGAGATAGCGGTAGGGTGGTTGTGGGTCTCGACCTTGATCAGGGGCTGAACGACCTCCTTGGTAAGCTTCCAGCTACCGGTGGAGTAATCAGGAGCCCAAAAGTGTCCCTCATCTCCATCCATACTGCCAATTGATCGTTAGCGATTGCTGAAACAGTATATTCTGCAGGTTTGCGGTAGAAGCGACTACAAATGCTGCGCAGTGATGAGGCGCTGGGGCTGCATCCACTTACACAGCGGCGTTATCAGAGTAGGCGCTGATAACAAATTCGGGGTTCGTCTTGTGGGTGTTCTTGATCATTCCGAATAAACTGTTTGGCTGGTCAATTCCGTCGATGGTCCAGGAGGCGTTGAACACGTGGTGTCGGCAATGCTCGGAGTTGACTTGAGCAAACATGAACAACTCGACATCATTCTACAACACCAATTGTTAGCATTGGGAGGACCGTGCAGAAATGCGATTCATACAGGAGATCGCCCAAGCTCTGTGTACTTCTTCACAAGGTATTCCATGTTGGGCTGGTCAAGACCAAGGCCGGCCTTCTTGTTGTGATCCTGGAGAGCAGCCAAAGCACCGCGCTCGTCGGACAAGATGTCGACAACGACAAGCGGGTTTCGGGTACCATGCGCGAACATGGCATCGAGAACGGGAGGAGAGGTGCTGAAGAATTCGGTCATGCGATCATAAATGATGTCTTTGAAAGCTAAATCCTGTTCTCCCTCGTATTCTTCTTCGAATTCGATGGTGACAGCCCGGCCTCGCTCGATGCGCTGCACGGTCTTCAGGCCGCACACGAGGGCGATGCTGGATGCCTTGGAGCTCCATGGAGATTGGTTTCGGGGAGAAATAAATACTTCGACGCTCTTTCCACCAGCTCCGGTCGATGCGGCGGGCGTCGAGTGGTCATTGGCCTGGAGAATCTGCTTGACCTTGCTCAGGACGGTCGCGTCCTCCGTCTCAAGATCCACATAGTACTGCCAGACACCGGAGAGTTTGGCGACCTTGACAGAGCTCTGATCATTGATGCGCTGCACAAGCTTCTGAAGCTCCGAAGCCGTGAAACACGACTCGCCGACCAGAACCTGGTGCATGGTGAAAAAATGCTGCGATGCGCGTCGGCTTCAAAGCAGGTTGTGCTTTGACGTCCTCGTCGTTTGGCTCAGTTGCGGGGTGAAAAAAAGTTGTCCATGACCGCGGGGTCGTTTGCATGCATAGTCACAGGTCACAAGTGGGATGAATTTTCAGCGCCGGGACAACCTTAATCCGCACAATAAAACCACGCACTTTGCGGCAAATATCTCTGTCAATGGGTATTTTCAGAGTGAAATTGTTCCGTAAGTCCAATTTGGGTCGATTTATTTCTCAAAATCAATTTTTAACCTCCAACTGCGCGTTCTGTTGAGATGTCAATGGCACCCTCATGAATCATCACCTCACGTGCCCTTGCAGCCGCCCTACTAGCGGAGCTGTCATGGTGGGGCAAGTCCCTGCGTTGATCCAGATACCGCATGGCGGGGTTGGTCGCCTTGAGATGCTCAACAGAGTAAAGTAGCCTGCATTATCGAAGCCAATTGCATGGCCATCAAGGTAAACAGACTGGAGTGTGAAATTTCATAGGGAATTGAAATTAGGTGGGATTTTCTCAAGAATTGGCTCCTCCAAATTCATCGTCTTGAAATAGGTTGCACTTACGACGTTGGCACGTATAATAAGATCACTTATGGCTGCATACCAGGGCACAACAACCAGCACCCGAATAATCTGAGATATAAAAAGCAGTAAGAATACACCTAACAGGCGACGAGTATTCATTCATATAAAAAAGGCGAGTCCATAAAGCTCTCATACGATGACGATGCCACCAGCCTCAATCTATTCTGAGCTACGATTCGTTCTCATCTCTACAAAGCTCGAGACGAGCCTTTCAGGCACTTTAAATACAGGTGAGATGTGTTTATTATACAAATATGAAGATAAATTGATCTATGTTGGTATCTTAAAACAGCATCGCATCTGGATTTGTTTGCCAAAGGAGGACGTGGATGGGGTAGGGATTGTAGGTAACTTCTGTCTCCGCTTTAGTCAAGGGTTCTTCGGCACAATTGACAACACCAACTAACCAATAAAAATTTTCCTCACCTCACGCTTCCGATTTGATGGTCGATTAAGGAATGAAACAATGGCTGAAGCAGAAGATAGAGTCGAAGAAGTCCCGGCTCTACAGAATAACACTGTGATTCATTGCTTTTTGGGACTATCCTTCAAGTTTCCTTGACACTCCTTACCTTACATGGCATAGAAATCTTAGACTGCGCCCGATTCATGAGGTTGGTTCAGTAGAGAGAATGTGCAAGGCATTCGATATTGTTTTGTTGAGGGATACGACTTGGACTCAACACAGTCCTCAAACTGTTCCTCAATTCCCGTCTATGACTTCCCGGGAGCTCAAGAGGCCACCGTATCCCGTGATTGCGGTAAAACTTTGTGTAGTAATTGGTTTTGGTCTGAAAGTAGGCATGGTATTTTGGCCAATGTCCACCTTTGCGGGCGCAACGCATATTGCTGCTCGGCTAGATCGGCTGCATGGGACCACCATGTACAGGAACGAGTACGTGTGCAAGATATGGAATCATACGGATTTTATGAGCTGTTTCTTAGCTGCAGAACTTACTTTGATGTGGAAAGGAATTGCTCATTGGTCAAGGTCAAAAGAATAGGTTCGCATCTCCTCGCCAGGGACATTTTACGGCCTGTTTTTGAGACTGGTTGTAAGAGTAGTACGGAAAGCATAAACGTTCGACAACGAAAAAACTGCAGGATTTCTCAAACAAAAATCTCAAAACTGAGCCTGAGCTTGGATCAAAGTGTTCCGGCAACTTTGGATTACTCGGACGGCGGGCATTTCAGGCGCCCCAAATTAGGAACCAAAGCCGGTCGCGGCCAAGGAAAACGAACTAGCCCAGCGGAAACTCTGTGTGGTACCAAAAGGCTTAACCTGCTCCCAACCCCTGCTATTCGCCATCAAGCTGCCCAAAACGATGCGAGGTGGGAGCTCTGGCGCAGGGGCAAAGGCCGCTGGAAGCCGCTCCTCAAGGCACGGGTGTGGCGCTTGGCTTGCATCAGGCTTGTCAATGGTGTCTTATTTTGACCTCCGGACAGACGCACCAAGTCTTCTTGTCCGACAATCCGCCTGGAGACGGATTTATTAAATAACAAAAAACCCAAGACCGGGCGTACAGTGCACTGCGATATCGGATTTCGGAGCGTAATTTATCGGAACGGCTTGGGAAAGATTGTGCGTGCATTTTTCCTTTTCTCTTTTTTTTTTTTTTTTTTGCTTGGCAAGCTGGCTGCGGCCGCGACTCGAAACCGTTGCGAAATTGATCGAGCTCGGCTTGCGCAGGCACGATGTTGTCCCCCTTGAAGCATCTTGGGAAAGAAAATCTCTCTCGCCGACAATTGGAGTGGGTACTTTGATTTGTCAGTGCCATCCTCGCCCTCACATCCGCACTTGCTCAGTGTAAAATACCGGCTACCCGGCCTCGAATATTGAAGTTGGCACGAGCATCTGGCTAAACATCACAGCTTACGTACGATGAGGCGATTATGGTAAAATTTTATACGGCCGGGGATACAAAACCGGTCGCATAGCTAAACGAGCGAACCTCAGCCGTGGTTCGAGCCAAGACCTGGAGCTATGGGGCAACCTGGGGATCCAAGATGGCGGCCAGATGACTGCAACTTGTCGGTCCGAGCTTGAACTGACATACCGGGCCAAGGGAAGCCTATTATGCGGAGAGACGAGTTCATGTTATGTAACAAAAAATCCTTCCCCAGATACCAAGAGATCTTAGAGTTGACGAACCGCGCAGACTCCCCCCGGCGTCGACACGTGAGGCGAGATGGATGGGGCTGTGGATTCCGATGAGGCCACGCGCATCTGAAGTAGATCCGCGCACGAGCAGAGTGGACTCGGCGGCTCTTGTCGCAGTGCAACGTGAGCAAAATTTTAGAGATAACATTTAAATTCGATAGTCTACATCATGGATAGAGTCGGTAACGAAAGGGAAAACGTAGGGCCACGAACCGGTAACTTTGTTTTGTTTCGGGAGAGCACTGACGCTCATATGGCCCGAGATGCAGCTGTGTCGCGGAAGCGATGGAGTCAGCTCCACACTGCCCATGCCAGTCAGTATCCGTCTGCATGCCCACTGATAAGCCATGCCAAGCCTAGAGTCCGTGAATCATCTGTGTATAACTGTGGAGGGACATGACAATGACATGGGAGGGGGCGCGCAAGGCGTACAAGGCGCGAGGCACTTTCGCCCTAGGGCGAGAAATCGTTTGATGTTGTCCAAAGGGCGCGCTCTGTTGACAGCACACGCTCATGTTAGCACACCCGAATGGCGCGCGCCGCGGCTCGGCGTAGTCGTCTAATTGTCTGGGCTGCATGGCGCCTTCAGGAGATACGGCTTAACTTGCGCGCACAGTTGTTCCTTGAGCCGCTGTTGCTGCGGTGGACAAGACGGCTAGCACCAAGCTAACGCAGGGTTTGTTGGACCTTGCTCAGCCGAGAGACTAGAAGACAAGCGGAAGCCGAGATGGAATATGCAGCTGGTGAGGCTCATCCCGCCGAGCCGCGGCCGAAATCGCTGTTTTGGGAGGGTGAGCAAATGGGCTGGTGCGGTGCGGTGCGGCAAAGAGACTGGGGGGGCGGTTTCCACAGCGTCATGACGAAGCCCCGAGCCAAATGACGGCATGGCTTCATTGTTTCAGCGAGCCACAAACTGCGATTTGCGTGGTATTTTTCTCTTGTTTCCCTGCCTATGGCAACGGCGGTGAGGTATCCAACTGCCGAGGTCTATTTTTTTTCTCCCTTCTGGAGACGGGTCAAGTGGATGGCGAGCCACTTTGAGGCCCTCGCAATAAACAAACTGAAGAAACTGTTACATCCCCTCCGATGTGCGAAGCCTCCCGCAATTTACCAAGCTAGAATCCATCCAATGAGATAAAATGTATTCAGGATTTTGTATGGCAACAAAGTGTGGCAAATGTGATGAGTACTTAGAAGGAGGTTTCGCACATCGGAGGGCATGTGCCGTCCACCACGTGCGCTAAGTTGTGACAGAGCCACCTTTGTCATAACGCCCGATGCCCTCTGATGACATTGGCCATCCTACACTTATGTCTAAATTACGTGCATCCCCGAGCGTGCGCATGCGGAGTTGGTGACCTAATTTTGTAGGGAGTGCTAGAAACAGCAATAAAAAAAAGATGTTAGACTAGCTCATATCACACTCGCCACACCTTCTGCGCCCCGTACTTGAAGGTAAAAATCTTCTCATGGCATGACAGTAATCACTAACTATCCGGCCCGGATTAGAAATCCGGCGCATCTTGGCATCCAAGTCCATCGAGGCCGCGTTATCAAAAAATGGATGAACCGAGGACGTGCACACCCGGAGCTCTGTATCAGCGGGTCCCGCCGCGTGAATCATTACGCTCTGTCAGAAAGAGGTCGCAGCCCTGTTGAATCCACGGACTTTTTTTTTCGCCAGGAGAGCGGGAGAAGACCCAACAGCTCTAGGGACGCCTTCGGCCACCCACCTCCATCCAATCCGCTGTGCGCATCGAACCCAGTGGCCGAACGACTTCTGGAACGCTCCTGGTTGGGGCTTAACGCACCCCACTCTTTTCTCAACTCTGTGCCCCATGTCGGCCTAGCGGTCCCCCTGCCGCTGCATGGTGGAGTCGCCCTGCCGTCCCGCAGGAAACCGGTCTCGTCCAGCAACTCAGCCAGCAACTTGCCCTCATCGAAGCCTCCAGGACGCTAACATGACCCTCAGTAACTCTCTCGAGGTCGGCTTCTGTCGGGTTTCTCTCAACTCCCAGGGACCCCCATGTTACTTCACACCCCGGCGCCGATGGTCGATGCGCCAGGGACCCAGCAACGGTCCCTCCGGAGTAGCGACGCCGTCGCCGCTGCGGCGGGCCGGCCACTAGATCGTCTTTTCAGACGACACTTCAACCGTGACCGCGGGTTGGCAGAGTTTGCCATTGAACATGGACCTCGCCCACACATTGGCTTTTCCCGCCGATACCGCATTGCATTGCCTCGGGCGGATGCGCTTTGCGAAGAGCTGCGCATGTCGAGTCAGAGAGCGCGCTCTTGGCATTCATACTTGGGACACCGTCTCTCCCCCAGCCGCGCTGTGAACAGACAAATCACACGAGGCCAAGACAAACCCTTGTTGTCATCCATATCGGTCATCCATATCACCAATGCACGCATGGTCGCTTGACATGTCTCTTCCCAATCAGCAGGCCCATATTTCTGCAGCGATCGATGGGTGCGCGCTGCAGCTCTTCCCCGGTCCCCGCACTCTCCCTGGGCGAGCGAGAATTCGCCATCCTGGACAGAGCTCCTTCACAAGCTCCAGCAAGATCCCTTGGCGCTCGGAGAGGATGGACAGAGGTTCTCCATTGCCAAGTTTTGTTATCAGCCCCGCTGTGCTCGTTTTTCTCATTCGCCGCCGATATCAGGGTCGCAGATATGGATGTGAAGCAAACCATTGACAGTCGGGTCGTGTTGGTGGTTTTGTGCAATAAGAAGAGCCGTCCGTCGCACCTTCCTTGGCCACCGTGTTGGTCCTGATTTTTTTTCCTCAGTCTTACACACACCCAGCCCGTCTGCCCAGCCAACGCGGTGCCAGTTGACCTCTAGCTCCATTCGCTAGAGATCACCGCTGGACTTCGGCCTATTTCCACCAACCTGGTCTCCACACCCCCGGCCAACATCTGCCTCCCATTAGGTAAAGGCAACCAAAAGCTGCCTGTCATCATCACTCGCCTCCTTCGACCCTGAGCAATCCGTGCCAGCGAGTCGCAGCTGTGCCCGCGTCTCCCCTCTCGTGTTTCCCCCAGATTTCCCCGCCTCTCCCCAATTCGGCCAAAAACACTTTTGTCGGGCTTCCTTTCCACCTCCGCTTTTCGCCAAGGCCCGGCGCAACAGTAGCCTTGCCATAGCACAGGGTTAAATACCTTGGTCTCTTCCTTTCTCTTTTCACGTTCCGTCCCAGCCCGCTCAATTTATTGACGCCCCATCGAAGATCATCCTGAGTACACAACGGCAAGATGGGTGAGAAGGAACAGTACCCAGACGGCAGCAATGGCTTCGAGCTCAACCAGGAGAGCAGCCAACAAGGCCAGACTGCCGAGTACAACCTGGCTGACAGCCACGACCAGCTTGAGCGAGGTCTCAAGAGTAGACACATTCAGTTCTTGGCCCTTGGTACGTCCCATTTACACCAAATTGCAAAACAATTACAATTTTCCTAACGTTGGTCTACAGGTGGCGCCATTGGCACTGGTCTCTTCATCGGTTCCGGTGCTATCCTTGCTCGAACCGGCCCGGCACCTCTCTTCATGGGCTACCTTTCTATGATGCTCTTGGTCTGGATCATTATGAACGTTCTCGCCGAGATGGTTACGTATTTGCCCATGCGCGGTATCACGGTTCCCTACTTTGTTGGCCGATTTGTCGATCCCAGTCTTGCTTTCGCCGCCGGTTGGAATTACTGGTACGCATATGCGATGCTTGTCGGAGCAGAAGCTGTTGCCGCTGGCATCATCATCGACTACTGGGAGCCTCCCGTCAACATTGCCCTTTGGATCGCAATCGTTCTTGTTGTCATGCTTCTGCTCAACATCATCGCCGTGTCCTTCTTTGGTGAAGCCGAATTCTGGTTTGCTAGCATCAAGCTCATCACCATCATGGGTCTCATCATCCTCGGTATTGTCCTGTTTTTCGGCGGTGGACCCAATCAAGACAGCGTTCGAGGATTCCACTACTGGAAAGATCCAGGAGCATTCGTAGAATTCAAGAGCACGGGCGCCACTGGAAAGTTCCTCGCCTACTGGAGCGCCTTCATCAGTGCTGGGTTCGCCTTTATTACTTCTCCAGAACTCATCGCCATCTCTGCTGGTGAGGCCGTCGCTCCTCGACGAAACATCCCCAAGGCCGCCAGCCGCTTCATCTACCGTCTTGCCATCTTCTACGGAATCTCGTCTCTCTTGATCGGTACCCTTGTCCCCCACAACGACTCGAAGCTCCTTGGTGCCTCCAACGCCAGTGCATCCCCCTTTGTCATCGGTATCCAGAACGTTGGAATCCCCGTGCTAAACCACATCATCAACGCCGCCGTCCTCACCTCGGCCTGGTCGGCCGGCAATTCTTTCCTCTACTCTGGAAGTCGAGTCCTTTACTCCATGGCTCTCAACGGCCAGGCTCCCAAGTGGTTCCGCATCACCAACAAGTACGGCGTTCCTTACGTTGCCGTTCTCTTTACTTGGGCCTTTGGACTGCTTGCCTTCCTCAACGTTTCCAACTCTGGCGCCACCGTCTTCAACTGGTTCGTTAACATCTCCACCATCTCTGGCTTCATCGCATGGATTGTTGTAATGATTACATACCTCCGATTCCGCAAGGCTCTGGAGTACAACAACATGCTGGACGTGCTTCCGTACAAGACCCCTCTCCAGCCCTACGCCACTTGGTTCGTCCTCCTCATCATCACGGTGCTCACCCTAACCAACGGCTTTGCTGTCTTCACCTCTGGAAGCTGGGACACCAAGACCTTCATCGCCGCTTACATCACTCTTCCCATTTTCCTGGTCCTGTACATCGGCCACAAGATTTGGTTCCGCACCCCGCTGTGCATTCGCACTCCCAACATTGACGTCGTCACCGGCAAGCGCGAGATGGACGAGCTCGAGGCCATGGATGAGCCCCCCGTTGCTAAGAACTGGCTGGAAAAGGTCTGGTTCTGGCTTGCATAAATAATGAATTATTTGTTTCATATCTAGACTTGGGGTGAATATATGGAAAGATGGGCCATGGAGAGCCTGCGTGATACCCGCACATATGCATATAGTCTAAATGCGTCATATTATTCGACATGAATTATGTTTGGTTCAGATATAGACTGATTGTCAAGGTGAAATGTGTTTTGTCAAACGGGATATAGGCCACCATTGCGCTGCGAATTAGCGGAGTGTTCACTTCACTTTTGCCGTGGTCGTCAATGTGCCATGTTCTCTCTCTCAAGTATGCCGTGAACACGGTTGTTGTGTAGACCAAGCAAGTTATTGCTCAGTTTATTTATTCTGCGCCTACCAATTCAACTACCCGCTGATGCTGTATTCGTTCTATTAGTCTATCCACCAGTTCTCATGGTAACTTCTAAGATCGACCTTGTTCTCCAGCGCCTCGGCCCTGAGCCAAGGCGTAAGATCCAAGTCAATGCCATCCGCCCCATCGGCGGCGAGCACATCCTTCCTGGCCCAGCCGTTTCCGAGCCAGCCAAACCTGTTTCCCTGAGCGTTCCAGTAGGTGTAGGTGAAGTCCTCCCACCTAGGGTCCTTCCTGGCCTGGTAGACGTGGGCTCCGCTGCCGGGCCAGACGCCGTGGACGCGCCCGCCCTTGACGCCGCCGTTGTACCACGAGCTGCAGTGCTCGCTCATGACGGTGCCCGGGAAGTAGGACTCGCAGTAGGCGCGGAAGTCGCGCGCCGCGGCGGCGCTGGGCGCCATGCTTCGGATGCCCTGGCTCGACGCCTTGCGGAGCGCCCTCGCGATGTAGGTCATCTGGTTCTCGACCGAGTGCGACAGCGTCCCCGCCAGGCCCGTCGAGTTGGCTCCGATGACCATGAAGAAGTTGGGCACCTCGGGCGCCGCTATCCCCAGGTAGGTGTCGGGGAAACCGGGGCTGCCGCCGGGCTTCCACGCCGTCTGGAGGTTGACCCCGCCGTGGACCACCGGAAACTGCGTGCTGCATGTGATGTCGTGCCCGGTGCTGCAGATGACTGCGTCGACCTCTCTGTGCGTTCCTGCGTCCCTGGTTAGCAAACTGGCGAAGCAGCGGTGGGTGAATGGATGAAAAAAGTACCGTCAACGGTGCGGATCCCGGTCGCCGTAAACTCGGCAATATGATCCGTGATGTATGTCACATTGTCTGCGAGGAGCGCCTCTAAATACCCGGGACCTGGAGTCAAGCGACGACAGTTTGGTGGAAAGTCGGGGATGATCTCTTGTGCTAGCTCGGTGTTGCCTCCGAGCCGTTTCGTCATCAACTCAGTGATACTGTTCCTTGCATCAATATTTTTGCTTCCACCTTTAAAGATGCCCCCAAAACGGCTAAAGAGCCTAGATTCTAGCAGTTTGCGAAATTTTAGATACTCTTCGGGGCTGGTTCGAGCCTTGTCGATGCCGTTGGCGACCAGTTCGGCGAAATCTTCTCCTCCTATAGGGTGAGCGACCCAAGTTTTGTTGCGAGCATAGTGGTCGACGCGCGCGGCAAGCTTTTGCAGCTGAGGCAGGACCTGGATTCCAGAGGCGCCGTTTCCAATTACCGCTATTCGCTTGCCCTCGGGCTCAAAGTTTGGATCCCAGTTTGACGTGTGGCGCAGGTGGCCCTTGAAGTCGTCGATGCCAGGATAACTAGGCAGCCTCGGCTCGCTAAATCGACCCGTGGCCGTGATGAGGAAATTCGCCTCGTCGATAAACTCTCCATCGCTTGTCTTGACTTTGATAAGCCACTTGCCTTTCTCATCTGACCACTCTGCTGACAAAATGGTGGACTTTGTTCGGATATATTTGCGCACGTCGTAGTCATCAGCAACCTTGTCCCAGTACGCCTTTATCTCAGACCCCGTGGCATATGCCTCGCTCCAGGAAGATGAAGATGAAAAGGTTGATTGATAGGCGTGAGACGGCACGTCGCATCGAACCCCGGGGTAGATGTTGGCATGCCACACTCCTCCCTGGAACAGTGTGAGCAGTCATTTTGCCAGAAAAGAAAAACGCAGACAATTCTTACGATATCATCATTTCTTTCATAAATAACGAGATCAATTCCAGGAACTTTTGCAGGCAGTAGGATTCCTGCAGTAATGCCACTTATTCCTGCACCAGCGACAACAACTCTTACCGGCTGGACCTGATCGATTGGGTGGTCTTCCAGTTCTAGCGGAGGAAATACTGTGCGAAGCGATTGACTGATCAACTTCTTTTCTGTTGCGATGGGCTCATCTTGGAGAGAAATGGCTCCCGGTGTCATGTTGGAATGTAAATATAATGATTGCACAACAGAAATGATTCTCTACGTTTTGGTATTTTGACTGGTGGGTTTTTTTTTACATGAATTGTCACAGAGTGAGTGCGATATCGTTATATATCCATTTAGTTGGGAACAATGCATCCCACTTGTACATGGCAATGTTGTCAGATAAGATAGCCGAATTTGTTGGTTGCCCAAGATTAGTAATTCGCCATGACCAATGTCTTGTCTTTGTTTCCAATCACACAATATGCGCACCGGTTGCGTCAATGGTTGCGAATTTCCGTGTACCGTGATTGCTGGGCTAGTCCTAGCACGTCATGCGGGGATAATTGGCGTACTTCTACACGATGGATATCGGCACTAGTTGCTATTATTTTGACGAATTCGGACAAACACCACAAAAACCATTCTCCTTCAGCTTGTGAACTCGCGCATGAATGAAAAGAATGCCCATGAATGGGTTCAACGTGCGTGAAAGAGCTAATCGAAACCTTTTGCAATCAAGTTGGGGTTGAGTCAAAGTGTAGAATATTTGGCACAAGTCGATGTCTGCAACTGCGAATTGAAAGATTGGCTGCCAATGCGCGATATGGGAAGGTGGATATAATGAAATAAGAGAATAGAAGTGTTCAAGCAACTCCCGAGTGTTCATCTGCTCAACGGACCTGTTGGGTGTTGGAACTGCCGCCGGTGTCGCGGCTTAGATAGCACGCAGGAGCTTGGGCAGGCTGACCGGGTGGTGTTCGGACAATTATGTTTGCAGCCATCCTACGGGTTATCGCGGGTTTCTTGGCTGGAGGCTGAATACATCAGCCTTCGGATGGCTGGTCGGCAAGTTAATCTCGCATAATAAGTGTGGCCAAGTTTCTCGAGCCATCCTAATATAGGCTAGGGTGCGCTATTCGTTGCCAATCCTCACTGGTGCCTGCATGTGTAGCCTACTTGGGTCGATTGTAGTGCAACCATATTCATACGCAGAGAAAGATGACTGTGTTGGGAGGCAGATCCTGGTCGTGATTACCGTACCCGGACTAGCCGGCGAACTATTGCTGCTATCAATCCGATTTAAGCGAATTCATAGACTTATTCCGAAAGCCCCAGTGGAGTCGGTGGCAATCCTACATAGTCAGTGGGATGATCTGTTTGCCCTGGTCGAGAAAACTGGAACCGAAGGTAGGATTTCCGTAACCTCTTTCTCAACGTTGTATTGGATGAACAGGCCCCGAAAGGGCAGGTCAATTTAGTTCGTGATGTCTGCTTCCGTCGACTTGAGAGAGGCCTAAGAGGCATCGAACGGGTTCAAACTGCTGGTCTCAGCTCGTATAGGGAAAGCAGAATTCGATAGCCCTCGCCCGATATTTATCATATTCAACAGAATGTGTGTTGAGCATCATTAATGGGCCAACGCTAAAACAAAGCTTGAATAGGATGATGCGGGAGATTTAGTCTTTAAGAGCAATTAGCGCAAGCTTTCCAAAAGAGCTAGCGCGCTTCGCTCGGCGGGAAGCTCGTCACACCGCGTGGCCTCATGCCTATGGACCAAAGCTGGGCTTGCTGTCAAATTTCAGAAGGTTTCCTTTGACGTGAGCGATCAAAAGCAAGCTGCCGCGCCGCCCACGTGGAGGATGGGTCCTCTGCGATCCATCCAAGGAGAGACGAACCGAGGCAAGTTAGGTGAAGGCTATATTCTCGAAATGCCCCGAGCCCCTGCACGCAAGCGTGGTGGTTCATCTGGCCCGGGCAATGGGCATAGATCTAATGAGGAAGGAGCTGGGTCGTCGCCCACGTGAAGTCTGGGATGTGCCCTTGACAGGATTGCGAGCGGCCAAGCAGACATGTGGAAGAGTGATTGGACGTGCGCCGGACCGGGAGCAAGGAAACCCCAGCCACCTCAGCCGTGGAGGCCAGGGATGCTGATCCCGCCGATTGGGGACGGAGAGACGAATGCCTGCCGCGTCTTGCAGCCGACGCCGGCATATGCGTACTTGTATCATCTAAACTAGGCTTGCGCGCGATGTGGTTTTCGCATCTCGCACGACAGCCGAGGGGCGATATCCACCATGACCTGAGGTTCTGTTGGCCTCTGGATCCTGACGGTTGCCTGCGTGACGGTCTCGGCGCAAGTGCGCGCTTGCTGGCGTCCCTCGTCGTTCTCGCTCTTGCGTCTCCTCCCATTTAACATGATGCGAAAGAAGGGGGGCGGAAGAAGCGGATGCCGCAAGGTTCTGGTCCCTTGTGATGCTCCTCCTCCTCCTCCTCCTGCTCCTCCCCCCGGGGAGCGGTCTGCGCGCTCGCGTGGCATGTCACCGCGTGCTTCTGGAGGACTAGGCGTCTTGGCGGCGGGAATAGCCAGGGGAATTCCCAACTCAATCGGTGCAACTGCTGCAGTTATCACACAAGTTAGGTTTCGTTACTCTGTCGGGGTTAGGTTGGAACCTTGGACGCCAGCGCAATTTCTTGTCAAGGCAAACCCCCTGGCGGCGGTTGATCATGCGATGCAAGGTACTGAGCGGAAGCTTTGGAAATAGAACAAACAAAAGAAAACAAGAATCCGCGGAGCCCAGGTCCTGGACACGGAAAAATACCAGTTTCAGATATACTGGCAGTGATTTCGGACAATTTCTATTTTTTTGTGGTTTTTTTTTGTTGGGGGCGGTTCCCTGGCGATGCGGAAGTAGGAAAAGAAAATCCTTTCAAATCCCAAATGTGGGTCGCCGTGTTGCCTAAGCATAACACTCGTATCACGGAGGATGTCAATCACGGCGGATGCAAATCCGCATGACCAACTCAGAGTATCATAGATGGCATTGAGCTGCGAATCAGGCGGGTATATGCAACCCCGCGACGGGACGATGATTCAGCATGTCGCACAGATGTGGCGTCTCACGGATCCGAACCGTTTCAACGGCCGAACGAACGGGCAAGGGGGGTTCCGGCTCGCCATCGGCACATTGTGCGCGCGGCAGTAGATGAGTTCAGGCACGACCTCGCTAGCTTCAGGCCGGGTGGGTGCTCGCCGTGGCAAGCTTCGATAGCACGCAGGGGAGGGCGTGCTAGCCGCTCCACCATGCCCAGGTCCGGATGAACCATGGAGCGGGTCTCCAACCCCAGGAACACCGCGCCCACGTGAGCCCGCTGCGAAGGGACCTTCCAGTCCTGAAGTATTTGCCGAGAGCTTCTAGTTGCCTCGCCCCGGTTGCCGCTGTCAAAAAGGCTGTGACGCGAGGATTGCACCCCCCTGGCTTCGCCCCCTGACATGGGCATGAATCCAAAATCAACCCAAGCCCCTTCCTCTCGAGCCCCCCCTCCCAGCACGACCCATATTCCCCTGCACCTCGCGAGCACCCTCGTGCCACAGGCGTACACCTTGCCTTTTTATCGGGGAAATGTTATCGCACGTGCGGCCTAGCGCCCTGTCATGGCGTTCATCCTGTCTTCATGGACGTAGAGTTTGCAGGGTCATGGCCGTGGTGATATGTAGGCGCACCCCCGGAAAGATAAACCGCGGAGGGAGAGGGTAGAGGGAAAATCGTGACCATGTTTAAATTGATCCCTTGCCCCGCGGCCATGGCTTGAGTTCTGGTTCTTTTCCCTTTTCTCACTCGATCGAGGTCCCAGTTTTTTTTTGTTCATCGCCATGGAGGCGAGGACTGTCGAGATCAACCCTCTCATAGTGGCCGCCTTTGGCGAGCCACCGGAGGGCTTGGACTTGACCGAGAACACGTCCAAAATGTACAACGTGATTGTCAGCATTGCCCTGGGAGTCGCGGTGGCATGTGTCAGCCTTCGATTGTACATCAGAAGAGTCAAAGGCCCGAATCTATGGCTCGACGACTATATCATCATTTTCAGCACTGTGGGTTAAACCAGAACACGCCGCCGATTAAACCAGATGAAATAAACTAACTGGGTTTCTCCACAGCTTTGCTCGAGTGGATCAGTGGCATGCACCGTGTTGGGTATGTGACAAGTGAATTCCTGCGCATCACGCCCGTCGTGACTAACATGTTGAGACAGCTGGAAGTTATGGTGCCGGCTCACACATATGGATCAACCAAGTTTCTAGATTAAAAACGCTGCTCAAGGTGGGTGCTTTTGTAGCCGGAGTTTCCTGACCTGGCGAAGAGAATTTGAGGTGATGCTAACAGCAAGGCGTGCTAGATTGTGTACAGCGAATCATACGTTTATGGTTTAACAACGACTGCGACGAAATACAGTATCCTGTTATTCTACCACCGCCTTTTCTACCTCAACACGAGCAATCGAGGGATCTTCTTTTATCTATATTGGATAGCCATCTTCGTCGCAACGGCATACCCCATCATCCTGTGGATTACCTTGGCGAACGTCTGTCAACCAGTCAGCTATTATTGGGACCAGTACACCGGCGCCGAAGGCTCATGTGTCAACCTGAGACTATTTTTTGTGATTGCTGGAGTTATTAACCTGCTAAACGATGTCCTTATTCTGATCGTTCCCATTCCGACAATCCTGGACCTGAAGTTGACGCCAAAGTTGAAGGCGTCGGTCATCGGAATCATGATGCTTGGAGGCTTGTGAGTGCAATGATTTTCTCGACTCCCTCCGACCAAAAACCTAACCTCAGCAGTGTTTGCATTGCCACAATCATCCGAATTCACTATCTATACCAACTTTTCACCAAACACGACGCTTCATGGTGGCTGGGGCCGGCGACAGCCTGGTCCAGTATCGAGCCATCAGTCGCCATCATTTCAGCTTGCCTTCCGACATTTGCGCCGCTATTCCGAATAACGAGAAAGAGGCAGCGAAGCGCATACACGGCCTCGAGCAGAGCCGATCCATTCTCCAACAGCCGACGAGTCATGACCCGCAACACGGGGAGGACGCTCCAGACCAACTACATTATCGACGACGACGAAGTCGAGCTCACGTACAAGGTTGCGGGCGGCGATGCGTCGCTATCGAGCCGCGACCTGGACACCAAGAGCGGGGGACTCGGGGACGACGAGCGAGGCATCATTGTCAGCACGCAAGTTACGGTTGTTTCACACGACAGGGAAGAGTTTACGCGGGGCAAGCTTAGCCCCATTCACAGCCCCAAATGATTGCCAGTGGCGGGGCTGAGTGTTATTTGCCTGCTGTATTGCCTTATGAGAAGAGAAAGAAAGCACGCTTCTGGTTCTGGGTTGCATCAAGAGGTTCGGCGAGGAGTAATTGGCGTTTTGGACTTTTTTGGGGTTTCAGAAACAACGCAATGCGTTTCAGAAGGGTTACTACTACTACTACGCCGATGATTTCCATAGATAATGTCTAGAGGACTAACTATACTATACTATTCTGCATCCCACTGATTCCGAAAAAGAAGGGGGGGAAAAATGACAAAAAAAAACATTGCACAAAAAAAACCGCGAAGATCTTTGCCCCGTTATCGCCGCTGGCGTGCAACCGTGCGCGAGGGCGTGTGTGTGGTCGTCGCCCTGCCATGCGGCGGAAACCCGAGCAGCATGCCGAAGCGGGCAAAGCAAATTGGATCTCGTCTGCAGGAACCCACATTGACGCCATGGCGGGCTCAAGGCTTGAGCCAAGCGGAAACCTTAACCAGCACCCCTGCCGCTCGCGAGATAGTCCCGCCCGCACTACCCGCGCGAGGTGCGGTGAGGTCGGGGCAACTAGTTAGCCGAAGGGGAGCCCTATTCCCATACGCCAACCGACCTGGCGGACGGCATGGACACACACGATGCCTGTGGCATCAGCGAATACGGCTGTCCTGTTCCGTCCGTTGAGTGTTTCAGATTCCCCCAATGCCGTCCCCGTCCCCGACCTCGTCCCCTCCCTCCCCCTTGGCTCTACACCATGATGCAATGATGTAATCGGCCATGCCGCCTGGCGCAGATCTTGTCTCATTCGCATACCCGCGGACACTTGGATCACCCGCTGCTTAGTGCCCGCGTTTGTCATCAAGGCGATGGCATCTCAGCGAATACCTCTGTTGTGACGGCAGCTCTTTTAGCCCACCCATGTCCAATTCCTAATGCCCGGAATAGACGGTCTGAAATTGACTGTTTTCTATGGCAAATTTCCGCGCAACCGCAATCTCACGACGGGGTTGATTTTTTCAATCCCATTGTTTCCTCTAGATAGCGCCGCGCATGGCCTGCCCGGGTTGGCAACTATCCCTGCCATGACAAACCCGCCAAGTCTTGAGTTATCACTTTTTAATTCTGCTATAGAGTTAACCTGCGATTCTTAATCCTACGCGTGCAACCCCAAACCATGCTGGCCGCCGCCACCCAGCTTGCTGTATGTATCTCACGTCTCAAGGTTGCGACCTTGGCCCGCTAATATAGCCAAGACGGACTCCATCCTCAGCGCAACCACATTGTCAATGCAAATGCTGCGTGATACGTAAGCTTGACGAGGTTATAAGAGAAAGCGAGCGGCAATAAAAAGACGAGATGAAAAAAAAAAAACATATATATTAACATGTAAAAATAGCTTTACGGACTAGAATCCAAATCCGGTATCCTCGTTGTGGCTTGGACTTAGTAACCTTCAATACTATAGACGCACGAGCCACGACGGAGACAACCTTAACGGACATGGCCGGCCAGCGTGCACCGTATCCAAATGATTTAGTGATCTTCAAGATCATCGCTTTTCAATTAAATTCCGAGTACGTCTGGCTGACAGCAGCTCGCCGCCCCACTCGTCTCGGTCTGGGGGAGGAAAGAAGAAAGACAGAAGAAGAAAAAATCGGCCTTCGTTGTGAGAACGCGGCGCCGAGAGGGCCGCTGACCAGTTCCGGCCACCCCCCCCCCCCCCCCCCCCCCCCCCCCCCACGTGATGGCGTGATGGAAAACCCCCTGGCGGAAAACGGACCGTTCCTGGAGGATGGGTTCCTCGCTGCACCCTCCACAATGCCTAGCCTTGCGGAGTCTTAAAGGGCTGTACCAGGAACGCCAGCATGGTCAATCCTCGGGTTCGCAAAACAGCTTTCTGGAAAAGGACAAAACAAGGCAGAAGCAAAAGCCCAGCCCTAGTAAGTTGCGTGTTACAGACAGAAAACTTAGTTTCATTCAAACAACGTTGAAACTATCTGCCCAAACCCAGTTGGGTTCCTTTTTTTCTTCTTCCTATTTTGTTTCCCCATTCAGACCTGCATCTTGTCGATCGCAGCCTGGGCTTCGTCCTTGTGGTCCTCCCTCCAGCGGCTCAGCGGCGGTCTGCCTTGCAGCAGCTCGCCGACGCTCCACGAGACCCTCTTCTTGTCCAGCTCCTCGGACACGTCGTTGTCGGGGCACACGACCCAGAACTGGCCCTCGGCCATCTTCTTCTCGAGGTAGTCCACCACCTGCTCCGGCCACCAGGCGCCGGCGGGCTTGTCGGCCCCTGGGCTGCCGTTGCCGGTCATTCCGGTAAAGGTCCAGCCGGGGACGAGCAGGTGCACCGAGATGCTGGACTTGCGCAGGTCCCAGCTCAGGTGCTCGGCGAGCGATTTGACGGCCGCCTTGGACGAGTTGTACGCCGGGTTGCCGGGCGGGTTGGTGATGCCCTGCTTGGACCCCGTGATGACGATGGACGGGTGAGCGCCCGCCGCCGCCGCCGCCTCGACGAGCGGCAGCGCGGCCGAGATGCCGTTGACGACGCCCATGACGTTGGTCCTGTACAGGTCCTCGAACACGGTCGGGTCGCTCCACGAGCACTTGGCTCCCTTGCCTGCGTTGAGAGCCAAAAGGTTGACCTGGCCTAGACGATTACAGCAAAAACATCAATCTCTACTCAGCTCTTGTCTAGTCTAGACTAGACTTTTTGACCACCTGGTAGGGGGGCCACGCGACGTACCACCGAAATCCTTGCGCAAGGTTTGTGCGAGCAAGTCCCAATCTTCGCGGTTCCCCACATCCAGCTTGACCCCGGTGACGCCCGCACCAATTGTCTTGGTGGCGGTATCTAGAGCCTCCTTGTTCCAATCTGCAATGACCACGCGCATGCCGGCGCCGTGGCACCTAGTTGCGAGGGCCCGACCGATTCCGGAAGCTCCGCCAGTGATGACGGCAACCCCGCCCTTGAGGAAGGCTTGAGCCATTGGTAACTAGGGTTAGCGAAACTTGAGGAGGGGGAGCGGGGGAGTAATAGAGATTGTCGAAGCTTGGGCCAAAAGATGGGAGAAGAAGAAAAAAACGCTTTGATCTAGGATTGTCTCGTTTAGATCCCCAGTTAAGTAGAGGGCGGCGTAGCGAGCGAGGGTTGACGCGGGGCGTGCAAGCATGGGTTTTATGGTGAGGGGACCCAGGAGCTTCCCCTCGGATATGTCAGCATTGGCCGACCTGACGATAAGCAGGATACATTAGCTTTGTTTTGCACTGGGCCAGCCCCAATGTGGGGAAGCATTCCTTGGGCAAGGAGATCTGCGCTGGCAACACAAGCGACGCAATGCTCTGCAGAGGCCGGAGTTTAGTTATGCCTTGGTTTAACTCCGTATCACATTACATTGTTGGACCAAATGATTTTGCCGCGAATAGTCGTAGACAATTCGATTCCGGATAGGCAGTTGCTTGTATTGCTTTGGTTTCCTTAAAAAAAAAATAGCCTGCCTTTGTTGTAGGTAGTTTGCGACTGTAATTCTCATCAATTGCAGCATAGTATCACGGCGAGTTACGATTGAATTTCACTTTGGGTCGTAAATTTGATTCGTTTCACAAACAAACACTCTACTGCTGTAGCTTAAATTTCGTTCCCCATCTACCTTCTTCTCCTTCTCCTTCCTGCGGTGTAAGAGGAGACCTCGGACCTTGTGATGGTGGACCGCGAATCGGATCGCGCCGTCAACCTCGAGTCCCGGGATCTGGAGCGCGAGTACGACCTTGACCGAGATCGCGAGGTGGAACGCGAGGTTGATCGCGAAGTAGACCGCGACCTTGATCGCGAATCGGTTCGCGCCGTTAATCTTGAGGATCGTGACGAGGATAGCGATCTGGATCGGGACGTCGACCGCGATCTCGACCGCGATATGTACCGGGAAACGGTAGATCTGGATGTGGATCGAGATCGGGATCGAGATCGGTAGACAGACCGAGAAGGGGACCTCGACCTTGACCTTGACCTCGATCTTGACCTTGATATAACAGATCTTATGGGAGATCTAGAAGGAGAGCGTCGCCTGCTTCGTCGAGGCTTCTCAATCAACTTGGTCGTCGGCTTCTTCTCGGGCCTCGACTTCTCGGGTCTCGACTTGTCTACCCTCTTTTCGGGCTTCGACTTCTCGGGTTTGGCCTTCTCAGGCGTTTTATCGTTCTCAACGAGACCTTTGATGAGCTTCTCCAGCTTCCAGATGATGTACTCGTGCTCTTCCTGGATCAGCTCCCGCAGAGAGCGGCCCGAGCCGTTCGGCTTCTCCGTGGCATCGGAGGCTGTCGACTTCTTGGACTTGGTCGACGTTTCAGAGGATGCAGTATCAACCCGGACCAGCGTCTTGTCGTCCTCCGCAGGGGTGGCGGCAGCAGTAGCGGGTGTGGCAGCGGGAGTTGCAGCAGCAGGAGCCGGTGTGCCTTCAGGTGCCGGGGTACCAGCTGGAGTTTCTGGCGCCGGAGGCTCAACCGGAGCGGGAGCCGGCGGAGGCGGAGGCGGAAGCCTGCCTGCGAGTATGGGGAAGTGGTAGATCCACTGGCCAATGTATGACGATATCAAGGGCCTCAGTTCTCGCATGGCGTACGTATGTAGGTTGTCGAGAAGCGTCTCAAGCTTGATAATGTCCATGGAAGTGGTTATGTCGCCTTTCCAGATGCAAACCATTTTCTGTCCCCTCTTGTGAGCTAAAAAATCAATCCTCGAAAGAAATCCGCGTGCTGCCGCTACTCACATGGTCTTCACCATTGTTGCACGCAAAGGCGATCCAGATTCGAACGTCCTTGCCCACTGTGGTCATGGTGACAACGGGCGGGATGTGAATATCATCGTTCTTGTCATGGGCATATTTTGCAAGCGTCTGATACATGGATAGGCTGGCGCTGGCCGCGTTGGCAGCCCGACAGTAGGTGCGCGTGTCCTTGTCACGGATCACATCCTCCTTGTGATCGACAATAAGCCACGGGAAGCATTGGTAGTCTGACCTGCTCAGCTCCGTTCCCCAACCTTTTCCAAAAACTCCAGCCGTGCTGGCCTGCAGTCCGTGGCGGTTCAGGTGCTCCAGGGTTTTTCGTGAAAAGTTCATCGCCATGCCATCCCTGGGATTACTCGGCCACTGCCATCTGTCGACTCTGAGGGTTTTCCCCTTTTCTTCGAGCTCATAAATGGGCAGGTAGGCGACGCAGTCCGGTTTTGGAATTGGAAGCCCCTTCTTCTCTTTTCGAAGCTCTGTTTCTTTCTCAAACAACGACCAAGCCTTTTCGGAAAGCCTGCACGGAGTGTTAGAATTTTCACCCCAAAATGAAAGGCGTCCTTACCATTCAAACGAGTCGTAGTAGGTTTTGTAGCGAGCAACTCTGAAACTCCAGGTTAGCATTCCCTATTAGTTCCATCTCTTCTCCGGCCGGAATACACGTACCGCCTGCTGTCTCCCTCTGCGATTGATACATCGGTTTCGAGCGTTTGAAAAAAGTAATCATAGTAGTACTTTTTCCATTCTGAATCCCGATCACCCATGTCACGGGTGACTTTGGCCTGGTGCTTTGTGCGGCGATACTTTGTGAGCTTAGCTCTCACGGCATCTACCTCGGGCTTCTTGGCCCGGTGGATCCTGAATGCGCTCTCCCAGTCTAGCTTGTCGAGAGCATCATCGTTCTTCAAGCTGTACTGGTCCGCAATCGTGCAGTCAAAGTCCAGTATGGCAGCTCGCAGGTAGCCGACGTGCTCTGGCGGCGTCTCCACCTGCTGAGGATCCTCGTAGAGGAAGATGCGGTTCTCCTTGAGTAGCTCGGGGCCCAAGGTCGCATCATCCGCCATGTCTTCTCTTCCCAGCCCTGCTGGAAACGGTCAGGTGCGCGAATAAGCGAAATTCAAGATGTTGAAGCCGCCGCTGAGGGGGTTGGATAATCATATATGGGTCTGCGATGGCCTGCTCGACTCGGGCTGCATCTTTGGGCTCAAAAATGTCCCCACTTCAGCCCAACCAGCCCAACAGGAGCTCGCTCTTTGATGGATTAGCCGCATTACCCCCGCCTGCAAAATGCTAGCGTTTGGTTGAAAATAGGGCCATTTTCAGGTTGTACGATGTCGGTTTTTCGCCTCGCTCTTTGCGTGATCGTATCATGATTCGCTTGCAAGGGGTCAAATTGTGTGTGCCCTAGCAAGCAACATGTCATTGGATCTCCAGAGGCGTATCGATGCAAGGCCAACACACTAGCCCTAATCAATGTAAGATTTGTTTCAATTGCTACCACGCAAACTTGGACAAACGAATGCCGGGGCGGGCCAAACGGTTCACGGCTTGGGGCATACAGCAGCCGACCCAGCAGTTCTTGGCGTGTAGCCCGCCAGAGCCTCAACTGGGTTAGATCCAGGATGAGGTTAAAATTAGCGACATATCGCCAGAATACCCCGGGATTGTTCACCATTCTAACAAGAATGCTCTCACCAAAGTGGATGGTGGGGGCTACCCCGCATCATGGCCGTTGTTAGTGAGTCGCATGTAGGTCGTCTCATACACGTAAAGTGGAATTGGGTTTTCTCATCCCACACTCAGAATTGCTTAGTCATTTTGCAGCTCAATTTGAACAAGTGTGAGGTGCTTGTTTTGAATTAAAAATAGGTGGTGAGCTCAACTAGAGAATGGGGAAACAACGTTAGAGCTGGCATACAGTTGACGCCTGGTAACCAACTTTGGTCATCTGACCATCTAACTCTTTATTCACCTTGATAAAAATCATAATCAACTCAAAACGATCTGTAATACAAAACCTTGCTAAACGTACTGATTTGTAGATTTGAAAAAGAAATGGAGTAGATACAGCCGCAGAGCGTGCGCTCAGCGATTTGATTGAACCGAACGCCAGATCAGGAAAGGACCGACAATAATTATATTCCGCCTCCAACGTCGCATCAGTTGGCTAAACAAGTCAAGTTTGCCCCCATTCAGGTCACACTCTGTGGCTGAGGCCCTATAGCTAATCCAAAGTAGAAGGCGATGCGCTCGCGGATCCCGTTGCGCTAAACCGTTTCTAGAAGAAAAGGGCGCTGTGATCGGGATTGGATTTGTGGTTCCACGGATCGTCGCACAAGCGAAACCCTCTCGACTAACCGAATTTGTCAACACGGAACGCTGCAGGGCTGATTCCAACAGAGCGGCCCCTGAGAACCTGCGCCTCACGGCTGTGTTGTCCGACATTGCTCCCGATTCAATTGGGCGGATTTCAATTGATTGCAGATGGGATCAAGTTTTCGACAACTATAAAACCGCATCTCCCAAAACTTGGTCGTGATGTCGAACAAAACACCACTCCCCTCAATCGCGCTCAACTCACCCATTCCGCCAAAATGGCCACCGTGGACAACCTTTTTGGCTACAATGCCAACCAAATTCTTCCCATAGTCGTGGGTGTGATAACACTGATTTCCACTATCCTCCACGGCTACCAGAACTCGTAAGCTCACAGTGCTCTTTACCCATGCATGGATGCCATCTTCTGACTCTCATTTCACAGCCGGTACGGTTTCTGGAGAGTCACCTTTTTCATGTTCTACGGTGGCGTGTTCTACACAGTCGGATGGTTCCTTCGCTTCATCTCGACCAGGCAGCCCGATAATCTGGCACTGTTCATTATTCAAAGCATCTTCATATACCTTGCGCCTCCGATCTACTCCGCCGCCGAGTACAACACGCTAGGCAGACTCATGCACTACCTTCCCATGCACGCCATCGTCAACCCAAATCGCATCGTCTACATTTTCCTTTTTCTCGGCTCTCTTGTCGAGGTTTTTACGGCCATCGGCAGCTCTTGGATGGCTGGTGCCCAGGGAAAAAGCGACAAGAACCTCCTGCTGCAGGGTGCGACTCTTATTTCCATAGCCGTGGTCCTCCAGGCGGTCGTAGAGGTCGTCTTTATCGTCATGACTGCCATTCTCAACATCCGCTGCGTCCGTGCCAAGATGATGCCGCGCAACGTGCGCACAATGTTCATCATGCTGTACGGAACATCTATTCTCATCATAATTCGCTGCGTGTTCCGTGCGGTTGAGACGTTCGACCTGAGGTCCGTTTTGAATGACGGCGGTTCAAAGTCCAGCACCCTGCTTTCGCATGAGTGGCCGCTCTATGTGTTTGAGACAATTCCTGTCATCCTATACTCCTACTGGTTGAACGTGATCCACCCAGGGAGGTTCATTCCCAACGACCAAAGACAGTACCTGGACTTTGACGGCAAGACTGAAAGAATGGGGCCTGGCTGGATCCACAAGCGGGCCTGGTACATGTTTGTGCTGGACCCGTTCGACTTTGTCGGAATGATTACCATGAAGAAACGAGAAGAGTTCTATCTTACTCCAGACCAATGGCCTCAAGTGGAGCACAACTTTGCCCAAGGAACAGAAAAGAACATGGCCGTGAGGCGACGTGGAACCGAGACATACGAAAAGGTGAACCCTACTGATTCGAATGTTTGACATTTTGCAAATGGACTAGATGAAACGATCTCCAAAGGTTAACAGTTTACGGAGGACGACTGAGTTTTAATATGGTTTATTTCACGTAATAGTCGGAGTGTAGTCGAATACTGCGCCATGTAGATTTTGTATAATACATCCACAATGATAACATACTCAACTGGTGCGTAAGGCAGAAGTCACCCTTTGGAGCGGCATGTGGCACAAGCCACAACCTCTTTAGGCCTCTGAGAAGTCTATTTGAACACGGATGCAGATAATACTTGGGTATAATTGGGACCCAATTATGCACCAAAGGGCAAATTTTTCTTTGGAAGAGGACATTAAGGTATTTGTTCTATTGGTTGGGGCGGTGAGTTTTCACAACCAACCCGTTTGTATGACTCTGATTGTATGCCACCTTTGTGGCTTGGTTCCTGGATCACCCGGTTGGGCCTGCAACTTGTTTTTTTATTCAGAAGTAAATTATGCACCAAAGTCAACGTCCTTGGAGCCATCTTCTTCATGCTGGCGCATGGAGCGTCGTTCGCAATGAAAATGGTAAATCGAAAATTACACCCGCCACGACAATAGAGCACAGAGCGACTCCGCCATGTGCAATGCAGGCCCTCTGTACTGAGGCCAATCTTGAGCGGCTAGCCTATGGATAAGAAAAGTATGAAGAGGAAAGATAAAAAAAAGAGAGCAAAGGGTTGGATACAGGCTGGGAATTCGCACATGTCTAGACGGGCAAGTGGAGATGGCTTGGTCAACTCCGAGCTGACCAATGGAGATGCGGTGGAGTGAGGTAGCCCAAGACTAGCCGCACCATGATATCCCTGTTGGCAATCCTTGGCTGCTTCAAAGCATATTCCATCAGCCGCTGCAGGAGTGGATCTGTTCTCAGCCCAGTAAGGTATCTCAAGGCCTTTAGGTGTTGGTCAGTTAGGGTTTAGGTCTGTATTATGCATGCGGCTCAAGGTAACCTCACGACCACATCCAAATCCAGCCAGTCATCTCGTTTATTTTCATTAGGTTGGCAACGCCATGCCCGAAGCAGAAGTTGGCACTCGAGGAATGGAGCAAGTGCTCTGGCAGTGGCTCTGAAATGCTGTTCCTTCATGGACTTTCCACTGACAAACTATCCCGTGTCAAGTGAACCACTTTCCACGAACCGGGAAAGGAATGGGTTGTGTGCTTGACCTGGTGACCATCCGCAAAAGCGGCATGCAAATTCCGTTTCAACAATAAACCTTGATGGTTGAATATGTCCGCTTTGACCAAAACAACAGTCAACCTTTAACATTTTGCACGACACGAGCCCTGATCGACAGTCATTCGGATGATTATGACTCGTCTGGTTATGCGCGTAGATGAGGAGCAATTACGGGGAACCAACGAGCATTCGTGACTCTCATGTTTCCCCCCACGAACCTTGCTGTCCTCTCTCATTATGAGCTAAAAAATATGAATGGCCAATCCCAAGAATAAAGACTTGAAATGAAGCTGCGAAGGGTGCTGTCTTGCTCGGTAGCACCCTTTCTGCATTTGGCTCTAGATCCGCAGCTCATTTACTTCCCAACGCGAAATCTTCCTATAACTTTTGATCTTGCTTGAAAGACAGAAAAAAAAGTAGCTTCGAAGACGCGTCGAGTCGACTTTGCATCCAGTTACACCAGCACACAGCAAAAAATGCACCAGAACACCTCAGTAATTGATACATGATGAATTTTCTTTTTTGTCTAAAGAGAATGTCCTAATGAAATTCTTGCTGTCTAACTAGTATGAGAATGAGAGATGATAATAACCGTCGTAAGACGCGTTGTGTGTTGTGTAGGTTGACACTATCCTCTATTTGGTCTTTGTTGTCGTAATCGTGCAACCAATCCCTCCGCTTCCAGCCTTTCCGCGCTGAGCCTTGATGATTTGGTAAAAGAGTATGCGAGAGAAAGAAGAAAAGAAAAAAAGGGCGTTGTTCGAGTGTCGATCCAAATCAGCGGGAAGGCTTGGCCAGTGTGTCCCTCGTCAAATCCTTTGCGCGGCAACAGAAAAAGCGTCTGATTTCGCAGACGCCCGTGGTCCGTTCAAAGGTGCAGTGTTCCATGCAAATGAGGGAGCGCATCCATTTCTCATGGGGGCGTCCATGGGCGTCCGCCCGCGTCATGGTGAAAACTCGTTCCAGCACCCGAACTCTGTAGGGAGCATCGTTGGTTTTTTTTAAGACCACCACCATCGGCTGCTACTCTGCTTCTTGAGCGTGTTGAACTTGTCGGCAAAGTTTGCCCTCTGCTGCTCGCTCAGGTTTGTTCCCACCATGTCCAAGACCTTGAGGTGCTCCTTCTTGAGGTCCTCAAATCCCGCATCCAGCTCCTTGTGCCAGGGGTAGAGGACGAAAACTTGAAAGCACAGCGCGGAGCTGGCCACCACAAAGTTGGTTACAGAAATGGCCCGGGTGACAATCATCTTGCCCTTGAAAAAAGACGCGTTCCCTTTTTTTTGTTCTTCTGCGTTGCGTGTCCGAATGAGCCTTTTTTTTTTTGTTGCCAAAGTGTCCTTTTCAGAGTGGCAAATTGACGTTAGGTAAGTTCAAGGATACGAAAGACTGCTGACGAGAAATTTGTAGGGGACCACAGGCGTTGGGTTATTGGGAATAGATGCACAACTCTGACGGACTGGCTGGCTGCAGGATGGGGGAAAGGAGTGTGGAACAGAGTCAGTTTCAACTGCAGAATTAAGCGCAAGTCAATGTTGCATGGACCATTACATTAGGCAACTCGAGCGTTTCATTCTTGACCTCGGTCATCTTCTCCGGTACCGGGAAAGCCCGCTAACTGCATCACATGTCGCTCGGACCGGAGTCACAGAGTTGAAAAGTGGCGTGATGTTTGTGCAAAAAGAGTTGTCAGAAGTGGATTTGTTAGCGCCCCAGCCAATCGTCTTTTTCGGTACCGGGGTTACACTCGGCTTCCAAATCAAAGGAGCACCCCTGTTGCGTTGTGGACGTGTTCATCGGGCATTCCCTCGTGGCAACCATGATCTGATAACGCGGGCAGCCAATTGAAGCGCGGTCTGGACCAGTCTCGTGCCTCTCAAAGAGCTAGGCTGTCAGGAAATACTAGAGAGCAAGTGGTTAGTTGAGCAGCTGATCGAAAACTAACCCGCAGCAACCCATTGTTCGGGCAGGGTCGTTGTTAAACTTCGACAGAGGCCTCCACAAAATGCTTGAATATTTACGTCATGAGTCCAAAAATAAATGCAAAAATTTATCGGTTTTGTGTAGGATCAAATTTTCGCGTAACAGGTCCCCGATGTTTCAGCCCAATTGCTGCCAAATTACCAAGGCAAACCCCGAGATTGGATCGTCACTCAATCACTGCCAACAGCAGTTGAGTCCGAACCAGCCAGCCAATCCTACAACCATCGGCTCAATACAATGCTTTTCATTTTAAATACCAGCTGCCCTTATTTTCTCACTATTCGCCCTTTCCAAGAAGCACGAGATTTGCGACATTCATTGCTGCAATAACAATCCAAACAATTACGGCCAGAACAGCGATAAGCCAGGAATTTTCCATCGTCACAGGATGAGCCGACCGAGCCGATTCTGTATCTGTCTCGCTTGTAACGACGCGAGCTGGAAGTTCAACCCTTGTAGACTGGACCGTCATGTACTTCTTGCAACAGGTAAAATAAATCAGAGGGGCAGTGACAAACGGCAAGACAACGCTGAGCACAACTTGCGACGCGTTCAGTGCAGCGCTGAGTCCTGTGCGGCCTACCGCTCCGGCAATGATGATGCTAGGCGTAATGCTAATGCTTCGAGTCATCAGTCGCCGAAGCCAGGGACGCATCCTCCAGTTGATCGCTCCTTCACTCACCATCTGCCCAGCAATCGTGCAAACTATGCCGGCAGACACACCAGAGAGGAGCAAAGCTAGGGCGAAGATGGTACCCGCTACGGGTGAGACAGTCTTGGAAAGCAAGCTGTGGATACTGAAAATGTCTGCATCAGCGGCATTTGAGTTGCCGTACAATGAGACTCCAGCAATGATAAGAATAGCCGAATTAACAAACAAGGCAAAAGTAAAGAGGGATATGGCAAGCTCCGCCGTCGAATATCGAATTGAGTAACGGATAGCGTTCAGTGATGGGACATAGACTTCCTTTTCCTTATCGCTCTCGTGAATTGAAGGTGCCGAAGGTCCTGCGATTATGAGACCGTGTCGTTCATCATATGCACGTAAGCGAGGTTGAACAATGCCGGATCCGAGATACAAACTGTGTGGCATCACTGTTGCGCCAAGAATTCCGCATGCTTGGTATAAACTGGCTGGTGTCAGAATGAGACCTTCCAAAGAAGCATACACACAAGAAAACTCACCCCTTTTGTTGGATCAGCGCACTCGAGGGCAAGTAACCTTTAAAGACTTGGCCGACTGGTGTATCCTTGATCATGGAGAGTTGAACGCAAAAGCAAACAACAACTGCAAGAACCAGGCACACGATAAAGTACTCGAATATTCTCAGGCCCTTCATAGATCCATGCGGCCTGTAAAAGAAGAGGATGAGCATGACATCAAGAATCGAGATGGCACAACCGACAACCAGAGGCACCGCGGGTGCAAGCAGATTCAGTCCAATTGCAAAACCAATCACCTGGTTACTTGTCAATATCCCAGGGAAGCAAGCCAAGAGTTGTCTCAGAGTACATACCTCTGCAATATCTGTTGCGATAATAGCTGCCTCAGCAAAGAGGTACAGGACGATGTTGAGCCATGGCGGGAGAAAAGCTCGGCAGGCCTCAGCCAGGTTGAGCCCCGTGACTGTTCCCAACTTGATGCAGAGGGTCTGGAGGAGAATTGCAAACAAGTTGGAAAGCAGGATAACAAACAGCAGCTTAAAGCGGTAAGTGGCACCAGCCGCAACGTCTGTGGAATAGTTTCCGGGATCGACTTGGCACAAGCTCCGTTAGTTTGTCGCTCAGCCGTGTGGAGCAAGGACGAGATAAGACACTCACTATACGCGACGGCAATCATGAATCCCGGACCTACAAAGGACCCGTACTTGACAACAACCTCTTTGGCGCGCTCAAGCAGGGTCGAGCCATCTCTGCCCTCCGGGTTGGACCTGGTGCGAGGCATGACAGACGGCGTGGGTGGTGGGAGAGAAGTTGCCAGAGCAGACGGCAAATCCTCCCCCGAGTGCTGACCAATGGCATTTCCATTGGCCAGCATGGAACGATTCTTCCCGTCTGCCAGGCCAGGGTCCAGATCAGATCTGTCCGATGCAATTGGCGGCGGCTCGCCGGTCATGCGATTTTGGTCATCTCGGTTGAGCACCCTGGAATTGACATTTCCATTCAGGTCCTGGTTGGTCGTCAGGTCGTTGGAGAGCGGGCTGGGGCTTTGGTTGAGCCCGTCGCCCTCGTAAGGCTCGTCTGTGCGAGACGTGCGGTTCATGGCTGGATCTGGGATTTGACGGGGGACGCTCCGAGGTGCCAAAGGGGACCGCTTTATGGGATGTGGCGTGTCGCGTGCTCTACAGCAGCCCAGTCTCGCTACTAACAAGGGGTCGCCGACCTGTACTAGTCGCAGGCGTTGGGCCAAAAGGGTCTGGCCGGCGCGGTCAGGTGACGGCCAATCGCAATGCGAGCACGGGAAGTCACGGGTGAAGCCAGTTGGCCCGAGAAAAGACGCCGCGAGAAGACAATTGAGCCGTTGATGTCGTTGTCGCTTTCCCGACTCGCAGGCACGATTCGCGTTGACATGCGGCTGTTCGGCACCGTAGTGCGCGTCCACCACGGCACTGGAATCCAATCAGACGTCTCGATGGCCCACCTGCGTTCATCAAGGTCAAGCAGTGTACCCGCATCCTTCCGAACATCGACAAGCCGGCAATTAAGTATAGATCCAGATGCGAGTGTGCATTTTGTGCTTATTCCAACTTCATCTTGCCATTGACATCTCGTTGTGGAGCGTTATATGCCTGCGGTGCCCGGCCCCATCGTCCAAAGGCAACTAACACGCCCCTCCCGTAACCTTGGGCTCCCGCATCATGATCGTGTGCACATAATCACCCCCGCCCGCTTTCTCACTCAGCGGCGACAAGATCTCACCCTGTGTAGTAAACCCAAATTTCTCATACAACGGCTTTGCCGCCGCGGAGGCTTCAACCCAGCAGGCGAGGCCATGCTCATCCGCAATCTTGGCGCCCCACTCTAGGTTCAACGATGCAGCTCCCCTTCCGCGGGCTGAAGGCAGAGTTCCCATCAAGATAAGATCTGCATGGGAATTCAGCATCAAATCGGTGATAAATGGGACCGTTGTGGTTCTCTGAACAAGAGCTACATACGAATATGGGGTCGTTCTCCAAGAATCTGAGTGCGCATAGCTGTAGCCTTTTCACTGAATGCAGTGGCAAACTCATCATTGACACCTTCGGGTTTAGTCGGCCCATCTGTGGCTTTTTCATCGATCAGGGCGATGGGAGCTATTAATTTGACACAAGTGACATTAGATCAGTCTTCGAGCTTGTAATATGTTTAAGATGAGAAGTAAAATAAATAAAAAACATCAATACCAGCTTTTCGCAGTTCATCCCCTACTCTTGTGAATCCAAACATCCATCTCGAGTAGCTAACGACTTGGCCAGTCTCTGTATCTACAACCGTCTTGTAATGGGCCGACGGGTCAGAATAACTTCGCGGCCAGAGCGCCAGCCCGCTAGCGACTTGCTTTTCCACGCTAACACCTGGAAATAGCGTTTTGTGAAATGCATCATCAGAAAAAGCATTAGACATCACGTGGGCGATGCTGGGCCCGTCAGAGAATGTTGCGTCGCGAAGCTGAAGTGGCATGATGTGCGGTTATCAGTACTGTGGAAAATATAGCATCTCAAGTTGCGTGCATGCAAAGGTAACATGCTCGGGTAGTGAGGAAGGAGGGGTTTTGTAGGCTTTGCCAACCAGTTTATTACATCGTTTGGGTAATCTGCGAGGGACAAAGATCCCTGCAGGCCCAAGACAAAGTCCTAATCCAGCCTGCGCTATGGTGCTTTTGGCAGGTAGGAAGAACTTCTGCGAACAGTCCTATTGTGTCGGCAGAAAAAAAGTTGGAAAGTGATGAAATGGCCATCCGATTGCCGAATTGACGAAAAAAAGGCCAAAAATAAAATCCGGACAAGACGACGTGGGCCTGATTCGAACAGACGCCTCCGAGGAGATATGATTTCTAGTCATACGCATTAGACCACTCTGCCACCACGCCTTAAGTCCGCTGGAGATAGCGGATTTAATTATCAATGATAGATAATTAACTTGCTTTTCACATTATTTAACAGCGAGTTCCTTCAATATTTCTACTCATTTAGTAGGGAAATACAATCATTTCGAATATTCATGTTCTATTTGATCATGTTGTGCCCTTGAGAATACTTGAGGCGATAAAAAGTCAAGTCATTCAAGTGTTTGGCCACTTTCACCCATTCAAGCAACTCATCCATCGCAATGACAAGAGATGTCGGACTACTTGTTGAAAAGTTCATCTGTCTGCTTTTTTTTTCTTCCTTTTTTTTTTTTTTTTTTTTTTTTTTGTATTTCCGTGTCCAGAGAAGTACAGATGCCACGCTGTCTCGTGTCTCATGGCTACGAGTACATGTTTGAGACAAGCCGTTGGCAATAAGAGCAGACTGTCAAAGTGAACACGCCACGCGATCAAAAAATTGACAATAGGCTGCGGAGAGGTTCGCCAAGATGGTTATTAAATCTCCGTGAGCCCTAGCCCTGAAAACTATGATTCAGATGGCCGAATCGCGGGTGAATACTGACATGCCGCCTCATTCCAAACTGCCCACAACCACTCTTGGTCTAATCGGAGAATGTGGCACAATGTCCAACTGTGAAGGCTCGGCAAAGATTTCGACTGGTGAATATAGAGAATGCCCTTAATAATCTGGCGATCTTGTCACTTTTCATGGCACTGCTGATCATTATGCACCATCGGATCGTGATGCGTGGATCCAGCCTCAGATCGACAAACTCCTCTCTTAGGCCTGTGATCTTCAGGGGAACACAGTTCACGTTGTGTTCCAAGTAATCACATGAAAGTCACTTTAATAAAATTTAACCTAGGCCGTATCCCCATTTTTGTAACTGATCAATTCTCTAGTCTCCAGGTTTCTAGTTTCCACGTCTAGTCACCATCATAACATGGCTTGCACACCACTATCAAACCATTTTGATTTTCCATTTGTAAACGTGTCAATTTGTGAAAAGGGCCGATGTCAGGGATCGAAATGTACTAGCTGACTGGACACCAGCCTTGATTTCCGAGGGCATCCGCGTCACCCAGGAGGCAGCCAACCCACCCAGACCGGGTCGTTGACAACCCTCACACCAGTTCGAGCCACAAGAGCCGTGATATCAACTGCCGAATCCTGTCCATGATCAAGGCTATCCTAGATGTAGCAGCTATGGCGAGCCACCCTGTGGCGAAAGCCACGAGGCCGTAACCACGCCTCAAGGAGTTGTTTCCGATATGCACACTCGGATCAAAGCATTGGCAGATAGAGGTTCCCCAGCCAAGCCCACTCTGAGTCACCGAGTCAGCTGGGGCGAAGTAGACGCAAGCACACAGGCGGGCAGGAGGAAACTTGAGGGCATGCGAGGATCCTTCCCTCAACGTCTTAGTCGGACGACAAGGGGCTGTGGGATGCCATGCCAACTCTGCAACGGTATGAGGCGCGCAGCATCTGACCGGCAAAACCGACTAGTCGGCCGTAAATATCACCGGCATACGGGTGGCGACCCAACGAGAAGCCATGATGGTGCTTCACCTCGGTGCCCAAGATGAATAGGCTAGGCCAATAACCGGTTGTGATCACATCTCAATCCTATTTTAGAATGGCGTGATAGTCAATGCGCGGGCCTTGTTTGCAGAGATAGTTGCGAATTGCATATGCATTCCGACATTGAAATGTGTG
Organism: Calonectria crousiana; assembly: GCA_013406985.1. Classification (NCBI taxonomy): domain Eukaryota; kingdom Fungi; phylum Ascomycota; class Sordariomycetes; order Hypocreales; family Nectriaceae; genus Calonectria; species Calonectria crousiana. Next base: position 229,916 of record VTGD01000010.1, on the reverse strand, counting down.
GGTTGGCGTGGGAGAACCGCTACGGGTGCAGCAGAGGATGCAGGAATATTCCATGCCTCGCAAGAGAGTTGAAAGAAGAATGATGTGACGTCATTACGAGCTCATGGGATTCAGATGGACAGAAAGCCTGTTGTGAGGCTGTCTCTGCATCGAAACTTCTCGAGTTGAGTTGGATTTCCAGGGTTTTCGAAACTGGCGTACAGTGACGTCAATGAGGCTTCTGGGAACCGGCATGCCGATCAAGGGTTGGCCCCCACCTCATAGCCCGTTCGGTCCGGGCGGGGTCCCAGGTTGTCGGGTCGTTCCCCTCAGCGAGCCAAACCCGGAACCCGCGCCGGCAGCACGCGAGGAGTAAATCCTCCGCCACAGAATAGGGCGGGAGGGAGAGAAAAAAAAGGATCCTGGGGTTCCTAGAGTAGTTCTCGTCAAAGCTGGGCCAATGGAAGATGGATCGTCTCGGTGCTTCATTGCTGGATCCACCCCGGACAGGCCTCTCCGCCCCATTGTGAGGATGGTGCCTGGCTGTGGAGCGGAAGTTTTCTCCCACACCGCTTGCGGGTGCGCAATGCTTTAATGTGCATGCGATGTGTCTGCCCCGCTGATCCACTTGTACCTACTTTGCCTGTATTCGCGACATGTCTAGTTCTTAGTGCGAAGTGGTGGTGTCCAGGTTGGGTTGCGCGTGTGGGTGTGGCAATGGAAGGGTCTCGAAGCTCGAGAGCGAACGGAGCCCAACGAAGCACCGGCAGGGCAAGGTAGGGGTCCAAGGGTTGCAGGGTCAAGCCACAATCATATGTCGATCACTTCCATTCGTGCCCGCGCAAAATAGCTGAATGACGGAGGAATTGACGAAACGGACGACATGTGACGCATCACTCCCGCCGGCCGCGCTGCCATGGTCGTGGTCAGCACAAGGTCGGGGTTCCAGGTTCGAGGACTTGAGGCGTCGAGGCGAGGCGCGCGGTGATATGCCGGCCAAGACGTGTCTGTGTCTGTCTTGGGGCATTGGGGTTGCCATGAGGGTGGACCGCTGGCTCAACATCAAATTCGGACAGTGGGGGCTTGGCTGGATGGTAGCATCTCGACGACCCCTACGAAGAGTGCACGGCATGTTGACGAAGGTGGCTTTCGTCGGTGACGCTTCAGAGCTGTCTTCCGACTAACCCTAGGTCCGCGCCAGGTCCGCGCCACATTTACGGCCCACATATCTATCTACCAGCCTTAGTTCCTGTCAGCGGACGTTGCCGGGAACGCTAAGGCGAAGGGATTCCAAATGATAGACAGAGGTAAAGAGTTGGCTCCCGATCTCCAACGGGATCCCGCGCGACTGGAGCTGTGCCTGCGATCGAGCAACATGAGCCGAGCCAAGCCATTGGATAGTGTCGGTCTCGGTCTCGACCGCCCACTTGTGCCCCATTTAGGTTGCTGATGCACCTGAGGCTCCGCGCAGATTTTGGATGAACCCTGTCCCGGGATGGCATGTTTCATGCGACCACGTTTTAGTTCGCTGCTCCTCCTCCACGTAAGGGTCCTAAGTTGAAAATCATAAACCATGATTTAAGTCTTTTTTCTTCTTTTGGTGTGCCTGGCTGAGAGTGGTGAATGGATGGGACGGATTGGAGGGGGGGGATAACGAGTGAAGGTTCTGGAATATCATATCGCAACAGACAGCTATTGAGTTGGAGTGTAGAGTTTGGATGGCCCTGGAGCTTCCAATTCCAAATCGCAATTTGATACATTATGGCGATCTGTATGGCAATGAGCTATCGGCCGGATCGTAGGCCCCCCGGCCCAGATCGTATCGCGGACCACCTCGAGAACCCTGACGTGACATGACAGCTCGGGGCCTGTAGCGCCCGAAGCTCAAGCCCGCCCCGGCCAACTCTCGAAAAACATCGGGGGGCGAGCTCCAGTCCTGTCTTCAACCCTTTTGCGAGCGCAACGGCCCGGCGATACAACGGGGTCAACTCTGTTTGGGGATCCGGGAGAGACGTGTTATGCTGCGCTAACGGCGCCCATCAACAGGCCTCGACGAAGCCGACATGCACGTCTCGTCGAGACTAAAATTCGATGGCGTAAGTGTGGCGGGCTCACACGCCCCCCCCCTCCCCCGCCGGATGGCACGCCATGCCCCATTCCCCCCCCCCCGGGGCTCAGACGCTCCTGTCGACAAGGTTCGAAGCGATTCGAGAGTCGCTCAAGATGCCATCCCGATCGGTCACGGTTCGTAGAGTCGCCGGGCGTCAACGTCGAGTCCGCTCTGTGATGCCACGGGGAAATGGCCTTGCTAGCCCCCGACAGCTCAAAGACAGTATGGAAAAGCGGACCCCTTCACGCTCGCTTCCTTTTGTAAGCGCCGCATTGCCGCCCCCGCCTATCAGGCGGGTCAAGGAGCAAATGCTCCGGCTCCTGGGCTCCTGACCCGAAATGGGAGACACTGTTTGACCAGCAAAGCTGCCCGTCAGGACGCGCACAGTTTTCACCTCTTTATTCAAAATGGCTCGCTGTCGCATGTCATGCCTCTGCCTCATCGCCGCGGCATCATCCGCCTGTCGCCATGCTCCCCTTTCGCCACGAGGCCACCTAGTCCGACCAGTCTTGGGGGGGTAGACCAAGGCGGTACGGGTACGGGTACAGGCTCAGGTACAGGTACAGGCTCGCTCTGGTTCCAGTCCCATCCCAGCCCGGGCCACCGACACGATTAAGCTCCGGCTGGGGCACCTTGCCGCAGTGGCAACCCGTTGCTCCATTCGGGACGACAACCAGCGCCACATCCTTTATATCAGCCCTATCCGACCATTGATCAGGAATTGCTTCCAGAGGCCACTGCCACTGCCGACATCAACTGGCTGGATCCAGCCTGCCTACCTCCAAAAATTTCCCCTCTCCCTATCTCTTTTACCTGACTTTATATTTCTCCTCCCCTGTCCACCGTCCATGTCGTTTGTGCAAGATCTCACCTCCTCCCTTTACACCCGCTACCACCCCTTCCTGGGCTTCAAGCTTGTTCAAATATAACCGGAGCTTCACGATAAATGTGCAAGCAGTATACTGCCGAATGCCAGGTCTGCGGGAAAGATTATCTCGTCTATGTTGAGTTCTGTCAAGACTTCCACCCTCCGTTGCTCTTCTGCCCGCGGGGGTTGCTGCTTGCTCGTAATGACATGCGTGACGGGCAGTGCCCAAGCCCAGTCTGTCCAAACAGTCTGAGAGGCGGGTGCCGTGTCATGTAGCATTATCCGAAGAAAACAAAAAGAGCCATACAGACAGTCAACCATTAGAAGTGGCACATCTCAACCTCACCTGCATGGCATCTGCACGCACAGCCTCACAGCTTTTGCCCACTCGACTCAACTTCAACCACCTGGTCAATACCTTCATACTCTGGGACCTCGAAATCGTATTTTTTGGCAATAGCGGGCGAAACAAATCTGCGCCAGACATTAGCCGACATTGCTCTGGTATGCCAGTCGTGGTATGTACCGTCCGCCGATGAAATGACGACCCTTGAAGTGCTTCACCAGTGGCTTGGGCGCCGTCAGACTAACAAGCGCGGTAGGCATAAAAGCACTTCCGAGGCCGGATTGGGGAGGGCCACTTTCGATATCCCAAGACGAGGGAGCATCAACCGACGTGACCGGCAACTTAGTCTCCTGTAGAGCTTGAATCACAGCAGGAAACGGTTCACGAACATCACCAGAAAAGCTGAATCCTGTAAAGAGGTTTTTGGAACATCAGCAACCACACCACCAAAACCAGGGGCGAAGTGCGAACCGAAAATCGCATCCACGACGTGATCAGTCGATCTCATGGCTACGGAAAAGTCATCTATAAAGGGAACATCGAGGTCTTCCAATTGTTTTGCAAGTCGCTACGCACGCGGTTAGCATGAATTCTTGGGAGAGGGAAAACATCTCGAGATTTGGAGAAGATTGGACGGAGGAAAAAAGGTAATGGGTGGCTCCGGAATGTCGACTCCTCAACAATTCCATGGGATGGAAAAACGCACGATGCAAGCCAAAATCCATAGAAACAAATACATCCATCCACTGGAATACCCGGAGCCCCCGCCCCAATATACAATGCCCGATCCCTTTTCTTTTGCAGCCCACCAGGAGGCCAATAGTATGAATTTTTTACAACAGAACAGCATCGAAAGTCGGACTCACTTGGTACAGTTCATTCTTGCTGCGCTTTGGGTAGAAGACGGTTGGCTGGTAGCCATAGTGGCGGAGGTGGCGAGCTGCCACCAGTCCATCACCCCCTTAGGCCAAAGTCAATGGATGGAAGGATACGAGACATAGCCCGGGCCCTTACCGTTATTTCCCGGGCCACACGCCACCAAAATTCTCTTACCCTTGCTCAACGGCTGAAGACGGTACACTGAATTGCGAATAGGCTTGTAAGCAACCAAAAACCACGCTCGCTACCATGCCATCGGTAATGGTGGCAACAGACCTGCTTGGGAGACGGAAAGTCCGGCAAGCTCCATTAGCTGGTCAATCGAAAACGCCCCCGTGCTCATGAGCTCCTGGTCCAGAGCGGCAGCTGCCTTGGCTCCGAGAGTCTATCAGTTTGTTAGCATGTAACCCTTTCTTGCTCTTCGGTTTGTGTAAGATGATGACCTTGAACGCCATAATGAAGTAGCTTTGACGAGTTGAGAAAAATAAATTGCAATTTTGACTGAAAAATATGAGAAATATCGAACGAACAATCACATAGGGGGGGGGGGGGGGGAAACCGGTGATGTTGAAGTGAAGCAATTGTTTTCCAATCGTTTGATAGGCGTGGGATCGACATCACCAAGCACAGTGCTCGTGCTATTGATACGGACCGGAAGGGGCCAATTTAGGCTAGCGCTGATTGACCAGGACGGAATATTCCTTCTCCGCAATTCCGTGTGGAAATTATCCACCATCACCGTTCCAGCAGCAAAGCCTCACATTGATTGACGGTGGTTGTCAATTGAGCCAGCACGCCCATCTTGCCCGTCGCCGCAATGGTCGTCAAGATCCGTCTCGCCCGCTTCGGGCGCCGCAACCAGCCTTTCTACAACATTGTCGTCGCCCACGCCCGGTGCGCCTCCCTCCCCCCCCTCCCCCAAAACCCCCGGTCCCACCTGACATGATTCCCGATGGGAATATTTTCCATCAGACGACACAATGGAAAAGCCCTCCCGAATTGCTAACGTGTACCCCTCTGGTGTAGAACCGCCCGCAACTCCCGCCCCCTCGAGGTCATTGGCACCTACGACCCCATCCCCAAGCCTGACCCGTACACCGACAATGGCAAGCTTCACAAGGACATCAATCTTGACCCGTTCCGGGCCCGATACTGGCTCGGTGTGGGTGCTCAGCCCACCGAAACCGTCTGGCGATTGTTTTCCATGATCGATCTCATGCCGAACAAGAAGTTTGGTCCCTCACCGAACCCTAAGCCCAAGGTTTTGGAGACGAAGAATTACCGGATATGAACGAGTTTTTTTCTTTTGACACGGTTCGCGGCTTGGCGAGTTAGACGGGGAGGGAGGCATGTGTATGATATGTACAAAAAGCATTTCCAGGCGTTGGGTTGAGGTTGATGCTGGGGGACTATGAACGGACCCGGCAACATCCCGCAACGAACGAGCTGGTCCAAGAATTCATCGTGGGTGGGTGTGCTGCTTCACGTGGAAACGAGGCAATGGGTCAATGTACAATATTTCTGCAGACCCGGTCGGATTACCATAACCAAAATACGTGCTGCCGATGAGGTTGATGTAGTTACGATTTGACACTTGTATTATGATGCGTCTCCAAAAATGCAGTCTCTATCAAACGCCGTCATCTACATATGCTGAAAAGCGACTACAAACTCGCTGTCAAAACGCCACTGTGCACCCCATGAACCACCCCGTAGCCAACAAGTATTTACGCATACTGTATGCGGCCGTTATAAACTAAGGAACGAAAATCTAGTGAGTGATTGTGAAGAAAATGTTGAGTGCCAATGTCACCGCCATTACCACCATTCCGTAGACGGCAAGGGCGAGGGACATGCGTCGCAGAGTGGAATGCGAAATATGCTCGAGATCCCATCGCCACTTCCTTCGCCATCGCCAAGGGTTGGAGGAGCCGTGGATGCTCGAGTCACTGGCAATGCTTGCCATGCTCGCGGCGCTACGAATGCTAGTGGTGCTCTGAGCGAGGGCAGCGGACTCTTCCACGTCGGAATCAGATTCCTCATCAATGTCATCGTCTTCCTTGACAAGGCGCTGATGGAAAAGACTGTCCGGGTCGCTAATCTTATAGTAGAACAAGCCTGGAAGAATAAAGCTAATGGATGTAGAACCAGTGCTGCCAACAAAGGCCAAAACACGGGCAAGGCTAGTAACCGACAGGGCGGTGATATAAGCAAGAATGAGAATGCATGTGGTGATGATGGCAAACCGCAGGTCAGACATGGTGCCTCCTCCGTGATCTCCTCGTGGAGCAGCAGCCGTGTTGAGGAGCGGTGAGGCGGTTCGCCCAACAGCCTGCTTGGAGTTGCCGGGGCGCCACTTCAGGACGGCATCGAGGGAAGCACGGCATGGGTGGACTTGGAGTGGGACGGAGAATGTCACCAGGATGACAATGGCTGCTTTGCCAATGGTCGATGCAGCCCCGGTAGGATCTGTCACATGTTAGCAAAGTGAACCGAAACTCAAACACCGCAGATCAACATACACATGGAAACGATGTTTCCAACGACTGCATTGCCGAAGGTAATGTAGCCGGTAATAGCCACTAAGATATAGATGGAGGCTGCTGAGCCAATGCTAAGTCCAACAACTCCAACTACACTCGAAGGGGAGTTATTCTTCAGTTCATTCAAAATAGAAAACATCTAGGAGAAATTAGCAAAAATTTCCATTGTACATTTAAAAGAGCGGAACCAACATTTTGGTGACAGGTATAAGCAAAAACAACGACAGGAAAGGCGCTGAGCATTTCTACGGCTCCACCCCACTGGATGACGCGGATACTCCGAGGGTCGGCGTGCGGGTCAGCGGCAAAATGGTAGACGACCAAAACGATCAGGTATCCAATAGATACAAGAGCGACAAGACTGGTATACTTCAAAGAGTCTAGTCTTCGCAGAAAACTCAAAGGAATGATGAGAAGCATGAAGGCGGTGATCCAAAAGTTTCGGTCGAGAAGAAATGGGTAGTTTGTCACTCCGCTCGAGAAGCCCTGAACAACTCCCGGCATGAGATCGCCGATAATGATCATGTAGGAAACTCCCACGCCGAAGCACTTGATGGCAATTGCGGCATCGAAAATGACGGCGGCGTTTGGGTAGGTAATTTGCGATAGAGCAAAGAAGGAAGCGCTTCCTCGTTCGAGATATCGTGCGCATCGAGACTGGAGATAGAGACCAAAAGCGGAGGTTATGCCCGACCAGATAATCATCAGGACACCCAACATGATACCCATATGAGACATGACTGAGGGCATCGCAAGCGTGCCAGCTCCGACAACTGGAGGTTTCGTCAGTAAGCTAGGAATCAGCCGCACAGCCCCGTTTTTGACGTACTGGTGTTGAGCAGGTTCACGACGCTGCTCACCGTGGTGGCCTGGCCACCCTGGCCGCCATCCTTGTGTCCGCGGTGTCGAGTTCTGCGATAAGGGAAAAACCGGTCAGTACGAGGCATGCGACACAAATGAAGCTCTCGCGAATGAGCAGTCGAAGAAGTCTCACCTAGACATGACGCCGTCACTTGTCGTGTTTTCAGCGTTTCCATCAGATATGGTCGAGTAAGTCGTCATAGGATAGGCTGGCGGGAACGTCGTCGCTCGTCGAAGTTTGAAAGGAACCGGAGGTGCCAGAAAAGAAGGAAAAAAAGAAACCGAATAAGTATACAGGGGGGCGCTGTTCGGTGATCAAGTCGTGAATCTGCGAGCTCGTTCGTGGGTTGACTGATGCAGGAGCAAAGGGAGAGACCGGCCACCGGCGAACGAAAGTAGAGGGGCGAGGCGAGTCAGATGGCGTCAACTCTTTTGGTTAGTGTCTGCTGCCGCTTCCAACACAGAATGCGACTGTGCGCCGTCCTACGGCACAAAGGCCCCAGAAAGATGATGCCCCCAGTCGCGATGAAGACGGGCGATGGGTTGGCGATGGAGGGCGCGAGGAGGCTCAAGGCGGGTTGGCGAGGAGTTGTTGAAAGAAGAGCAAGCGGCGCCGTCAGGAGACGATTTCGCTGCCCCGTCCTTTTTTTGCAGGTGGCCACGATGCTTTGACTGACAGCCCTGAAGCCAACCGCCAAGCCAAGCAGGCCAGCGGTCAGCGGGGCTAGCCGGTTGTCCCTGGCGCTGGTCCACCGGGGTACGCGCTCGCAGTGGTTTCACAAGCCCCCCGGCCAATCAGCGCCCGCACCGGGTCCCAGTCTTGGATTGTCCGGCGCACCGCTAAGGGGCTATGCCAGGGCTGTAACTCCGAGCCTCTGCGCTGTAACTCACTAGAAATGACGTTGGGCGGGCCTCTGCGAAAGTCCGCACGAGCGGCCACTGGGTTTGTACGGCGATACGATGCCTCATTGCACTCAAATTGCGAGTTACACGTAGAGCGGAACGCCCAGGGGCTAAATTGACACGCCCTTATGCTTTCCTCTCCCGGAGTGTCCGCCGCTGATCCACGGTCCCCGGCCCATCTTAATATGCGGCGCCGGATAATCCAGGGCCACAACGCTCTCTTTATTCATGATCTTGACAACGAACTACAACTTTAAACTGACTGACCCCCCACTTTTTCGCGCCCTCACCGCCCGCCTCTGTCCCCAGCATCCTGTCATCAAGGCCACATATTCTGCCATCCCACCCGCCACCCATCACCACCAACCATGGACGAGACGACGCTGTCCACGCTGGACCTGCTCGAGTCGCGCCTCTTGCGCGTCGAGCACCTGCTCTACGGCCAGGCCGTGTCCCCGTCTCTTGCGCAGGACAACTCTGCCGTTGAGAAGATTGGCGAGCTCGAGCGCCGCTTCTCCCTCTTGACCACCAAGATCCGTGTCTACGGGGAGCTCATCAAGATTTGTACGGTGCTGCCAATGCCCCTCCCCCTCGATCTGAAGCTCAATTTGTCCCAGACAAAGCACACCCCGACTTCTTTCACACTGCCGACCCCTCGGAACCCCCCTCGCAGCTCACTGCCGATGCTATCCAGTCCATAGTCCTCGCCTCCGCATCCGCGTTTCCTTCCACTCTGTCCTCCCTGACAGCCATCAAGGACAGCCCCGTTCCCGACGCGGCGGAAAGCGCAGCCCTCGTTGGATTGACGGACCGAATGAAGGCCATCAAAGCTACACAAATTGGACAGGCAGCCGAGACTGCTGAACTCCGGAGACGGAGCGAGAGGCTGATTCGGTCATGGTATGAGAGCGGGGTGCTCGGCAACTCGAACGTTGTCGCCGACCTCGAATCCAGAGTGGAAGCAGCCGAGCGACAGGTCCGGAGAGCAGAAAAGGAACTGGAAGACGAATCCGAATTGTGAAGCGCTCAGAATGGCCTGGAGATGAGACGAAAAACAAAAGTATAGATACCCCAGAATTGGTCAATCATTGCCCGACTTGAATAGCAAGAGACGGGAAAAGCAACAAGCATAATGAGCACGGCTCCGAAATCCAAGACAAGCAGCCGTTCATCCACGTCCAACCAGGGCTGGCCTGGCGCGCCGGGAACATGCAGCCCAAGTGCGTCAAAACCTGGTCCCTTGGGGGTTGCATGCTGCAGAGCTCCCGAATGGAGCAGTGTTTGAAACAAGACACACTGGGTGGGTTCATGCGGCAGGCCCATGTGATGCCCGTTGACGCGGACGAAGTCAGCAGGCCACCGAGCTGCCCAGTTGAATAATACAAGAATGCATATGATAATTTCTTACAATTCCAACCAACCGGCCCCGGCACACATGTAAAACCCCTCAGTTTGAGGCATTTCCCGTTGCGTTCTAGCCAAACTCTCCGTTACCGCTCTTCGTCATTGGCAAGATCGTTGGCCTTGTTTCATGTGGTTTTTGTCGACAGACAACTCATCGACAATCGGGATCCATTGTGCCGCCCTCCCCAAGCGCTACCTATACCGGATTCGCTGTGTCGGATCGCAACAACCAATCCCCGAATAGCTCAGTTGGAAGAGCGTTGGGCTGTAATTGATGGAATGCCACCTGAAGGTCACCTGTTCGAACCAGGTTTCGGGGAAGGTGCGAAGCTTTTTTTTGCCATGTTTTACCACTTTTTTTACCATTCGCTTGCTCAATGGACCGGATTGCTCATGAATTGCATTGATTTTGTTTGACATATATTTGAACTAGAAGCCATTTTCTTTGGTGCATAGCATTGCTCTCGATGAGGCTATAACCCCCAAAAAGGCATATCCTCAATGTGTTCAAGAACGGCTTCTTTACTTTTGCATGAGAGACGGAGGCTATGGCCATCACTTTTTTTTTCATTTCAAATCTATCCATAAGTTCAGACTGGCTCTACATCTTACAAGTTTACATGTCAATTTTTCATATCCAGTAAGTTTCATTAACGAAAGACTAGGTATAGAAGGGTGCTGGTCACGAATAGACTCAATCAATGTGTATCTTGCTTCAACAACCGCCTCCTCCTCCACAACCGCCTCCTCCTCCTCCTCCTCCTCCTCCTCCTCCTCCTCCACAGCCTCCTCCGCCTCCGCCCCCTCCACAGCCGCCTCCTCCTGAGCTTCCGCCACCGCAACCACCAGCGGCACATCCTCCAGCCCCTCCACAAGAGCCAGATGCAACACCACCCCCGCAGCTTCCCGCCGCACAAGCAGCCCAAGTACCACCTCCTCCTGAGCTATCACAGCCGGGACCCCAGCCGTAATACATGCCCGGGGTAAAGTACACTGGATACATCCAGGGTCCATACACTAGTAAGTGGAGGGTTTGTTAGTGAACGAAACACTTTCAAAGATAAAGAATACGTAGGCTTACTGTAGTAGCTGTATCCCCAGTGTTGGTAATATTCATCTCTTGGCGGCAACTTCCGGCCCTTCTTCTCTGCACGCTTGCAGGCTTTTTGATAATTCTCTTCTAGGCGAACTCGCTGTGCCTCCATAAGGTGTTGACGCACTCTCTCCCTGCTCTCGTTGCTGTCACCTGATGGTCTGATTGCGTTGTGAGACGAAATATGAGCAGAGTTATCAGGGGGGCAGAGGGTGGCGGCACCCGATGTATGAAAGCTATCCGCAACTATGAATTTGTTAGCGCACCAGTTTCTGACATGGTGTTTTTCAGTTTCTTACTCTTTTCGTTGGAAGACAATCCGAGAACCCTTCCAATGGAAGAGATGTGGGCGGTCCGAACAGACTCGCAATACCAGCACGTGCATTCAGAATACACTTCGTCATATTTTTGCTGGTACACCTTGCTCGTCCATTCAAACCCATCTTCCAGCCTATCTTCATCAATCTTGTCATCGTGCCGTATGAACTTTTTTGTCTTGCTCGTTGTGTACGTATAATACGCAGAGGGGGAAAGCTGGTGAGTGTGCCAGGCGAGATCCACGTCCAGGGTTGGCACGGCAATCTTGGTTGGATTATCCGCCATGATTTGAAGAAAGCGCTCGTATTTTGTGCAGAGTCTTGCCATTGTCTCTCGTGCTGTGGGCGCATGAAGCCAATCGATCTTGCACATTTTTTCGGAGAAGATACCTTGCCTCATGACAGTACCGCATAGATCAAGAGCGAACAGGCTAAAGTTTTCCCAATATCTGCTCATCATTTTTCGTACACTGAGCCTTGCAGCTGGTGGGACTCGAATGATTCGATTGACACGGTGAACCTTTGAACCGTATACCTCACGCAGTGCACTCTGGTCTGACAGGACCTTTTCAACCATTTCGCGCACATGTTCCATTGTGGGTGATTGACCGGGGGTTGTGCCTTTGAGCAAGTTCTGGATCTCGATACGAAGCACATACTTGATCATGCGGTTTGGGAACCAGACAGGGTTCCACGGCTGGATCCATGACTTTGGCATGAATTTTTCGGGTTGCCCGTTGACTGGATTGAGAACAGTACCAGGCATAGGACGGTCATGTACTAAAAGGAGTCGAGCATCCTCACAAAATTTGGCAATACTGAGGCTCTCTTTGTTGATACGGTTCAGACAATTGCGACAAGCCATGCCAAACTTTCCATCGCCGTAGCCGGTCCCGATAAGTCCAGGGTAGGTATTGACCTTCGCATGCTCGTCCAAGCCGCATGTTGTCCATGGAACATCAGATAGGACGCCGCAAAAGGGACAATTGAGCTTCTTGGTCATGCTATCTTCGGAGTTCTCCCAAGGGCGACCAGTGAGCTCAACCCACCGAGCTTTGTCGATGTCGGGGACTACATAGTTAAAGTCGGTGCCAATGGCCTTGTCGATGAGGTTCCAGGGCATTCCACTGTTCCAAAGTCGACGGTTACCAGCAAGCATGCAATCTTCCAGATAATTGTATGGGTTTAGAACGTGGGAATGGTGCACCATCAGGACATCTGCGAAAAATGTTAACGCGTGCTGGCGAACATGGGATAGTGATTAGGAATGACGCACCAAGAGGTGGCAGTGCCCTCTTGTCCCAGTAGTGATAATCGGGTGTGCTGGGGAATTCTGCATAGGCAGGGGAATCATCAGAGTCCATGTCAGACTCGGTCAGGCCAGGACCCTCGTTGATGGCTTTCCACCAGGCTTCATATCTGTCAACAGCGCGGGCGAGAAAGACGGCCCATCGCTTTTCCCGAATTTTGCTCAGTATTAACTGCATTTCCTTTGGGTCTTTCACCTTGGCACCGGTGCCCGGGAGCTCTTCAATCTCCCCTTGGTCGGTGATGGAGATGTTCCCCTCGGCGCGCGTATCCCACAGGCGCCACAGACCGTCGGTGTACCCGACATCTTCCTTGAGGGCCTGGAAAGCAAACAGCAGCTTGAGGTGGGCCAGGCATGTTTCGGGGTCTGCATCCCGAGGTCCTGCGCCGATGTTGAGGTTTGCGAACGAGGTTGTCAGATCGGGCGGGACATCATCAGCGGCGGCAGGGTCCTGTGGGGCCTGTTGATAAGACGGTGGTGGCGCAGCCATTTTGGTAGTGCGTATTTCAATGCTTCGCGGCCATGCGAATCTGGCTTGCTCTGGTCAAGATTGAAAGCGCCAAGAATTAGTTATATAAATGTTCTTGATTCCAGGCAGCGGCATTTCCAATGGCACCTTCCTGTTGTTTGTTCTCTGCGCCACTGCGGCTGAGATCGGATGCTGTGAGCCGAGAAAGCGGGTGTTTAGTCGACACAGGCGCAAGGCACACATGCGAGAGCCAATAGAAACGGGCGCGAGGTCACGCGTGGAGAGGATCGCTGGTGGAGCAGCAATTTATTGTTCCAATAGGCAAGCTTCTGGAATGTCGACTACTTCCCTAGTCTGCAATGACTATCGCCATGATGTCAAAGATTGTTCCACACTTTGACCCCACCCGCCCTGGTTGGTCATTGTAGGGTCAGCTGAGAGGCGATGCGCCGGATCCTGTCGCCCGGACTCTCGTCGCACAATGAGGCGGAGTTAGCCCGACCACCTTAATCTTGACTCGATTTGTCGGGATGCATGAGCCACCGCTGTTGCGCTCTTGCCATTGAACAGACAAGTTCCAAAAGTTCAGCATGACACATGAACCGGGCGACGGACCGCAGCGCCTCATTATCGCTCAATCAGGTATGTCGTATACGAAAAAGGTCGGCTTGTGCCTTTTTGGGATGTCGGTTGGATATATTGCGCCTAAGTTAAGCATAAAGCTGCAACTTGCTTTTTGCCGCTTAAATCATAGGGTATTTAGAGTTAGGTTCGCTAGGCCGAAATAAGGCGTCACATGGTAGATAGAGATCTGGTTGGAACACGCCGAAAGCACTGCCTCACTCACAGTTTGTTATCAGGCATCGGGGTCAAGTGATTGTCAGATCGTAGTATCAATAGCCCGGCCACGCCCGCTGAATACCAGATCTTGCTTTTCTACACAGCCTGGAGGTCCGCCGAAAATATAATTGCCTCACTATACTTTTTCATAGTAAGGAACGATGGCTTGACAGTTCTTCAAAACTATAAAACATATGCTTGAAGCTATACTGGGAGGCCATAGTAGTCTCCCGGCATAAAACCCGACGCTCGTCATCATCGCTCTCGATTGTATATTGGTAGTATAGATTTGCGTCTTTTGCGCACTGGGACTTCAAAACGAGCAGATTTAGCTACCATAACAGGTGACTGAGTGTTCTTGTTCGAAATTATGGTGGGTTGTTGAACCAATGTCCTGAAAAAGGAGGAGATAAGTATGATTTGAACAAGTCAGAGTTTAAATGGAAGCAGGTAATTTCAATTTATGGGGGTTCGAAATGAATTCTAATCATTGTCATTCTCCGCACTTCCAGCTCTTTCTATTGCTGTACTTCATTTGTTGTCTGAGAATTGGCAAGGTCACACAAAGTACGATGGGAGATTGTTCCTGTCTGACAAAGATGTGTATCCATAAATATGTCCTCGGAATCAACCTAACTGAAAACCCGACCCGATTTCCTGCAGAGTTTCCCTAACTTGGTTTAGTCTTGGTGGCTTTTCGCGATCACTTTGTATTTTCCAAGTGCTCTAGAGGTGCCTGATTTGGTTGGAGACACCACGGCTCATTGGGATTAGCTAGATCCTAATTCATAGCTGAACCTAACAATGAGAAAATCGCAAAGTAGAAACTTGAACTCGTTTTGAATGTAGTATTGAATTATCTAAATCCAGCTGCGGGTTGCTGACCGCTATATCACATATGTACTTGAAATGGTTTTTAACCTTGATGAGCTCTTGTTCCCACCAGCGGAACGGCCTTTACAAATTACTTCAAAGTAAAGAAATTCGAGTGTAATTGTGCAAAGTTTCCTCTGGGAAGCAGGTCTTATTACATTTATGAAAATCAATCAATGTTTACCCTCCACTCAATGTTCAGGCCGCGAAAAATTCTTTCGCCCCAGTAGCGCGGTAGGTTTTGATACAACTCTATCCCATCTTTCGTGCAAGTCGTGCAGTGCAGTGCAGTGCAGCCGAGAGTTCCCACGAGAAAGTGGGAGTTTGGTCGGGTTGGGCTATACATGAAAAAGATTGGATTTTGCTCATCTCCTTCTGATCCAGTAGCGCAATACAAAGTCGTGATAGGAGGATCTCGACAACCCGCGGTGGGGAAAATTCACGAAGGGAACATTTTCGGTGTGACGAGTAGTATTTCTCGATTCTGCGACGGCGTCATTGGATTCTCCAAAAGGACACTGAAGGACAGAATAAAACGGGGAGACACTGCGTCATGTGGGCCATCAGTCCTGGGCCACCTTGCCAATTTTCCCCATGATCCTGTGCCAGAATTAGTCCTTTGTTTTGTTTTAAAGGATTGAAAGGCCTAGATAGAAACAGTTCAGCGAGATGACAAGGCTGTGAATCAAATGTGGATGCACTGAAATCGTTGGACTTGGTTCGCGCATGATGATAAAGAAGCCAGCCCAACGGCGCGAGGTTGTAGGGAGAGACGAAATTGATATAGCTACCAGCACCGTTACCAAAGAATAATCTGGCAGAAGGAAATAAACTAAAATGACCCAAAATAACATACTGCTGGGGATAGCCGTCTATCAGTACACCTGGGAGAAGAAGCCAGTAACAATGTGGTTCTCATATGGCTTTGTGTTTCTCCACCGTGCGGGCGCCATAATCCAAACCGGGACGGACACTGGCGTGAATGATTGAATACCAGCAAAGAGGTAAAACATTTGAAAGTGAAAAAAAAAGAAAAATAGGGGAAAATCATTGTCAAATTTGCTCGGGAGGCTCTCAGCAAACTTCTCCTGCCCCTTAACTACCAGCCAGCTGTTTCAAAACGGTGGAGAAAGGGCAGTACAAGGTGAGTGATCAGCGCCCCTCAAAGATTGGGTGGTAATATTTCGACAAGGCTCTGTCTCAAAGTATACTCAAGCTAAAGATGGTATTTTCGATTTGTATAAACCAGAGTTTTGCCTCAAATGCTCCGATATTTTCGCTGGACTTTGTCCAAAGTTCCAACCAGCGAATTAATTCTGGCCAGGTTTCAAACATGCAAATCGACGCCATGGCTCGCCGAGTTTCTCTTTTCCTCCACTTTCAATTTACTTTTGCAGGTCCTTCGTCTTTGGTATGTGTGATTAAGTATTCATATATGACATGTGTTGAATCAAGTCATATCGCCG
Source organism: Calonectria crousiana (assembly GCA_013406985.1). Classification (NCBI taxonomy): domain Eukaryota; kingdom Fungi; phylum Ascomycota; class Sordariomycetes; order Hypocreales; family Nectriaceae; genus Calonectria; species Calonectria crousiana. The sequence goes on along the minus strand of VTGD01000010.1, from coordinate 213,656 downwards.
TCCCAGGCGCCACGTACATGTCCTCTGGCCTCCGTGGCCGATCCGACACATCTTCATCGCCGCTCTTCCTTTGACGACCTTGATCAAACCGGACCCCATCAAACTGCACATTCTCCATCCAAGTGCTCCGCCGAGCCTCATGAACGAGCTCTCGTTCGATAGAGAGCCGGTCACGGTGCTCGTGTGACAAGAGAACCACTGTGTCAGGTTTTTTAAAGTCAGGCTCATCATATGTCTGAGCCGTCTCCACAGAGCTGACAGATGGATGTCTGCCAGAGGGGTCCTCGAGGTCGAAGGGCTGGCTACTGGTGGTATTTCTGCGGCTGGCGGATTCTCGTTCGAACTTCAGGCGTCTTCGGCGGCGGTACCAAAGACAGGTCACGAGAGAACAGGCGTAGATTCCCAAAATCACCACAATGGGGATGCCGACAGGGGCAGCCCAGTGGAGACCGTGGTTTCTCTTAAAGATCTCTTATTAGTAGAAGTTTGGGAGGAGACAAGCACAAAAACGAACGCAGAACTTACATAACTCTTGAGTTTCCATGGCGGGGAGACTGTCCAGGTCTGGTTTCCATCAGTGGATGTGGTGAGCCACATGGCAAAGAGGTCATCGTTCAGCTTATCGGGCGTCCACTCGCACCGGGTCGATTCCATTTGATCTAATGTAAGGGTTAGTATTTTAAACAGACTGGATTGCTGTTTGGATACTTGCCTGTCAGGTTCTTCACCCACTCGTACTGCATGATGCCATCCTCTGGGTACGTGATTCGGAAGAGGCCCAACTCGGCCTTGGTTTTGTCGACCGTCTCATTCCACTCGAGGGTAAAGGACTGGCCATTGGAAATACTCTCGTTCCACTCTTCATTGAGGAACCGAAGGCCATGGCCTTCAGACTCCGGGCTCACGGCGCCAGGATTGTTATACATGGGTGATGTTATGTATGTGTGTATTGTGGGCGGCGGAATGCAGAGGAGAAAGGCCGAAGAAGAAGAGGCGAACGGTGCTGGGCGAAGAGACAAAGACACTACGGAACCCAGCCAAACCCGTGGGGGGGGTTCCAGATGAGAGGCGGGGAATTCATTATGACCAGGGCCAGCAGGGGGATTAAGTAATATAGGCCAAGGCAGCAGCAGATCCATTTCGGGGGGGTGTCGAACAGGCTGCCTCTGATTGAAGGTCTCAGCCTGGACAAGGGAGAGTCAACCGATTTAGTCATCGAGCCGGCATGCCAAACGCCGAAGCGAATCAGTAGGCGTGGGTTGGGCCAGGAGGGATGTGATGGCCGGTTCGCCATCCGACAGGCAGTGTGACGATTCTGGCACTAATTCGTACTATCGTGGGGTCTGCCATGTTCTTCTGTTGTTGGAGGTATCGTGGCGAGGTCCTTGTGGTCGGTCATTGGGTTCGTTGTGCTGGCTATCTCCGGCATCCATCCATCCCATACGAGGAGTGTGCGGCTGCGGGAGGTTGGTGACGAAGCTGAGCGGGAGTCAAGGTACGTCAAGCGCGATGATGTAGTTGATCACTGTGTGTCTAATAGATGTTGTATTGGTAACATCGGAGCTAACCTTGACAAACTATACAAAGAATCACAAATGGAGCGCAGATGGAGGAGCTTCCCCAGACGAACCGTTCTGCCAGCATCGAAGCTAAGCAACAGGCCCGGGATCAAACGGTGCAAGCCGGCGAGCCCGAGGAATTGGGTAGTGGGCCTCTGCAGGAAGACAGTGGGATGAAGCGACGATCGATAGTAGGCGGGCATAGTATCTGAGTTGACAATATGACGAAATTGGGAACGACGTGTCGAGCATATTGCCTCAGTCAGTTACTGCGCCTCTCAGCAAAAAGTCTGTAACCCCCCCGATGGCAATCTCGTAGACCTTTGTGTCATCATCGATCCGGCATGCAGCCATCGCATTCCAGCAGTCTGCTGGGGGATCCAGTCATGGGCCAGGCAGTGAGTTCAGAGTGGGAGCACCGTGCGCGGCCGTGCCGCAATTCGTGGGTGAAACGGGGCCCTTATCGATATGTCATACAGGGAGTGAGACAGAGGCGTCAAGGTCCGCGGGCGGTGTTTATTCAGTGCCTGTGGTGTAGTTGGGCTGTGATGGAGAGACTTGCCGCGGAGAGTGGGAGTTGCAAGATGCGGGTGGAACTATGTAAGACGTGCTGCTGCATCGGGCAAGGCTTGGTTCCCCACACTCTCTCGCACCCACGCACATTGGCCCGTGCACGCCACAGGACGCTTGGACCCAGACGTAGACTCAGACTGGCTCTCGCTGCCGCAGACGCATCGTGACATGTATCAAAACAATCTTCACGCCTCCCGCACGCCTCTGCCTCGTCAACGCCAAAAAACTCCCTTCACGATACCCGCATGCGCAGCCCACGCGCACTCCCTCTCTGATGCGCAATTCCCGCTAAATTCCGTCTGCCCGCATCGTCGTCTCTCCTGATCCTCGGGAATGTGACGCTGGCCAGCGCTTCACGATAGTTTCCTCTGTGCCCTCCATCCCGCCTTTCCTCCACCACGACGCCCACCCCACGATACCTGCACTGCAGCCATGGCCACCTCCACCGCTGCTTCCAACCTCTCAACCTATGCCGACTGCGTCGCCTCCCTGCGCGCATCCCTCAAATTCCTCGAATCTTCCGTCGAGACGCTAGACAGCGGCGTCTCTGACTTTCCCCGCCTTGTAAACGTCCTCAAGTCAGTTCGCGTATGTTTATCAATTCCTCCATCGTGATTCCTTCTCTGCCTGCCCGTCCCAGATGACTGATGATTGATGTTTCCAGCACTATGAGCTAATTCCCCAACCCACGTTGGCCGCCGCAGAGGCATCCCTCCGCGATGACATCGGCCCATACATTGCGCTGCTCCTCGCCCGTGCCGACTCACAGATTGAACGCCAGGAGCGCCGTATTGAGACACTCAAGGCCCGCGCCGAGCTGCAGCAGGGCCGCCTGGTCCGTTCTGATGATTTCTCGGATGTTCCTAAGAAGAAGCAGAAGCTGCAGCACGGAGCTGGACGCAGGCTCACTCCAGAGGAGAAGCTCCGTGCTCGAGCGGTGCGCCAGCGCAAGGAGGCTCTGCGCTATGGTGTCGAGAGACTAGAACTGGAAGTCTTGCAAAAGGAGAGGGAGCTGCGCAAGCGGCTTGAGAGCTGAGCAGGCGCCCATTCAGGTGCGGGTTTGTGTGACAGACAAAAGAGAGACAGCAAACCCACGGAGAATTAGCAATCTCTTTGGATAATGATCTGCTGTAGATGGCACAGGCTCAGCTGGGAGACAGGATGGGGCAATAATGTGTTTCCCAGTCAAGAAAGGAAAGGGGCGGATCGACCCGAGCGCACGATCGGCGGTTGAGGTGCAACGGCCGACATGGACAGCGCCCTAGGGACATTGGTCGATGTGGGATGCATGCCGATCCGTCCCATCCCCCCAGCCCCTGTTCGAGCCGGCCAACGGCATCGTGATTCCCGTCCACACCGGGCGAGGCATTCGTTGGTTCGCGGGAGGGGTGGAGGCCATCGCAGCAATCGTCTCAGGTGAGCAGAGAAAGCAAGGGAGCAGCGAGTTCACGATAGCCTCAATGCCAAGATTCGAGCCCGGCCCGGAGGGCTCAGGCAAAGACAGATTGTACGTGTGCATACACCTGCGAGAAAAAGTATTGGAGGAAGAGAGTCTGGGATGACAAATATGATACACCATTTCAGGAAGCTGTCCGTCTCACAAGACAAAACCTTAAAAGAGACCTCATGTCCGCTGCCTCGGTCTACATACCCCGAGACCCTTTATTTGGGCACCTGCCAGGCTCGGACCACTGTTCATTCCAATAGTTTATCGCATTTCACTAAATCTAGGGCACATCTTGAGTCCCTTCATGCTGGCTACTCATCTCACTAAACGCCTCCTAAAAAAAGGGTCTGTCACCAAAAGTCCACGCTGGCAAACCGTGTTCCTGCCACCGGGCCTGCCCTGTTCCCTTGGTACAAGTCCAGTCGCCGCCCTCCCCCCCTCTCCTATATGATCGCCGTGTCTTGGAATTCCTCCCCTTCGTCTTCTGTATAACTCTCTTCCACCAAACACGATAACTCCGATGGCAACTTTTCTCTGGGCCGGTTTTTTTTTGGATGCTCTTCTTTCGCCATCCACATTTTGCACACAATTGGGATTCACATGATCCCGCGGGAAATCAAGGGTAATAAGATGAAGTGAAGAGAACAGAAATGACTTTGAAAAGAGACATTGAAAATAAAAAAAATGAATGCAGCGACTTGCCAGGCGCCATGGTCCGTTTGTAACAGGGGGCTCTTTCGTCCCAAATATACACCCATCCAACACATATCCCATCCCAAATAATAAACCAATTGGAGTCGTGACTCTAATACGTTAATGAAAACAAATGAACAAGCAGCCCGTTCCGACATCTGAAAGTGCTCCGGAACAGCTCAAGGCTGCCCAACAGCGGGTATCCCAGGTTATTCTTTGCTTTGAGTCGTTGCTCATAATAGGATGAGGTAGTTGCTGGGTGCGATACCCGTGTCGCCATTCTCTTTGCGGGCCTGCCACCATCGCCCACTGACATCGGATACCTCGAGGATTTCGTGTTTTGAGAATGAGATTTCGTTGGCGTCGTCGGGGTTGGCCTCGTAGCTGTAGATGGCCTTTGCCCGGTAAGGGTACTCGGTGGGCGGCACGACCTCGGTGTCGGCACCTGACTTTGCTCCCTGCATGGGTGAATTGGCAAAGCTTTGGGGAACGGCAGAACCGCGGCCACCGTTCACTTGAGACACGCCACCGACGGGAGAGGGGTTCTCGAACCCGTTGAGCTGGGCAGACGTGTACATTTGAGGAGGTTGGACAGAGTTGGACGTCTCGGGGCGACCGGTGCCGCCGTAGGCGTTGATGGTCGATCGGTGCATCGTGGTCGACTCCTTGGCAAGAGCGAATGAGTCGAGGAAAGCGCGGGGAGTCGATGAAGGATTTGATCCAAAGTAGAAAGTCCAGAGTACCTAAACAACAATGATCAGCACAATTGAGCCTGCGAACGCGGATGCGGCCAAACCATACCACTACCATGGCAAGCAGGATGAAACCAGCAGCAGCAGCCTGTCGAGAGCCGCTATTGGAGTAGAGTAGCAGGTTGATGCTCGAGGTGACCGTGATGATACCAGCAGCGAGGAAACCGGTGACGGCGACATGATACGTGTGAATGGAATCGCTACCAACAACAACGAAAACGCCAACGATAAGAAGGAGGTTGTAGACGCAAGCCCACCAGGCATATGTAGGGAAGTCATTGCCGGTGCTCTGAATTTGTCCAATGAGGCAACCGACAAAGGTGATGCACCAAGCGAGCTGAAAACGTAACAGTCAGCAAAGACGTTCACAAACCAGGGGGAGCATCTTGAGATTCTCACAGTAGCGATGGAGAGGGTGGCCAAGGCGAAGGGATCGCCAAGAATATTGCCCATCTGGACTCCCTTGCGAGGCTGACCGTACATCATTCTCGAGTGGTCCATTTTTTGCAGAGAAGGTGAAGCCTCGGAACCGTACGATGGCATAAGGTAAATGGAAGATTAAATCGGCGGTCGAGAGCCGATGCGGTCGTGGGGGTCTAAAGAAGGGCCTCTTGGCACTGTCGATTGTTTGGATTGATGTAGATGTCTGGCAATAGCGCGAGTGCTACCGGAGCATTCGGCGCAGGACGTTGGGCTGTGTTGTGAAGCGATAAATCGAGAGTAGCGAGGCGGAGGGAAAACGGTCGGGGAGAAGATTTGGGGGCGAAGCTAAGGGCGGCACGCGGCCAAAAAGAAAAAAGGTAGAAGAACAACGATAGCAAGGCTCGAAGGGAGCCAAAAAAGCAAAAAAAAAAAAGGAATCAAAGGAGTGACTGGTTCGGGGACGATAGAGTCCGCGAATCTGGCAGGTTGGCGAGGGATTGATTCAGATGAAGTTTGGGTGGTTGGGAGGAGAAAGAGACCAGACAACGACGCAGACACAGACGGGAAGAACAAATGCGCGAGATGGAGGTGCAGCGGGTACTCGGTGCGCTGAAGTCTAAAGGGCTGTGACCAGGGGGGTCCCGGACGCCGTGTGGCAGCGGCGGGCTGCTGGGGAAGCGGCTTGTGACTGCGTAACTGGGCGGGCTGCACCACCGGGACGCGGCGGGCGCAACAAGGTTCCGTGAGTTGAGGGTGATAAAAATAATACTGGACAGCGGCCAAAGCGAGGCAGTGGTGGTAGAAGAATCAGAGTCGAGTCGGAGTCGAGTCGAGGTTCGGGTTTGAGTCGCAGACTGGTTCGGGGGTCCCGTTGGTCAGATGGGCTGACAGACAAAAGGGGTAAGACGAGAGCGGGCGCCTGGTCCAGCAGCAGCAAGGGCCGCCTCTCGAAGATGCAGTACGGGCGTGTTATGCGAAGGGCAGAGGTGGAAGTGACGCGGCGCCTGTTTAATTTTTTTTTTCCGTCTTCCACCGTCGGTAAATAAAGAAGCGAACAATGGGAAGCCGAGTAAGAAGAGAATGATAAAACACGTCGAGTGATACTTTTCCGGGGCGAGGAAGTGTGAAGAGAGAATATGGCGTGAAAAGGAAACGCGCCTGAGACGGACAGGCAAGAGTTCAAATGGGAATTCGAGAAGGGCCGTTCCAAATTGGGCCCGGGAGCTGAGCTGAAGGATGGCAAGAGGAACGGGGGGGTGGTGGACAAAAGAGGCGCAGTGGAGAAGTCCGTCAGACGCACAAACAGGAGCGAAGGTCGGTAATAAGCCAGACTAGAGGGAGCCCAGGGGTGCGGTTGCGACACACAAGAGTTGTGCTTTCGCTCTCTCGTTGTTTTCCTCACTCGCTCACTCTCTTGTGCAAGGTATCAAGGGACGGGAGGGAACAAAAATAATGGAGCCAATAATCCTCAATACGCCCGTAATCCAATATCTAATGACGGGTGGGTATCCCGTCCAGCATGCGGATTACCGTGGGTGCTATGGCTGGCTGGGGCTGCAAGGGAGCACCGCGACAATGACCAGGGGGGCAGACACAAAAGGCACAGCACAGCACCGCAACGTCGTCTTAGTGTCCGGGAAAGTCCTGGCACCCTTGTGTAGAAAATGGATGTGTGGCCTGGGCTTTTTTTGGTCTGCAAGCCCAGGGCTAGTAGCCGTTCGGGTCTGCGAAATGAAGGGCGTCTGCTGGCCCCAGACAAGTCGAGGATGGCCGGCGGGTGGCTGCTATTCGCTGCCGCGGGTGGAGATGTGGAGGTTGTGGTGGATATCTCGATAGCCCACCCCTGGCTGGTCTGAGTGGTCTTGGGGGGAGAGGTAAGGGACCAGTCTTGCAGAAAAAGAAACCAAAAAGCAGGGACAGTTGAAGCAGAAAACGTTGCTCCAGGGATCCCGCCTTTTTGACGCGAGTTTGATCCTCGCAATCCCTGCACACTCTTGCGCAGTTCTAAATTGGATGATTTCGTTCTTTTTGATGCGATTGCCCAATTCGTGATGCGGGAGTGATTGGGTCGATTCTCCTGTGAACAAAGAAGAATTCTTCTTCTTTGGTCGTAAACAATGGAATTGACGGTGCCGGTCGAGGGTCCTGAACTGTCAGGCCGAGCTAAGCAAATAAACCTGGTTCGTTTCGTTTCGTTGTGTCGCCAATGCCTTCGTTGGCATGTCGTAACCGAACGCGTACCTTGGGTGGGTTGTGTCGTGTGTGCTTGCGCAGAGCAGGGCAAAACGACAGACGACAAGTGAATCGACTGGGGAAGAAAGGAAGACATGCATGCTTGAGGAGGCGGGAGAAGCCCCTCACTTATTCATTCTAGATTGGTATATTGCTTCATCCAGGCGCTCCCCGGAATGAATTGGCTCTCATCACTCTGTCGGTATCCCTCTCGGGTGTTAGTGATTGAATGTCATGACTACTGCAACCAACCCATGCATTTCTCCTGCCTGATTGATGTCCTCTCCCACCCCAGCCTGCTGCGGTCACACACAAATTGGCCATGGCCTGGAATGCTACCTCAGCATGCTCGGCTTCAACGGGCCACTCCCACCCCGATGTGTTCTTGCATCTGATCCGATGGCTGCGCCAAGGAACAAAAAGAAGCCGACGACGAGGGCAACCAAAACCTTCTGGACAGCATTGGCCGGGTGCCCATCTGTTTGAGATTTGACTGGGGTCCGCACCCAAACACTGTTAGACGGCGGCGCCACGGGCTCTCGATAGGCCTGGCTGGGCCCCAGCCTGAATCGCAGCGAATGCAGGGGCGGGTGACAATGGGCGACTCGTCAAGGAGGTAGGGAGGGAGGGCCAGCCGCCAGGCCCAATGGAGCCCGTTTCATCAGCACCCTCCGGCCCGCACGTCCACTGGTCTTCAGGTCGCATCCAAGGGCTCTCAGGGCCTACTTTGTGCTGCATGCAGCCTGTGATGCGCTGGAACACAGGGCCACTGGCCCCGGCGCAGTGGCCCATGTTTCTCCCAGATTTCCACAAACGGTCAAGGCGGGGACAGCAGCAGGCTGACACGCACAACACACACCACAACACACCACAGACAATGAGTGGCCGTTGGCCTTTGACTCTTGCCGCTGCTCGCGTGTCTTGCTTGCTGCCGTGTGCTACCGGCCAATGTTTTGACGGGCCTGCCTCGGTGCTGGTTCCAACGAGTGGCTGGCCTCCTCCAGGCCAACGCACATGATGCCATCGTGATACCTGCAACAACAACCGCCGCCTGTCTGGGCATTTAGCCGCCATCCCTGTCAGCACGCTGTTTCTCCAGCCGCTGCGAGGCCTCTCGCCGCCAGTCATGTGCTGAACCCAAACAGGATCTGGATCTTGGGTCCGTTTATTGAGGTTCAACGCCGTCAGTGTCATCAATGCTTCGTTGTCGCTCCACCGACCTCACCGGAATGCTCTCGCCTCCAACAAGCTACGCAACACGGTGCGCCATCCAGTCCCGAGCCTGACCCCTCTCTGATGGCGTCGCCGCCGTGCCGTACAGTGCAAGTGCAGTGGTTTCGCGTGTCGGCTGGTTTGCGGGGCTTGGAGAGAGGGAGGGGTTGCTCTCGAGACCTTCTTCAGACGGGCAGGCCACAGACCTCAAACCATTGCACACGCCTTGGAGAACTGGCCGCACATGCCAGGCGCTCAGCTGCGACGCATCGCCGTACTGAGCTGCTTCAGGATTGTATCGAGCCCTACGTCCCGGGTGGTAGATCACTTCCCACAAACAGCACCTGATCAGCGTGATCCAGAGATGGCCCCGTACCTTATTGCAACCAGACTGCCAAGCATCGGTGCAGCGACCGCTGCTGGACCCGCGCGCACCCCATAAATGATCTGTTGTTCTTTTTCAACGTTGCTCGCTTGGTTTGTTGTCACGCTCTACGTGGAAAGGTGCAAACGCCTGCCAATGTCTCAAAGGGCAGCGCGTTTCGCCGCGGAGGAGGATCCAAACGGGCTATATGACAGTTCAGTATAGCCATGGCAGCAGCAGATTCTCCGTCTCGTATCCGGCAACTTGGCTCAAAACTTTGACTTGCTCATAAATTCTTCAGGACTCTCGACTGCTTTTTTTATCATTACCAAAACCCAAAACCGCGCTTCGTTTGCGCCCCGGACCTCCGCAAGCCATACCATGTTACGCCTCAAGACCCCTCCATTTTGCGCTGCTACCGCTCTGTGACAGCAGCGCCAGCCGAAGATACCCACCAGTGCATCGCCACGACCCCATCATCCGGTTCATCCGATGTATGTACCACGTCGAGATTATGTGCCTTGAAACTCTCCGACTTACCCCTGCCCTCGCACTGTTTGACCCCTGAAAACGACCATCCCCAATCTGCCCGAGCCTGCAAACCCGCACCGCCACGTCCAACCAGCAGCCGCCCACTGGCAACTCCTACTGCAGCCACATGAGGCGGCTCCAATTTTAAGTGAAATTGATGGAGAGATGGAGATGGAGTTGGGCAATGTCCCAAGAAAACGGCGTCGCATCCGTTTCGTTTCGCTCGCCCTGTCTATAGCGAGTGGGCTTTGCGGTATTTGGCTGTGTCACGAGGGGAGCGGCATCCTGAAATCGAGTGGATGCCAATTCTCGATGCCTGCGCCGGCAGCTGCAACGTTTCTTTGGACAAGGCGGGTTTCTTTTTTCTTTTTCCTGCTGTCGTTCTTCTCTGTGTCCCGTGGCAACTGTTTAGCCAGCGATCATCTGAGCTCTTGTGCCTCCCCGTGCCTTAGCGCCAACCCGGCGAGACGCTGATTGAGGTCGGCCTTTGGCGCTTCCGGGGTGCCACCTGTGACACTTGCTTCAGAAAAGGGCCCGTTTGACGAGGTGACATTCATCACTCGGCATCCCCCAAACCCGATGCTGGAGAGTGGCAAAGACGGAGGAGCAAAACTTTGTTTGATCCCTGGTATGCCATCAAGATCTTTTACCCCGAAAAGGACATACATGGGGTAGATTTGGCGGTCGATCAGGAAGAGAAAAAAAAAGAGGCCTGTCCTAGTTTGGCTCTAGCTGCCTTGTTGCGGCGCATGTGATATCATGTGCCGCAATCTCGATAGTATAGCTTTGCACCGACAAGACGACAATAGATCATTTGTAAATCAGCATGGTAAGGTGAATGTTGATCAAATAGTAATTCTGTAGGTCACCCAGAGAGTCCTCCTGCTCATCTATTCCAACAAGGTTGGAGTTTGCCATCTCACAACTAAACGGTTTGCTGGCGAAAAGCTTAGCCCAGCCAACTCCAACCGCCAAACTCGTGCTCAAGACTAATGATTTCAGCTCTTATCAAACTTTGACCAAACCTCGCCACCACAAGGAGAAATTTCCGCTTCAAAACGCATTTTAGTCTTGCTTCTCAGCCCGCCGTTGACAGCGTTCCCGTGACTTGCCCGGCGCCAACACACCCTCTCTTTGGGAGTCTGCATAACCGGCTCGCAGGCCACAACCCTGGGCGGGAGACCTTTGCCTGGGTTTTTTTTCTTTTTCTTTTTTTTTTTTTCCATTTGATTAATGAATTCGTCAGTTACGTCTGAGCAGCAGCCTTAACAGTGGGGTCGGTTGGATCCAACGTGTTTCAACTCGTGCGCCGGGAGCAAGGAGCAGACCCGGAGGAGCGGAGACAGATGGCGAAGCCACAGACCACCCTCCGCAAACATGTAAGACGTCAGAGTCGACGGCGTTGAAGTGGCAAGGCTGAGAATCCTGGTCCTCGTTGTTCTGTTAGGAGGTAGTTTCGCAGCGAGTCGTCTATCGGGATGGAAGGTTTCGCCCATGCCCGTGCCCGTGCGCATGAGATGTGCCATCCGCTCTGCCGGCGATCAATATAACTATTGTACATGTGTGCTAAATAGAGAAGTAAACACGTGGGTGTAAATGAAGATGCCTCGCACTGATTAATACCCGTTAATCTAATTGCAAATGTCGGCTACTTTTTATAGATTTTGATGGATTCGGCACTCGCCGCAATATCAAACTCCCATCGGTCCATTTTTGTTTGCCTCAAAATCGTTTATATCCGTTTCATCATCATATAGAAGGAAACACGGGTATTGATGAACAACCCTTTCAAAGAAACAGATGGTTGAAAAAAACTTTTTTTTATTACGATTGCCGCGACCGCTTGGGCTTTCTCGGCGCTTTTGGTGCCGAGGCTGTTACAGGAACACCAGCCGCCTCCGTCACGCTCTCTTCACGACGGGGCCGGGTGCCGCGCTTGGCCGGGTTCATGCTCCTTTCTGGAGTTGTTGCAGCTGTTGTTATTGCTCCAGAGTCGTTCCGTTGCGCACAAGAGGCCGTTAAAGGCTGGGGCATTGTCTCTGCTGGCTCAGTCGATGCCAGCACGAGCGGCGAGTTTTGCGGGCTCCGCTTCTCCATGACAATCTGAGGCTCAAGGGTCCGTTGGTAAAACTCGTTGGGAACCTGTAACCCGTTAGTGCACGCGCCGTGAAAAGAGAAGACTGGGGCCCAGTTACAGGATGCTTCTGCCTGTGCAGACGCCATCCGCTATCCCACCAGGACACCTCCAGAGGCCTTGCGGCTTCGACCACGGCCTCGCCACGCCAGTCTGCGCCGGTCTTCAGATGGCGCACGAGCATGTGGGAGCAGGGGAGGCCATATTGAGACATGAACTGTGTTGTGCAAGCCGGCAGAGCGTGAGTATCGGGTTTGAGAAGTGAATCCTGAGCCTTGCCAAGCTCTTTGTGCATCAGATCCAGGCTTTTCCTACAGACTCGGCCATGTATCTGCTCGTAAACATGCCTGATGTGCACGGATGAACAAGAATGTCCCTCCTTCATGGACTGCCAATCAATCTTTTCCTCGCAGCTTCTCCTTTGCTCTCTCAGGGCTTTGACGAGATCCAGCAGGGTCAGCCTCGGATACTCGTTCAATATCCGCACCGATGCGTATTGAACCTTGTTGGCGTAAACGCACCGATGGCCATAGTTTCGATAGAACCGGACGTAGGCGTCAACCCACTGCGGTTCCAGGTTGATGTACGAGCCGTGGATGTAAGAGAGCAAGTCTATGCCAGTGTTAGTTTGGCATCTCTCTTGTTCGTGTTAAGGGAGTTCGGCTCACTTGGTTGGGTGGACCACGATTCATCCAGCTGTTTTCGTCGCTTCTCGAAAGCTTCAAGCGTTGGAGCATGCATCATTAATTTGAACATTTGCAAAAAGTCATCACGGCTTCCTGCTGCGGGTTCGATGCCATCGGAAACCATGCGCTCGTCCGCAAGGGCTGTGGCCTTGGTTTTGATCTTGTCGCCGCGCACAGCGCCTGTCCAGCGTTCACGGGCGGCCTTGATGACATCTCTGCTGATGTAGGATACACACAGTTGCCTCTGGGCATGCGGGAAGGCATCGTTGACGGACAGTGACCGGGCCTCGTTGGGTTCCATGATGATGATTTGGGGGAAAAGGCGGTCGCCATCAATTCGCTTTTCAATTGCGTGCTCGGACAGCCACGTCTTCACCTGCTCGAGAGCCCATGCGAAGAAGTCCTGGCCAGACTCATCAAGAGATATCGCACAGGTCAAAGGAAAGTGCATATCCACAGCACTCATCCCGTTGAGCTCCAGGATCGTGATGCCAAACTTGCAAACGACGTTTACAAACATCAGGTGGGGGTACTGTTCCCAAAACCTGAGCGCCTTGTCGACAAGCAGGACATGATACTGGAGCGACCCATTGTCACGAAGGCGCTCGTGGTGAAGTATTTCAGCAGCGTCAAGGTTCGAGACAAGATCTCGGATCTCGTCGGCTCCCCCAAATGCTTGCACTCGAGGGCCTATGTCGTGCGAAAGGTCCGTCTCGCCGATGGGCACATTCGGGACCTCGTTGAGGCCATCTATCAAGGTGCACACATCACCGGTGCCCTCGGATACTGCGTCCCTGACAAGGCGCAGCTGGCGCTTGTAATGGTCCTTTTGCGAAATTGGAGCGTCGGCATCGTGGTTGTGCGTGTAGTTGCCCGCCTCGGCATACCAGCGGTCTCCCTGCCGCTTCTTCTGGACGACCTTGACCCTGTACTGGCACGGTTCTCCGCCCCACGTCCGCTTCCACTTGTCGTCCACCTCGCACCAAAAGCCGAACCCATCGCACGCGCAAACCACATCATAGCGGCGAGGTCGGCCGTTGACGTAGTTGGAGGGGTTTCGGTAGGTGAAGGCATAGCCTTCAGCCCGAGCGAAGGCCTGGAGCGCGTCAAAGGCAGCTTCAAACGTGTCGAACCCTTCCGGGAAATGGGGATCGCGCATGGAGATGGATTTTATCTTGACCCTGCTGCCCTCCTCATCATACCTAAAGTCGATACCAAGAATGCCATCGTCCCCCCCCCCCCACGAAGCTGTCTCATCGTCCCACAACTCCATCTTGGGCGATGCGCTGTCTGTTCGGCATTTGCTACTCAGCTGCGCGCGGAGGAGCTTGCTGCGCTGGAGCATCGAGGTGTGCTCTAAGTTTTGTTTACATTGGGGTCCCGCTTGGTTGGCTAGACAAGCCATGCACCATGCAAGTATTATAACTTCCACCACATGTGTTGGACCAAACTGATGAAAAAAAGCAACAAGAATTAATCCATTTTGGTTATTGCCACACAGACGCGGTGGAGGTGCTTTTTATTCACTTGCGGGCCATGCATGTTCTTGATCTTCACAAAGCTTTGCCAAGCACAGCTTTGCTTCATGAAGATATCAGAAAAGTGTAGAGTGTAGAATTCTTTTCATTTGCGATTTGTAATTTTTACTTATTTATTTATATTTTACCATTGGCACAATTCGAACCTGCCAGGCTCTGCACCATGTCCCACCTTGTCGGCCTCTTTATTTATTTTGTTATATATTCCCCATTTTCTCTAGTTGTACCAAATGGCATTCATACCGAAACCAGGTTCGGGAACGCGAACCCTAGCGACACGGGCAAGGAACTCATCCTTCCAACGGTAAATCTCAAGCCAGCCCTCCTGGTCGTCAGTGATGGCCACCCACTCGTCGGTCCATGGGCTGGGAGCAACGGCGTTGCTGTGGCCGCCGCTGGTCGGGGTAGGGTTGAGGAGGATCTGGCGTTCGACGGAGCCTTCCTCGGTGAGCTTGAAGGCAGCAATGTAGCCGGTAAGCTCGAACTTGTTAGCGCGGGACGAGGCAAAGAGGTAGCGGCCGGAGAAGGAGAGGGAGCAGACGTCGGCGCGGTACTGTGTCCAGCGATCGCCGTCGGGGATGCCAGGGGGGATGAGGGGCCAGTGGCGGTGGGTGTAAACGGGCATGTGAGTCTCGGGGTCAATAAGATACTCGCGGATGCGGTTGCCCTTCTCCATGAGGGCGTAAAGGTAGTTGCCGGTGGGGTGAAGGGCGACCCAGCGGGGGTGGTCTCGGGGGTCGGGGCAGTCGACGGAGCCGACGAGGTCGACGGTGGGGTCCTCGGCGGAGCGCTTGCGGTGCACCCAGAGCTTGTTGGCGCGGAGGTCGGCAGAGTAGAGGTAGGTTTCGGTGGGATCAAAAACCATGCCGTGGATGCCCGTGTTGGGCTGGTACTCGTAGTTTTGCACGTTCTCGAGGAGGGCACCCGTGTTGGGGTCGGTGGTGAAGACTGCGCCGTGGCCGGCGTGGTCATAGAAAGGGTTGCAGTAGACGGCGTAGGGGGGCTTTTGGGCGGCCAGCAAGAAGATGGCGCGGGTGTTTGTGGTGGCAAGGGAAGCATTGGCTAAACAGTCAATGTTAATAAAAAATGACCGGCAATTGGCCGCGCATCAAGTGTGGACGTACGGTCGTGAAGCATTGGATGAGAGACTTGGTGTTTGATTTCTGCAGGCGACTCGACGGCAAAGCTGGACCACTTCTTCATGGCAGCACCATAAATGGTGTTTCTCGCATGCTGGTTCATGACGGTTCAGTAAGCCGGCTCAATTGGTTGAAGGATGTGATCGGGTCGCTCACGTTAAAGGTCATCCACGAGATGGGCTCATCCTTGGGAATCTCAGTGCGGTTGACAAGCTCCAGAGTGAGAGCCTCATCGTCGAAGGCAAAGGTGAAGATGGCGCCTGGAGGAGTCCAGGTGCCGACCATGAGATGATGAACAGGCATCGCGGCGGGAGCAGTCGAAGCAAAGGTTCTAGCAAAAGGAATCGGGGGAGTGCAAGAGGAGAGGGAAAAAGAAGGAGCGAGTTTGCAAAGCGAAGATGAGAAAAAGCGAGGCCGATGACGACCGACCAGATGCCGTATCATATGCCGGCAGAGTGTCTGGCAGACAAGGGTACAGCGTCAAAGAAAATGCGAGGCGCGGTTCGAAAACGCGGCAAATAAGCTGGTGGAGGGGGGCGAGTGGGATCCTCCTTTAGCCAGGACAAGGCCTTTCAGAATCGATTGGCAAATACGGGCGAGTGTCGGCAGGGACAAAATGTTGCATTCGGAGCTAGATTATATGCCTGCAAAAAAACATATCCTGGCAACCGACAAAATGACGACGGAGGGGGCATCGATTGGGTTAAATATTTATCCTCACGGCACGGCGTCGGCGGCTCCAGCGGGGGGCGGAGGGGAGAGGAGGAAGCGAAAATGCCCCGCGTTCAGGCATGCGGGGACGCCGTCGCCATCTATCGAGCTGGCGGGCCCAGTGGATTAGGTTTGTTTCCTCGGCTCGGTAAAAAGTCGAGTTAAAAATGCCAGACCCGTCCTGCCCGTTGAGAGCAGATTGAACAGTGACGGGATGTGAACGCCATCTTTGCTTGGCGGGTTCCTCCGCCTGCACCATCATACCGGTGGCGATGCGTCAACTCACTGCAATGCCCAACGCAAAATACACGCACCCTGGCTCTTAGATCCGCCCGCCAAAAACTTTGGCAAGCCCACCAGATCTTCGGGAAGTGGTCTTCCCCCCAAGGCCGTACATGATGCTACCCGACAACTTTATTCCAGTCGCTTTGCGCCTTTGGTGCTTAAACTACCTCAAATTCAAACCTCATGAGCTTGATTCTCCGCAAGTCTCTGGACTCAGACATTGGGATTGGTTCGCTGCAAGCGAGAGAAGTGCTTGTCATTGGATGTGAATCTCATCCTTCGTAGTTTATGATGGGTGGGTTATTTAGGACAAAAGAACCTGACGCTTGAAATCCATTCGGGAAGTGGTGCATGTGAGAGGCAATGCTATAGCTTAGGCCAGTGCTTCTTCCAGCCTCATTAGACATCAGCATCAAGATTATATCATCCAGGCAGTCCAATCAAGCTAGTCGTGTGCGATCAGGGAAAGTGTCATTTTCGGACACGAATATCAATGGTCACATTTGTGGCC
Source organism: Calonectria crousiana (assembly GCA_013406985.1). NCBI lineage: Eukaryota > Fungi > Ascomycota > Sordariomycetes > Hypocreales > Nectriaceae > Calonectria > Calonectria crousiana. The sequence goes on along the minus strand of VTGD01000010.1, from coordinate 196,866 downwards.
TTGCTCTGGGGGGAATTTTGGCTCTTGGATAATTAATTCATCTTACACCTTGATTATGTCTAGGCATGTCGATGGGTATTGAAACTGAATGATACAATGTTAATTGCATATTCAAATGAAAGGAAGAAGAAAAAAATACATTTCGACACCCAAGAAGTCGACCAAGACACACTCATGCAAGTCCATGATATCCCAAGGATGTCATATCATTAATGCCGTGTCTAACACGTCTAGGACCATAAATCCTTGACCACCCAAAAAATACGCTCCTGCAAGACGATTGCTCCACCCTTCCTACACACTCATCAATTCCTTCCTCCTTTTTGGTTGCCGTTAGTTATGGGCGCATTGTAAGGCTCGTCTTCCACAGCCACGTCGTTATAATCATGATGTAATAGCGGAGTGTTTTCGTTCGCTGCGCCTTCACTTGCCCTCTGCCCGTGGGTTAGGAGGCCAAGATGCGAAGCGGGTCGCGGTGATAGCCTATTACCAGCATCAAGACCTTGCTTTATCTTAAAAAGGCCACCGCGAGTGTTGCTAAGAGGGTTTGCGGCTCTGTTAGCGGGTCCAAGTCGGAGATGTTGCCTCATCTCATCCAAATTGGCCTTGACAATAACGGGAGGACCTTCGATACCGCCGTCAGATGTTCTTCGCTTCATGTGAATGGCCGTCTTGGCGGCTCGGTGGAAACCACCTTCATAATTGCTATGGTATGATCCCACTTCGATATTAGGGTTCTTGGACGTGACATCAACCATAATAGCATCCGGTAGTTTCGTAATCTCCGTGGCTGCAGTGATGGGTGCTTCGATATGGAGCCGGCGAGCCCGTGGAGCAGGCGTGAGGCGTCGAATCGCCTTGTGCACATCGACGTAAACATCCGACTCGTCAACGATTTCCCTTGAAAAAACAAATTAGTCACTTGATTCTTCAAGAGCCACGTTTTCACTTACTCGCCAATCAGCTCCTCTATCACATCCTCCAAGGTTACAACACCCAAGGCGCCATGATCAGACCCAGGAAATTCAGAAACCAGTACCATGTGAGATTTACCCTCTTGGAAGAAATTGATAATATCCAGGCAGCTAGTCTCAGGCCGCGTCTCCACAATGGCACCGAGAGGCACCTCGCGAACTGGGATTTTGTCCTCTGGGTCATAGGTAATGAGAGTTTTGACCAGAAGCATGCCGACAAAGTCATTGGGGCAGCCAGAGCGGTAGATTGGGATTCTCGAGTATCCGGAAGACAAAATATCATCCATAGTCTTTTCATCCAACACATGGTCCTCGGAAAGAGTGTATACGTCGTCCATGGGGGTCATGACCTCGGCCACCGGTTTGTCCTTGAGGTCAAGGACCGCAGTGATGATCGTGACCTCATCTTGGTTCAGTCGCTCGGAAAGCTCGCCGAGGGATTTGTGAAGAGTGACGAGAGTCTTCAATCCACTCTTTTTGTACACGGTGCCGTGATCCTCACCCAAGATCCAGTCGAGAAGTTTCGCGATTGGGTATGAGATAGGGCTAGTCAGGTACATAAGCGCAAGGACGGGTTTCGACATGTAACCACCGATGGGGAGACCGAATCGAACGCAAACGGATTGGGGTACGATTTCGCCGAAAATGACTGCGATGATAAGCAAATGTCTGGAATGCAACTGATTGAGACAAAGTTATGCTTACCGATAAGCACAGTGCTGCCAACAACGGCAGCGACACCACCGCCAAGCGTCCTGTCTAGAACAACGGGCAAAGATTCATTGACGATGACGTTGGATAGCAGCAAGGTGACCAAAACCCAATGTTTTCCTCGATTTAAAAGCTGGAGCACGCGCTTTGCATTTTTGTGCTGCGGTTCGCTGGGGTCTCCGGAGAGAACCTGTAGGTAAATGCTGTCCTGGCCCATCAAGCTTAGCAGTGTTAGTGTTTGTTTGCCAAGCCAAACAACGGAGAGGGGGTTGGCTCACGCAATTGTTAGACCTGCGAAGGCGCCACCGAGCAGAACAAGAGCCATTGAGGCCGTGAGAAGCACCCAAAGCCTTCCGCCCTCAGCGCCAGGCTCTTCGACATTCTCCGCTCGTCTCGCGAGAGGGTGCGCCGCCGCAGCAGATAGGCCAGTGCCGAGAATACGGCCCACGCCGAGGACAGCAGGCCGCAGCGCGGCGTACCTTGATGTCCGTCGCATTTCCAGGCGAACAGCGGTGCAGGCAGTCAGAGAGAAGAGTAAAAAAGCGTTCGGTAACGCCGGGTAATCGCTGTGCGTGTTATCGTCGGCTCAAATCCAGACGCGACGATGAGTTCCCCGCGGGTGACAAGCGAAAATGCAAAGCCTTGGGCTGCGACGAGAAAAGAATAAAGAAGAAAAATCCCAGGTGAATACTCGAATGCGAAGGAAAGTCGACGTTGGGTACAGACAGCGATGCTTGCGACCCCTTCCACTAAAGGTGGGTGATGGGACAAGACGGCCCGAGCTTGGTGGATGGAAAAGAAGGAAGAACAGTTACGATAGAAAAGACGGCGCGCCGCGAAAGCGAAGATAATCGAACGGGTGAGAGCTTCCTCTCAGGGTACCCTGTCCCAGCAGCGAAGGGAACTACTGGATGCTATGACGCAAGCACCCCTAACGAAGCCATGTGATTGGCGAGCGGCCCACTAGCGCAGGGTCAGCGTTAGGAACTCCATCGGCTTAGGCCACTGTAGCCCCTCTTACCACAGGGCCTGCTCCACTACCGTTCAGCGGGTACTGCAGGGCATTAGTGAGGCAGCTGGGCAGCAAATAAGCTGAGACGGCAGCGGCAGCCTCAGCGGTCATGGGTCCACGTGCTTCTGCTTACATAGCGAACGGTGCTCTTCCCCGCTAGGTCCTGGACTGCGCTGCCACGGACTCGTTTATTCTTCTAATCTACCTATCACATCCGTAAGAAAGTAAACAGCTGGCTCACTACATTTTAGTCCTATACGTGAGGCGCACAGCCGTCCCTATTTTCAAGGGTGTCACGCGATCAACTTCCCGAGCTGCAGCAGTGGAGGCGGAATGGTGGCACCGGCGCGGCCCTCCTCCAAACAGGTGCATTTGCTTTGTCGCAGTGCAGGGAGGGCGGCCATAGGTATCAGCAGGGTTGCGACATGGTTGGCACGACACGTCCCATTGAAAATTACTTGTTTAGGTCGTCGAGGTATTGTTGTATGGTAGTTTTCTTTATCTCTAAACATCCACTCAAAATCTTTCTTGCCGCCTCTTGCCTGTGAGCCAGCATTCTAAAGCTTGACCAGGCTCACGTCCAAAACACCCTCGGAATTCTTCAATCCTTCAACCACTTCACTACTAACAGGTCCCATCACGCCCAAGATCATAAGCGCCTCGTTGCCTTGTGGTCCATCAACGGGCCCGTCTGCCACCGTCGCCACCTGTTCCTGCTGCTGCGTGTCAAGGCTGGCCACTTGCATAAACTTGATGTTTACCCCATGCGCACCAAGCACCATCCCCACACCGCCAATCTTTCCAGGCTGGTCATAATTGTGAAGAATAATGAGGGTACCTTCAGGTGCGAATGCTCCATTGAAACGATCCAGCTTAGAAATGTATACACGGTCATCAGATGCGTAGCCCTCGATTATCTGCTCATTCCCACTGCTTCCAGGCTGATAAGACCGGAGCGTCACCAGATTGGCGAATGTAGGCTGTTTCTCTTGGCGAGAGTGTGTTTCACTGATAACTATGCCTTTTTCTTTGGCAATGAGTGTTGCATTCACAATATTGACGTGTGAATCACTAAAAGACGCCACCAAGCCTTTCACCAATGCAGCGTAGAGTGGCTTTGTGTTAGACATGCCTGCCAAGTCTCCGTGGTAGATAAGCTCAAATCGACGACCACCAACCATGCCGCCCTTGCTGCGCACAAAGTGCTGCGTGTAAAGCTTTCCCATCTTCTCAACAAGTTGCACGAAGGGCTGCAGTTTCCGGTACTCCTCGGGAAGAATGATGGGGGCGTTCACGGCACTTGTAGGAAGGCCACCCCGGAGGATTTCAAGCACTTGCTTGCACACATCCATTGATACATTCTCCTGAGCCTCAACTGTTGATGCTCCCAGATGAGGCGTAGCTACCACCTTGGGGTGCTTGCTGAGCTGTGCAGCCACAGAATCGGCTTCGAGCGGCTCCGAAGTCCAGACATCAATGCCAGCTCCTGCGATCCAGCCCTCGTCCAGGGCCTTGAGCAGGGCGGCTTCATTGTACACGCCGCCCCGAGCGACGTTGAGCACTCTGGCGGTCTTCTTCATCTTCTTCAACTCTGTTTCGCCAATGAGGTCTAGAGTTGTAGCCAAAAGCGGAGTGTGAATAGTCAAGAAGTCCACGACGGGCAATAGGTCTTCTAAGCTCGGGACAAGGGTGACTCCGGCTTGGCGTGCTATATCGGCGCTGGCGTATGGATCGACTGCCATGATTGTCATACCCAAACCCTTAGCCATGCGAGCAACATTCATGCCGACTTTTCCTAGGCCGATGATGCCTAAGGTTTTGCTACTGACTTCCACGCCAACAAGTTTGCTGCGCTCCCACCGACCGCCCTTGACAGTACCATCGGCACGGCCCAGATTCCGAGCAGTCCCCAGGAGAAGTGCAATGGTGTGCTCCGCCGCTGCGACAATGTTGCCCGCTGGTGAGTTGACAACAATGATACCTTGCGTAGTGGCGGCCGGAACGTTGATGTTGTCAACGCCCACGCCAGCTCGAGCGACGACCCGTAGCTTTCGACCAGCTTGTAAGACTTCAGCCGAGACCTGGGTTTCAGAGCGGACGATGAGGCCATGATATTGAGGAATTTGAGAGATGATTTCATCAGCTGAGAGCCCAAGACGATTATCAACGTCAAAATGGGGGGTGAGAAGGGCGAGGCCGTCCGGTGAGACCTTCTCGGGCACCAGGATTTTGGGCCGGGAAGGGCTTAGAGACGACAGGTTATCAGTAGCTGATGGAGCCATTGTTTCTTGTGGAAATGATGAATGGCAGAATGGAAGTGGCGTGAGTAGATAGGAGCTGAATCAGTGTCGTGGAGTAATCTGCAAAGGGAGACAGGAGTGAGGAGAGAAAGAAGAAACAGGGAGAAATCTGAATCCCAGGGATATAAGCTCATTTTGACCTCACCTCCCCCCATTCCGCTTTCCTCAGCTGGTTGCTCAAAGCAACACTTTGAAAGGCGCCACTCGTCAGCTTGTGCCCAATCCAAAGCACAAAGGCAAAGCGCAACGACCCAGCCAACAAGACGTCACGGACTGGGTCTCTAATGCAAAGTTGTGCAAGAAGTGGCGATAGTGCGCATGCGATACCGCGCCCGCGAAGTCTTATCTAATACCCATTACGCTCCCTCGCCATGACTTGCCCTCCCCACGCCGCGCAGGCGCGCAGACACGCAGTCTCAGGGAGTCCTTGGGGGTCAGCGCGGGGGGGGGGCATTCGCAGCCCAGGTCACCCGTCTGCGGGCTGAAAAGCAAGCAAAGTGCAAGATGCGTCCGAACGCGGGGCAACGCCAGGAATGACGATGCAAATGGACGAACCGCGGGGCAGAAGCTTAACCTCTCTCCACCCCCTCGTTTTCCCCGTGTTAGACTAACGCAAGCCACAACCCTGAAGGCTCGCTCACCCTTGCAAGAGCGAGGGAGCCACAGGTCAAGGCGGCCCTCCTTTCCGCGGCAACCGGCAGTCGATGTGAGCCATCGATCGAGGATGCGAGTTGTCGCGGTGCGAGGCAGGGCAAACTCGCGGCGCCATCGTTGCAACCTCACGGAGTAGGATCGACGTGAGCGGCGTCTGTGAATGGCCAAATACCGGCTCAAAGTCTCACTTCTTTTTACTTCACAGCGCCCCCTCCCCCCAAGAGCGTCCAGCGTCCAGCCTCCCTGGACATGACATTATCCGTGTCACTCAGCCGCCACTTGATGGATAAATCCTTTTGGGTGAGCAAATGAAGAGTATCAGTGATAAGATGCCAATGCAATGCAATAAATCAAGTAAATAAGACCACACCTGTGGAAATGGCTAACCAGTTCCAATACTATGTAGCCGCCAGCCATTCATTCGTTTTGCTATTCATCTCTACGCGCCCGCACATTTCAATCTACCCCCACTTGTCTTTGCATACCTTTTCTAGCGGTCAAGACCTGCCTGCATATTGTTGGGTTTCACGAAACTACCCTGGTAGACACAACTTTGCCATTTGCATGTGGTATTTGGTCCAGATTACAACCTTGGACCCTGGTAATTTGCTCACCGAGATGCCATTCAACCAGAAAGGCCATTGGCATTGGAGATTGCTACTTCAGCCCAATACCCAAATTTATTGGTAAATAGCCAACGAGCCTCAAACACAACAGAGCGACCTCCATAAACTTTCGGCTGTTGGGTCTCCTCTGGTTTGGCCTTTATCGGCCGGATGACACCAATTAAGGGGTTATTATGATTTATCTAGCAAAGTCAGGGCATAGAGCAAGAAGGTTTGAGGTTTGGGGGCACGTCGAACCACGGTGCGGTTCTGGACGCTATCCAAATCTGGCTCCGTCTTTATTCCTCTCGGCTTGGGATACTAATTCAGTTTAATGGGCTGGTTTCAGGTGGCTTCCGTAGCCGACCGAATTGATCGACATTCGCTGGGTCCATCTCTTAGCTTTGAAGAATCACTTATACTCATGACCAAAGTCCATCCATATGATCAGAAATAGCTTTATCACTCAAACACCATTAATATCTTCTCCCCTGAAGTCATCGGGGACAAGAATCATTGCGATGGACAAGTAGAGCATAAGATGCAGTCTCCGTTTTTATTTTTATAACATCACCATACTTCCACTATAGTTGCATATCGCTCAAAAGTTATCCTTGCCCGTAAAAGCCTCGTTCTGGACAATCTCAATCCAGTAGTTATCCGGGTCGAGCAAGAAGGCCACGTTCTTCATTCGGCCATCAGTCAGTCTCTTCTTCCAGTTAACGTTCAAGTCCTCGAAGCGCTGGCAAGCCGCGTCCAGGTTATCCACGGAGACACCTGAGGACGTTCAGTTAGCTATAACTCGGTTCTAAATTTATTCGCAGGCAGTAGTGGTCTATCCATAACTGCAAATTCTACGAAAGCTTCAAGGGAAGGAAACCTACAGAGGTGGCCAAATCCCTGGGGGTTGTCGTTGCCATTGTGGTAGGCGAAATCTTCCTTGTCGGTGGTGTCATAATTCCATGTAAGCTCGAGAAGTCCCTCTCGGGTGGGAACGTCGAACTTGTCACCCACTGGCTGCTTGCCGGGGTATCCCAAAAAGTAAAGGTTAAAGCCAGCCTCCTTGTTCTCCAAAGTGGCGACACGACTCATACCGAGAACTTCCTGGTAGTACTTGAGGGATGTCTCAGCATTCTTAACACGGATCATGGTATGGTTCTAATATAGTTAGCATATCGACTGTCCACTGGACTTTTGTTTCCCAAGGTTTTACCATGGTGTAAGTGGACACATCCGTCTCCTTGACATCCTCGGTCTCGAGGTAGTTGTTGCGGGCAACCACTTCAATCCAGTAACCATCAGGGTCCAGTACGAACGCAATATGACGCATTCTGCCATCGGAAAGCTTCTTTTGGAACTTGTAGCCAGCATCTTCAATGCGCTGGCAAGCGGCCTGGATGTTGTCGACAGCGATGCAAAGATGGCCAAAACCACGGTGAGGCTCGGCATTGCCGTTGTTGATCTTGTAATCTGGATCATTCTCAGTACCATAGTTGTGAGTCAGCTCTACAACACCCTCTCTGTCAAAAACACTGTTGCCGGTGCTCTTGGCGTTGGGCGAGTCGTAGGCCAGGAAGTAGAGGTCAAATTTGTTGTCGGGAAATTCAAGCTTCTTGATCACGCTCATTCCCAAAAACTCGTAAAACTTGACTAAACCGGGATAATGGATAAAGTTAGCAACAAGGTCGTCGCGACTAGACCCTGGACGGGTCGAGGGCCATCAGGGTGTGAAGGTGCTGACATACCGCTAGCCTTGGGGTCTTTTACTCGAATCCTAGTCTCGCATTAGTGGCTGTAAGTGTCAAATATGACAAATGACTGGATATGAAGCCTCACATGGAATGATTGAGCTTGTAATTGTTTGTGTCCGTGGTAGCAGCCATAGTTACCAATCGGGTTTGGTTTCCTATGAGCTCTGGTTAGCTATCTTGGGAGCGACGGCTGGGCTTAAGCAACTACCTCTTGTAAATGAAGGAAGGGGCAATTTGGGGAAATAGAGGGTGTTCTGGAGTGCTCTCAGACGCTGGACTGCTCTCGCTGCGTTCATTTGGGTGAGGTCAAAAAGTGTTGCCAATTGCGGGAGGGAGAGCCGAAGCTGGAGGTTGAGGTCCCTCTTCAGAACTACCCCACTCTTAGCGGCGGGGTGAAGCCGAGATTGCTGACGTCAAAAACCGATAATCGGATGCCCCGACGCAGGATTGGAAATATGTGATTGAGCGATAATGAGATCAAATTTACGGCAAATTCGGGGCGCCACGATACTTCATTACATTGTATGATTTATATATCACGATCAAAGCTAAACAAGTGCAGCGAAATTAATGAGAAGAAACCTCGTCCAAACGAGGCGTGCATTTGTGATCCAACATCCACACATCAATTCACAAAGAGTCTACAAGGAAGTCAAGAAAAAGTTGCAGCATAGCACGTGAGAATTGGCTCAGCAGGCACCACAGTAATACGGATGGGTTCCATAGCAAATAGAAAGATGAGTTACAAACGCTGCTGTGAGGTCCCTTGCTATCTGCGCAAGGAGCCTTCGGAACCGGTTATAGGGTAGCTTCGCCACCCAGATCTTGAACGGTTCCAATTCATTATCTGAAAGATTGTGATATATAACAGTTCGAATAAACTCGACTGGTAAACTAAAATATTTCTTAGTTTTAGGGTCTTGTATAAAAATATACGACACGAGTTACCCTGGAAGCTCGCATCCCAAATACCTATTATTACTACCATTTCCTACTTAAGCATATATGATCTTCTACTGGATTCGGAATCATCGGTCCACTCAAGAAATGATTGGCAGGAAATTCCGAATATAAGTTGAGACAATGCTCCGTAGCTTTATGAGATTCGTTTGCACATCTCTCTCGCAAATCCTTTGGACCACGCTACGGCCTACTACAGCAGATTTTCGGCATCATTGGCGCACACGGCTGACATACCAAGCACAGTGCCCACAGGTGGTTCTGCATACCACAAATGTGCCATGACCAAGACTTCTCCCTCACCTAACTGCCTTCAACTTAGCTATCTTTTACCTGCCACTATAATGAGCTCAAGCCTCATGCGGATATATTTATCCTATCAACCCAACCATATATTTCACTGGTCTTTTTTGTTAACTGAGGCAAAACAAAGCCATTCGCCAGGCCATAACGAACTTTTTTCAAGATCCAATCATTCGATCCCGGCAGGCACGGAAGTTTGTGGTTGAGTTAATACCGTCCGTGAGCATGATATGATCTGAGGCATAACGCCAAGCATGTGGCCAAGCCCGATAGCCCTTGTGTCTATGACGCGCTTCATGGGATATACATGCAGGGCTTACCGAGAGGGCTGTTGAGGTTCACAATCAAGATCGCCTTCAACGATGAACGACGCCCCCACGTGGGGCTGGCCCTACCTCTTGATTGCCCGCCAGTGCCGTGTGCTCAACGAGGTATGTAATCGGCATCGTAGATGGTGGGGCATCTGGAGCGCCTGCAGTGAACAATGGGACGGTCTTAGAAAGAGACCGAGTTCTACTCCGTGCCCACCACTTGTGATGGTGAGTGGCCTGTTGAGTGTCACCAGTTTGTCAATTCCTCAACCTTGTAGTGGGGCTCTCAAAGCCTCACTACCAGCCAGAGCGGGTTTAGCCCGTCCCTTGCTAGCTGCAGCAAACCCTTGCAATCGCGTCCCCGACCCAGATAAATGCAGATCGAGAGAAAAAAAACAAATACAAGAACTGAAGAAATCACGACAATAAAGCCCAACTTTGCAGCTCGTACCATGCATTCTTGCCCTCGTACAGGCCTCTTGCAGGGGTTGCGTGAAAGCTTCTCGGTGGGACCGGAGGCTGACTCACCGTTGTGTTGGAACAGCTGAGATGCCAAAGCTCCCTTGAAGCTTTTGAGCTTTTTGCTGAGCCACTATTGCCGCATGTCATACCCCGCACTTATGGCAGTTCGATAATTGTCTCATCGATACCTGCGGTATGGTAAGAATATGTAAGTTTATTTTATTATATTATAAATGATCAAGTATCCATATATCATGAGAAAAAAAATATCGTTTTAGGGTAGGAATTTTATGGATCGCGCGAGACTTTTGTCCCCCCACTGTAGCTATCGGTGTGGCTCGTTCATGACATCGAATCGTGTTACAAGCTCTGACCTTTCGGTGACCACGGTCAGTGCTGCTTGCCCCAGGTCCTCAAATACCCTAATACTCCCCCCCGGGGACCGACCGACGTCTCTGCTCACCACACACGCCAGGTTTCTCCGAAAGGGGACATGACATGATCTGAATTTTCCCCTTCACCCACCCCTTTCGCCGTCCAGTTGGTAACTTCAACCTGTCATGATCTACCGCTGAACGGCCCTTTCTGACCTTATCTGCAGGCTTTATATACCCGTCCCTCGACACCCTCTCTGGGCTCTGCGGACGCTTCTCAACAACGATCGATCCAACATTTCTCATACGTCTTGGACCTACCCCTGCCACTGCCACCTCCGCCCTCACACTGATCAACTATGGCACCCAAGAAGATCGGCGTCATGACCTCGGGAGGCGACTCCCCAGGCATGAACGCTGCTGTCCGCGCCGTCGTCCGCATGGCGATCCACATGGGATGCGATGCCTATTGCGTCTACGAGGGATACGAAGGGCTAGTCCAGGGCGGCAACTTTATTCGCAAGATGGGGTGGGACGATGTTCGAGGCTGGCTCTCCGAGGGCGGTACCCTCATTGGAACCGCCAGGTGTATGGCCTTTTACGAGCGCCCTGGGCGCTTGATTGCCGCCAAGAACCTCGTCCTCTCCGGTATCGATGCTCTGATCATCTGCGGCGGTGACGGCTCTCTCACTGGTGCCGACAAGTTCCGCGCAGAATGGCCGTCACTCCTGGAGGAACTCGTCAGCAAGGGCGAGTTGACGCCTGCTCAGACCCTGCCTTACAAGCACCTCAACATTGTCGGTCTTGTGGGCTCTATTGACAATGACTTGACTGGCACCGATGCCACTATCGGCGCCTACTCTGCCCTCGCACGTATTTGCGAGATGGTCGATTACATCGAGGCTACGGCCTCATCCCACTCTCGTGCCTTTGTTATTGAGGTCATGGGTCGCCATTGTGGCTGGCTCGCACTGATGGCCGGTGTGGCCACCGGGGCCGACTTTGTCTTCATTCCCGAACGGCCTAGGGAGCATGACTGGAAGGAAGACATGGGTAATGTCGTCAGGAGGGTACGTAACATGTCATTTTCCGCGCCAGTGTGATTTGTGGCTAACACGCACCAGCATCGAAACCTTGGTAAGCGCAAAACCATTGTCATTGTTGCCGAGGGTGCACGAGACAAGAACGGCACCAAGATTACTGCTTCCGAAATCAAGGACCTCCTTGCCGATAAGAGTGAGGGAGGTCTCGCCCTGGATACCCGCATCACCACCCTTGGTCACGTTCAGCGAGGTGGTACTGCGGTAGCATACGATCGAATGTTGGCTACCCTACAGGGCGTGGAAGCTGTCAAGGCTGTCCTTGACGCCACCCCAGAAACTGAAACTCCCTTCATCGCCATTACCGAGAACAAGATTGTTCGCAAGCCTCTGATGGAGGCTGTTGCCGAAACAAAGAGGGTTGCCGAGGCTGTCGACGCCAAGGATTTCGAGAAGGCCATGTCGCTTCGAGACTCCGAGTTCGAGGATCAATGGAAGTCTTACATGCTGACCACCAACGTCATGTGCGACGACAAGCTTTTGACCGAAGAGAAGCGCATGCGAATTGGCTTTATCAACGTTGGCGCCCCTGCTGGTGGCATGAACGCTGCTGTCCGCGCTGCCGTTGCCTACTGCGTGTCGCGAGGCCACGAACCTCTTGCTATTCACAACGGATTTGCCGGCTTCGCCAGACATCATGGCGATAAGCCTGTTGGCTCTGTTCGCCCATTCAATTGGCTCGAGGTTGACGGTTGGGCCAGCAAGGGTGGTTCCGAGATTGGCACGAACCGAGAGCTCCCCGGAGAGTCCGGTATGGAGCTAATCGCTAACCTAATCGAGGAGTACCGGTTGGATGCACTATTCATCGTTGGTGGCTTTGAGGCCTTCCACTCCATCTCCCAGATGCGCAAGGCTCGCGACCAATACCCCTCTCTCTGCGTTCCCATGTGTCTGCTCCCCGCAACCATCTCCAACAACGTCCCCGGAACCGAATACTCACTGGGTTCTGATACCTGCCTCAACGAGCTGGTCAATTACTGTGACAAGATCAAGCAGTCTGCCTCCGCAACACGCCGACGAGTTTTCGTAATCGAGACACAGGGAGGCCGGTCGGGTTACGTCGCAACCTTGGCTGGTCTTGATGTCGGTGCCTCGGCAGTCTATATTCCCGAGGAAGGCATCAGTCTCGAGATGCTTAACGCTGATGTGAGAAACCTCAAGGAAATCTTTAGAAAAGACAAGGGTCAATCTCGCGCCGGTCGCCTTATCCTCGTCAACGAGAAGGCAAGCAAGGTCTACAGTGCCAAGCTCATTGCCGACATCATCCGTGAGGAGGCTCACGATCGATTCGAGAGCCGAGAGAGCATTCCCGGCCACGTCCAGCAAGGTGGTGTTCCTTCTCCCATGGATCGTTGCCGGGCTGTGCGCCTGGCCATCAAGTGCATCCAGCACCTGGAGGAATTCGGCTGCAATGCTCACAACCACGTTAAGAAGGATCCCATGAGCACGGTTGTGATTGGCATCCAGGGCTCTGAGGTTGTCTTCTCTCCCATGAAGGATCTGGAGGAAAAGGAGACTGACTGGCCCAACCGACGACCCAAGACAGCTCATTGGATGGGCTTGACTGAGGTTGTCAACATTCTTGGTGGCCGACCTGATTATCCTAAGCCCGAGGCTAATCTAACTGGCTTGATTGCCAAGGATGTAAAGCGCGGGATATGATAAACCTGATGATGAATAAAAATAAACTAGATTCTGTATTACTTATTGTAATTATTTGCCTCGAATCAGGCCTGCTGTTTTTTTAGTTGCTTTTTCAATATATTTCTATAACACAGAGTGCTCTTTTCTCTTAGTATTTGAGAATTTGATGTTTAGTGGGCTACAGGAGATGGATACGCGATGCAATGACAAGGGGCAGTAAAACAACGCCACTTATAGGGAGATTTTCCAGGGCTCCTCATCCTTCGCGTTGTGCAATCTACACCATTCGAGGTTGTCATGAAATGATAAGTTAGCCAACGAAGGAAGAAATGCCAAGTTGGTTTTGCATCAGCTTTGAGATCTCCACTTCCGACCCGGACACGCTAGTCTATATTCCCAGCGTCATTTATTTCTTTTGAGTCGCTGATCCTGCACGTACCCATTGACAAAGTCATGGCTCACTCAAAACCGTGGAGACAGCGACATGTCCTCCTCGACCCGTCTAGTGTATCTTGAAAGTTTCGGACACCGACCTCAGCAGCCAAGTCTACTTTAGGGTGTTATCAACGGCCTTCTTACTGGCAGTTCGTTCCTAGCGCCGGTCTCAACATATGGCCGGCTGAGGTCAACGAAAAGTGTATGATGCGCTCGGATACTCGGTTCCGAGTCAACAACGAGGGAAAAAAACAAACCGAACAACACGGCACTACTGCAATCTTCCTTCTCGTGGTTGGTTCTTCGTGGGGAATCCCCTCACTCTACCAGACTATCACCACATGCATTGCCTCGCCGAGGTCCTACCCAACGCCGGCCTTTGGCTGACCACCAACAGGAAGTCTGGCTCAGGGATGACGTCGCTATGTGACCCAAGCCGGACCCAGGAAGCCACAGCGCCCAGCGTGGACCGTCGTGTCACGTCATCCTCACTCCGACAGGTACAGGGGCAAGGCCTTCAACTCTAAACCCCGCCAGCGGGCGGAGCAGGAGAAAACGGGGATTCGCGGGCATCAAAACAAGCAGGAAATGAGCGAGGAGGCCAAATGGGCGAACACCTGAACCCAGCGTGGCGGGCTGATGGGTGAGTTTTGGGCTCAGATTGGTGCTCTGGCTGCATCTGGCCAGTGCTTGGAACGTTCTCGTGGTGGTAGCCTGTTTGGGGACGTCTGGAGCGCGGAATAACAAATACAAGCAGCACATGCACGTCTTCTATCCGAAACATGTTTGAGGGCCTCTGATCGGCGTTGCAAAGAGAACAAAGAACAGTGCATAGCGCACGGGGTTCCCAAGCAGCCGGCCCAAGGCTGGCCCAAGTGCTAAACATAGCACGGGGCGACAGCCTCGCCAGGTCGTCTAAGCGAAGGGGGATCAATCGAGATTTATATCCACGGCGGCGCAGCCCAAGGTGGCAGAGCCGAGTGTTGGTTGGGCGACGTTGACCGTCATAGCTCCCCGCTGCTCCAGCTGCAGCAGCGGCTCTCCCAGCTGCAGCAGCAGCGTAAATCAATTGAGCAGGGTCAACCATTCCGCGGGCCCCCTTAAACATGCCCACCCACGCACAGGAGAGCAGCAAGAAGGCGCGGAGAAGCACGAGAAGAACGTGTCGCAAGAGGGATTGTCCTTGCACTCTCACTCCACACGTCTTGCTTTTTGCTACCAATTTGTTCAACCGGTTCGTTGCGCAGATGCTACCCTGCGCGCTACTACCGCACCATGCACCCACCCGTGCATCATGATCCCTCACCGATAAGATAGGCCCAGGCCTCCCCGGACCAAGCCGTCTCCACGGCAACGGCCAGGATAAACAACCCACCTGGCCTTCTCCCGCGCAACGCCAGAGGCAACGGCTGACCGACTGCTGAATGGACCTTTAGCTGCGTCTTTGTGGTTCATAACCTGCTTCCCCGGTTTTTTCCCCCTACTTCTCGTCCGCATCCACAATGTCATAGTCCCATCACGAACAACAGTCTTCGAGCCAGGTTTGCTTTCCTTCTTTCTCTCACTCACCGCCGAGTGGGAGCGAGCTTCTTTGTTCTTCAGCTCGCCCATTGCATTCTATTCTTCTCCTCCGTTTTCCATATTCGACCTGCTCTACCACCACGGTCCACCATTGGAACCTGTTGGTTTGGCTTCGCCCTCCCCCTCCCCGCGGCCTGGTTGGGTTTCCCCTCGTCAAAACATCAACATCCGAAGCTGCCCATTGAAAGGGAAGCGTGCCCCGCCACACAGCAACAATGAACACCTTCGATCCGCCACAGCGGCAGAGACCCAAGTCTTCGATTCTGGAATCCTTTATGCACCGCCGCCAAGCATCCAACGGCGACAACCTGCCCTCGAGGCCTTTTGACGGAAGCTACTCCTTCTCCAGCAACGACGACGCGGCCGAGGCTAGCTACTCCAAGAACAACCCCGGTGCTCTTGGTGAGCTGCAGCAGAACCAGCAGGAGCCGGCTCCCCGGTTTCCCCGCCGCGACAGAGACGATTACAACAACGACGACACTCGCGGCCGGTCCCGATCACCGACCAAGAACATGTTTGGAAACATGACAATAATAACTTCCGTAGCCGCCAAGGACGCGTCCAAGGTCCCCAAGACTCGCGACGTGTCCCCCAAGAAGCCCAAGAAGACAAAGTCTGGCGGGAACCTGGCTGGGCTCTTCAAGCCCAAGTCATTGAGGAACCTCCACAAGCTGATGTCCGATGAGGATATGCGTCTGTCCAAGGACAAGGAGAATAGGAAGCCCGATGATGCGACACAAACACCCATCTGGGCTCAATTCACCGCCGACTCCCTCTTCCAGCAGAAACCCAATATTCGGGCCAGCATCGACATGAGCCGGAATAATAGCGACACCGACTTATACGCAAGCTCACGCCAGTTCAAGGAACGGCCAAAGTCGTTCCAGGTCCCTATTCACACCAAGACAGATCTCCCGCCGTCCCCGTCCAGGTTCAAATTCCCACAGGATTTACAGCGGAAGGGCTCCAAGGACTCGAGCAACTCCAAGTCGAGCAGCAGATCTGTCAAGCCCAAGGGCTATAATCCACTGGCCACATTCGCACATAACCGGTCCAAGTCCACATCCGTGGTTGCTGCCCCTGAGCAAAACGAGCCGGTGCTCGACCCCAAGGATGTAGACAAGCACCTCGAAGCCATGCTGGACCGAAGAAACATCCCCGAAAACCAGAGATACAAGATGCGAAACCTCAACGCCACCATCAAGATGGAATTTGTCCGCCAAGACTGGGCCGAGATGGCAGCAGCCAGGGGTGACCGTCCTCCGTCTATGGGCAGCGTCGGCAGTGCCGATGGTGTAGCCGTGGCGGCGAGCACACCAGTTGAGGAGAAGCCCAAGCGAAGCCGCGGCAAAAGCTTCACCCTCTCCCTTGGAAAGAAGGACAAGGAAAAGGATTCGGGTGCAACTGCCAAGAAGGGCAAAGGAGATGGCACCGTCGGGCGTCATTTCAGAAGCAAGTCGACGGATAGCATCGCCAGTGACGCCGGTGGGCTTAACTCTGGTCCTTCGACGCCCACTTCGGGCATTTTCTCAAAAATCAAGCTCCAGCAGGGCCCTGCTGATTATGTGGCATACCTGAGAAAGGTCCAGAAGCCTGAGCTGGTTGAAGTGGGCAAAATCCACAAGCTTCGTCTGTTGCTGAGGAACGAAACAGTTGCGTGGATTGAGGACTTTATCCAGCAAGGCGGCATGAACGAAATCGTGAGCCTGCTGAACCGCATCATGGAAGTTGAGTGGAGGTGGGTTCTGATACTCTCATCTCGATGTTGGAGTGTTGACTAATAGATTTCTAGGGAGGAACACGAAGATGCACTTCTTCACGAAGTTCTCTTGTGCTTGAAGGCGCTCTCCACCACTGCACGAGCCATGCAGTACCTCCACTCGATTCAGAGCGAGCTTTTCCCAAAGCTGATCCATATGATTTTTGATCCCGAGAAGAAAGGACCCAGCGAGTTCACCACCCGCAACATCATTACCTCTGTAATGTTCAGATACATTGAGTCTGCTTCCCCCGCCGAGAGAGTCTTTCGGGCCAAGAGCATCCTCGCTCACCTGCGTGATCCTGAGCCCAAGGAGGATGAACGACCAGTCCCCTTCGTCCTAGAGATGAGACGTGACAGGCCGTACCGCGTGTGGTGCAAGGAAGTTGTCAATGTCACAAAAGAGGTCTTTTGGATTTTTCTTCACAACATCAACGTTATCGCCCTCCAAGTAGATAAGGCGAGCGATGCCAAGGACGCTTCTTTCCCTGGCGACAACCGACCATATGCCTACATGATGCGGCACTTCCCCCAGGAGCGCCCTCCTGTTGCAGCGGCCCCCTATGTTGGTGGAGTCGAGTGGGAGGCCACAAACTACCTTGCTTCACATCTTGACCTAATGAATGCCATCCTCGCTTGTGCGGCCACCAGAGAAGAGCGCAACAATTTGCGACACGAATTCAACATCTCCGGCTGGGAACGATGCCTCGGCGGCAGCCTCCGTCTCTGCAAGGAGAAGTTCTACGGCAGCGTACACACTGGCCTGCGCACCTGGGTTGCTGCGGCTCACGAGGATGGCTGGGACGTCCGAGATGTGCGATACGGCCCACCGCCCGAGTCGCGCAATTCTCCCAAGAAGGTCGCTAGCGGCGGCCAAAAGCCCAAGGTTGAGCCAGCTCCCAAGCTCGAGATGCCAAAGCTCGATTTCGGGTCGGACAAGCCCAAATCTACTCCCAAAGATGATGAGTGGCTTTGAGTTTGATATGAAAAAA
This sequence comes from Calonectria crousiana, assembly GCA_013406985.1. NCBI lineage: Eukaryota > Fungi > Ascomycota > Sordariomycetes > Hypocreales > Nectriaceae > Calonectria > Calonectria crousiana. The sequence continues at coordinate 178,938 of VTGD01000010.1, read as the reverse complement.
AAAGTGATATTGCCGAAAGCGATGCCACAGTTTGGCAGACGCGCACTAGACCATGGTTTTCCGGACTGTTTTTTTGGTTGCTTTTCCATCAGGTTGTTATATTTTTTTTCTCCTTGTTCCTTATTCTCTTCTCTTGTGTATCGGGTTTGTTTGGGAAATCGCGGGTCCATCGTTCGGTAATCATGGTTGCAGTAGTGCTTGATGATGGCATGTTAATGAACTGATGACAACAACGGAGTTGCATTATATGGAATTCGTTCGTGTATTCCTAGCCGTCTAAGACTAGTGTTTTTATTATGCTCCTAGTTCCTAGTCCAGTGAACAACGTGATATAATCTTTCGTGTTTGTGGGTTGGTTAGTTTTCCACCCTCTCTGCTCTCCATGAGAGATGGTGTCCGCTTCGTGGCCGCTTTGTCATCGGCCGGCCTCATGGCATCACTCGAACTATTTTCTTCTTTTTCTTTTTCTTTATTCTTTATTCTTTTCGCCTCTGTTCGTCTTCGTTTCAATTGAGACTAACAAACTCTGCTACTTGCTAAAACGGGTCCGGTTCCGCATTGCCTGGTCACAAGTTGCTGCGGTGCTGCTTAAACGCCTCATGCACCGTCACTCCCTGGAGAACATCTTCTTTCACCTTGTCATCTGCTGCCGTCAACTTTGGCAGGAGTCCGAGCACCTCGGATACCTTGTCCTTGGGGATAACAACCACCCCGTTGACCGGGTCGCTGAAAGCCAAGTCTCCGGGGGCGACAACGGTCCCGTCGATATCGAGGGGCACCTGGGTTGCCCAGGGGGTGCTGGCGGCGCCGGCCCCAACCGTAGAGAGCCCACGGCTCCAGATCTATAGGCGTTAGCTTCCGGAATGGGCTTCTTGGGCTCTGGTCACGCTGGTTTTGTTTTTTTGCTTACAGGGAGGGCTGTGCTCTTTAGCTCCCCAATGTCCCTTGCGCGGCCAACCACCACGATGCCCCTGGCTTGGCAAACCTTCATGCGCACCGCCATGATGCCTCCGCAGATAGCGTTCTTCTGACCCTCAGGCTGCTTCAGCACCACCATGCTCCCAGGCACCGTCAGGTCAGCCCAGTGAACGCCCTTGGGGATGTTGGCGGCCGGCTCGGCCAGCTCCTGTCCTTTTGGCGCAAACAGGACCGTCGAGACCGGCGCCACCGTCGTCAAGGAGGCCTTGTCTCCGGGAGGCGAGCCAATGAAGCTGAGATCTGCGACAAAGCCAGCACCGGGCACCTTGAGCTTCAACAGCGCATCCGAAATGTCACATGCGGTATACCGCTGCAGCTGCACTATCTGCTCGGGTGTGGCCATGGTGCGCTCTGTGCCTGGTGACGTCAGGGTAGCACTGCAGGAACTCAATCAGCCGACGTGGAACAAGGCCCCCGAAAAAGCGAGAGCAACAGAAGCCCGCAGGATGCAACGCGAAAAGAGATGGCGATGGCAGTTGGCGATGCCTTCTTGTTGCTTAGCGGAGATGCGTATCACGATTTCGGCTTTCCAAGACGTGACCCCAGTCTACTCCATGATTCCGGAAGCCCCCATAAGGCCGGCTATCCAATCAGGCTCGGCACCACATGCCGGATGTGACAGTCGGGGGCGGTGGGGCACAAATTGCCGACTAAAGTTCAATGGACGCTATATGAAAGTTTGATAAAGGTTTGGAAGCGACGGGTTTGATTATGATGATCTTTTCACTATAGTCAGGTGCAAATGATACATCACATCTCCAGTAGGCTCTGACCCGGCGATCACCACCAGTTCACGGGGAACGCTCGAATCGGCAATCACTTCGATTCGATTCGGTTCGATTTGTCTTTGCTCTTCCCTCCTCACAGGGATAACCGACTGCAACCTACCCCGGCGCTGTCGGCTTCGACCGGTGGCGAGCTATCTGGATCTTTGCGGCTCGCTGCAGTAGAGCGAAATCGTCCTTCTTTGTCGAGCAGGGCGCTTGCTCCAGGTCAGGTTTCTAGAACTCGTCCGCCCATCCAGGTAAACAAGGTCCTGCTCGGCCGCCACTAATTCAATCACCGCCAAGGTTCTTTCTGACGGTGAACGGGGAGCCACGTTCTGTCTCAGATTAGATCTGTTCCTCCTTGGGCGGTCGAGCCTTGGAACCCGGGAGGGTCTCAGCCATAGGGAGGCCGCCCCAGACCAAAACGACTACATGAACCTGGCGGCATGCACCATGGCGGAGACTGCAGCAGCAACTTTTTACAAGAAAAGTAATCACTCCGATTCTGGGGGGTCCTCCATATCGCTTTGACAAAATGAGCGTCACACTTAGTCATGTAAGACATGATTAGCAAACCTCACCCGTGGTAGTTTGCTGGTCGGTGAGGGAGGGCGTCGATGGACAGAGTCCTCGGGGGGGCGGTTGCTAGCTCGGCCGTGGGTTCAGCTAATGTGCGGCCGTGGTCCGTACATGGGCCCGAATCCATGGATAAGGCCATGGTGACTGAGACATGGCTGAGCTTTTCAACATGGGATCGTGTTGATCCCAGGGTTTCTGTTGGCTGTGGCTTTTGTTCCTAGCCCTGTTGTGCCGAAGCGCGCATTGGCTCCATGGGACCTTTTTTTCCAATCGAGCGCGCGTGGGGCGGCGGGCATTTGCATGGGGTAGAGGAGAGGGGAAACCAGGAGCACAAAGAACGACGGAGGAAAGGTGAGAGAAGAGTCAACAAGCGACGTCATGATTTCTCCTCTGTGACTTGTTGGTAGTTTGCCATTCCCGTGCGAGAGATGCACTGGCGGGCTATCAATTTCCCGTCACAGGACCCCCGATGTGAGTCGGTGACGGGGACCTTACAGCCGGTGAGGATGGAAAGTGACGTGTCTGGGGGATGTTTGTGCAGGGGCAGGGGCGTTGATTCGAAGGAGAAAAAGAGGCTTCTAATGTTTTTTTCGACTTGTAAGTTTTTTTTGCCGCGTTTATCGTGGCGTAGGCATGTCGAGTCATGGTGGTGGTGGTTGTATCTTCCAGTCAAGGCAAGCGATGCCATGTTCCCCCCCCCCCCGCCTGGTGAAAACAGAAAATGCGCTTGGCACTCGCTGATAGGTGAATTGGTTTCTGAACTGGCAACATGCATCGATCTCGCAAGGAACCTCATCCTTCGAGATTCTCCTATGGTCTGTACCGGGGGTGTCCATGGTGGCAGCCCGCTCGCTGTGCATTAAGATCCGGAGTCAAGCATATGGAACCAACGCCACGGAGTTGATTACCTCACTCTGCCATGGTTGCTGCAATGACACGTAGGTGGTAGGGTTAAGCAGGCACCCGGTTAGCGGGTACGGTAGACGGTAAAGGGACAAAGTCGAGTCCACAAAGAGGGACTTATAAATTTTTTTTTCAACGGCATGCACATACCTGGTTGGAGAATCCCTATCCCAAGCAAAAGAGGGGCCCCGGTCTGAGACAGGTCCTGCGCTGAGACACCTCAGGGACTGCAGAAGCTCGATAGCGCGCCCAATGCCGCTCTCATCAGCTGTTCTCGAGGCTTTCCAGACATTCAGCCTTTTCTAGCTTGTAGCTGCGGAGCGGGGCCGCAAGACGTTCCAGTCGGGGGGCCAGTCGTTGTGATCTCCGCGTGTTTTGACGGGACCCTTGATGTGGGATTCAGTTGAAGACATGAAGTTCAAGGTTTAGATTGGGCCAGGGTGCGAGAGACGCAGAAACCCATCTACACGTCAAATTCCCTCCGAACCAGGGTGTTCGCCTCGGGGTGATGGTAACGTCGTCGTTCTCGCTTGTTCAATCTGGACAGAACCGTGTGGGCTGCGACAGTTCACCACACCAACCAAAGCAGCCCGCTTGTCCTGGTCTAGGAGCAAGGATCACTGGCCACTGGCCAACCTCGTCGTCGGAATCCAGGCCAATGCAGACTAAGGCGATATGCATGCCATAATTACTTTGGCCTTGGCCTAGGGGAAACATGGGAAACCCCTCTTGGAGACCACGGTGATTCGTAGAGGCCAGCACCTGGTGCTTCGGTGCAAGTTCACGCTGGCTTCAAGCCATGCGCCTGGCTGCATTGTGCCCCCAGTCGGCTCCTCCCAAGACCGCGTCGGAGGGCCCAAGGACCGACCCTCGAGGGACCAGGGTTTCGCTGCAGCTAAAACTCCCACTAAGGCGAATCGACCGATAGGTGACAGGTCATGCCTTTAGGGTCAGTAATGTCGGCTTACGGGCGAGTTCTTGGGACTAGGACGGCGAAAGCAGGCGGGAAAAAAAATGAGGGGTTAGAGGGGGGCCCAAGGTTTCGGGCCATGCCGTGAAGGGAACATGGGTGAGGGCATACTCACAGCCCGTGGATGCTGGGGGCACCATGTCCAGGGTCGTTGTTGCACGTCGCTGTCAAAGTTCGCCGCATCTCACCCATGCCCCCAAGGATCCGGGCCCGGAAACCGCGGATGATCAACTAAAAACTGCCGGTTGGTCCCTAACGAGGATAGCGAGCGATACGGGGAGGGGGGAAGAGCAGGAGAGTGACGGGGAACGGGGTGGTTGAGATGGGGCCGGGACGCTTGGGCCACGATGATTGGGGATTGGGGGAGGGGGAGAGTAGTGTGTGAGAATGGGTGATAATCGACAATGGGAGAAGGTGAACGCGTGAGGCTTGGGGGAGGAAGCTACGGGAGCTTGGCACGAGTTGGGTTGCGGGGGGGTTCGTTTGCAAAGAGAGTGTGCGTGTGTGTACCTGTATCTGCGTTCAAGCGCATGTAGGTAGTCTCGTGAGTGTGTGTATATTGCGCGTGAGTGCATATTTTGGTACGTAGAATGGCGGTTAAAATGCGGCACAGGCAAGCCCTCGTCCAATCTAGCACCTGTTTCGCACGTTTCGTGCTTCCGCCCAGTTGCTGTTTCCGGGTAACCCTAGTCGGTTGATCGAAAATCTCCCCCAGTATAGCCAGTTTGGGAAGATGGCAAAATTGGCCGAGGTTAATCGCACTGCTTGGCCGCTCCATGCGGACAAGGACCTGTCCCCCATTCCACGTGGTGGGCTGCCTTAACATGCAGGGCACGACCGCGCAAGGGAGGTGCCGTTATTGGTCGACTGAGGAGCCGGAATGGGCAGAATAGCCTGAGTTGGCTCTTGCAGAGAGCTGGCATAACGACAAAAGGCTGCTCAAGGCTGCCCATCCCTGTGCCGTATGCCACAGCGAGCACCAGTCCGGGTGTGTAAGTTGCCACATCGCTGTGTACCGACTCGAGCCGCCGTTGCGCTCATGGCATGGCAGGGCATGGCTTGCGCTGCGTCGAGGCGACCCCGGACCCCGTTATTAGAGCCACCCGTCAACCCAGTTTCAGGTTCAAGATCCACGACTGGGGCGTTCATTGGGCGTCAAGACTACCCGTCACCTCACCCAGCGGCTCACACGGGTCCTTTGGGCGCTTTAGGCTTCCGAACTCACTCAACGCTCACAAGCTCATCCCGGCAAGCAAGCAACTCACACAGCTCAGCCTGGCCCGCCGCGACGCAACGCAACGCAACGCAAAGCAACGCAAAGCAACGCAACGCAACGCAACGCAACGCAACGGCTGCACACGACGACGCAAGAATCCACTTGCACCTAACCCGCCGCCGTCGCCCGCCTTGCCGGCGCTGCATCCCATCCCACCGCACAACACAGTGCTCTCCCAGACTCTCTCACTTCCCAAACCAACTTGCTCCAGACCATCCCACCCTCTGGCCCCTCGGGACGCCTCGTCTGTCGCCGCCATATCGCTCCCCGCCCCAAACCACCCAGGACCCAGGACCCAGCAGCATCAAACCCACGCAGGCATCCGGCCCAGACACCCAGCCCAGCCCAGCCCAGCCCAGCCCAGTCCTGCTACTGCCACTGCTGCCACTGCTGCCACTGCTGCCACTGCTGCCACTGCTGCCACTGCTGCCACTGCTGCTACTGCTGCTACTGCTGCTACTGCCACTGCTCTTCCCGCCGCCAGCCCGGACGCCGCCTGCGACAGAGCTACTGCGACGGCGACGGCGACGTCTGCTCCAGCAGCAACTAGCCAACTACCTACCTGGCCCTGTCTCGCCCTGTCTGGCCCTCCCTCGCCTCCGCGTCACTTGCTTGGCCTGCGTTGCCCATCGCTCGCTTCGCGCCCGCTTCGCTCGCTGCAACTTACGGCATCACACCATCCGTCGTCGCCCGCCCGCCCGTGATCCGCTCCGCATCCGTCGCTCGCCCCTCGCCGCCCTGCCCCTCGTCTCGTCTCCCCTCACCACACGCCCCCGTTCCTCGTTGCCCGCCCGCCAGGACGCAAACCGCTTCGCCTCCCCCACCCAGTTACGGCATCGCTGTCCAGCCCTTCAGCCACTAACCATCCGCTCCTAGGCCTCTGTCCTCCCCTCTACCTTGCTAACCAGCCTTGACACCAAGCGCCAAAGGTCCAACCCGACCCACCCCACCCACGGGACCAGGAAGGACCACAGGGCCACAGGCTCCAAGATCTCGGACCTACTAAGCTGCCTGCACTGCACGTCCTGCCGGTACGGAGCCTAGAGCCATCCGCCTTTGAGCTAGGGTCTTCAGAACCCTGTCCGCGACAATGTCAATAAAGTAAGCCTCCTTCGCGAGTCTCGAACCTCTTCTCTTCCTTTTATGAGCCTTCCCTTCTCCAATTCCCCTTCAATCTGTCCGCCTGCGTCCTCCCGATCCTCCGTTGCCGATTCCGCTGCGTCCTGCATTCATATCCCCGTTCTCTCCTCCATCCGAACCCCCGTCTCCGACCATCACCATCCTCTTCCTCCTCCGTGCTTCCTCTGTCCCTTGCCTGCACTGCCCGTTCGTTCGACTGCCCCGCCATCTCCGGCCCATGGAGTCATGGACCCCGCCCTACCATGGACAACCCTCACGATTATCTCATAACGAGCCGACCTTCTTCACGGCCTATCGACCCTGACAATACCGATAGCTGGGTTATGCTCAACCAGGGCGGCTTCGTCAAGCTCGGCAACGAGCGCATCCTCCAGAAGCTGGAATCCCGCATCTCATGCGACCTCTCGGTGCCCCAGGAATTGAGGTCGCGTTGCGCCTCTTTCCAGCGCAAGAGTGACAAGGGCACCTTGTTCTTGACAAACAAAAGAGTACGTCTTCGCCTGTCAGCCTCAGCCTTGCAATTGATCGTGCTCACCACTCCCAGATTGTGTACCTTCCCGCAAAACCTACCCAGGAACCCAAATTCGAATCATTCAGTGCCCCAATTCTCAAATTTCAAGACTCTACCACCTCGTCTTCAATGTGGTGGGGATGGGTCTGGAAGTCAGATTGTATCCCCGTTTCTGGGGGCGGGATTCCCGCAGACATCCCCCGAATCGAGGTCAAATTTACCTTTTCAGACGGCGGCATGATGGATTTTAATGAAGCCTACATTCGACTACGAGAGCGACTCTTTCAGTACCAAGAAATGCGCCGCGAAATGGGACCGGGCGTTGACGTCCCCGATGAGCCCCTGCCAGCCTATGAAGCTCAAGCCAGCCAAACCAACACCCCGCCAGAGGGCTCACTGTCGGTCATTCGGCATGACCGATCCGATAGCACCAACAGCCGGAGAGCTCCTGATGAGCCTCCGCCGGACTATGATGAAGCTCAAGCTCAGCAGCTAAGCATTCGGCTTGAAGACCACATCCGAGGAGAAATCGACAGGGGAGTACATGATCGCGATGATTAATGCAGGCATAAAGTGCCAATGTTGAATGCGGAGGTGTCCATTTTAATTGAGGTCACCGACCCATATAAATCAAACTCGGTGAGGTTCAGCTTCATCACATTGAAACCCTTTACCCCTCCCGCCCCTACCGTGGCCAGAGATCTCGCTCGGCCCTTTTTTCATGTATTGTAACGAACCATCACTTGTTTTCTAGAACTTGATTTACATATTGGCGGTTGGTAGGCATTGGGCGCTATGAGACGGGCTTCACGACATAAATATGAGATAGAACAATTCATCCTTCTTGGCCCCTCTTTCCAGCGTGTTGGGGCGTCCATGCTTCCTTCACATTTCTCATCATGCGGCTGAAGTTGTAGAATGCGGCTTACATTCAGCTTCCACAAAAGGAAACTTTGCCCGCTTACTAAGGCAACTAACCTTGCATCCAGAATTGCCTTGGATTCATTCCATCATACGTACCGGCTTGAAAAAAAGAAATTGTGCCTATACCACTGGAACGACACGCGTAGAGTTTGGGGGCCAAATTTCGTCGGAATATAGAGGGCGTAATTCATCCTCCCTACATCGTTACCGAAGCCTTATAACGTGTACGTATCGCATCAAGCACGGGCGGGCTATTTGTCATACAAATAAGCGAGGTGCATCTGATTGCCTGCTTTGCTTGGGGTGGTTGCTGCACACACAATACCACATGAAATACCTGCTGACTGCAAACGACTTTGAGCATTTCGACTGCGGTTGTGCACCAGATGACTATCACAATAAAATATTCATCCCACTACCCCGTTGTATACATCCTCCACCCCAGAATAATCCCGAATGCGATAAGTGTGTATTTCCTGATCAAGCTGAATTCCTTCTTTTTAATCAATCTTTACATCGTGCACCGTGCCGTCCACACATTTATCAACTTCGCTCCGCTAATATATTACAAGCACCAAGGTTTAGTGCCCATATGCCAACAGCTACTTGGATTACCTAAAAGCTTTTCTTGCACTGTTGAGATGTGTTTTTATCTGAGAAATAGTGGACATCAATACAAAGCATCAATCAGAACAATAAACAAGCCAATTCTTCGTACCTTATGATACAAAGGATGGCAAGGGAACTAATGAAATCGGTTGACTATGGCGTTAAGTTTTGCGGGTCCCCAGACCACCAATATTCAGGTGACTGTTGGCCCAGGTATGACCGTAAGTAATCGAGACATCCACGCTCATTTGACATGAGTTGTATTACATGCTGAAATGATTTGATGCAAGGTTTGTTGCTGCCGGTGGGTTGGCCAAAGCAAAACCCCGCCAATTGATCAACAGCAGCTTCCTGCAAAACCTGGAGTCCGAGTGCCCTCTGCAGCTCTGAACCAGATATTCGAAGAACCACCCAACAGTCGAGGTACCCAACCAAAGACAAATCATCCAACCATAAACGTATTCCAAGCCGGTGGGTAAAAGTCTCGAACGTTCTGCGCGAAGATGAAGATTCCTTTCTCTCCAGAGAAACAACACCCCAAGTTCTGCTGAAAATTCGACCTTGCAAACACGGCCAATCAGTGGGTCTAGAATTCTACCAATAAGGACTAGTTGGCTTCCTATTCTTGACAACCGACAGTTGTCTCGCCAAGATGCCTGACCCGGTGAGTCGCTTTAGAGATATCTATATTTAATAAAATACTGATATTTCAATAGTCATCGCGTCTAGCAAAGAAAATAGTAGGAGGTATACTTCTTCGTCGTGCAACTATCAGAGAGGGCTTTTGCTAAGCCGGCAACGCCCAAAGAGGAAGGGGAGGTCAGAAGAAAAAGCCTCCTAGCTAATATAACATAAAGCAAGTACATTCAATTATGGACAATAGTGTTTTTTTCAATTACGGGTGTTTTATGTCTTCAGCCTAGAGGGATTTTCTTGCACTGTACTGACGCAATGGTAGCAATTTGATCGCTTGATTGAGAACAATTTGAACATGGTCAGGGTTGTGGATGTATAGTACCTTGGTAAGTGTGCTCTTTTCAGGCAAGAAGGTACCATAAGCAATAAATAAATAGCCATTTCACGCAACGAGATCAATTAATTATTGTATTCTATATGATCGTTTATAACACGACAGTACAATTGGGTGAGTTGGTCGTGCAGCTCGGATTTGCGATTGCTATAGGGTAAGTGGTAATACATCAGAATTGAACATAAAATCCGCCAAATGGGTATATTTACTGATAAATCCCGAATGATTATATCCTTAAATTTATGCCTGGTTATGATCTTGATGGAGATGCCAAGCTCAGCTAAGATGGCTCCAAAACTGCTGCTCGAGCCACATTTCGGAATAATACGATTCCTTATGATCTAATCGCCATGTCTTGGAGATTAACAATTGACGGATTGTTAATTCCTGAAAGCTTTAGGGGTAGAGGAAACACTAGGCTCCAACATATAGAGCTAAGCAGGGAAATCTAGAATACAAATGAAGAGGAATGTTAGCGACGGGAGGAAGAAGAGGCCTAACCCAAACGTGTTAGTATTTAGCAATTTAGTTTCTTGGATGCTTGCCCTATCAACTCAGCATTGGTTAGTTTAATTCTTTGAACGACGCTGATCCTGAACCCAACAACCAGTGTGATATCGCTTGAGCCCCACTGCCATGTTGAGGTCTGGAATTCTAGCATTCAGCTGATACCCGCATTTATGAACCAACGCCTCAGAGTCCAGCCCGGCCCGGCCCAAAATCATAAACCCATAGTGTTTCCCCCCACATTACTCACCTCTGCTCAACGCCTTTTTAAGACCTTCTGCAAGCCGTTCTTGTAAGTTGATGAAAGGCTCCTTGAGCAGCTTCCCCAATTGCGGCTTCACGGCAACCTAGTAAATGGACGTTTGCTCGGGCCCTACCTCGGGTCTTGTAAGAGGGAATACCATTTTTAAAAAGTTGGCCGTATGGTCACTAACTACCTTGGCCAAGGCCTGATAATCCGAGTCTTCTAAACAGACTCCATATGCGATTGATTCAAGCACCTACGTGGGATAAGGTCTAGTAGGTCTGGGAAGCGAAAACAGCAATAGCTTCATGAAATGGCGGGCAGTTTCTGCCGTACAGATCTTGTTCTCAGCTTCTCTGATGGGTTTTTAAGTCCATGAATGGCCCTTCATATCGGGTGGTGAGCATATCTTGGAGGGTATTCCACTCCTCTACTTGGTGAGAAAGTCGGCTCGAAACCCCGAGAGCACGATCACGTTCCATCCTTGGAAAAATGACACCATATGTCAGAGCAGCGACCGCCTCTTCCTCATACCCCTCAACACCAGGCGATGGTGATGGCTCCACTGGTCGAGCATCCAGACTCTCTAGGGGACCTTTCTCTGCGGCTTCGGAAATCTCAGACTCCATACCATCTCACTTAAACACTAAATCTTTCTGACGATATCACACCTCTCTCCTGGTCTTCCCCAAACACTCAATCATTCTGAACCGATTTTTTCTGAGTGCGACAAGCTTCTTCAGAGTCTCTGGGTCTATCAATCGCTCCATAGATTGTGACTCCGCCAGCTGAATTGCAAGAAGTTTTGACAACCTGGACTGGTCGTATGGAATCACGCACTTCGTTGGCTCCAGGGTCCATATATTCAGCATCGCCTGTTAGTACCATTGTAGTTCGTTTTTGCTCTGGGAACAAGTAGAAGTCAGAGAGAGCTGTTGGTTCACTGCTGGGAACCTCATTGCCTTTCACCCGCTTCCGGGTAATGTATCGTGGGAGGCCAACGCATTACACCCCGGCATCCTGTTGATAGTAGCTCAGCAGCAGGATGATAGTGCGGACATTGCTGAGAGACACAAATTGTTCAGTCCCACTGATGGCTTTTCAGAATCCCCTACTTTTCTTGGCCAATTCACTCGAATTCCTGGCATCGAATGAGGCAGAAGAGCGGCCCTGCCTACAGGTGGTATTGCGGAGGATCTTAGGAAGATGAAATAATCTACCATTGGGTCTGGATTTCGAACTGAATAGGAAGCACGCAACTAATCAATCACAGTTTCTAGAGATGTAATCTTGCACACGGCCGTGTGTTGAGCCAACCGGTCTTGGCAAGTCAGAGGCATCTTGAGTAGTAAAGGGCTAACTTTCTCTCCGATTCACAAGAGCAAAATTTGTTTTAGAAGAGGATATTGAGATATTTTTTTTTTTTTGGTTAGGGCGATAATATTTTTACAACCACCCTCTTGTATAACTCTAATTAATTGTATGCCACCTTTATGGCCTGGTTCCTGGATCACCCGGTTGAGCCTACAGCTTGTTCTCTTGTTCAGAAGTAATCTTGCATACCAGGTGAGGCTGGGAGGAAATTGAATTCTCAAGTCTGTTTTGTCTTCTTATCCGTGTAGTATCTTCATTCGGGGGACCCTAACCTGCGGCTAATTATTTCAACCGCGATTAACATCCGCACAACTTTAGTGGACTGAGCGGACCGTTCAAAGCCGGGTGATGGGGCGATGAGGAAAAATGAGGGGCTTTCATGATGTGGAATCTTGGAGCTACAAGTTACAAAAGTTACATCATCAATTCTTCCTAGTGGCGCAGCCACATCTACAGCCACACTCCGGCAAGATTGAGGGAATGAGGATGCTGAGCGGCTACATGAGTGTGGATGGAATCTGACGGGGGGCGCAATCTTTTTCAGCCGCAATATGGCATCTTACAAAGTAATTCCATCATTGGAATGAAAAGGACAAATCAATGCTACCAATTGCCGGCCCTGCCTACGAAGCGAAAGCAATCGTGTTGGTTTTGGAGATGTCATGATGGATGCCTTCAAGGCGGCGAGTATAAATGTCAGCTATGATCCCTGTCAGCGTGTTTGCTGCCTCAGGTTCCTTATCGCTGTCAGATTCAGGCTGTGGCTGGTGCAGTCGAGGTGCCCAATGCCACTGTCCCGCAGCGCTGGGATCAAGTGCTGTTCGTCTCCGATCAAGCTAAAGTGATGTGCCTAGCAGTCCTAGCTTCAGGCCTTGGTAATTACTGATACCCGCCACTGACCACCTTGGCACCTCCTTAGTTACCCAACTCGAGACACGACGGCCGACCCTCGCCAGGTTGCCACCTTCACAGTCTTGAGCCCCTTGAGGTGCCCTTCTCTCGACCCGCACCCAATTTCTTCCTACAAGTTCATCTTCCTCCAGCTTGACATTCCCGCCCACCAACCGGCTCCTCCTTTCGCGAAATACTCTCGCTCCCACCGCCATGTCAAGGAGGGCACCCAACCCCGCCGCCGAGCGGGCAGCGCAAAACCAAGCTACCATCAAGAGCCTCCTGAAGTTGGAGACCAACAAGGTCTGCGCCGACTGCAAGAGGAACAAGCGTACGTGATTTCATCGGATTCTATTCCCAGCCTTGTACAAGGCAGGCACCGCTCCCGACTCCATGACTGACTGACATGCGACACCTTGCAGATCCGCGATGGGCCAGCTGGAACCTCGGCGTCTTCATCTGCATCCGATGCTCAGGTATTCACCGCGGCATGGGAACACATATTAGCCGAGTCAAGTCGGTCGACCTCGACTCCTGGACCGATGAGCAGCTGCAGAGCATCCTGAGCTGGGGCAATGCGCGCGCCAACAAGTACTGGGAGGCCAAACTCGCCGCTGGCCACGCTCCCTCCGAAGCCAAGATCGAGAACTTTATCCGCACAAAGTATGAGCTCAAGCGATGGGTTATGGACGGCCCCATCCCCGACCCCTCCACCCTCGATGTCGAAGGCGATGACGATGTGCCCCTGAGCCTGGTCAAGGAGAAGCAGGTGATACAGCGCAAGGAGTCGCTCCGCAAGGCCTCCCTGGGCCAGTCGAGCGCCCCCAAGAACGTTATTCAACCTCCCACAGGCGATCTGATCGGCGGAGATCCTATTCCTATCCGATCGAGCAGCGCTGCACCTATGGCCACCAAAGTACCCCCCAAGGCCGATCCCGCACCCCCTCGAACCACGAGCACAAAGGACTCTCTGTTGGGACTCGACTTCTTTGGGGAGCCGGCGCCTCCTCCTCGTCCAGCAAGCACGACCGGCACCAACACATCAGCTGGCCAGTCTCGTCCCGACCTGAAGCAGTCGATTCTGTCTCTTTATGCGACTGCCCCTCGACCGCAGGCTCCTCCCCAGCAGCCTGGACAGAACTTCGGAGGCATGGCCTCCCCTACCATGGGCCACCAGTCTCAAGGGTCCATTGGCGGCTTCAACGACGCCTTTAGCAGCCTGAGCATGGGCAATGCCCCCGCCCCCAAGCCGGCGGCCCCGGATCCTTTCGCCAGCTTCGGCAGTCGAATGACATCCACTACATCTAGCAGCAGCAATGCTTTCGGCGGACTCGGAGGAGGCAGCTTCTTTGACTCCAAGCCCGCACAACCTGCTGCCCCCTCGCATCAGAAGCAGCCCTCCAACTTTTCTATGGGCGGCTTCGGTGATTTTGCATCCCCTGTTCCCGCTGCTGCGCCTGCTCCTGCGCCAGCCAAGCCAGCTCAATCCTCTGCCATGGGTGACCTCTTTGATCTCTCTGCACCTATTTCTCAAACCTCCCCCCCTCCGCCTTCGAATCCGACTATGCCAGCGACTTCAGGCTCCGTATTCAACCTGTCCTCTCCTCAATCGCCTCCCGCGGTTCCTACTCCAACAACTACCAACACCACCACAACCAGCTCCATGGGCGGGTTCCCAGGCGCTGATGTTTGGGGCTCAAGCGAATGGAGCACCCCTGCTGCCCCCGCCCCCGCGCCGGCTCCTGCTCCTGCTGCAGCCCAGAAGAGCCCTGGGCTTCCCAAGCCTTTGGCCAATGACTTTGGCTGGGGCAACTCTAGCAGCTCATTTGCCAACACCCCTATCGTCCCCGGCGCCTCTGGAGGATTTAACCCTCAGCCCAAGGTGGCGGCTGATGAGGAATTTGGAGGATGGACTTCAGGCCCTTCAACTACTGCGACTGGAGCGGGTAACAAGGCTTCTGGCGGCTTCGGCGCCGACGAAGATTTGTTCAACAATGTGTGGCAGTAGCCGAGAGGGTTCTGGCATCTAGATATATCACGAAAGCAAGCGAGGATAGCGAGGAAGGATGTGATATGTTTGATGATGAAAACGAAAATGCGCGCATCTTGGGGGCAGTTTGCATGTTAGGAGTCCATGTAGATGGTTAAAAAGGGGGGAACTTGAATGCTGAATCCAGCAAGGCTTTGCTTTGCTATGGCTCTCTTTCACGTGGGGGCGCATGGGATTATGAGGGTATTACGCGGTGTATATCTGTATAGTTTGCAATCAACGCCAACAGCCAAATGCCAATAGTACTTTCTTGATACAACATGATCCTGCAAGTTTAAACCAGCTGAGGTGGACACCAGCCTCCTGTGCGGCTTACCCGAATCCATCTGTACATAAACCATTCCTGGGTTGATCCGACCCTGTATGAATAGGGTGAACGCCTCGTCTAACGAATACCCCAATCCGCTCGTTTTGGGAGCGACATTTCTAGTTCCGTTGTCCCCCGAAAAAAAAAAACATGTATATATCCCGTGATCCCCGTGCCTGGAAAAACTCCACTGACGCATTCCCTGTTTTGTCGTGCGCAATGCGGCATCATGCCATGATATTCGTAGTGTTGCTCGAGAAAACGAGCAACACGAATGGTCCAGCCTCATCGCTTAGAAAATCAACTTGAAGCCATAATAGAGGACCAAGAATACACCGATGATTATGCCCGAGAGCTTGAGGATGGCAACTCGGTTGCCTGAAGCGGCCATTCGGGTCAGGCGGTTGGCAGAGCCTTTGAGGCCGCTGGACATGGAAGAGAATGTATCGGACTAGATGAGCAGGTCAGAGCCAGAGTAGAGGAAACGAAGGTCGGCGGTGATGGCATACGGTGTTGTCGATGACATCCTGGGCGCGAGCGTTGTCGTAAATGTCGATGGTGACGCCGCGGAGGGCAGAGACCTTGGCGGAGAGCTCGTCCAGGCGAGCGTTGTTCTGGCGCTCGCGCTCGTAGGCTTCCGACATGGTAGGCGAGAGGGATGAAGAGGTTATGCGTGGATGTGCGCCGAGGTCTGCGTCGTCGAGGTGCTGAGGTAGGTCGTCGTGGTCGCTTCAATCGCTGACGTCGGAGTCGGCGGAGACTGGTTTGAGACGGACTGGGGGGTTGGTAGAGTAGGACGCCAGAGGAGCGATGTGGGCGGGAGAGAGGCTGCCAGGCCGGAGGGGATCGGCAGATGGGTTCAAGTCGGAGCTAATGCGAATGGAAGCGACACGGACGGCCGATTGTGGGGTTGGTTGCGCGACGAGTTGACGATACGCCGGGTATGTATAGATCATGAAAGGGGCTGTTCTGGTGCAGCAATGATGGCGGCGGCGAAACTTGAGCCAATGACGTGGACCTCTGCCGTGTGACGAGGGTACGTACCGACTAGTTCCTCAAGTCCCCCTAGGAATACCACTGTCAACCGAGAACAGACAGGTACCCCCAAAAAGAAATGGCCCCCTCCCAAAAAAAAAAGAGCACAGAGAGAGAACACTGGCTGCACCGCCACAGCTTGCTCAGATCAACGGCAGGGACGGGCAAAGGAGGGGCAGCTAACCGTACAGTACCCAGTAATTTTCATCCGTAGCAGGTTCCAGGTCCTTGTCCTTGTAAGTGACGCCCAATGGGGCAGCTATCATTGGGCTTTTAGGGGACGTCGTCCCCGCCGTCACACGCTCCTCCGCAGGGCCCAGAACCACTGCGGGCTGTCACCGAATGTCAGAAGACTCTGGTTGCGTGACGGCGGTTAGGGGAGCGCCAATGGCTCTCAGCAGCTTGGCGCTCTCGTATGGGTAAAGCACGTATGTGCAGTACGGATTAGGCCTCTCCGTGAACGTTGGATGGGTACTTCTCCCCCCCCCCCCACTCGCTGTCTTACAGGCGGGCGACTTCCTGTAACGGCAGCCTCGGGAGGCCGGGAAGCGCTGCGCCACAACCACCAAGCACTTGCGTCGCGTCCTGCTGGTCATCATCTCCGTCTGTCATGGGCGCGAGGGGACCCTGGCGCAGCGGCTGCTTTATCATCATTTTCTCTTTAAGCTTTCGCCCTCTGCTGCCTTGTAGCCCTGTCTGCCTCCGGCGCAACCATCATATTCATATCCAAACCCGCCAGCTTGTGTGCGACACCGAATTTCTGCGTCCCTTTGCAGCTTTTACCTCGTGTCCCTCTCCCCAGAGCCTGATCCACCAGCCAAGCCTAGGTCGACAAGGGCCACCCTCCAGGATTTGGTGGTGACGCTCTGCTCCGAGCTGCCGCTCAACCCCACTCAACCGCCATACCCATCCTCATAACACGTTCTCTGCTCATATATCTTGTGGTGCCTGGGCTGCCTCCTCCAGCAATCCTCCAGCCATAGCTTCGCTCGCCCGAACCACACACACCCTCCTGTGAGCATTCGGCGCTGTCGCCTGGAACCCCGCCATCATGGGTATCAACAACCCTCTCCCGTCGTCTATGGCGTGTAAGTCCCGACCTCCCGACGAGTGCCCCTCATGGCGCATTCTCCCTCATCGCCTACCCCTCTCCCCTCCCCCATGCCTGAGCCCAACCGCCGCCAGCGTTTGCGCCGTTCAATGAGATGCCCCTCGCGCGAATTCCTTGCTAACGTGCTGGTTGCGCAGCCGAGTGCCGAAAGTGCGGCAAGATTCTCTCTGCCTTCATCACTCCCAGCCAGGCCTTCGGCCCCGAAAAAGTCATTCCCCCATCTATCCTCGCAAACGCCCAGGGCCTCGCAATTATTACTGTCCTCAAAGCCGGCTTCCTCGGTTCCGGTCGATTCGGTAGCGGCCTCGTCGTCGCTCGTCTCCCCGACGGTTCCTGGAGCGCACCCAGCGCCATCGCCACTGCTGGTGCCGGCTTCGGTGGTCAGATCGGTTTCGAGCTTACCGACTTTGTCTTTATTCTCAACGACGCCAACGCCGTCAAGACATTTGCCCAGGCCGGTTCCCTAACCCTTGGAGGCAATGTGTCCCTCGCCGCTGGCCCCGTCGGTCGCAATGCCGAAGCCGCCGGTGCTGCCTCGCTTAGAAGTGTGGCCGGAATCTTCAGCTACTCCAAGACCAAGGGTCTGTTCGCCGGTGTTTCCCTCGAGGGTTCCGCCATTATTGAGCGTCGCGATGCCAACGAGAAGATGTATGGAACTCGATACACTGCTCAGCAGCTCCTAATGGGAAATGTCCGCCCCCCGCCCCAGGCCGATTCCTTAATGAGCATCCTCAACACCAGAGTGTTTAGCGGCATGCGCGGAGGCTCCTCTGGCGATCCCATGTACAACGACCAGCCTGTGTATGACGATCGCCATGATGACGTTGTTTGGAACGGCCGACGAGGTTCTGCATATGGCGAGGGTTCGACTCGCGACGACGGGTTTGGTGCGCCCAAGCGATCGACCACATGGCAGGACGACGTCTACGACCGACCCGGCAGCTTTGGCAATCCCTCTCGCGCCAGCACCTTCGGGAGTAACGACGGATACGTTTATAGAGATAACGTTTCTTCCAGCGAGAAGAAGATTGGGCCTGGTCGGCCAGCAGCTCCCAAGCCCAATTTTGCCGCCAAGCAGGCAATGCTTAAGAAGGATGAGGCTGTCGCAGTGTACAACTTCGACGCTGACCAACCCGGCGATCTCGGATTTAAGAAGGGTGATGTCATTACCATCCTTAAGCGCACCGAAAGCGACAACGACTGGTGGTATGTATAGCCTTTCATCATATACCTCCCCGATGCTAATGTGCAATTCGTAGGACTGGCCGGCTTGGCAACAAGGAGGGCATTTTCCCTAGTAACTACGTTAAGCTGAAGGAGTAACCGATCAATTGCCCCTGGAAATACAGATCCGAAAACCTGTCTTGGAAACGACCTTCGTCTCCGAATGAACCACCATTCACAAAAAAACTTGACGTTATGACCACCCCGATTCTATGACCTCACACACCATTCGAATTCTATGGACATCCTCAATCTTCTCACCGAAACTTTTTTTTTATGAAACCAAATCCATTAGGCATGCGGAGGAATTCTAAGAGGGGGACAGAAGGAAACCCGGGAAATGAAATTATGGCTACTTAGAGGTATACACCCTTGGAAACGGACTTTTTTTTCACTGGGATTTCGTCTTGAGGATTGGGCTGGACTCTTCATACCCTGTGCATCTCTTGCCTTTTTTGTTTACTATATCTCTTGCCTTAGCCTTGTGCAGTTATGCGACTGTAGTTTATGCTTATGCCAACACAAATTTCTCACCTCGTGATGCTCTCATCAGTACAGCACACTATCGGGCTTCGTGTTCTTGCTTTAGACTAAACAGCGTTTAGTATACGTGTATTCTGTTGTACGAATATTGCAGGGGGGCTTCTTTTTTTTATTTTAATTCGCCAAACTCAATCAATTCCCTTAGTCTATTGTCACTTAAACGCGGAAGAGGGAAGGATGAATTCGTTCATCATCATCAGAATGATCATGCACAACAATCACACAAACTTGAAAGCGAATCCCCCACAAAAACAAGCAAAGCAAAATTTCAATTTATTATTGAGGGATGGTAATTTCCTTTAAAACCCTCTTTACCTCTGCCAGCTGCATTGTGGCCCAGGCTCTCTTTTTGTTCTTGACGAGATTAATGTACATCAGAGTCGTGGTTGCTCAACCCGCTTTGATCCCGATTCAATCCTCGAAGTACGTGCAATAAGCGCGACTCCCTGTCATCATTCAGTGGTCCATTCGTGAAATGGAAAAAAGAAACGCCGCTGTACTAACCTGTCCCAAACCCGGTTTCCATACTTCGATTGATCAGGCGCCCCCAGTTTCATTGCCCTGGCAACGTTGCGATAGATACCAGACCGCTTCTTGTGGTTCATCCTTGACCTTGGCGACGTGGAGCTTCTGAGATGTGATTTGTCGACAGCTTTTGCCCTGGGCCATGTCCTGCATGAGTTTGCTCACCTTGGCACGTATGCCCCGGTGCTTGTTGGTTGGAATGCAGAACTTGAGCCTGCAGTTATTTTTTGTGCATCGGCTCTGTTGAATGCTCTTGATGATTATGTCCCTATTTTTAAACTCTGCCCATTCGAGAATGTGATGTGGGAGTTTGGGACCTTGATCATGGCAAAGGCGGAAGACTCGGACACCGGACTTGTAGACAAGATTCTCAACTTTGTCAAGATCCATGCCACCAAAAAGATCGAGAATGAGTTTGCGGCTCGAATATCGTGTGACGGGCATGATGAAAAAGGGGTACTGTATGATAAGTCACTAACGTATGAAAATGTCAAAGCAAGTCCCGTTGGGGAGATAAGTCTCTGATTGGTAAGGTGGGTGTCTGAATCAAAATCATGAATCGATGAGGCTTGGGGACAAATTCAGGAGGGGCAGCACCCATGTTCTCAAACTCCGCTCTTTCCCAGTATAAATCCAGTCTTTCCCTGCGTCAAGTCTATACAAGACGTGCTCGAATAGAAAATGAGCAGGTACGCAAGGAAGTCATGAATCAAACCATGTGAACGCGGAGCATAACTCTTGGGAAGGCATGCCTTCCATTTGGGATGAAAGAAGCGACATAGCGGAACGAGGAAGTTCGCTACTTAACAGACTCAGCTCAACCGAAGTCATGATGATGACCACTGGTGAAATGGCAAGTTTTCTTCCAGCTTCGCCAACCAAAAGGCTGTGCGCGCAATAGTAATCCTTTCCATGTAGAATTTTGAGAAGTTCTCTTTATTTTTCCCACCCGCTATGTCCTTAACATACTGATCGAATAATTGCGATGTGGCTTGATTTAAGTGACGAAGGGTATCAGTGCCAACTACCAACACTGATAGTTGATTTTTTGTCAAATTTGGCGATGGCTGACACCGGCGCAAAGAGTATGTGGGATCTGGAGTCGTATGAACCGGTTCTTTTTTGTTTGCCGGAAACCTTGACGTTCGCACTGTAGATGGAGGTGTCTCGCAAGAGATTAGAATTGATCCATTAGCCAACTTTTCGGTATCCAACACGTTGCCAATGCTTTCTCCTGCTTTTCTTTTGCGGGACACTTTGTGAGATTCCATCCTGGGGTTCTCAACTGGCTCCACCCTCCTTGGTGCAGGGCTCCTTGATGCGGGATTGAAGGGCAACTTTCGGGGTTTTGGCATGAGATCTCGGAAATTTGGAGCTGGCCCGATAGAACTAGGTTCTTGCTTGTCGCTGCTTCTTTCATTTAAGAAATCCATAGAAGTAGAGCTTTTATGCTCCTTTGGGTCTCGAGTTTCTGCCGGGCAAGTTTGGTGGTGCTCGTTTTCAAAGGCAGAAACAAGCGTGGCAGATTTCAAAGAAGTTTGTTCTATGCATTGTTCGTTCCGTGACGTATTCAGCTGCGTACCAGATTCGACGTTCGAGAATAACGGTTGCGTTGACACGTCTTCGGGGCCGAATGATTGTCTCAATGGAGACGCTATGCGAGGTGGATGGACTTGGTTGCCACTGCGGCCAAGAAGTATGCTGGAAGTGTTTTGTTGTTGACAAATAGCATCCTGGTTGAATGGATTACTAGTAGATCCGGATAAGTATACGGGAAGAGAATGAATTCTCTGCGGAGGCCAAGAGCGACGTGCTGGTACTGGCTGGGAATTAGAAGAAATAGATGGATTGTTCAGAAGCTCAGTGAAGGAAATTTCTTGACCAGTATCATTGTATGTAGGCGGATATGATAGAGGAAAATCAGTAATAGAAGAGAAGCGTGGCCCGGGTATCGATGCCGTCCGCCACTCAAATGCTGCATTCGAGAAGGTTCCAGGCGTCGTTGTCGCGGTTACTGTCGAAATTGCTTGAGGAATGGTGTGGCTGATATAAAGATTAGACCTCTTGAGCATGTAAACCGCCATATTGAAATCCCTTTTTTCCTCTAACTGGGCGAGAATGGCATGGTTCTTGCCAGGGATCCTGATAAATATTTCGCATTGTTCAGGCCTGGCGCTGACGAGATTGGCGGAATATTGAGAGTTCTTGAGGAGATCGTGAAGCCGAATACATATCTACCCAGTGTTAGAGTTGATAAAGTGGCCAGTGAATCACCGAAAAACAGACTAATTGGCGGGCTCCATGATGGATGAGAAAAATTAAGGTGCTTGAGTTAGAATCAATCGATCGCTCGCCCTCTAGGGTTAGTGTAAAAATATTATTGGGCCGAGAAGAGTGGTAGACCCTGGTTGAGTCTCCATCGCGAATTTCTAATCGACTGAGAGGGCAGTCAGACACTGGCGTTGGTGGACCAGGCATCATAAAAAGTAGGTTTTCCTCTAATGTATTGACTAAATTATTCAAGGTGAATCGCGATGCTAGTACGAAGAATTGATGGTATGTAGCAGAGATTTTTAACAGCGGATCGCCAGATGAAAACTGTGGTAAACCTGAGGCACCTAAATCTACAAGGGCTTGCATTACAAGGCGCACCTCGCTCCTTCCCATCAAGCCATCAGAAACAGACAAACCTAACAGGAATCTGGGGTAGTTGAAGACTAGTCGTACCTCAGAAAGACGTTTGGCGGGGAATCAATCCGATTGGCAGGGGTGGTGACTGATCACGTGAAGATAAGATCACCGCGTATCCTGGCGATTTTTGAGGCGGCGGCGCGCGCAGCTCCTGCTACGAGCGACCCCAGCCGGCCGACCTGGACTAGGTGGAACATCGATAAGTACTCCAGCGCAGAACTGCATCTCCGCGAGCTCTGGCATTCCCCTGGGGGTTTTTGTGTTGGCCAGATTTTGCATCCGACGGGGGTACCTCTCATCGCACCGTCGAGTTCGACACTGCGTTGGTCTGCGACGCGACTTGGCACGACCAGCTTTGACGATAATTCTAGGCCCCTTGAGCGCAATTGCAACTGCGCATCTCTCCTGGCTCTCGATACTCTCGATTGAATTGGCGCAAACCTCACCGATCCTCTGCGAACCAGAGCCGCTGACACGATGGCTCCGGTACGTCAGGAAACGCCGGCGCACACCATCGACCGCACCACCGAGTATGAGGATTTCATGACTCGGTTGCGCGAGTACCACAATAAGCGTGGTACCACACTCGACCCAGAGCCGAAGGTTGGATCGACGCACCTCGATCTTATGAAAGTTTTCAACCACATCGTCGCAAACGGAGGTTATGACAAGGTCTCGGAGGAGAAGCTGGCCTGGAGGCGCATGGCCTCCGAGCTTGGCATCTATTCCAACAACGAGGCTTCGACCGCTTTCTCCCTGAAAGAAAAATTCTACAAGAATCTTGCGGCTTATGAAATCAGCACCGTCCACGGAAAAGAGCCACCGCCAAAGGAAATCCTGGAGGATGTCACCGCCAAGGGCGCCGGACTCCTGTCTCGTACTCGCGAGAACTTCCGTGGTAAGCGCGAAAGCAACATCGGCGCCGGAGACTCAGCTGCTTCTGGAGACGATGGCACGCCTGCGCGCGAGCGTCCTGCACCAGATGTTGCGGCTAGTGCCCGCGCATCTCGCGGGTTGCGTGAGGCACCACCTCAGCGAGTCATCTTCCAACCTGACACCGGTCCATCCCGAACGACCAGACATTCAGCGCAACAGCAGGCCAGCCATCAGAATTCGCCTGCCTCAAACCCTCCCCAAACCCCCTCACACCAGCAGGGCATGCCCCCAATGCCCCAGCCCCAGGGCCACCAAGGAAACCGGGGCCCATCGATCCTCCACCACCCTCCTAACGAGAACACTTCTCATCTGGTCACCTCGTATCAACCTCGATACCTCAAACCTCTACAACTGCGTGCGGTAGCCACCCCGAGCAACGCACCCAATGAATTCCAGAAGCCCCGCCAGAATCAGCGTGTAGCTGATCCTCGTCAGCCCATGCAGCCGGGCAGTAAGTTTTGTGTATCTTTTTAGGCTTGCAATAAGCTGACACGGCATAGCTGGCTTCGATGGCCCCAATATTTACATGCGTTGTCTCAATGCGCTGCGGTCAAACATTCCGCAAGAGCAGGCGTTTGCGCTCAACCATCTTGTTAAGATCTCCTTTGAACGAGGCGACAAGTACAAGTTTGACTCTTTCCCTGGCCTCGCTGAAGGGCTAGTGGAGAAGGCTTTGGAAATTGGAAGTCTCTTTTATCATGTCAACTGGACAATTTCCTGGGACCCAATTTTCGAAAGCAGCGACATTGGCGTGTTGGATGGTAACAACGGAACTCAGGATATCTTGGAGCGGATCCAGAGTCTCATTGAGAAGGACACACCTGAAGTTCTTCAGACAGAGTCGTATTCGGATGATATGATTCTGGTCACGGAAGCGGTTCTGACTATTCGAAACATGGTAACGCTCCCAGAGAACGCCCATAATATGTCCGACTTCTACCCTCTCAAAGATCTCATTTGCATTATCCTTTGTCTGCCAAACAGGGACTCTCTTGTCGAACTGAAACACCTGACTCTCGATATCGCTGAACAACTGACACCATTCATGGTGTTGGATTCGGACGATCCTCTCTACAAGATTTTGCTGGAGCAAATGACATCAGAGGACCGTGGAACTATTTTGACAGCCCTTCGTGCTCTTGGCCGAATTTCCATGAACCTCGAGGCTACAAACACGCTGGGCAATGTCCCTGGCCCGGTCTTGCAGAGAATTGCCAGTTGGCTTCTCTTGAACGATGATGAGCTCACTGATGCCTGTCTCGATTTCCTTTACCAGTACACTGCAGTCGTGCCAAACGTCGACAACCTGGTCCGTTCCCTGACACCTGAGAATCTGGTTGACCAGCTCACACGGCTGCTTGCCCATGGTGCCCGCAAGGTTCAGCGAGAGGTGATTCTTGCGCCTGAACAAAAGATTCCTGCCCGTGATGACATTGCCCCCATGCCAGAGGATCTGCTTCAGGAAATGCTCAAGCTTGAGGAGCCCGAACGTGTTCACCACTGGGTCCGCAGCTTCTTTG
This sequence comes from Calonectria crousiana, assembly GCA_013406985.1. NCBI lineage: Eukaryota > Fungi > Ascomycota > Sordariomycetes > Hypocreales > Nectriaceae > Calonectria > Calonectria crousiana. Next base: position 154,293 of record VTGD01000010.1, on the reverse strand, counting down.
AGGAGGACAGCGACTCTTTTGTTACACAACTAGCTGCATGGCAGGCATACCAGAATGCCTTCGTTAGCCCGCTCAAGGCTATTGGACAAGCACTCATTACGCCTGCGGACTTCATTAGGAACAGTACATCAGTCTACAAAGATTCTAATGCGCAAGTGCTTCGTGAACCTGGCGACCACCAGCAAAAGTTCATTATCCACGGTATCCGCGCCCGCCCTCGACCGCTGAGCATCGATGGCCGAGAGTATGGCAGGTGTCTCTGGGCCTCTAACCCCGCCAACAAGAATGAAAAGTGCGGACACTTCTTCCTTACCGCCAAACAGATGTGGGATCATATCATCACGAGCCATCTGGGTGAGAAGAAGAATGAGAGCGATCAATACGACAACACCGAAAAGGAATTCATTTGTACCTGGGGCGAATGCAGCAGGTTTTCAAGCTCGACCAAGTTGCATCTCCAGGACTTTGCTCGACACATCAACACGCACATTTCATCCATACTGCCAACTTCCGATGCAAAAGCCCGTCAACCAAGCCGACCTTGGGCCATCCCCGCCAAGACAATGACTGTTACGTACGAGGAGACGATGACGGTGCGGGACGAGCGGAATCCCCATGCTCCCCCGCAGGCCGCCGGTATCCCGCTTAGTGCGGCTCTGATTCTACGAAATATTGCCCGCAACGTCGTCAAGACAGAGGCCGAGGAAGAGCTCCTCAAGACTCAAGAGAGGAGCGGAGAATCTGGAGGATGGAATGAAACACTTTTCCGACCGATTCTGCCGCGATTGTTCGAGATTCTGGCCGAGAATCGAGCACTGGTATGTTGCTTGTGTTTTGGGATTGATTACATGATGTCAGAGCTAACAAAATTTCTATAGAGCCCGTACATCGCCTCGCTCCTGGATCTTATCCGAACCGATGATAACCAAGACCATTAATTCGGCATGTGGGGACAGTAATGTTGGACTGGTGGCGAGTTTGTGTGGGTCAGACCCTGACCCGGGCGGCTGCCAAAGGTCGATACGCGAAGCCCCCTTGACCGGTTCTTGAGCTGCCGGGTGGCAAGATCGCAACCTACCTTGAGGTAGGATATTTCTCAAAAGCAAAGTCTTTTGATTAACCGCCTCTGCCGGAGAAGAAGTGATTATCTGGGTACATGAGGAGCGGTGAGCGAGATGCGTAGCGAAGGACGAACGCATTCAGCTAACTGCGGGTGTGAACCGTGAGAAGTTGTTTACGGACGAGGGGAAGGCCAGGGGGGTATAAGACAACGATGATGGGACGAGCTTGGCTTTTGCATTGCTCGATTAATTGTGTGGATTGGCTTGCGTGATAATACCCTGCCCGCCGGCGTTTGGTACGGGTCGGCTGGTTTGGTCTAGCTGGGTGGTGTTGGATGAGGGCGAGAATGGGGTCGGCGGGTTAGGGACTGAGGCTTAGGCGATTGCCATGATCCGTCTCGGCGCGCCTTGTGGGATAGATAGTCATGCATTGGCGAATGGGGTGTATCGGTTTTTGTTTTTCTTTTCAAATTTGTCACCAAGTGTTTCCGCAGCGTACCACTGGATTGAGATCGATCTCGAAAAGTAAACGGCATCTGGGCATCTGACATGGTGATCTGATATTATGCACCTGATAACCTCGAGGAAGCGCCATAGTAACCGGGCCGGAGGTGTGCGTGAACCTAGCAACAGCGGAACGATATCTGCACCGAGCCGGGCCGGTCCCCATAAATTTTTTTCCCGGCTTTTTTTTTTCCCTTTCTTTTTTAAGGGAGACCCGGTTCCCGTCTCTCGGATGCCAGGGCGGACGTTGGAAGTCCGCGCGGAGACGGCCGTGGTGGCAGGCGCACGAAATGGTGTGGCTTGTCGAGTTCGGCGGCTCTTTCTCGTGGATCGCATGGGCCGTCCGGAAACATGGCCTTGTACCCCGGACTCCTGAAGTCTAGGCCCGTGCACGCCACGGACAGGCACGGCGGTCCCTCTGCGCCCCAGTGCATATCTGCGACGGCGCCTCGACCTGGCAACCCACCACACGATTCTTCTGCAGATATTCTGGAACCATGTGGGAGTACCCCACCATCAGGGCCGCTCCAGGGTCGCTTCGAAGTCACCCTGAGGGGATCATCAGCACACCACCACCTCGTCCACCACCACCACTACACCAACCTCGGGTCCCAACCTCGTGGTCGGGTTGCCTTGGGTGAGAGCCGCACTGTTCGTCTACACCATGTACTCGGAGCTCACCTCCATTGAGCTACCTGTCATACGGCATCATGGCTTATGCAGGTCGAGTGCGCGAGCGTGTTGCCTATCCCCGCTCAACCTTGTTTGGTATCTAAAGCCTGTTATTTTTTTTTTCTTTTTGGTGGCGTGCGAGGCCAAGACTTGTATTTTTGCTTGTTCAATTGACCTTGTTGAATGGAGCCCGGCTAGCAACAGTTGAAGTGCTAGCACCAGCACGTGGACCGTCCGGGGTCATGACCTACTACCGACACCAGGGCAGCAGATTCACGATAGTGGGGCAGTAGTGTTTGGGTGCCACTCTGGGGAATTCCCCATCAAGCCGATCGCCTAGTCGCTGTCAATTGCGTGCGCTGCCTAAACTAACGACAATCCACGTTTGGGTTTGATGGAGACAATGAAGCAGCTGCTATCAACGACGGACTTCGTCTACCGCTTGACCCCTATCTCAGAGACCATTTCTCGATATGGATTTTGGCCGAACCTGTAATGTGCGAAATGCATGCAGCAGCTGCCAGGGCGAGTAGGCTCATTCACGATGCGGGCATGCAGATGGAGGCGCAAATGCCCCGCGCGATTCCTCCCCAATGCAGGAGCATCGTCTGATGGCCCAGGCCTGCCAAGACAGGCAGACATGCGGATTTGATGCCTTCGAGGGTATCAAGGGCGAGATATGATTAGAAACAAAGCATTTGGGCATGCGCCATTCCCTCAATTCTTGGTCCGCGCGCACATACACCGCTACAAGACCTGCAGTGTAAACAGGAACACAGATAGGACCCGGCTGCTCGAGGCCATGTTTTGTTGAAGATGGTCGAGTGACGTGATACTGGCGACTATGATGAAGTGGCAAACGAGGCCAGTCGTCATCGCAGGTCAACTGCCACAGCGTGTTCGAATTGGGCGGTATCAGTGACTATGGCCAACTCATTTCATCTTGTCATGGCTTGGCTCTAGCCCACGCTCGAGTTCGGGGGTGCATAGTCACACAGCCGATTTCGCAACACAGGATTCAACGAAACCCCACTGGCCTGCCAACCTACCCGTTTGGTCACCGTTTTCAACCGTCCTTTGTTTCGGACAGCTATCTTTGTCTGCCACGCAAGCTGAGAACTACTCAAGGAGGGGGGGCATCAAGGGAAGGGGAAAAAATCTGAGAGTGGGGGGAAAATGGAATCGGGTCCACGCGAGTGGGCCAATCTCGGGCTGGCGTTAAGGTTGTCTTGGCAATCTGAGGGATAGCGCTGTGTCTTCCGGCAGGATGGAATGCGACCAACCCTGCCTGCCTGCCTTGTTGTTCGCTCTTTGTGCAATCCATTGATATCAAGGTCTTTTGCCATTGTCCGTGCATGGCTGAGTAGCGGCCGATCGCAAACAGTTCAGAAACGAGCCAAGAGGCTCCGTGGCGGGCTGGCCGCGTCTCCTTACCAACCCCAATTGGCAAGATTAGCCCAGCTGAGGTTGCAATGGGACGACGAAAAGCAAATGAATGAGGAGTGTGCTCGGTGTTGGCTGACTCATTTCCTTGCAGGCTCATGTAAACTGCCCAACGCGTTGAGACGGAGAACCATCTCAGCGGGATCAACGACTGCTCCATTTCTGGCTCCCCCGTGTCGGCCGTGGCCGCTGTCGTTGGATGATGCTGGCCAGGCGGGGATGCTAGAAAAGACACCATGTCCACATGATGGTGTGCGTTAAATGAGCTGTGCTATCTCGGTGAGGCGCGGCCTAGTCGATGCGCCCGGGACATGAGCACCCCACGCCATTGACTATGAAGTTTTGGACCGGGACCATGGGCGGCATACACCGTATCTGGTCCCTGGCAGCCCCAGGTTCACGGACTTGGTCTCGGGGACGGGTCCGCGGAGCATGGACCCGGAACACGCAAATTGCCATGTCAAACATCCCTGACCAAAAGGTATTGCATCTTGCCAGCACATGATTTTTTTTCTTTGTCGAATTGGATGGGTGCTGACTCGGATGGGCGGTGTGGTGGGTGGGATGGAGGGTGTCGGGAGCCTGCTTCGTAAAGAAATTTGTCTGCCTGGACAAGATGGGGGGCCAATTGGGACCACTCAATCCTCCCTCGACTACTGCAAGCCCCGACGGGTGCAACCTAGCTTTGGGCGGAACAGAGCGCGACTCGGATGATGAAGATTGTAGCAGGTACAGCATGTATGCGGTCTGGTCGCGGCTGGCGCACGCTGCTGTGCGACAACCGTGACCGTAGCCGTGGTGTGTATTCAAGTGTCCAAGCCGTCGAGCGCCGTCGTCACGGCCCCTGGCCTGGACTTCTGGTTGGCCACTGTCTCCTGTTCAGGTCTCATATCTGACGGACGGACGGTCAGCTGCATACCGGAGAGACAAAAGGCAACTCGGCACTCCAAATTTAGATGGGAAAGCGACCAGGTATGGGCAGGGGATTTGCTTCCATTCGCCACGCAGCGAATTCCTCCAGCAATGCTTTGCCCAGGTTGGCTCAAAGTTTTCTGGCAGGGCCGTCCGCGAGCTGGCGTGGGTGGTTGAGTGGATACAAGCGCACCGGCCGGTGGGTTCAGTGGGGATGGTGGCAGCTACCGAGAGAGCTCTCCCTGTACCTCCCCATGAGCCCCTCAGAGTTGGTGGGCCCGAGGCCTTGCGATGGCTTCCCCGGGAGCTATGAAGCCCGGGCCAGGCCCCGCCATAGCTCTCCACGGAATGGGGCGCGGTAGCGGGCTGATCGTCCCTGAGGTGGGCATTGATGAGCGTCCCTTTGGAGGAGAGGCCATTCAAGCCGCAAGGGAGTCCCCGACAGGAGAAGAAGAGAAAAAAAAAAAAACCAGCAATCGGACTGGGCGGAGCTCGCCGTGTGTACGCGAGAGTGCGTGGGCGGCACCAGGTCATCTGAACACCATCCACACAAGCCAGGACAAGGGGCTTGCAAGCATGATGAGATGGATGGTCATCGTCTCATGTATGACAAAAAATTTTTGTTTGATGAATGGCTTGCCTGGTTTCTCGCCGGCCTCAGTGGACTGGCTACCAATCGATAGCCAAGAGAGGCTCTGGTCGTTCTGGGTGCTTGGCTCGGCCACGGGGGCTGACGCACGGTTTTCGTCGCTGGTGACGGAGCCTACCTTAATGCTGAGCGAACCAGAAGTAGGGAGTGTCTGTGATGGTGATGTGGCGCACCATGGTGTGCCCGGATAGATCAAGGTGTGATGAGACGAAAGGTGAGGAGATGCGACAGGAGGCTAGGAGCCGCATACCCCGTATGCAGGACTGGACGGAAAAGCGTGGGCAAGACAGTCGGACCAACCCACCCTAGCTGTCCACTCAATCTCAACCACAACCACACCAGGTTTTTTTCTTTCTCCCTGCGTTTCCTATCCTGTCCTGATAGACCCGGCCCGGTTAGGCGTGGGTGGGATGGAGAGACGGAGGGATAGGGCACCCTGGTGAGTTGGCCATGTGATTGAGTCTACCTTGACAGGACGTTGAAGACCCTTTAGGGCGCATCTTGTTGCTCGCTCCTCACAACACACACACACCTATGCAAAAAGAAGCCTGCCGCGCAGAGAAGGCGCTGAGGCCTGGTTAGACCGAATAAGGAGAATTGGACGACAGCCTAAGACTCATTCGTCGCTAGACTCTTGGGAGCCTCAGACCCTCGGCAGGACCCTCAGTGCTCTGAGCCGTCTCCTCAACAACCTATGGAGTGGGAAAGCACAAACACTGGCTAGCTAGCTCGGCGAGCCAAAGGGAGGGAACTGACGGGGAAGACAGCGCTATGACGGAATCCGGATGGTTGACAGGCACAATGTTGCGTTGAAAGGACGGTACACCACACCGCATGGCACCGCAGAGAATCCACCCCCCCTATGGGCAGACTCCAGTCGGAAGCGTCCTGAGGTTTCCCCATGGCCGTATCACCGAAACGCATGCACTTTGTTCTGCTCAACCCCCCACCTTGTCAAAGCATGGCATCTCTTGCGCGTCTGACAAACAGAATTTCGTTGCTTCTTGCACCCCTGGGCGCCCCTGCGCTGGATCTTGTGACCAGACACGGGCTCCATCCAGTCGCATCTTGGTGGAGGGAACCCTGGCCCAAGCGACATCGGGCCCCAGATCCAAAGGGCAAAGGCATGTGCAATGTTTTTAGTAACACCCTCACAACGCTCACCGTTTTACACCGACGGTGACCCCCCTTTCAGCAACGGTCAGCGTATTTCTCCACCCTCCTAGTATATAAACGGGTCGTCGTCATTAGCATTGATTGCATTGATCACCCACATTTCACATCATCCTCCCGCCCCCAGACCCATCGTGTCCTAAGCTCTCATCTAGAGAAACAGTTGGTATGTGTTTGCACAATTCCTAGCTTTTGTGGCCACCGCGGCGGACGGAGCATTGTTTCCAGCGCGGCCCCAGCACCCCCATTCATCGCAATGAACCCCCCGGATGGCAAGTCCTGAAGGCTGATTAGATCCTTGGATGCAGATTTGAATCCCACGCCTAAACAAGCATTTGCCACCTGTTCGGATCCGAATTTTACAACTCGGATTCTTCCATCGTTACTTTGCCCCCCTCGCTGTAACCTGCTGCATAGTTGCCGTTCTGGCGTCGCTATTGAGGAGCCTTGAAGATAACGTCAGGTCTTTTGCCGTTACCTAGCATCTGCACACCCCTGAGAAAGAAAAGAAAAGCTTTTTTTCTCTTCCCCTCTCCGCTACCGTCTTTTGTAACTGTACGGCCCAGACTTCGGTGCCCAGGTCGACACGCATTGCAAGTCAGGCCCGCAATCCTCAACCACAGTCCAGATCTCGCCCTAGCTGAGCTGATTGTGAAGCTTCGCCTTACGGACATCCCGCCACGCTAAAATCTGCAGTAGCGGCTTTCCCCCCTCCACCCCTCCACCCCCCCCTTAGAAGAAAAAAAAGTTCGCCCCCGACCGGCCCAGTGCTTTCTGACTTCACCTTAAGGCCCCACTATAATCTATCTTGGGCCAGAGCATTACCTATATCTACACGTCCTCGTGTCGACTCAGCTCTGCTTCCTCAACCTCTATCCGCCACCTCTCTCCTGGTTAAATACCCTCACCCGCCCTCACCTCTTCCCGCTCTTGAATCCTTCGTTACACTTCATCTCCCAACCATCATAATGTCTTCCGCCGCCCGCAACGTCCTTCGCTTCTCCCGAGCTGCCGCTCCTGCAGTTCGGCCTGCTGCTGCTTCGGCTCGTTTCTTTTCCGCCACTCGCATCAACCGTGTCACCGACACTGCAAACAAGAAGAGCGTTGTTCGTGAGAAGGAGGTTCCCGTCACCGTCTACGGTGCTGGCCAGGGTGACAAGCACACCGTGCAGGTCCCCGAGGGCGCTGCCCGTGTTCCCCACGACAGCCCTGTCCCCCCTGCTGACAACGATGCTGTCACTCCCCTGAGCAAGAAGGTCTACGATGCTCTTCCGCAGACCATGAAGAACATGTCCGTCTACGGCAAGACCATCATTGTTACTGGTGGTGCCCGTGGTCTTGGAAACTACATGGCTCGCGCCTGTGCTGAGGCTGGTGCCAAGGCCATCATCATCTTCGATGCCAACCAGGAGCTCGGCGACGAGTCCGCTGCTGAGCTTCACCAGAAGACTGGCCTTCCCGTTTCCTTCTTCAAGGTCGACGTTCGTGACGGTGCTGCCATCAACGCCGCCGTCGACAGCGTTGTCGAGCTGCACGGCGCCCCCGATGTCCTCGTCAACTCGGCTGGCATTGCCGACTCCAACATCAAGGCTGAGACGTACGACCCCGCCATGTTCCGCCGTCTCATTGACATCAACCTTAACGGCTCCTTCCTCATGTCCCAGGCCGTTGGCCGTGCCATGATGGCTGCTGGCAAGCCCGGTTCCATTGTGCTGGTCGCCTCCATGTCTGGCTCCATCGTCAACTACCCCCAGGAGCAGAGCTGCTACAACGCCTCCAAGGCTGGTGTCATCCAGCTCGGCAAGTCACTGGCTGCCGAGTGGGCCAAGTACGACATCCGTGTCAACTGCATCTCCCCCGGTTACATGGACACTGCCCTCAACCGCGTCCCCGCCCTCGACGCCCAGAAGAAGATCTGGAAGTCCCTTACTCCCCAGAACCGCCTTGGCAACGTTGACGAGCTCAACGGCCTCTGCGTTTTCCTGGCCTCGGACTCTTCCAAGTTTATGACTGGTGCCAACTGCATCATCGACGGTGGCTATACATGCTACTAAGCAATTCACATGCTGGCTTGGATAGAACCATGCCGCTTTTTACTTTTGGGTTCGCCGGATAGGCGATTATGATGATGGAACTAGGGCAACGAGTACGAGGGTCCGGGCATTGATGCATAAACATATACACAAGACGATCCACGCTGGCGAGGTGGATTCGTTGCGATAATTTTTTTTCCCCAGGTCAGTTAGGAGTTCAAGGATATGGAAGAGAGTTTCTTCGACCAAAAATCAGGATGGACATGGAAAGCATGTGGAAGGATTACAATAGAGAGGTGGCTGGGATGGTACGATAGAGAAGACACTGCGCCAGATGCAAGGGCGACAGAGATAGAGAGTTGATACCGAACGAAAAGACGTTTTTCTAATAGCCAGTTGGCTCTACTCAAGTTACCGTTTGGTTTGCCAGTGATTCAATGACATGCGGTGTTGACTATATTTTGGCTTGATTGACTGATTCACACATGTTCGCGACATGGGTTGAAGTTGAATTGCTAGCTGAGATTGGCCAAGCTCCAGCCAATAGGCTCGGAGCCGGCCTCATGAAAGAGGCAATTCCCCCTTTGGTGTCTCATGGCAATGGCTACGCCGCAATGGTGCACCGGTCCACGCAAAAAAAAAAAAAAAAAAACAAGCCGGCAAACCACCACCGCTACCCTGGCTGGCCGTCGCGACGCGACCGCTCGCTCACCGCTTTCTGTTTGTTTGCCAATAGCCAGCCCGCCGTGACGCCGCAGAGCTCATTGTGGAGCCGGGCATCGACTGATGGTGACACGCATGGCGGGAATAAGTGCCATGTCAGAAGAGGAGGAGGTGGGGAGGGGGAGAGAGACGGGATGAATGATTCAGGGAAGGAGAAGAAGGATGAATTGGAATCCTCGTCTTTTTATTTTATTTTTCATTTTCCTTTACTTTTCTCGCTGGCCTTGGTTGTGCATGACTGACACTGCTGGTAGGTAGCAAATCCTTCTTCAGAGTTTAAACAATAATAAAAAAAAACGTGCTGCTGCTGCTGCTATTATTATTCTTGTCCAAAACACCACGCGACGTCCCGCACCCAGTTCAGCCAATGTGCCTCTCTCTCTCCCAGCCATCATGGTCCGAGACGAGACACCGCCTTTCAAGGGAAAGATTAAAAAAAAGACACTCGTTGTTCGTCGCACTGATCTGCGGCAGGCCGTCCGTGCTCTCCCCCCACTAACACCACACTGTGCCTCTTGGGGGGGCCAATAGTGGCCTTTTTTAGTTCCTTTTCGCTTGCATGCAACGCAGGCCTGACGTGCTTTCTCTGGCTTGCTTCGCCTACGACGAAAAGGAAAAAAAAAGGGGGACGAAAGCCAAGCAAGATAGATGCCCACGTTTGAAGCAAGGCGCAACCGGGCCCAATGGCAGGGATCCAAAAGAGCGAGCCCCAGTCAAGTTTGCGGCCGCAAGCCGTCGTCCCCCCCCCCCCCCCCCCCCCCCCCCCCTTCCCCTCTCTCGTGCAGCTTGAACCCCCGCCGCTTTGCTCCCGCGCAGCGCACCGCCGCTTGACCAGGCCGTCTTGGCCCTTGGCCCGCTAGACCACATCACAGCCAAGGCGGGGGGAAGGTTCAAGAACAAAACCGGCCATGGTCCCTTCACCCCTCCCCTCCGGTTCCCAACCTCTTTTCTTTTTTAATCAACTTCATCAAAGAGAGAAAGAGAAAGAAAGAGAGAGAGTGTGTGAGAGAGGAATCGACTTCCTTTCTGCCTTGTGCTGTGCTTTTTTTTTGTGCTGAATACATCTTCCTTCGAATAAGACGCCTCCGAGAGTCGTCGTACAATAACACCCTGTCACCGCCTTGACGAGAACTTTCCATCGTATCACCCCGAATTCTCCTCTCGCAATAGGAACGAGCTGGTTGAGATTTTAAGCGTCCGAGAACAACGACCCATACAGTTCATCCTTATCTGCTGTCGACCAGTCTCCTCTGTTCAGATATCATACAACCTTCTCCTCCTCCTCCGCTAGACGCCTCAGTTCTCCCACGCTCACGCCACCACCACCCAACACAAACTCTCTCTCCAAACGAATCCCCTCCAACAATCACCATGAAGTACTTGTGCTCCCTCCCCGTCCGCATTGCTCGCAAGCTGCGCAATCGCCTCAGTCCCGCCCTCCTCAGGGCCTCGACCACAACTCACCAGGCCGCCGCCTCGATCCGCCAGTCGGTCTGCCAGTCGCTCCACTTCAACTCCTCCTCCACCTCCACCGGCACCGACAAGCTCAAGCACCACCCCAAGCCCGCAGCCCTCGGCACAAAGGCCATGCTCGGTAACGTCAAGGCCAGCGTCGCCACCGGCATGCAGGCCGCGAGAGGCGAGGGTGTTAAGCTTCGCCACCAGATGAGCACCATCTACCAGAACTGGGAGCAGGGCATCTTCCATCACAACAGTCCTCGTCTTAATTAGCATGATCAGATGTGATCTGGGTGGCGGGCATTCTCGGGGCGTTCTTTTTTTTCTTCTTTCTCTTTTTGCTTATATCATTTTGCATGGGCTGGCTAGCCTTCTATACCACTGGGGCCGCAGGGATGGATGATGAGTTTTGAGTCTTGATAATCTCATGAGTAAAAAAAAAACATGGCATTTTTTCACCTTTCAATAGCACACCTAACCAAGCCAACACTGTGAAACTTTGCGGGACAGGAGAATGAACAAAACAGCGTCTTTTATGATGGGAGCTGAGAAGAAGAGTGCGGTCTAGTACCATCATAGACCCGTCTCAAGGTAACTCGGCCGAAGTAACATGTTCGTATGCAGGGGGGGTATATCCAGCGTGTGTCATAGTATCTATGTGCTTCTCGGCGTCGTCTCCGCTTCGCCTATTCGCACTTGTGTGCTCGGGTCATTGTTTTTCTTCGTCGTCTTCTTCTTCTCCTTCTTCTTCCTCTTCCTCTGCCTCTCCACGCGCGCCAGTCCGAGTTCCTCGACGCGGCATCATTCGGTATCAACTCCAACTTGAAACATGCAAGGCCTGCTATGATAAGGTAGTCGAAAACAAGTTTTTTTTTCTTCGAAAAAGTCGTCATTAGATGGTTGAGAATCGAGGGGCCCAAATTCGCTAGGGACGCCTTGTTCGACTGGTCACGCAAGCGAGCCAACAGCGCCGTCGTCCATATCATCGTATCCAATTTGCCCCAGGTGAGAAATTCCTTGGGCATTGCGGGTTGCAGCAGGGGTCGGATCGCCTCATCGTCGCCACGATCTCATTAGCCAACCGCTTCTCCCATACAGTTTGGGAACCGCTTGACGATTGCGAATGCCGCATGGAACAACCTATTGTCCCTTGCGAGCCTTCTCTTGCGCCCTCTGTTCCCGGGCGGCTCGGACCAGTGGTGATAGTTGTGCAAGATCAACGCACAGCTTCATGAACTCGTGCTGTTGATTTGCCTTGGTTAGCCACAATGTCATTCATGCTCATGATACAACGTTGAAAACTTACTCGGAGCAGATCGTGAGCGCTTGCTCGCTTCTCGGGATCCACCTTCAAGGCAAAGTGGAGGAAGTCCTTAAAGACGGGCGAGAGATCTTGCTCGTTCTTAATTTGTGGAGTTCCGTTAGTCGCAATCAGCCACAGGGCGCGCAGCGGAGATTCTGTGAGGTACGGGGGCTCGCCCTCAATCATTTCAATGGCCATGATGCCCAGGGACCAGATATCGACCTTGCGGCCGTACTCTTTTCTCGTGACGACTTCAGGGGCCATCCAGTACGGTGTTCCCACCATCGTCGTTCGCTTGTTCTGAGCCTCGTTGATGGTAGCGCAAAAGCCAAAATCAGCTGCCTTTCAGTTAGCCTTCGGTGCCTTAAAAAAAAAACCTGAAATTAAAGTTGCGCAACGGCGAGCCACGTACTGAGCTTAATATTGCCTTCCATGGAGAGCAGGATGTTATCGGATTTAATATCACGGTGGATGACGCCCTTGGAATGCAGGTGCTGCAAGCCCTTCAGCGTTTCGCGGCACACCGAGGCAATCTGACCCTCAGACATGATGTTGAAGGTGACAACATCCGTAAGGCTGCCACCTTCCATGAACTCCATGACTACCCACAGCTCTCCGCCACAGAGGTAGCTGTCGATGAAGTTTACAATGTTGGGGTGCGAGCTGTCCTTCATGACGAGGATCTCGTTGATAATCAGGTCCTTCTTAGGTTGCTGTTCGAGGTTCATCTGCTTGATGGCAACCAGTCTGTTGGTGCCGCGCTCGTGACCAGTAAAGACACCACCGGAGGCACCCTGGCCAATCTTGTTAAATCCGCGATAAATGTCGCGAGGATCGCCCTCGCTGCAGATGCGCTTGAGCGAGGCGACAACGTCAATGGCGTTGCTCTGACGAGCGCGGTGCCGGGGCCTGGCTCCGGGAACAGCTCCGGGTGCTTGTTGCTGCTGCGGCTGTTGGCGTGGGGCGTTGGCAACCCCATTGGATTGCGGGTAAGGGGCATGAGCCTGCCCGACGGCTCCTGCGTTCTGGGACTGAGGCGTCCTCTTGCTCGGCGCTCGGCCAATTCCACCGGACATGGCAGCCTGGGCCTGGGCCAGCGCCTGTTCCTGCTGCTGCTGCATGAGCTGCTGCTGGTACGCCGCGGCTTGTGCCTGGGCCGACTGGGTCTGCTGAGGGGTCGATGGGGCATACGGCGCGGTGCCTTGGACGCGTGAGTTTGACCTTGAGCGATGTTCTTCGGGGAGCATGGGGCTGATGTCCTTGGTGCCGTAGGGTTCATCGGACTGTGACATACCAATGCCTGAGTCTTTCGCGGTGTAGCCACCCGAGGGGTGATGCCGGTTGTTCATGCTGATGGGCGGCTTTGGCGCGGGTCGGCTGGGCATGAGGTCCTTGCCTTGGGACTGGCCTCGGGGAACGGGCGGGGGTGCTCGGGGGTTCTCAAAACTTCCTTCATGATTGACAGTTGGAAACCTGGGTTCCGCGGATGGACTGGTTGGTGACATACCCAAATAATTTGACGGGTACATGCCCGGAGATGCTGCAGATGCAGGAGAGTTGGTCGCGTACTGGGCGCCAGCATGGTGAAACTTTTCGAGGCTCTGATCCTCGGCAGGTCGCTCTTGGGTTTCCTTGTAGAACTGCAAAATATCAACCATGGTCTGGGGATTCTCTCGCCTTTCCTTCTCGGGAATGCCGCTTTCGTTGATCAACCGTTGCCATTCTTTTGGCAGGCCCTGTTGCACTTGTCAGCAAATAATAATAATAACAATCACACACATAGATAAGATGGACGGGAGATCGTCGCGGGATGGTGAACCAGGCGGTACTGACGGTAAATTGGCCGGTTGTGCTGTCGTAGCCAACATGGGTAACGTGGACGGGATTCTCTGGGGCAGAAATGACGGGTTTCTTGGGCGAGCCGACTAAGCTATTCATGAAGCCAGAGAAGCCTGACTTCTTGCGAAGAACCGCAGACTTGGGCTCTCTGCCATCGTCCGAATATCGCTTTGTGTTGCCCATGGAACCGTCTGTAGGAGCTCTCGGCCCAAGAACCTTCTCCGACAAAGGTTGATCCATTGCGGTGAAGCTGGTAGAGTTTCGGAGGACGGGACTCGCGTGGTGTGAATCGGGGCCGGACTTGAGCAGCGGGGAATGATGGTTGTGGCGGTGGCCGGGGCCCTGGGGGCTTAGGACCTTGGTTGACTCGATACGATTCAGGATGGCGGCGCCGTCGAATGGGGCGCCGATCAGGTCGTCGGGGGCGGCCTTGCTGAGAGGGCGATATGAGTCGGAGAGGCGATTATTGCGAGGCACGGGAGCCCAGGGGTTGGACGAGTTAAACTCGCCCGGGGCCAAGTTGGGCGATGGGTTCGATCGAAAGGTGTTGGCGTTAGGATGTCCTGACGCGGTCGCGGGGTTGGTGCGGGCTGGGGGAGCGCTGGGGGCTCGTCTCAGACTCTGGGAGCTGCGTTTGCTTCCGAGTGAATCGGCGTCGTAACCAGCACCACCATCGAACCCAGAAGAAGAGCGAGTATAGTGATGTGAAGAGGGAGGCGGCTTCTTGATGAGTTTGCGACGGTGGGAATGACCGGTAGAAGCAGAAGAAGAGATAGACCCTGGGCCGTCCATGATCCAGCAGGCGGCAGGCTTGGCTAAAAAAAGGTCTCAGACGGCTATGCAGACGATGGGTCAAGAGGGCAGCAGGGTGTGCGAGGAGGAAATGGCGGCGGGTTTGGCGGCCACGGCCAGAGCCAACAAAGCCAGATTCCGACGCAGTGCAGTGCGGGCGGGCGGGCCTGGCTGCTGCTTGTGCTTTTGGCTGTACCTTTGCCTGGTGCTTTTTTTTTTGCTCGTGTCTTGGTGGCTATGGGATGCGCTTGTGCTTGGATTGTGCTGGGGGGGCCTGGACTGGTAAGCGTATGTGCTTTTTTTTCTTTTCAATTTGGTCTGGGATGACTGGGAACCGGGAACTGCGACTTAGGGAACAGGGAAGAAGCGGTTGGCCACAGCGAGGCGCTGGCCGCTGAACGGTCGAGTGCTTGACGCAGGACCACCAAGGGCGGCCAAGGTGGGCTGCCAGATGGGGGGTGGAGGGGAGATGGGAGGGGCGACAGAGGGGCCAAGTGGGAAGTACTGCGTACGCCAAAATGGTAGGCTGTCTGGGGAGAGGGTAGCGTAGTGTGTACCATGACACGGTACCAAGGTACAGAGGTACACCCGCGCGGCCAGGTAGCACCTATGCAGTGCGATGCGGGTTACCAGCGCGTGTTAGGCAATGTAAGGTGCATGTGTGAGAGAGCAGGATGGATGGAATGCGGGAATGCGGGCGGATTGAGTGACGGGGACGATGGACGGGGGTGGTGGGAAGCAAAGGGATGGGGTGCGGGCGGATCGAGGGCAATGAAACGGGCGTCCAGCCATGTTCGGAACAAGATCAGAATCGGGAACCAGAACTCACCAGATGCTTGTTATTTTCTTCTGCTGCTGTATGCGTCTGCTGGGTGCTGATTCGTATTGATTCTGTACTGTGTTGTGTCGTGCTGTGTCGTGCCGTGTCGTGCCGTGTCGCCCTGCGTCGTGCCTTGGGTTGTGCTGCGCCGGCGCGGGTACTGGTGCTGGCGAGCAGCCAAGTGTGGGTGATGGAGAGGTGGTGAGGGATGATGGATGAAGCGAAATGCGCAAATTCGGGGCTACCCAACTTATCTGGCGCCAGATGCCAACGGTCAACCCCCGGCCTTGCGCAGTCTGGATGATTAAAAACAAATGAAGGAAACAAGAAAGGGGACGGAGAAAAACACGACAGCAACTGACGAGAGATATGAGTGGGGAGGGGAGCAATGATGTAGGGGATGAGTTTGGATATATGGCCCGTGTTTGAAGTGGGATGCGAAGAATTGAACCCGACCAGGCCTGGCGCGGATCCGAATCGATACTCGGAGTCATCAGTGGACGCGTTGAGGGCTTAGCAGGCTTGTCTACAGCATGAATTGGTTTCTTGCCTGCTACGCCTCTCCTTGAGTCTACGAACTACGCCCGGAATCCCTCTCCTCGTCTGGTACTGGTGCGGTGTGCTTTGGGCATTCATTCAGAACCCAGGCCAGGCGTAAGTGCGATGGAGCAGGGTCCGTGGGAGACGTGTTTTGCCGCTCCGGGAGTGTGAATCCTCCACCTCCCTGACCTATCTGGGCTAGGCTGCGTTTGGTACCTTGAGCCATGTGGGCGGCCAAATATGGGTAGGGAGGTACTCGCGCCGCCGAGGCCAGCACACTGACCCAGAGGTACCAAGCAGCAACCCCGGCAAAGACCAGGAACATTGTGCCTAAGCCCTGGGAGCGACCTGAAGAGGTGAGAGAGAGAGTTGTGGCCTGGCCGCGCAGCCCTCTCCTCCTGCTCCTCCCCGAGGGTCCCAAGGGCCGCAAGGCCTGCGCCCACCACCACTCAAACTCGCACCTCTTCTCACACCTTTCCTCGGGCCGTTGGCGCGCCTTGACAGTGTGAGGACCAGCTGAGCGACACATGGTGGCTGGACCGGTGCGCTGGTTGGACGCTCGTCTTGGCTTTTGGCTTTTGGCGTCTCTTGGGTAACCCTGTCTTGCATCGACATGCTCTGCCATGGACGCACGGCGACAACAACATGATGTGCAAGTGCCCGGTCAGAGTTTACGGGGGTCTTGATTGGGGGTCCTCTGGCCTTGTTGCTCGCCCCGTCACGCAATGTGTGGTCAGCGATTCGCGCTTGATGCCTCTCTGCCCTAGTGCCTTGCTGGCTGGCGTCCCAAGGATGGGACGCAGCGAGATGCAGACCGAGGGGGCTGTGTCGCCTCTGCTGGCTGGTGAGCCGTCGTCTTGACACATGTTGCTCAGGGGTGACGAGGACGCCGAATTGCTCGAGTCGGACGGCATACATGCGTGCGGACCCAACTCGGTGCCTTGTCAGTCGGCTGCAAAGGAGAGGCGTCGTGATTCTGGACCACGGGTTCTGTTCCTTTGGTTTAGCCTTTCATGCCATGATGAACGGCGACAACAAGGCGCCTGGCCCTGTGCCCATCAGCATGGGCCAGTCAATGCACACACTGTGGTGGACTGTGCAGCCGCTGCACTGCGCTGCACTGTACCTTGCTTGACCCTTTAAGCCAGCTTGACGAGTTCCACCTCGAGTGCAACTGGTTTGCTCAAGCTCTATAACTTGCCTAGTCTTCTGTATCCTAAAGTCTTACACATTCTTCATTCGTCTCCGTCCTTCGCCCTCCACCTTGTCTCGGAAGCATGCCTGCGCTGTCTAAGGCTTCTGGGCGCCGTCCTCTCGTGCACGCTCTAGCGACTTGGGGCGATGGGGTTGTGGCAAGGGGGTGTGGGTTTATAACAACAACAGCCTTCCGCCGAAAGGTACCAGTGCCAGTCCCACAAGTCTGCGATAGTGTGTCGGTCCCACGCCCAGTTTAAGCGCGTAGCAAACGCACCAGGTGCGGGCGTGAGTGGGTGCGTGGGTGGAGCAGGGCCCAGGATCCCCGTGACTTCGGTGCTGAAGACAAGACCTGTTGGAGATGTTGAAGGGGGGGTCAGAGCACTCAATGGCTCCAGAGTCTCCCATAGCTGCAGTACGGACAAGGCTGGATGGAGCTCATGGTCCTTGGTCAATCTTAGACTGGCTGCTACCCATACGCGGTGCAACCATGTTACCAGCCGTCCAAATAGGATGGTTTCGTCAGATGTACGTATTACACGTTACTTGTATCCGGGGACGTACAGCTGGACCAGTACCGACGACTCCATCTAGAGCGCCAATGGACTGGCCGCCGCGTCTCCTCGTCCTCCTTCGCCAGCTCGTGGCCGGTGGGACCGTGTAGTGTAAGCTTGCCCTGGGCTCAATGCTGATGTGGCACTCTCCGAACTGCCAATGGCCATGGCTGACTTGTGAGCCAGCCCAAGCACGCGGCACAAAGGTTATGCGGCGGTTGTCTGTGGCTCTTGCTCGGCTCTTTTGATTTAATTTCTTTCTTCTTTTCTTTTTCCTCCAACAGCCCTCGGCCAAATCGCCCATCGATACCATCATTCATTTGACACCGGGCCAAGGTCTAGCGGGGCCGATTTCTTGGGGGCTGCCATCGGGAACCGCAACGTTGAGCCCGGAGGCTGAAGCAGGTTACAGACTTGCAGTGATGCAGCATTGGAGAGACGTGACGAGGATGGGGCCGCTGGTCCTTAGCTTCCCCATCATCTCATGAATGCTGGACCTTGCTTTTGCTTAACCTATGGACTAACTCGCTTCATTACCCGATCCCTTCCTCGCACAATCCCGACTCCATCGCATGCTACCAATTGAGCCTGCCAGTCCAGTCCACGGCATCGTCTCATGTCGTCTCGTCTTGGATCCCCGCGTCGCCAGCGGCGCCTGCATGCCCATGCTTGCGGTGGCCGTCAGGCTTCACCCATGCTCTGCCTTGCATTGGGACGAATTGACTCTCGGCGTCGTAACCGCTCATCAAAATATGCCCCAATTGCATGCAAGTAAATCATCCCAAAACTGCACTCCGGGAATTAGTTGAATCAATTCAGCTCTTGCTATCCAGGATGGGAGAGCATTTGACGTTTCACGCCACAGGGGGGCGTCCGTCTCAGTTCCCCAGCCCACGCAATCTTTCTCCCCGGGACCTAGCACGCGGCGAGACATGGGCATTTCAGCCCTCTCGATTGGCCCCGGCGCTCGTCCGGCCTGGCGATGCGAGACATACATGATCTTGGGCCCGCCGGACGCTGCCAGCGCTGAGGCTGATACTCATCGCTTCAACTTAGGCCGCTTCAAACTTGTCTCGTCTCTGACCTCCTGTGTTGCCAGCAATTGCAAATCTCTCTGTCGATCATCTTGTCCTCGCACTTGTTTTCGGTCCACGTTGAACGAGATCCTATCACATCGCTTACCTGCAGACCAAGCCAACGCAACGCAATACGAGGAATTGTCCCACACCATCCAACGGCGACTGCATTCTCTTTTGTCGCTCACGGTTGGTCAGTGCCGCCCAATCATTCGAACGCTTTGGGTATCTCAACTTTAGCTACAGCCTAACGTGCCATCGAAAGATAGTATATGCAAGGATTCCCTCTTTTTTTTGCGATTCCGCTCAAATGACAAACGCTCAGCAAATGCAACAGCATCTGTCGTCCTCCACACCTCCCGTCGGGTCCACTGCGCGACCTACATCTCGATGAGCAACTTTCACTGGCGCATCCAGCTGTCTGGGGTGACCCTTTTTACAAGCCCTGGCTCGCACTGCTTCCTTTTTGGCACACATCTGTCGTCCAACACTGATGTCGCCGTCTCGTGTATCGTCGAAATCAACGTGCCCACCCTCGGCACTGACCCCCTTGGCGCCTTCAGTGATAGCGATATCAAATCCTGCGCCGGTAGTTCAGCCTTCTGGGATCTCGCGTACGTGCTCGTTTGAGCCATCCGGACCTGGGCCGCCACTCGATAAACCTCTTGGTCCCCGAGAGTAATCTCACCGTCCCACACGGCCAAGCAATATCGTGATTTTCTCCTGCGGTTGCCCTCACTGGAACCGAGTGCTACCCCAGTCAGTGCCCCACGTTGCAAGCTCAACGAAGCTGTCGTTCTACCACATTATTACACCCATGATATTAATTAGCGGGTGCGAGCATATCACACACAGTATTTGATTAAGTAGCATAGGTGTGTGCTCGAGTTGTCAGGCTACCCTCCCCTCCCGTTCCGTGCCGTGTCGCATGCCATCTGAATCCGTACCTGCAGTAGCCAAGCGATGCAATCGCTGCCGTCGCAGGAGGGGCTAGTTGCAGAAGCTCAGATCAGAAAAAAATGAGAGGGTTCAGTTGCATTTCAAAAGTTCACTGCTCTCAGATCGCGCCCTCCGAACGTCACTTGCATTTTCTCCTATTGCTGCCAATTTTCCGATCCCCGAGGGGCGCACGGTTGGCGTCTGAGTTTTGTTCCGAACTTTCAAACTTTCAGGGTCCCGGGGCCACCGTCCTCGTGGGAGGCTGCTGGCCGGTAGTCCCCTCCCCCAAGATAGGCGCTTGGAACAATCGCGAAAAACCCTGATCATTGCGGCCCGCGGGACACGGGATCATCGTGCACTGACAACCTGTCATGGCCTCAATCTGGCCGAGCGGAGATTGCAACTATTTTCTCCTTGGCACCACATGAGACCACTTCCCAGGGCTAATCCAGAAATTCGGACGAGACCCGCATCCATCTACCACCATCAACCCAACCCACATTGTCGCAGAGCGCTAGCATCGTCCCTACAAATCCAGCGAGCCATCCTGGCACCGTCACTTGCTTGTCATTGCAAAATGTCCGAATCTGTTGGGTATGGCAATGGCCCCTTGCGTAAAGGGAGGAAAGAGGAGACGGACATGGCGGTGCACTTCATCCACTGCCGAGTGCAACGTTCCTGTCTGAGAGACATTGGGTTTGGTTGGTGGCTTGCGATCGCTGCAGACACACTTGTTGGACCATGACATACTCAAATGCGACCCCACAGCTAACCAATCTGCACAGACCGCGTTCTCTCGGACTGGACGGGACTCATCCGACCACCCATGAGCAGGTTGGCCCCTTGGAACACCTGTTTGCGCCCCAGAAGGCTTCCATTTCCGGGCATGAACAGGGAAATTTCTGACCAAGATTGCGTCACTTTCCACCGTTCCTTAGCATTGCCAATTGAGATAAGTAGCAGCACATGTGTGCCTCGGTGCCACACCTCTCAGAATCCCTCTACAAGAACCAGGGACAGACGCATGCGTTGGCAAGCGAGCCACTGGCGGCCATGGAGGGTGCAAGTCGCCCAAACCCAAGACCAGAACGGAATCTAGACTGAGAATTCAACCGAGCTGGCGGTAAGCAATACCCGAGCTAGGTAAAGCCATTTTCATTTCACGTGGTCTTTCGCATGGCCCATCTCACTCCCAGGGTCGCGCAATTGAACAAACTTAAAATTCCCCAGAAAAGTGTCGACGGTGAAGGGTCACATGCTAGGTCTCGTGATTCTGACCCATGTCTCCCGGTTTTCCATTTTTGGACAGCATAGGTGAACCAGTCCCGAAGGGAGACAATGGACCCGCTGACAGCTGGCCTGCTAACCCGTCGTTGACCGTTGCTGGTTCGGCGGCTTCTTGGCCATCGAGTTCCCTGGTAGCTCCGGTCAACCAAGCTTCGCGTAAGTTCTAGGGGGCTCTATCCGTACAGACAAAGGTAAAAAAAAGTACCGTAGGTGTCCTTTTAGACAGCCTTTCAGAGTAGTAGGCTCCATAGGGAGGTCGGTAGTGACTCGCGACCCCCCGTAATCCCCTGCTGGGAAAAAAAAAAAAAGGGACGGTCTGCCAGGGCGGCTTAGAGCCTAGAACTCCGGGTAGTTTGGAGAAACTTCCACCTCACCCTCTTCAACCTCCAACCTCCAACTTCACACTTCAACTTCTCATCTTCATCCGCCTCTCCCCGTCCCCCGGTCTCTGCCACATCTCTGGTTGTTCCTCCTGGTTACTGGTCACCGTCGTCTGTTGGTTTCTTGCACAATGTTCTAGAGACCTCGGACTCTGCAGCATCTGGTCATTTGTCGTCTTCCACCTGTCTTGAGCTCTCGCATCCCGTCCCGTCACCCCAGCACCCGCCGGCTGCAAACTTCCGTGCTTTAAGCAGCCATTAAAATCCGTAAGTCCACCCTCTTTTCCATTGTCCCCGATTGCCGCGGTACCGCCCAGGTGCAGATGTAGTTGGCATGATTTAGTTCTGACGAGCTTTCCGCAGTCGATCCCGGCATCGCCTGATCCCAACCTTTCACGCCTTCCCGTTCCAAAGTCGCCACATCGGAACAACACCTCAATCATGGCTACCGAGGCCCCCGTCGACACCAACAACGTTGGTGAGCTTTCTGCCGCACAGAAGCTCCTCCAGAAGCACGCTGAGGCCCCTCATACTGTCACTGTTGAGGATGCGCCTGATGAGGATCTCCCAAAGCCCACCAACGATGCCTCTGGCTCCTGGGCTGCCCCCATCAGTTCCAAGGCCGCTGGCAAGCAGGCTCAGGGTCCCAAAACTGCTCTCGATACTCAATCTCACGAATTGTTCCCCGAACTCGGCGCTCCCAAGGGCAAGAGCGCCAATGTGGCACCCATCTGGGGAGCAAAGAACACCGCCAACGGCAAGTCTAACGGTGCTGCATCCAACGGTCCCTCGCGCTCCTCGACTCCCGCCTCTGGAGCTGCTACTCCTCAAGCTGCCACCCCTTCCATGTTCATTCCTGGTCGCAATGTCGAGACTGTCACCCTTGAGCCTCAATTCATCATGCCCCGAAACCAGCTCAGGAGGCCCATCCCCGACATTATCAAGGACATCAACCGCAAGTCTCGCGCCACCATCAGCATGGCCACCTCCTCCAACGGTCGTCTCAAATTTGATGCCACGGGTCCTCAAGACGTTGCTCAGCAGGCACTCAAGGATCTGGTTTCTCAAATCGGAACCAAGGTAAGCCTACATGTCGTCCCACCTCCCCTTGCTACACCGTTAACCAACCCTCAAGCAAACCATAACCGTCGAGATTCCCCAGTCCACTCGCGCCCACATTATCGGCAAGGGTGGATCCATGATCAAGGCTCTCCAGGAGAAGACTGGTGCCAAGATTCAATTGCCCAAGGTTGATGAGAACCAGCCTATTGACGACGATGACGATGCCACTATTGATGTCGTTGTCGAGGGCAATGCGCTCTCTGCTGCCTCTGCTCGCAACGAGATTCTTAAGATCGCTGGCGAGCGATCGGCCAATGCTCAGACTAAGGTCCGCGGCATCCCTGCTGCTTTCTACCCCTTCATTGCCGGTCCCGGGAACGCTCTTGCCAATGCGCTGGAGGAGAGCAATGGAATTCAGATCCGCGTTCCCCCCCACCAAGCCTATACCTCTGCTCCAGCCCCCGTCGCCCCTGCTCCTGGTCAGCGACCCGTCTTTGTGCCAGCTGGCCATGACGAGAACCACATTCAGCTTGCCGGTGACCGTGCTGCTGTCCAGAAGGTCCGCGCCGAGATCGAGCGCCAGGTCGCTGAGCTCCACCGACAGCTCGAGGCTGAGCAGCTCTCCATCCAGCGAGGTCGCCACCAGTTTATCATCGGTGACCGAGGTATTCCCACTGAAGCCTTCTTCGCCGACACCGGCTGCGCCATCATTTTGCCCACCGATGAGGATGACGACACTGTGACCGTGATTGGTCCTGCCGATCAGGTCCAGGCTGGTTTGGAGAAGGCCATGGATCTCGCCATGGGTATGCAAATGTCCAACCTTGACATTGGTCGCTTCCACCGCAATGCCCCCAGCGGCGCTGCTGCCCACGCTGGATACGTCACCCGCTACCTCCGTCACCGCAAGGAGATTGAGCGTCTCGAGAAGCTCTACAACACTCACATTAACACCCCCTTCTCTCAAGATGGCGCCCTTCCCTGGGAGCTTTACTCTCGCGAGGGAAAGAATGCCATTCGCGCTCAGTCCGAGATTACTGGGTTGATCAACGCTCAGCCTCCCTCCCGTATGGCCACAATCCCCATTGACTCTTTCTTCCACCAGCACATCCGAAATGATGTCACCCCCAAAGTCAAACTGGACTTCGGTGTTCAAGTTGTTGTCCCTGAGGCCTCGCAGCCTGATGCTCCTGTTCTTCTTGTCTTTGAGGGCCCTGATCCGGCTGATGGCCCCTTCCAACTGCCCCGCAACAAACCCACCGATGCTGAGGTCAAGGCCTTCCAGAAGAGTCTGCGGGACGCCGAGAAGCACATCATTGATCTCATCGGCAAGCAGGAGCAGATTACCACCGCATCCCTCGATGTTCCTGCGAAGTTCCATGAGAGACTTCGACGTTTCATTAAGAAGGAGCAGGAGAGCCGCTCAAACGACCAGATTCCCATCCGTGTCACCAAGGTCGGAACCACAATTACTCTCCGTGGTCCCGACTCGGCTGTCAAGTCGCTCCATGCCAAGGCCGCCGCTTTTGTGGAGCAGGAGAAGGTGGATGAAAAGGAGCGCGGCTTCACCCTCACCTTCGACTTCCCTCAGAAGTTTGCCAACCACCTGATCGGCAAGGGTGGCAGCAACATCCGGGAGCTGCGTGACCGGTTCGACGTCGAGATTCAGGTCCAAGATGGCAAGGTCGAACTCAAGGGTCCCAAAGCCAAGGCCGAGTCCGCCCGCTCTCACATTCAAAGTCTCTCTCGCACTCTGGCTGATGAGACAACTCACGTCCTGAAGATCGACCCCAAGTACCACCGAGAGCTTATCGGCTCCCAGGGTAGCCAGATCAACCGTCTCCAGACTCGCTACAAGGTTTTGATCTTCTTCCCCCGATCTGCCAAGAATGCCGCGGATGATCAGTCCAACGCAGACGCTGCCAGCGAGACCGGCAAGCCCCGCCGACAGCAGACTCCCGACGAGGTCATGATCCGTGGCCCCAAGAAGGGTGCGGATGAGGCCCGTGATGAACTCTTCTCTCTCTACAAGTATCTCGAGGAACACTCTGCTACTGCCACCGTTCCCGTTCAGCAGAAGCAGGTTGGATCCCTCATTGGCCAGGGCGGTGCTGCACTTGATGAGCTGCGACAGGCTACCGGCTGCAAGATTGACGTGCCTGCCGACCGAGACACCCCCACTGTTGAGATTCAGCTGAAGGGTACCGCCGCTCAGGTCGCCAAGGCCAAGAAGATTTTGGAGGAGAAGCGCGCTGTCTTTGATGACACCGTGGTTCGCACTCTGGATGTTGAGAAGAAGCACCACAAGGCTCTGATTGGTGCCAGCGGTATGTTCCCGTTGTTTTTCTTCACTGCCGAAAGGCTTTCACTAACTGTATATAGGCGCCAACCTCCGTGATATTGTCGTCAAGGCCGGCGGTTCTGACGACCGACGTGAGCTTGCCCGCACCATCCAGTTCCCCAAGCAAGAGGCGGATGGAAACACCATCAAGATCGAGGGTCGCACCGACGTCGTTCAGAAGATCATTGATCGCATTCAAGAGATTGTCTCTGAGCGCGAGAGCCAGGTCACCGAGATTGTGGATGTGCCCATCGACAACCACCGTTCCCTCATCGGCCGCGGAGGTGATGTCAAGCGCCAACTTGAGACCAAGTTCACCGTCAGCATTGATGTCCCTCGCCAAGGCGATGGTAAGACTGGAGTCAAGGTGACTGGTCGCCCTGAGAACGTGGCCGAGGCCAAGGAGCACATTCTGTCCCTTGTCAAATCCCAGCAGGGCGAGACGCTCCAGGTTCCCCGCAACCTGCACCACTCCATCTCCAACGGTGGCCAGTTTTTCCGCCAGCTGCGCAACAACCACCACGTCACCGTCGACCATGCTGGTCAGGCTCTTCCTGCCAAGCCTGACACTTCTTCCCGCTCCAACGTCGGTTCTCTGCCACTGATTACAGATGATGAGGGTGCCAACTCGGATGCCCACTCATGGAAGATTGTGCAGATCTCCTCTGGCGAAGAAGGCGAGATTCCTTGGGTTCTCCGTGGTAGCTCTGAGAATGTGGCCAAGGCCAAGGAGGCCATTGTCAAGGCCATTGAGCAGGCAAAGAAGAACGATGCCACTGGCTACCTCGTCTTGCCTGACCCTCGAACCTACCGCCACGTGATTGGCCCCAACGGTTCCAAGGTCAACACGATCCGCAAGCAGAGCAACTGCAAGATTCAGGTACCTCGAGACCAGGCCAAGGACGAGGCCATTGAGATCATCGGCACTCAGGACGGTGTTGAACTGGCCAAGGATCTTATACTGGAGGCGGTGCGAGAGGGCGTCAACAAGTCTCGAGAGTAATATAGTGCCAAATAGGATGGCACTCTAAAAAATTGGAGCGTTGTTTGGGCCATTTTCCCAAAGATGAGAGAAAACAAAGGCGATGACGATCTCTATGGAGTTTACTGCAAGGGGAAAACATGGCATTTGATGTAGCAGGTTGTTGGTTGATACGATGATGGAGATTTCCTTAGCATTGTAATGAGATAACAAGAACCAATAATGATTATGATTGACAAAATTCGACACCATAATTCTATAATTTCCCACAGTGTTTTTATCTACTCGGCTAGAGAGTTGCGCGCGCTGAAATTACAAGCAAAAGAAGGCTAGGGGGGTTTGCCATGATGAATGCAAGTAAATTTATTATGTCAGCATTCAAAAAAAAAAAAAAGAAAGAAAGAAAGAAAAAAGAGTAGGATTCCTGACGCTATCTACACTGGGATTGTTTGTGAAGTGATGACAGATTTTGAACGCGTCATTGTAATCAATGATAGCCAATCACAAAAAAAGATAAACTGGTGACATTTTCCGTTCGGATGGTGTTGCATCCGAGCGCGCAGGATGAGGCGACTCGGGACTCAAAAAGCCGTCCCACAATTGTGGGAGATGGGTTAGGGAAGTTGGATGACTTGGTGGGGTGAAGCTGACGTATTCGTATACGGATGGTGCTCGCATTCTTATCGCGTTTTGCTCTGATGCTTGATTCGCGAGAGACATGTGTTTGAGTGCAAGTAGTGCAGCGCCACGATTGGAACTGAATCCATAGAGGAATGCCGTTCAAAGACAAACGTAGTGCAGCTTGCATTCTGAGTGACTGGGCTGTATACGATTGGAGCATCACGTGGGGCAAGGAAGCAGTTGACGAATCCACCCAAAAGCTTCCCCAACGCGCCAACCATAAATTAAAACGACACCGCTTCGCAATTACGTATCCCGGCTGCACCACAAGCTCCATCTCTCGCCGCGCCGCCAAAGAGTCTCACAAACCGCCAGAAATCAATCCTCGAACAAATGGGCTCTCAATTGGCTCCCGCCCAGGCGCCCTGGGAGTCCGTCCCTCCCCATGAGCAGCTCTTCGTCCTAATTACAGGCGCCAACAGGTAAACGACCCTCTCCCGCCCGCACGGCTCGTCCCTCGGCCGCATCCATACTGACACCTGCATGTTAGTGGCATTGGCCTCGGCATCGGAGAACGCCTCATTGACGAATTCCTCGCGACCCGGTCCCTCACCTCCCACCTCATCATCCTTCCCACCACTCGCTCAAAATCCAAGAGCCTGCAGACGATCAGCTCCCTGCGAGCCTACGCCCAGCACGCCGCCCAAACATCCAAGTCGCTGCCGTCCCGACTCGGCCACGGCTACCGATGGCAAGACACGGTCAAACGAATCCACATCCTAAGCCTGCAGCTCGACCTGTGCGATGTCCGCGGCATCTACGCCTTCGCCGACCATCTCGTTCACCTGCCCGTGAGCAACCCCGAGGGTCTCGAGGATGAATACCTGCGCAATGTGCGGATCCCAAGATTGGACAGTGTCATTTTCAATGCTGCGTACGGCGGCTGGTCGGGATGCAACTACCCCAAGGCTGTCTGGGCTATCTTGACCCAGGGCCTCTTACAGTCCGTCACTTGGCCTTCATTCAAGATTGCTCTCCCGACTTGCATCTTGAACGAGCGGTCACAGTACAACTACGTGGGTATCCCCCTCCGCGCCTTCACACTCGACAGATGATTGCTAACACCTACCGAAAGCCCGACAAGCCCCTACTCGGGGAGGTCTTCTCAGCTTGCGTCTTCGGCCACTATGTCCTCGCCCACAAGCTTCTCCCTCTTCTCAGCCGCCGCTCCGAAGACGAGGCGCCCGGTCGCATCGTCTGGTCAAGCAGTCTTGAGGCCATTCGCAAATCGTTCGACATCTCCGATTTCCAGTGTTTCGTTGGCGAAGGGCCCTATGAGTCCGCCAAGAGACTCACCGATATTATTTCCCTAACTACCAGTCTTCCGTCCTCCAAGCCCTACTCCACCCCCTTCCTTACCATTGACGACCCTGAGGAGGCCAAGCAGAAGCCAATTCGACCCAAGGTGTACCTGACTCACCCTGGTATTGTTGCCAGCACGCTCTTCCCCGTCCCCTGGTTCCTCATGTGGGCGTACACAATGGCCCTCGCCGTGGCACGGTGGCTCGGCTCTCCCTGGCACGGTGTTGACAGCTACAAGGGGGCCAAGTCTACCGCCTGGGTTGCTCTGCAGGAGCAGGAAACCCTCGATGAGCTCAAGGCTGAGCACGTCAAGTGGGGCAGCAGCTGCAACCACAAGCTCGAAGAGGATGTGAAGAAGACCGAGGTCGAGGGATGGGGCTGGGAAGGCAAAGCAGAGGACCCCAACGAGGATACCACCGTGGGCTTCCTCAACAAGAAGGTTGGCAGGAAGCTGGGCGCTCCCAACGCCACGAAGAGCGACATTGTTGAGTTCGAGTCGCTTGGAGCCGAGTGCTGGAAGAAGATGGAAGAGCTGAGGCGAGAGTGGGAAGCGATTCTCGGCCTCAGCAAGGCATGAAGGCATGGATAAATGAAATTAGACGGAACAAGTGGCTTAAAGGAAAGAAGAAAGACAGAGAGACCCATGTGCCAGAGGGCCATGGTGGAATTATTTGATTTTATAAAAGCCAGGAGGTAGAGCTACAGCTCAATGGGTATATTGCGGCAACAGCACGCATGGCTCAGTGTTATACATATTTATGCAGCAGACATTAATTAATTATTATTCCCATTCCCGTTCCAATCATTCCGTCGCGGAAACTCGCAAGTTCCTAGAGTCAAATCCGCCGCAAAGACGAAATTGGCGCGCAAAATCAAGACTCCACTCTGGTGACTGTGTTGCGCGGCCGAACCTCTTCGTCGGAGCGGACACGGCGAAGAGTGACATTTTCGCGACGACCAAACAGGCCGAGACAAAGAGGGAGAGGCACAACAGCGAGAGCGATGACGGCCTGGAAGATGAGGGCCTTCTTCATGTTCTTGGGAGGATCAGCGCGGTGCCCTGCCACCAGGGCATCGCTGACGATGGTGAAGATGGCGCCAAAGAGCTGGCCTCCGGCCCAGGCGACGGTGGACGTGACCTCGGGGCTGAGGGGGTGGCTGAGCTCGATGAGGTATTCGAGAGCAACGGGAACGAGAGAAAAGGAGGAGGCGCCCAGGACGGCGAGGACGACATACGGTCCGGCGATCTCGCGGGTCTGGGGCATCCAGACAAAGGCGAGGTAGGAGAGGGCGATGACGGGGACGAGAATTTTGATGGTTAAGAGAAACGACTTGGTGCGGTCGATGATGGGGGACGAGATGGCAGAGGCAACGAGGCCCACGACGATGAGAACGGCGCCACCGATTCCAGCCTGGTCGTCAGAAAAGCCATACGGGTTGAGCATCTGGTTCAGCAAGGATGAGATGGAGTTGAAAAAGCCGACATAGATTGAGAATGGGATGAGTATGAGCCAAAGCTCGAGGGACTGGGTGAGCGCGCTGACTGAGGCTCGGAGGTTGAGCTTGGGCGTCTCGGAAGCAGGCCCGACGGGCGTGGGAGGTTTGGCGGGAACGAAGAGGGCCGGGAGGGCGCAGACAGTGGACTTTGCAGCGATGCATGTGAGCATACTTGGATGGGGAAGAAAGTGGGAGAAAGGACTCACAATGATGGAGACGTAAAGCACCATGTTGGACATGTCGCTGGGCTTGCTCACCCACAGAGGCGTGATCAGCTGTCCGAGGGCGGCTCCAAAGGGGTTGGCCAAGCTGGTCAGAGCAGTTGCGGCAACGCGGCCACGGTTAGTGAACCACAGATCCGAATACCGGGTGGGCGCGGCGAGGATAAAGGGCTGAGCGAAGCCAATGATGATCTCGCCGGCCATGGCATGGGCAATGTGGCCGCCGCTGGACTTGTTGGACCCAGCATAGCGGATCCAGTTCCCTATAAGAATGAGCAGGGCTGAAACCATGAAGGCCACCTTGGGCCCGCGGTGCAGGACAGCGATGCTGATGGGGAAGACGGCGACAAAGGCCAAGAAGAATGCAATGCTAATCCAGTTGATGGTGGATTCGGACACACCATAGTAAGATGCGGCGTGAGCAGAGACGGGGGCAAAAGTCATCCACTGCCGCGTATAAGTGTTAGCACAGCACAAGGCATTGGCCCCTCATCAGGGAACGAAAGCTTGAAGGGACTTACATCCCACGAGACTATAATGTTCATGAGCGTCAGCTGGGCCAGCCCAAACCACCGGCGCTTATAGGTGCGATACTCGGTCGAGTTGCCCTCGTTCACACTGCCGCTACCATCTCCATCTCGCGAACCTGCCTCGATGTTGCGCTCCTGAAGGGTATAGTCCGTAGAGCCAAGCTTCTGTTTGCGCCAGAAATGGCCGTTGCTCTCAACGTCGTCGACGGCCATTGCTGTAATGGAATCGAGAAAGCGGCGTGCGCCACTCTGCTTCTGCTTCTTATCCCGCTCTGGCTCTCGCTCCTCTTGCTGCGGCGTCTGCTGCTGTTGCAGCTGCTGCGGCTCCTCCCCCTCCTGTTCGGTCGACTTCTCGTCTTGGGGCATCCGCGTAAAAAGAACGGAGGCGAACTCGACAGGATATTCGCAAAGTGGAGTGCGGAGTTAGAGGGGGACTTGGTTTCAAGTAGAAGGACCCCGTCGTCGATCACCGATGGCGAAAAAAAAAAGAAAAAAAAAGGGAGGGGTGTTGAGTTAATCAAAGCCCCAAGAAAGCTTCCCACCACGGCGTGGGGCGATTCTTGGTCTGCGATTCAGGGATTGCGATGGTAACGAGAAAGAAAAAAACAGGGGGGTGGTCCCAATCTCACGCGTGTTGCACGGCGTGTGCGGCTGTGGGCGCAAAAGAAGAAGTGAGCGAAAGAAAAGAGAAAATACAACGAGGGGATAGACAGACCTGCTGGTAGGACAGCAGCCTGGGGGTGGGAAAAGAAGAGAGAATGGATCGCCGACGCTGGTGACGATGTTGAAGGGTAGAGGGGGGGAGGGAAACAAGACGTGCTTGCGACGTAAGGACGCGACCCTATCAATGCGGCGCCGTCAGTGCTGACCGAGTGGCAGACAACTGTCGATCAGTTACTATACGTACTTTAGAGGTCCAAGAAGGGACGAAAAAACACTTTGGCTTTCCCCTTCTCGCGCTAGATGACCGAACCAGGTTTAACCTGTCTCGCCTCTGCCGCTATGTTTCAAGACTTCTCGTCGCTCACCCTTGGGACGGGTCCGTGGTCTGAAATGATGGTGGCACTGCTTCGCGGTACCGTGCGACTTGGAAATTTGAAATCTCCCCACGAACGAGGTGTCGCACTTTCGTCGTTGTCGTCGTTGTCGTCGTCGTCAGACGTTGCCGATAAGCTCAATGCGGCCCAGGGGAGATGGTGGTCCTATTGGTTGGCGATGATGCTAGGCGAAAGAGCCCGTCAGACTTCTAATCGTAGGAGGACTCGGCCGATGAAGATGGAGAAGCGAGGTCATTGTCCGGAAAGAACTCTACAGATGGAGGGGATGCGGGCTGTATTGTAGGAAGTGCATCGGCAGGGCAGCCAATTCATCCACCCAATCGCTCGATTCCAAGCCCATGATGGTTCCCTCGCAAAAATAAAAATAAAAAAATAGACAACCAACGGCTGTACACGCAACTGGCCGACGTCTCCAACTGTGCTGCACCAGGCCCGTTGCGGGGGGGTCCCCTTCAGGTCGAATCCTCGAGGGTTCCATCCACCGGACAGCGTTGCCCGATTTAGCCACCTCGGTTCGCGAGTCCACCCTTTCACCACTCGCCTCTCACATGATGATGGCCAGTCGAGGCCCTGCCCTTTATCCTCGCTCCCATGCCGTATACTCGTCTGTTCTAGCCGCAAGGTAAGGAGCAAATAGACATCCATCATTCCCCCGCTGTGGTGATCTATGCTCTCGCAGATCCCAAATCTTAGATCGCCAGCAACACAGCCGGGAAATACCTTGGGCTGCAGTGGCATGATGCCTGCTTGTCAAAGAAAAAGAAGAAAAAAGAAAACTTGGCTATCGAAAGCATCCAGATGCAGGACCAGCCCAGTTCCCCCTTCACACCCCAAGTTCTCCCTCCTCTTTGCGGGCATACCACCGCACCTCCTCGCCCAACACAGGATTCTCTTTCAAGAAGCCCCCCTCCCCTGCTCAAGAGCCCTGCCCAGGTCGCATCCGCCGCAAATCCAGCATCGGTCCATTCCGGATCCAAGGCCCAGCTCCCCCCGACCCCTCGACGAGCAGGATGGGGGGGCTGCCCTAGCTCCAACCTTCCAGCAGGATATAGACCATCCCGGGTCCCATGCAGCCGCGAGTGTCTCGTGGTCAGTTTGTGCGTGAGAAGAAACGACGAGAAACAAATATCTCGCAACCGGGATACTCTGTCTGCGCACCGATGCAGAGTGGACATCGGCCTTTTGCCTACTGGCAGCAAATGCGGTGCCGTGTATTCATGCTGTCGTGAAATCGATCCCGCACGCAAGCGGTTTTTCGGATGCGAGACAATGACCTTCCCATTATGATACACCTTAACAAATCCATTATATCCTCCCCGGCCCTGCTTGTCATCGCCGCCGAATCCAGTCATGGCTTGACACTTGGAATGTTCCATGCGTCGTACCAAAGCGCCTCGCCTCGTCTCGGCCCTGTAATGATCCTCAATGATCGACGGGAATAGGTTGCTTCGTAGGCATTGGATCTTTTCTTGGTTCATTATTTAAACGCTGCAATAATAACCATCTTTCCCTTAGTAGGTTTATGCCTGTCACCTGATTGATCAGTGTCATTTTCTTCCATGACCTCTCACCCTTGCACATTCATTCTGCTTGCCGCCATTCAATCATGCAAGGCACTAAACCAACTCAGGCTCCCCTGGGTCGAACTTCCAAATTTGAGATAAGTGAGGGCAAAGTGGGAGCTGTGTATGTGGCTTATCAAAACCATGTGAAGCTGGACATATCAACTTCAGAAAGCAAGTGTAGATACGAACCCTTAGCCCCCGGTCTTGTCTTACAAAGCCGAAAAACAGGAAAAAATTGTGAAACTGTCAAAACTGCATCTTAACATGTGAAAGTTTTCCAACAAACATTGAGTAATGGTGGCATGCTAGGTCGTCCTGAAACCAAAATTGCGGATGCTTGCTTTCTCGTACGTCAACTCGGCCGATTTCCAACAAGCACTTCCAAATCGCCACAATACGATATGCTCCTTTCGATGGAGGGGGTACATTAGCAGAAATAAGAGCATCACAAAGAGTGGCCTGGGAGTAGAGAGGTCGGCCCATGGCTGTGGGAAACGGTTCTATTTCAAACATCTCGGCATGGTAATGGTCAAGCACACATGGGCTCAGGTCCGAAAATGACGAGGGACAGCGTATAGTAAGAAAAACTCTATTCAGGGCGTTGCAGCGTATGATACAAAGACGGCCACCGCTCTCGGACAGTGCTCTAAAAACACCGGCGATGGAGAGGCTAGCAGTTCGTACAGGTGACACCCCATGTGCTGCAAGAGCAGCCGTTGCCTCGTCCCGGCAAACAGGTGACTTTTCGACAGGTTCATCGTCATCTAGTCGGTACGGATCGCGTCGAATCGGATGATGGGGTTTGGTCGTGAGGTGTTTAGCGAAGCTTAGCCCAGAGCTTAGGGGCAGCACAGGCAGTGGCGCAGTGAGCAAGGTGGAAGACTATTGCCAGGTTAGCTTGGTGTGCCAATTGCCGATAATCAAACCGATGTCACCGCCGCAGTCATGATGACTCCATTTGGCGGCGCATCCCAAGTCGAGTGAACTTACACTCCTCAACGCAGTCTTCCTTAGCACCACCCTCGCTCTCCTGCTGCTGAACACGCTCGACGCACTCATCGAAGTGGTGCTTGGCGGGGGCGCACTGAGCGGATTCTCGGCATTCTATTGTTCTTGCCGTCAGCAGTGGCTCTCACGATTTGGCCCTCCCGGCATCTCCCACTGAGGATAGAGGTGACCATGCGGCCGAAATCAATCCCCGCGGTCGAGGTTGGAGGGCGTTTGTGCGTTTGCGTTGCGGTGATAACAGGTGACTAACCTTCCTCGAGAACGTCCTTGGGGTCAACAAGCTCCTCCTCATCCTCCTCTTCCTCCTCCTCTTCCTCTTCCTCGGCCTCCTCAGCCTCGGGCTCCTCCTATCACTCGTCAGCATGGCTCAATTGCAGCTACGGAATCGGCGGTTGGATTCTCGGCGTTGGGCGCGCTCGAATGGTTTCCAATGGATCCCGTCGCCAAAGGGGAGAAATCTGCTCCCCCGAGGGAAAAAAGGCTCGTACCTTGGGCTCCTCGGCAGGAGCCTCGGCCTCAACGACGCTCCATGGCGTCACGGCCTCGACAATATCAGAAAAGGCGTCCCAGATACCCATTGCGACTGGCGGAAGGATTCACAACGGCGAGTGGTGGTTTCAATTGAGGTGTCGTTCCTGCGATCGTAAGAGAAGCTTTGATTCGGAATATTGCGGCAGCCAGAGCACGATCAGAATTGGGTGCGCTCTGATTCGCTTTCCGAGATTAGTAATCCATGCACGTGATTTTGCGGCCTAAGCGTGCTTCCTTAGGACCGCTTTTCTCGATAATAGCCGGCCCGCCAAAAGCAGCTGCCCAAACCAAGCTAAACTTGTTATTGGGATCTCCCAATTAGCCATTGATGTCTTGCAATAACATCCTAACCATTGGCTTATCAACTAGACCAAAGGCAAAAACAGTAAGCAGGTTTATTTCATGAGCCGACCGTGTTATTTCGTGACGCTGTTTTATAAGGCTTTTCTTTTTTCTTCACCACAATGTTACGAGGATTCTGCCCCACGCCTTAGTCGACAATGAATCCCCAGCATTACAGCTCGTGCACTATGAACCCAATGAACTCCTCGTTGGGTTCAGAAAGCAACTAGCCAATTACGCTCAGGAGTATCCAGTCCAAATCCTTAATTAAGTGACTTAGTACAATATGCAACATGGTGCTTCTGACTCAAGTTTCAAGATGACAAGAGGGGTGCGCAGCTGGAACGTCCAAAACCTGTTCTGAACCTCAAGCTTGAAAATGGTCAAATATTCTACAATTAATACAAAGATGTTATAAACGACACCCTGTAAGCAATCCACTCATCATGAGTTGGGATTTATCTGGATCTTCGATTTCTATGAAACACATCAAGCAAATCATGAAACTTTCCGCTTCCGGCTTTCTGCTAATACTTTTCTTTCATCACTTTGCACAGCTCTTCAAACTCTTCGGGTGTTCGAGGCGCTGCCCGCGAAGTTTCCATGTTCTCCATCACCATGTCCATCAGGTTATCTTTTAAGCTCTCGTAAACAATGCTTACCCAGCTCCCAATCGTCTTCTTGTTTTCGGTCGGTCGTCCCATGTGAACGTTGTAAAGCGGGTCATCGTCAATTCCGCACTGGGTCGGCACGCTTAGTTTCGATCTGACCCAAGTATACAGATGAGATGACCCGTCGCCAAGTTTCGTAGCCACATCCACAGGCTTGATAGCCATGTTGGGGTAGAAAATGGACGATGATATTTCAACAACAGCCTTGTGTAACTGTGCCCTGAAAACGGCAAGAGTGGAGATGGAACAATCCTTGCCTTGAGTTGACAGATATTGTGTGACAGGCGCCATTGCAGCGTCCACCGTCGGCAAAACACGATTCTTCCAGCTGCCAGCATTTTGTACGTACCAAGCAGATTCAACCACGGGGAAAGTGACTTCAGCAAGCTCTTTGACCTCTTTCACGCTCAATCCAAAAGCGTGGAATGGTCCGTTATGCGTTGTATCCATGAGTACTTGTTCTTTGAGTGTCTGCAGAAACAGTTTGTGCGTGGCACGAAGTTCAACCGCTTGGCACGAGACGTAAATGTGGCATGCACACATATGAGCAACTAAATCCACAGCCTCCAAAGTACGGCGGGCTGAGATTAGGGCAAGGGAGTTGATGCCTTGGTTGTGCATCTCAGCAGACATGACGTGAGCTGAGACGGGGTGAGCAAGGGCAGCCAATTCTGACATGTATGCGGCCATGTTCACATCAATGCCTTTCATGGTAAAATTCTCCTTGTCGCTAACGTTAAGGTTGGCCTCGAGGCCGTTGTTTGTCGAAGGATGAATCATCTCACCCACTTGCGAGAAGAGCATGCGTCCAATCATCTGCAGGGCCAGCCGAGTCTTGTCCATGGCCGAAGTCACAGCAACAGCCTGGAAATTTCCACCAGAATAGACTTCTCCTGCAGCCTTTCCGTCTACTCTTGATGCATCAACCAGAGGGTTATCAGAAGTGGAGTTCAGCTCCACGGAAATCTGCCTCTGGGCCAGAAGGAGATCTTCGAGATAGGGGCCTATCCACTGGGGACTAGTTCTTGTTGAATAGCGGTCCTGCCACAGTCCTTCCCCAGATCTCTTTCTGTCATCAAGGCCAACGACAAACTTGGAGCCTTTCAAAAAGTTTCGAATGTTGGCTGCAGCCTCGATTTGCCCAGCATGTGGTCGCACGGCGTGGATAAAAGGGGTTGACCACTCGACGTTTCCAGCCAAACTCTCAGAGGCAAATGCTGTCAGCATCTGGGCAAGTACAGCAAGCTGGTGCGCGTCATGGAGCACGATGCTCCCTAGAGAGACGGATGGCGCCGTTCCGTTAATAAGAGCTAGTCCCTCCTTGGGCCCAAGTTCAGCTGATGAGATGCCGCTGTTTCGAAGGGCTTCTGGGGAGGGTATGACCTTGGCTGACTGGCCCTGGCCAACTTGCACAAAGATGTCTGGATTCCCTACGACTGCGCCAGCAATGTATGAAAGTGGCATCAGGTCACCAGAGGCTGAAATGGTACCCCGCAAAGGGACCATGGGAGTGATATGATTGTGCAGTAGCTTTATCAGCCTCTGAAGCACCTCGAGCCTGACAGCGCTCTGGCCACGCAGGTTTTGGTTCGCGCGAGCAAGCATAGCACCACGCACCCACTCAGGCGGCATGACATGAGATGGCTCGCGCTGCGAGTTGCTGCCTGGAGCCTTATCCAGCGTGGTAATGATGGCACTTTGGGTATGTTGCAAAAGACCAATCTGGGTTTCTATCAAATCTTCAGTGCGTACATCTGCGCTACCTCCAAAGCCTGTGTTCACTCCATACACGACATACTGGTTGGCGAGGTAATTGTTGAGGGCATCCACGCTCAAGTTGATACGACAACGGGTCTCCTCATCGTCTTTTATTTCTGGTTTGACGCCGTGGCGAGCCACAGCAATGAGGGACGAGATGTCAAGATTGCTTCCGTCCAAAACTATCTTGACCTTGCCATTCTTGAGATCTCGCAGGCGCCGCCAAATCTCCAACGTGGAGGCTACATGAGCAGCAGAAACATCCGAGGTCGTCATTATAAGATTTCGATGATTTACATATACATGTATGCTGGTGTGATTTTCCTTTGCTTCGCAATGCGGAGACGTCGTTGAATTAAGCTGGGGTGTGGGGAGTGTGGGGAGAGGTAAAGGGATGGGGCTCCCAAACTGCCAGAGTTGAAATTTTGATGTGAGATGCTGGAGGATCAAAGAAAGGGAAAGGAAGGAAGGGAGAGCAAAATATATAATGAATCAGAGTCAGTGGCGGGAAGTGGAAAAGAAGACAGTGTTTCAAGCGTGGCTGTGTCACCTAAATTGATTTGGGACGTGGAAGGGCGGAAAGAAGCAACCTTCTGTGCGAGTATTCTATACTCTTTGTCCTTCCTGTCTCAGCGACGCCGATCAAGACGAAGAATAAGAAGCGGTGAAAAAGAGGCCGCGACTCCCCTTGCGTAACAGCCACAGTGGGAGATGCGTCAGCTACAGACGGACGGTCTCAGCAAAGGCTATTCGCTTAAGCCTCGACCTGGGTTAGTCTGAGAACCATCGGGGGCCGTGGGTTTCTCGCCCTTACTTCCTCAAAATTGGCTGCAATTCAAGCCCCTCAACCAATTGCCTTTGTCGGTCGCTCCGGCTTTTGCTCCGTCAGCGCCACGTCAAGGACAGGGACAAACTCTGGCCTTCTGGTTGGTCTCAACGGCGAATCGGGTCCGGGAGTTCGGGTGGCGGCCTCAGACACAACTCAGCTAAAAAGTCAGCGTTTCATGTCCCCCCTCTTTAAACTGATATTAGACCGGCACCACGAGGAGTTCCCCCCCTCTCCTCTGGGCGAGCTAGGCGCCGCCGTGTTGCGCCACGATCAAGTACCCGACGTCGTCGGAGAAATTATGTATCAGGTTAATTATATGACCCTCCCGCTTTCTCGGACACTGACGGCTCGTTGATATCATAACAGTAAGTTAAAAACCGTGCTCACTTCGGCCGGATACACCATCCAACACTGTAGATCTGATTATCATATTGCCTTCCTTGATATGAGTGGTGCCAACAGGGATGGGACGAGTCATGCAAGGGCAATCCCTCGCAAACTCCAAAACTCACTGTTATCGCATGGCTGGGATTATGCCTTCAATCACACGCAAATTGGCTGATGTATTCATGACGAAGAGAGCGAACACTGTAGCACCAAAACCAAGCTCAACTCGTCTTGATCAACTTACCACTGTGTCTCCAACTCACCATCAACCCGGTCGGTTCATGCATATCCCATGGAACGCCAACATAATCATGACACGTCCTTCAGACATGCGGACGGCGCGGTTGCTGGTGTCGCGGCGGCCACTTGCAACACATCTATGGTTCAGCAGCCATATACTCTGAATCCCCTGCAAAACACTGTAATTTAACATGCCGCTCTGTAGATATATCTGATGGCGGTTGGGGTTAGTTTATACTCAATGCATACTGGTCGACATTTTAGTCACGGCAAGTATCCCAATAGTTGTTCAAAACAATTCGTTATTGTAACATGTAGGCTACATATACATATGATAACCGTATATCTACGTCATTCGGCCATGTTTTACGCTGACGCCTGGCCTTGTATCCTTCCATTCAGCTGCCAATGCCTCTCCGGTTCTCCCAAAAAAACAAAATCATCTCAGTCCTGGAACCATGCAATCCTATGCCGCCTGGGTTTCTCTCAAGTTTGTGAATAGACCGTGACAAACGCCCCTTAGTGTATATATGCAGTGTCAGGTGGAGAAGAACAAACAATAAGAAGTGAAAAAAGAAGAAAGTACCAAACCATGCCGCTAGACGCCGTCGCATGCAGTTCATATAGTGGGAAACGAAAAAAAAGTAAGTAACGAAGATGAATCATCCCAAGGACGAAAGACTGGTCGGGTAATGCGCCAGTAACCACTGTGTAACCAAACCACAAGGTATCTTCATTGCTGTTTTGTTCTGTTCTACAGATCGGAACTTGGACCGAAGGGCGCAAACTGAACCTGACAATGGGACCCCAAACCTCATGAGGGCCCGTTGCTGCAAGTCCAGAGCTAAAGAGTAAAAAATCCATGGCAAGGCTCAAGATGATTTGTTTAGAGCCGGAATTGAGTTGTGAGTTGGTGTAGTGAGAAAGTGTTCATCGTGGATGGCATTGGTTGTAGGAGGCGCAATAATTTAATACCACCCATCTTCCTCATCCCCCTCGGACGAGTACTTGGGCATGCGCTTTAGCTGGATCAGCAGGGAGTCCAGATCCGTCCAGTTGTCGTCATTTTCGGCAAATTTGCGATGTTTTCGAGATAGAATGTGCTAGGGTTCTTGATTAGCAATTGTTCAATTATTTTCTCTTCATGAAAAAAACGTACCTCATCAAAGTCGCGGAACTTGTCCTGGCAGTTTTCGCAGTAGCCAGGCTTGAGATCCTTCTTGCTCTTCAGCGATTGCGACTGAGTCTTTCGCTCTCGGCTATCCGTCGTCTTCTGGCTTTCGTCGTCCTGGACTTCTGCAGGGCGCGATGTATGCCGGCCCATGGTTGTTGATCTGCTAGATGCGACATCCATTGACACCTCGGCGAGGCGGCGGGAGCTAACATCGTGGGATGCAGGTGCGGCCTTCTGCAACACTTTTCGCTGAAGACCGTGCATCTCCTTACTGGTTCCAGCCTTGGCTCCATTGACACCAGACGTCGATGAGATCATCTGAGAGCGAATGGCTGAGGTAATATTAGATGGCTGCACGCCCGACGCTACGGGCTCGCCAGCAAAAAGCCGAGCGGTGCTTGCACGGCTTGTAAAGGCATTCTGCTGTCGTCCATCTGCCTGCTTCGACAATGTTGCCTTGGCCGGGTTGAAAACCTCGGTTGGTGTTACGGCACGCATCTTGTTGTGGCCGTCCTCCATTTCTCCCAATGATCGCTTCCCCGTCACAGGCTTTGGCACGGGGACCTGTGGAGGCTTCAAGATGCGGACAGGGTCCTCTCGCTTCACGTCTTCACGCTTGACAGCACGAGCCTTTTCTTGCTCTCTGTGCCGGCGATGTTCCTTGTCCGGGACTTCAATCTCTTCCACGAAGGGGCAACGGCCGTTACCCACGCTTCGAAATTGAGGCCACTCGCCATCCGCCTTGTTTGCCACCTTGGGGTACTCTCGAACCATGATGGGCTTTTGCTTCTCATCCATATCCCAGATGTAAATATGGGGACCCTTGAAGTAGCACAGTTCCCTGTTCACCGCTGTGGGGTCGCGATCCGAGGGGCCGTTGAGGCGCTCGTTGTGGAGGAGCTGAAGCAGGTTGGGCTCATGGGATCCCTTTGAGGTTCCGTAATGGCCGCGGGTGTTGGCAGACCTACTGCTGTACGAGTTGCTCTGCATCTCGGATTCCAGAAGTACCGACAGCATTGTCTGAAACTTGTCCAAGGACCAAATCTTCTTGCCCATCTCACGGGCCTTGTGCAACACATCGTTGTTTCGGGATTTGGTTCGTTTTGTGGGGTCATCGAGCTGGTTTGATCGTGAAGGAGCGTTTCGGAAGTCGAACAAAAGTCGACGGCGAGCCTCGCCAGTTCGGTCCAGCAGGGACGGGTTAATGGTCTGGGGCTGTTCTTCGGGTTCAGGCTCCTCGTGATGGCGAGGTTGCTGAGGCTCTGGCTCAACTTCGGCCTCCGAGGCCTCGGGGGGTATCGATCGGGTGGTGACGACGTGTGTGACGGCAATGGAGAAGAAAGGTTCCTGGCGCTGCATTCGACAGTCAGCATGTGTGAATTTTTCTTAACTGGAGGGAGAGGGCATGACATACAGCACCGAGATAGGTGACTCGCTTCGTTAGTCTAGCCCGGATATCATCTGGGATACTCTCAAAATAGAAGACCATTTTAGGGAATTTAGCCCGGTGGTGCTTCTTCCACACCTCCTTCTCTGTGTCGATATCCTGTGCATTTCTAGATGTTGAAACGGTTCGTGACGAGCGCTCCTTGGTCTGGGGACGCGTTGTTGATCGTGTGGTGAGAACCATTGGTCGGGCGGGCCGAGTCGGCGACCGCACCGCACGCTGGCTGCCATTCTCGAGAACCTGCTTCTTCATGGGCGGAGGTTGGCCGTAGGCCTCCTCGCGCTGCATGGTAGCGTAGGAACGCCTGGGCTTCGCGTAGCTAGCCAGGGCAGAGGCACCTCTCAAGGGCGAATTGGCGACATTGGGGTTGTTTGTCAGCGGGCCCCGTCTCGAGGACATGGCCGAGATGGGAGCGGGCTTTGGTGATAGAGATACGGTTGCCATAAAACTAAACCGTCAACATGCTCTGGAGAGGCTAGCAACCCAGAGCAAAACACGCAAGTCACGCTTGGAGGGTTAGGGTGGGCGCTGATGGCGTGGTGGGCGGTGGTTGTTTTTGGGGGTGGTGACGAGGAGGGGCTGGGAGGAGCTTTTGAGCAGCACGCGACGCGGAGGGCCCGACACGTCAAAAAATCGGTTAGGTGGCAGAGAGGGGAGGGGGCAAAACGAAGGTAAGAGATGCTACCAAGACATGAGACGGCGGACGAGGCAAGCAACTAGAGAGAGGAGGGAAGGAGTAGAGGAGAGAGCAAGTCCTTGCGAGCACGAGACGGACGATGTTTTTGTGCGTGGTGGTCGCCTGGCCTGGCTGGGTCTGTCTGGGTCTGGGTTTGGGTTGTGGGTGGTTAGCGGACGTGGTTTTGCGTGTGCGAGCGAGGACTGTTTGTTAGAGACTCCTTCGCGCTTGGCACAACAGCGCTATGCCCGCTTCGGCTGCAGTGCCAAAAACACGCACGGACCGGGACGGCTGCACCCAGCAACCACCTGAACCACCAGCACCAAAGAGGACGAAAAACAACAGCGGGATGGGGCCAGCCATTTCCGAAAACTGCTGACAATGCGACTCTGCTGCCGCCGGAGACAAAGAAAGAAAAACAAATGCGTACTGTATCACCGCCGCCTTGCAGCCACTGTGATCCACGCGCCTGGAAAACTAATCTCCAAGGAGCTCGGCTCGGCTCAGGTGAGCATGGGAGAGTGCGCAATTATCCTGTCAAATCTTCTTTGTTTACTGTTGTTTTTGTTTTCTTTCCCTTTCCTGTAGCCCACTTTCCTACCAGTCGTCTTCTTTTCTTCTTCATCTGCAATTCCCAGGATACACGCATATGCAAGCCCATGTCAACATCGTGAGCTTCCTTCTCCCCCCTCCACACTGCGCATCATTCTTCAGCATCATTCCCTGCTTCGTCCGTATGTGTAATTAGCCTGTCCTTGAGAATCAAAGCTCAAGCCAACCAGTCGACGTTGACGTGTTTCGTCCTCACAGCCATCTGCGGCAATGGCTGCATGTGCATTGCATTGACAATTGGTCTTTTCTCTTCCCGTATGCCTGTCATCTTCTCCTCATGCACCCGAGCACACAAGATGACTCGCATCCCTCTTTTTTTCTATCTGTCTTCATCCGCCTCACCGGTTGGTCAATGGCTTTGTTGTGACGTGGTAGCCTGGTTCGGCTTCGGAAGCGTAGCCTCGGCCGCCAACGAAGGACCCTGACAAACCGCCAGCCCACCCTAGATAGCCGCGCCGCTCGGATCTCTGACTTGGATCGATACGTACACCTACCACAAGCACTCCAAGGGATTGCCCCAATTGTGAGTACGAGATGAGACGAGACGAGATGAATTCCATCCTTGAACAATGCCATTGATCTAATGGCATGCTTGCTTGATCCCTGTTTCTTGACCCCCATCCACTTCTCGCTTCCGTTCTGCTCCACGATCCGGCCGAAGATTTTTTTCTTTCTGTCCATCATGCTCATATCATCTCATCCAGAAATAATCCCACATCTACCCTAAAATGAAGCTCCCCCGAGCTCCATTCCGGAGCATCGATTCGCACCTGTGCCTCCCTCTCCGAACCGCATCTCCAGCCAGAACAGCCTCGTACTCGACGTTGAAGCGATCTCCTTTAGCGGCGTCCCGCCCCATTTCATCCGCCACCTATCCTCGCCGGCATGCCCCAGCACGATGTCGCAACTATGCCACCATTTCCGCAGCCGAACTCCGCTTCGGACAGCCCGTCTACGAGACCCATCCTCATATTCTTCAGCCCGGCGAACGTGCGTATCCCCTGGATAGATCAATGGCCTGTTCACGATTGCCCCCCGCAGGACCCTGGCTGACCCATGATCGATCCCCCATACAGTGACTCCCGGTATCACAGCTCAAGAATATGCCGACCGACGTGCCGCCCTCACCGATTCCATGACTGAAGGCAGTATAGCTATCCTACATGCCGCCTCGCTTCAGTACAAATCTGGGGCCGTCTTCCACCCCTATCGTCAAGAGTCCAACTTTTTTTACCTGACGGGCTGGCAGGAGGGTGAGGCCATCGCCGTCATCGAGAAGACGGGCCCCAAGTTGGGAGACTATGCTTTTCGCATGTTCGTCAAGCCCAAGAACCCTCGCGAGGAGCAATGGAATGGTTACCGCAACGGAGTAGACGCTGCCCGCGACGTATTCAACGCTGACGAGGCCTACTCCATAGACCAGGCCGAGACCATACTGTCCAAGCAGCTCGAGTCAGCGAAGCTTGTCTACGCTGACTTTCAGCCCTCCAGGACCAACGCCGCCGGCTGGCTCCTGGGCTTCTTCTCTGGCCGCAGCTCGAGGCCGAACCGCACGCCTCTCTACTCGGTCATGAACAAGCTGCGTGTCATCAAGAGCCCGGCTGAGGTCACCAACATGCGTTTGGCTGGCCAGATATCCGGGCGCGCCATCACCGACGCGATGCGCCAACCGTGGAAGCGGGAAAAGGACTTGCACGCCTTCCTCGACTACCAATTTATCGTAAACGGCTGCGATGGCCCAGCTTATATCCCCGTGGTTGCCGGTGGTGATCGTGCCAACTGTATTCACTATACCGTGAACAACGATACCTTCAACCAAGATGAACTCATTCTCATCGATGCCGGTGGTGAGTACGGCACTTACATCACCGACATCTCGCGCACGTGGCCTGCGTCG
The DNA here is from genome assembly GCA_013406985.1 of Calonectria crousiana. Classification (NCBI taxonomy): domain Eukaryota; kingdom Fungi; phylum Ascomycota; class Sordariomycetes; order Hypocreales; family Nectriaceae; genus Calonectria; species Calonectria crousiana. The sequence continues at coordinate 110,130 of VTGD01000010.1, read as the reverse complement.
GGCAAGTTCACGCCTGCACAGCGCGATCTCTACGAGGCCATTCTCAAGGTCCAGCGCACGAGCGTCTCGCTGTGTCGCGAGAGCGCCCGCATGTCTCTGGAGGACATCCACAACATTACTGCGCGCGGCCTCGTGGACCAGCTGCGCTCCATTGGGTTTGACGTTTCCATGAGCAACATTGACCAGCTGTTCCCCCACCATGTCGGTCACTACATCGGTCTTGATGTGCACGATTGCCCTGGGTACAGCCGCCGCGAGACCCTGCGCCGCGGCCACTGCGTTACCATTGAGCCCGGCATTTACGTCCCTTACAGCGAAAAGTGGCCCGCTGCGTTCAGAGGCATGGGCATCCGAATCGAGGACAGTGTGTGCGTCGATGACGATTCGCCCTACGTCCTCACAACCGAGGCCGTCAAGGAAGTGGCCGATATCGAGGCCCTACGATAAAAATGTATATCATGATTATTATATAGAAACGAACAAGTGTACAACACCTGTATGAAATAAAAATAAGATGGTAAATGATTAGACGGAGCAATCCGTGATTGATTCATATGACCGCTATGTTATACCACCCGACTTGTCATCATATTCCGTCATAAAACTCCTCCGCTCGCCTCCCGGCTATACGAATTGTCGAATCGAGCACACTAAAACAACCAAGATCACCCCATAGCCTAAGCCCACCCTACCCGGGTAAAAATTTTTTCGAAATCCCGTCCCAATCGTAGGAGTTTGTATATCTCGTTTGCAAGCCGTTCCGCTCTAGGGTGATTCTCACCTGAAGATCAATCCTGGAAAATGACCCCCCCCCGAGACCCCCTCTCCTCAGATGCGTTGTGAAACATGATCTTCGCATCTAATACAAATAACAGCCCATATAACATCTCATTGTCCGTCGCTCTATTTCATGCACGCAAGGGAGGCGCTACCTGCCAAAACAGTCCATACATAAGCGAGAAGCACACACCAAGCTCTCTCCAGTATTCGAAGCCGAGAGGTCAAGACAAAATAAGTAATAAAAAAAAAGGTTGAATGGGCAAAATAAAAAAAAAACAAAAATAAAAAAACATATGTACGTTAAAACAGGATGAGCAGTGTGAACAGCACGAGTCATCGCCGGGGTATATTTATACACAATCCCAAGCACCCTTGGAACAAAACATGGTCTATTTTAGCAGAAACCTCTGGGGTCAAAGAGGGTTCGGCTGTGGTTGGGCATCAAGAACGGCTGTCGAGCCGATGCGCTAAGTAGTTGTTCGAATGCCTGAAGCCGCCGGGCCAACTCCTGATGCTCCTTCATGATGGCCTTGTTGCGGCGTTCCAGGTATTGAATATATTCAGTAGCCTTTGTTAATACGGTTCCCTGGCAATTCATGTTAGCAACAGTGAACCAAGGAAGCAAACCTGCCGCGGTGGTAAAGAGGGTAACCGAAGACTGACCTTGCTCACTTTGGGGGCTCTCTGTGGATTTGAACTATCGTCGTCATCCATGCCGTCCTCGGGTATAGACTTGAGAGCAGGGACAGCGTCGCGCAGCTCTGAAATCTTATCCTTGAGGTTGGTTCTGTATTTCCGCTCAATGTCGTTATGAGCTGTCCGGTCGCCAGCCTTGGCTTTTTCTTTGCCCTTGTCCGAAGTGCCGTCAGTATCGCTGCGATGAACATGCGGACGGGAGGAGCTCAATGCAGCTGAACTACCCCCATCGTTGGAAGAAGTCTCGCGCTTGATCTCTGGTCCAGCCTTGGAGCCGCTGGCCGATTTTGGCGTCTGGTTTTGACCCAGGCTGTTGACTCCAAGGATAGAATCAATACTGGCATTAAACTCTGGTGGCAGGCCGTTGCCCAAACCAGCTCCGAACCCCAGGCCAAAACCACTTGGGGGCATGAAGCTTGCCGGTGTTCGGCCAGTGTTCATGGCAATTGCTAGAAGCCGTCGCTGTTCTTCATTGCTCAGTACTTGGTTGACTTGGCTTCCAACACCTGGCATTGCCTGCTGATATCCGCCTGGAATGACTCCAGGGCTTTCTCCGAATCCAAAGGGCTGCTCCATCCGTAGGCCTGGTTCAGGCTTTTCCCAGCTCAAGGGCGTAGAGTAGAGGCCTTCGCGCGGGGGAACTTCTGGTGGAGGCATTGTCTCAATCTTCGACAATTGCTCTTCTAGATTAATCGAGTCGATTCCGTCCTCGTCATCGGATAGCGCGTTGTCGAGTGCATTGTCGTCAAAAAATTCGGCACCCTTGAACGCAGGCGCGGTAGCATAAATATTTGTGCCCAGACCTGGTGTTGTCGAACTGGAGACATAGCTCGGGGGTCTTTGGCTTTGGAAATCAGCAACGTCCACATCCAAGAGGGGATTGAAAAGAAAATTACGAACCGGCTCTGATTCACGACCTCAAACCGCTTGGAAAAATCAATCTCAAAACTCCCCGCTCTATCGACATCATCATCGTCAAACTGAATCCAATAATCTAAAGACTCTAAAGCAGAGTCAGTGTCAACCTTTGTGCGCTTCCTATCGTGCAAGTCTTTTCTTCGCTGCATGTGTTGCCGTGGATGTCCTCTTGTTGGCAGTACTGCTTTGTGCTGCGTATACGGAGAAATCATGGGCGCTTGTGTGAATGATATATCGCTTGGTGCAGTCGAATTGTTGTCGAACGAATTCATGTTGCCTCCCGACGGCCCGGATGTCCGGTCCGAGAGGCCCATGTCACCATCAAAACTGGTTGGCTGCCATGGTGTGGGATCCTGCTGTTGCTGAGGAACAGCACTGGAAGAAGATTCGGCGTTTTGATCAACCGGGTTCAGTGTCTGGTTGTTTGGCACCGAGAAGAAGCTAAGAAGATTGGGATCCATCGCTAACACGGCATCCCCAGACCCGCAGAGGCCGTTAAGATGTCTTGGATTGGGGGACCTCGTGTCAGCGGCCCAAAAATGGATCTGGCCAGCTCAATTCGACTAAAAAAATTAAGAACAGTGACGATGAGATAATGCGGTCAAGGCTGATTGTCTCAGCAGGATAGCTGGTTCATCCGGGAGAGTGGCGGATCAATCGAGCAAGGCGTCGCCCCGGGGGAGTGAGGGAGTTGTTGAAATTCGACGCGGGAGGTTTCGGAAGGTGACGCGACGGCCGGTGTGCACAACGTTTGCACGGATCGCTATTAAAGAGCAAACAGACGAAGAGAAAATAATTTTCGGGATGATCAGTTACTGATGCTGACGGCTGACGAGGATGGCGGGTGGGCGGAAATGGGGAGATTGGAGACGGGATAGCCAGCGAGGTGGGGTGTCGCTAGGAATGAAGCCGACTTGGTGAGATGGAGTGGTGTCGAAAGAGCGACAAGCAGTGCAGATACGGCGACTTGGGAGCGGCGCGGTGAGGGCGACTGCAGAGGACAAAGTCGGGGGTTGTCGATGAGGCCGGCAAGGTTGGGCAAACCACGGGATCGAGGATGAAAGGTTTTGCGGATGAGTATCAGTCGACGGCGAAGCGACGGGGGGTGGGACAGAATGCGGCTCCCAATTCGCAGAATGAAGAGGCGAGACGCCGGGGGCAGCAGCAGGAAGGCACGAAGCCAAGGAGGAGGCGGCGAGGCAAGGTGAAAACCGGATATTCCGCTCTGTGCGCGCAGGTGAGGTGTGCGGTGCGTGTCCGGAGTCGAGTTGAGTTGGGACCCGTTTCTGGTGGTATTTGCTTGGGGTCGTGCTCCGTCTGATCACCTTTGGTGTTGGTGGTGGGTGGGTAGTAGGTAAGGTTAGGGGGAAAAGGGCGACAGTAGGTCGGTAGGGGACAGCACAGCACAAGCACAAGCAAGGGAAAAAAAAAAAAAAGAAAGACACTGCCGGGAAGACGTCGTGATGTTTGTCGGCCGTAATGGCGTGACTTTGGACATGGCTGCCCGTCGACTCCAGGGGCCCTGAACCCTGGCGTAGCAGAAATTGTCCACTGCCTGTCAAGATCGTATGATGGGCGAGGCTGCGGAGGGGAATTGTACGATGGCCAAGGCTGGAGACAATTGGCTGCGTTGGGGAGGGACGCAGGGTGTCCTGCCATTGGTCCGAACTGCGCAGCCCCGGTCAAGCTGGGGGACCCTGGAGGCGATGGAATGTACCTGTGCTCTGCGTGGTGCTGGGGGCGAGCCCTGTGCCCACCCTGTAGAAAAAAGAAAAATAATCGGCCATGTGCTGGCCTGTGGGAAACAGCCCCGGAATAAACAATTCATCTGCCTAAGAAGCCCTACGGAAATGGTGCCCCCAGAGAAGGACAGCTGCTGGCTACCGACCTCGAGCTCCAGAAACATCACCTTAGGTTGCCAGCCACGGATCGCCACACCAACTGTCACTATCTCTTAGCGCAACGGCCGAAGGCCTGGAAGCTCGCAGCCTCGTTCTAGCCCCCCGCTTTGCATTCCGACTCGACCATTTTGGCGCCATTTTTTTTTTCCCAAGCTAAACCTGCTTCTCAAGCCACACGCCTCCCCTCCCAATTGAGGCCGTTGGACACGCCCCTCCTGGTGGGCCCCGATTCAAACTTGGCTTCACTTGTCTCGGTTCGGCGCGACAGGCGGTTGGCCAGTCCACCTTCTCGACTCGTCCCGAGTCTGCTTCCCGTGGCGGGGCGGGGGTTGTGTGTTTTGTTGTCCCGTCAAGGTAGGTCGCCTCCATCATATTCCTCCCCGTCGTTGGGCATGCGCGTGCTCCAAGGGAACCCCCAGGCCTGATGTGCAGCATGTGCGTACGCAAATCTCATGAGGATATCGTCTGCGATGTGATCCGCCTGAAATCCGGACTATCCTATGCTTGTGCATCGGCATTTGCAACGAACCCCAACCCCGTGCTCTCTATCCTAATGCGTCGATACCATCACAGATGTACGAATACATATTCATGTTATTCCCGCCTGACCCCGGCCTTCCATTGGGGCTCGAGAATGATCGGCGCTTGTCGGATCTATTTCTAGACAATGAGGCCAATCCTCCTTGCGAACTGCGACTTGGTTTACACTCTAACTGGACTAGGTTCCTGGCCAGGGTCCGACAAATGGACTACCAAGAACCTTTGTTACCTTCTATCAAACTCCCTTGCTTCAACCTACAAATTGTCGCGCGTGAGCAGCGGTCGGCGCTTATTGAACAGCGTTCCAAGCTTTCCGAAACCCGACACTCGAATGCTTCAAACCCGACTACGTCGTTGTGCTGCTCGTAGAATTCGAGTTATTGACCGAGGTCCTTGAAATGTTGTCAACAGTTTCCTATAGTGGGTCATGTACCTAATATCGTAGATCACTACTGGACTAGACCACTGGAGGGCATGCGATTATAAAACCTTGCTCCGAGCCATCATCTCTGCTGTCTTCACCCAGTGCTTGATTCTCACCATAGCGGTAGGCGTGCCAATCAACACGTAGAGTCCAATTCTCCGGCCTTTATATCCTGCCTGTGCCCAGTTCAATCTGGCCGGTGCAGGCGAAGACTGCAACGTTATCATTTCCGCTACGCGCATCGATCGTGCAGAATTCTTCCGGATCAACCCGGCCGTTGGCGGCGAAAAAAGCTGCAACAACAAGATCGTCCCTCACGCATGATGCTGTACCGTGTCTAAACGCGACTCCGTCGAGGCTGCTCCGCTGCCAACTGCCGGTCTTGGGGCTGTGCCGACGAGCAAACTACCCCGAAAAGGTAGTAAGAACCCTGATGTTCCCTAGAACTAGCACAAGATCCGTCCTGGCCAAACCAAAGATGCGGACAAGGCAAAGATTACCAGTGTTCCGCCCGATAACTGTCGGTTTAAAAATTGCTGGTATATATATATATATATATTATTTTTTTTTAATTTTTTTTTTAGCACGCTGAGCACTGGACAGACATACAGAAGTTGGCCTCGCTGGCAAGCTTTTTCCATTCCATCTTCTCCAAAGAATTTGGGGGAAAGCACGGCTGGGACTGACCGGAGATATCCTAGCGCTTTGCGGCGACTACGAGAGCCTTAGCTCGGCCTGCCCATGCGTTTTTGGCAGGCCACTACCACACCAAAACCGCCACTCTGATGCACTCGTGGCCATGGGATAGTGAAAACTGACACCGGCCCGGTAGATAGAAATCCATAAGTTTGCGTCGCCCCATGCACTGTCATCTTTCAGTTCTGGGTGGTGACGAGGCCGCTCGTCGTGTGCGTTACCGTGTGCTTGGATGTGGACCTCCGGAATGTCCAGGACCGGTGAGTTTTTAATTTTTGGTGTGTGTAGAAATGCGGCTCTAGAGATCATGGCAGATATATTCTTATTTTCACATTCCTCACTTCTCTTTGCATGGGGGAGGTGGCCCCCCTGGCCGTTGCGTCTAACCTGTCACTTGCATTTGCTGATAGCATAGTGGCACTTTACTGTTTCAATGCTTTCGTTCCGAAAATTTAACTCGATGCGATTTACCGGTCAAGACTTAGTGTTCACCGGTGCAGCAAAAGAAATCCAACATAGTGACATGTGCTCCGCGATTCCGGTTTGGTGCCGTGCTCCTTGTACCTGTTACCCTTCCATGATACATCTCATCCTGCATTCTCAGTTCATATTGAGCGGGGCTGGGAGAGTGTCCCTTCGAATGCAGTCGTCACATTTATCTGGCATGTAGATGATGTTGTGCACAGCTGGAGTTCCTTTGCACTTCTTAAGTGCCTCCTTACACCAGTTGATGCTGTGGAATCCGTAATGGCCACAGATCCATTGCTTATCAATTTGTACACACATTATAGCTGAGGTGTACGATCTTCTTATTTGTTTTAGTATAGCGCTTGACCCCTAGCGGAGTCTCGTTCGTTGTAGTCCTATCGTTGGCGTGAGTTTGGCCAGGGGATCTTCCAAGATTGCTCAAATACCTTTTTTCTCGAGAGATTTGCTAGGAATGGTGATGTTGGTTATGACTGTCAAAACTTTCCATGCGACCCGTCACGGCCGGCCTAATAGCTGACCTTTGATCAACCGAATTCTGCCTCCTTGCTTGTGCTACGTCGGGTTCGAATTTTCGTCTCCGCTCCTTCTTGTTTGCTCTAAACGGCGCTCGGGGGGCTGTCTAATAACAGCGCACGCCACTAGCCGATGAGTGATTCCGCCTTGTCGAGTACACAGGAAAGAGTGATACTCGACGCCGAGGACTGGTCAAACGCTGCCGCAATGTTGGTGAGAGGCCCGGTGGGACAAGCCGGCGAATCACCAAACCCCAACGGGCCGGCAGCCACGCGCAGCAACCGTCGCCGCCAAACGGCAACCGCCTTTGGGCTTGTGCCAGGGTACGTCTTGCGTGCTAGCCTCTCTACGCCGAAGTGTGAGAGGGGGAGGGGCGGGGGGACCCCTGTGTCGCCGTCAAGATGACATTCGCGGCGCACAGCGGCGCACGGCTGCAGTTCGCTGTTCCAGACAAACAAGGGCCTTGACGCACCTCTCCTCCCTGCGTGTATCGTCTTTTCATTGACCACTCCACGTCTACAGAGAGCCGGAGCGCTGGAAAATGCCAATGCTGGGAGCGCAGCTCGTCAATGTTGACGGTGTTTGGCCTTTACAGTGGGTCAAGACCTCAAAACCGTCTCTGTCCCGATACCCGCCAAGGGAGCGTCATGGCAGGGCCCTGTCGGATGGCGGGGCAGACAGCTATAAGCAAGGAATACAATTGGGCCTGGTGAGGGGTTGAGTCGTCCCCATCAGCCATAAGATGCGGTTGATAGCCCAGTGTCCGGGGACGACAGCAATGGTGGAGGTTGGTGTTTTCTCCATACATCCAGGGTAGCGTTGGCATTTCGCTCGATTGGATACATCTGTTGGGTCGCGTGAGAAATTGTGATCGGGCTTGATAACCGCTCTCGAGCCAGAAAAACAAAAGACTTAGATGTTCCAAATCCTGGGTAGTATCGGCCGAAAACCACCACGCCCGTACGACCTGCCAAACGTGGTCACCGATGCAGCATTCCGTGTGTCTCTGACAGTTGCACATACTTGATGCTGATCCTCGCGTATATCTCACCGCTGAATTGTGCGGCCTTCCGCTTCCGCGTGCGGTACTGCACGCTTTGATGGAAGTGCCGTCCCGGGAATATGCTTGCAGTCATTTCCCGATAGCAAATCTTTACTCAGAACCAGAGCAACCCAAAGCTCGTCGCTAATCTTGGGACGGTTGCCGTGCTGGATGCGACGCCCTGCAGCATGCACTTGGAATTCCGCGATTGGGGGACTAGACTGGCTTGCTCGGCGTTGATGCGAACCAGCTGATGACCGAGCGACATTTGTGATGATGATTATTGCTCGTGAACAATCGAAAACGACGCGGGGGGGTGACAGCTCACAAAATCCTCTTGGCTAGCTGCGCAGTGCCACATTCCGCTCGCCTGCGATTGGCTATTGAACGCTTCGACTTCTGCGGCGACCCCGTACTTTTAGCATCTACGCATGCAGGATACCTTAACGCCATGCCGTACAACCGTGTCAGGTTTTAGTTTTCTCATAGGCCGTTGTATGTTGTCTCCAATAGACAAGCCACTCGTCCTACCACCTGGATACGTTTCTGCACTGCTGACAGGTGGGGAGAATAAACCATGGTGCAAATATTCCGAATAACTTAAATCGGCCTGGCAAGTGGGCGGTTTGCTTCCTTCCGTCCATGATGAGGCTTCCTGATTCACCTGTACTCTCCCATATTTTCTATTATCCACTTGGATAGGCCCTCCTTTCACATGACTTGGTATTGGTAAGCCGTTGTCCAGTAAGTACCTTGTGTGCATGATTCACGTTACTTTATGTCTCGATACATCTACGCTTGGCCAATCGAACTTGACAGGCAGAACTAGTCAGCACGTAGTCATGCATTAATTACCGACAGCCTGCGTGCAAAACTGTACGTGTTTTCTTCAAGCTAGCTTTTCATGCATGCGTGATATCCAGTCGCTGAATTCCTATGTATCCTGGGTCGAGATGCAGCGAACTCTTGAGTACATAAAGGAGGAGACATGATCCGCACACACAGCTATGGTCAGTCACTCCCACGACTTAAATGACAACTCTGTAAGCTTAACTTGCCTGGAGCTGAAATTCGGGAATGGTCGCATACGCTTTTCGGTTAGGACCGTACAGCTTGCCAATGAGCATAGCCCAAATGTGTGGGAATGCGCAGCATTTGAAACTTGGTGGGAGTGGGTAGCTATTAGCCGAGATGCATAATGATGACACATGGATGAGGGCATAAGGACACCATCTCAAGCAAACTAGCCTATCCTGCCGGTTGTATTTCTATAGCTCAGTATTTCTATTTGCATCTACCTCTGAAGTGAATACGCGCCACAGTTTGCCCTGGAATAATGGGCAAAGTAACATCCGAGCTCAACATGAAAGACTCGTTTCAGACATAGTATGTAGGTGCAAACAAGGGACAAGTTCTTGCCATCATGGGCTAATATCAGCAAAATAGCGATACAAACAAATAGCTGATCTCAATGTGAGTGAAGCAGGATGAACACATTGGCTCGCGAGTCCTGCTTTTCATCTCGAGAGGATGCGAACCTTGTAATCGTCTGAATCTTGCTTCTGGGCTATGAAATAGCTAGTATATAGAAAAGTTCGCAGAACCTCAGAATTTTGGAGGAACGCCTTTCATGCTGTAGGCTGTCATCGTTTATAACACAGTTGAGGGCAAGTGGATAAAAATTATTGATTGGGGAGAAGGATAATTGATGGCAAAACTAAATTATGCTAGCAAGGCCTGCAAATTGACCCGCTTGCTTTTTTGGTTTGCTTGGTTTACCTCGGGGAGAGTATTCCACTGAGCAAACATTTGATAGGCGGATTAGAAGTCCTCTGCTCCCACTTTCTGCTCCTTCCTCTTCCAAAGGGCACACTTGGGCTGTTTCATCAGTTCGCAGCGCCCCTCTCACACCTTTACCTTCCAACTTCCCCCTTCAACTCCTCCAAGTCGCAAAAAATTGTCTACTTTGCGTGTCAGGCTCCAACAGACCGAAAAATCAGGGCCAAGATCGGGTTTTCGCGCCGTCTTGTTTCAAGCCTATAGGCCGTGTCCGGCAAGCTGCAGAATATGCTGCGAAAGGGGTTTTCTCCTCTTCGTCTTCTCCTCTTCCTATCCTTTTTCCAAAATGGTGGCCAGAGCTTCTTGTAGGGCCTGGAGCGGCCTGTCCATGGTATGAGAAACCCTGCGCAGCTTATGGTAAAAGTACTAACAGTGCGATAAGGAGCGGGAGCCCTTGTGCACCAGCCGACACCCGGCAATATTTCCCCTCAAGCCAACCCTCCGGAGCAAAGACTATCCAACATGTACACCATCGCTCTGAACGAGCTTGAGGAATTAGAATCCGAGCCCCTCTGCCACCGTATTGCTGCGCGACTACTGGTAAATAACTGCCAACTTCTGGATGGCCAGGACGAAGCCACTGTGCATCTAGATAGTGGAAGAGCAGCGAGAGATTTCGTTGACTCGTACGCAGCCAGCCTTGCCATTTGTGATCTAGAGAGAGGGAGCTTCACCATCCCCTCTACCTGCTCCAAATTCCGCGAGGTTACTTTGGCTGCACTCCCTATCCCTAAGCATCCACAGCTCCATGTTTCGACACAGGAGATTGACGGCTGCTTGGAGGGGCTTGCTCAATCTGATTCTGCCTGGAATACTTGGGTTAGTTATCGTCACAAGGCGCTAAGGTTTTGTGAAGTTGCTCGAGCAGACAATGAGAAAGGTTTGAGGTCCAATTTCTCCTTCTAATTTTCGATCTAACATATCCAAAGCTCATAACATTTATTTGTATCAGCGAGTGACCAGGATTCTTGAGAGATTGACCACTCAGATTGAGTCTGAGCTTGAAGAAAGGCTTGAATCCATCAACTTCATTCTCCATGGCACGGCTAGCTCCATAAATACTTTTGTCGCTGAAGTTGACCAGCTCAGAGCTCAGATTGATGTCATCGGGAAACTTGTTGAAAATCAATTGCATAGCCATATTAAGGTAGGTTTGCATAGCTCAAACCCAAAATTTGCCACTAACATGTGACGGCAAGTCTGATGAGGTCGTCAAAGGAGGCATAGAGGATGCAAAAAACTTGCAGCAAATCTTGACATGGCTTATCCGCACAACCATAGATGCAACTGCAGAAGTCGCTGCTTCCTACGACGTGGCTCTTCAAGGCTTGTCCCAAGCTACAACCCGAGAGTTGGAATCACTCACAGCCGCATTTGCCGCGGCACTGGCGTCTTCCATCTCCCTCCAAGCCCAGATGGTGAGTTAGACCCCTATCGGAATTGACCCAACTTACCGAGCGCAGGATGAAACACAAACAAAAACCCTAGATATTTTGCAGAATCAAGTCAAAATAGAGGCTGTGAGTTGGCGGCTTGAAATCGATGCCACTTGCTAACCCCTTATAGGGAATGGAGAAGCTCGGAGATATCGCGGACGATTTACTTGACAAATTCGATCACCACGAGGAGCGCCTCGGCGAAGCACAACAAAAAGCAGAGGAAATCTTAGATACGCTTGAAGCTGCAACTACATCTGCTAAGAAATTCGGGTATTCTATTTTCGGTGGTCTAAACCTTTATAATCTGTGGCCACATTTCGCTTTTCCAGCTGCATCTCTCATCCTGGGTTCGTACGGGCTTCAGCCGTCCATCGCGCGTAATCTCTGGCTTGCTGTTATAGGTTTGTCATATTTACTACAAATCAGTCGGATACCTTCTTACTCTAACACAGGTGAATTCGCCGGCTTTGTCGTCTCTAATATAGCCAGACACAAAAACATCATCTTCGCATTTACAGAATCACGTTTTAGGCATCCTGACTTAAGCAAAAATGAATTTTCGGATACCCTCAACAACAACAACAACAACAACAACACAGCCTGCTACTAAAAAATATTTTCACGAAGCTATTCACAATTCTAATAAGCGGTTGCGACAAAGGAACCCGGGTATCAATATCTCGAGGGAAAATGCTGAAATTGGGACTATGAGAGGCGTTTTGGGGTTATTTATGTTTCTGAAGCTATGGGTTCAAACGTGGAGTGGGAAATTGGTATTTGAAAACTTTGGGTCAATGGGGTTGCTCTGAAGAAAGCGTTCTTGGAGGCGGCAATAAAATTTGCGATCGGGCGTTGAATCACCTCATCCAGCGTCTTAGGTAGCGATACTACGGCTCATTCCAGTCTCTTACAGGTGTTCAGGGAAATAAAAATTGCACATCCATGGAACCTGCGTCAAGTTTTTGTACCATTTCCAATCTAACGAACTATTCTTGGGTATCTGCTTCCAACCCGAACTCACAAAATAACGCCTTTCAAAGTTTTCTGTCAATACTAAAACAAAATAAATAAAATAGGTAAGAACCACACAGCATGCAAGAAGTTTGGGTCATGAAATCGAATAGAGCCAGCGGATGATTTCCTATTCATCCGCCTCGCCATCCTGTTCACCCATCCCCTGTGCTTCAAGAAATGCCTTTCTCAGTTGAACCCTCCTTTCCTTGTGTTTCATATCAAGCCGCTTCACTGCTTTCTGGGCCCTGTTGTACTGTCGCTCTTCGACTGGCCCGACCGGCTCTCGGCTAAAGTCGATGGAACCTATAAACAGAAGATCAGTATCGTCACGGTCCGTCCAGACGCCCTCGTAGTTGGAAGGCACGCCTTTTCCCTGCTGAAGATTCTGCATCACGATACTAGCTTGAGTGCCAGGGGTAAGGGTTGTGCACTTGAGACCCTTGACAATGATAGAACGCGAGAAACCAAGGCGTTCGTAATACTTTACCCAATGATCAATATCGCGGCGATTCGATTCGGATGGGATGGGCTGAGGCGCGGAGCGTGCTTTTGTTGGTTGTTGTTTTGGGAGGGTGGCAGCTGGTGACGAGACATGCGGTTCTTGATGGGAAGCAGACTCGCGAATGGCGTCCTCTGACTTAAAGGAAGAAGGGAGTGAGCGCCTCGGAGCCTTGGTGCTCTTTACACCAGTGGCTGAGAGCTTCGTCGAAGGAGTTATCGTTCGTCTTGCAATCGGCCCTTGATGCTGATTTGACGGTCCAGCCTCTGAAAACTGGACAGGGTTGGAAACAGATCTTCCAAATACTATCTTTTTGGTTTGGGATGGCCTTTCGAGATTGAATGGAATAGGGCTGGGATTCAGAGCTTCAAAGCGGAGCTGTTGAGACGGCGTATTCTCAATAGCACCACCTCCCGCGTCTCGTGAAGGGGACCGTTGCATGGTGGTTTCCGGTGGTAATTGAACCTCTGGTTCCGGGACCCCTTCCTCTTCCTTATCCTCCTCCTCCTCTTCTTCTTCTTCTTCATCTGCTTGGGGGAGGGGTGGAAGTTGCTGCGATGCTTCACTGGCATCCACATAATCTTGACGCATTAAGCTCTTTCGGATGCTTGGCGACAAGAATTGAGTAGAGGGAACTCGCCGACCCTCACTAACCTCTAGATCCGGGGTAGATGGAATGATCGCCTCTTTATCAAATCGAGACCTCTTGGTCAGCGGCCCTGATGAGGTTAATGGTAGCTGATCTAGAGGCCGTTTTGTTCTAATCGGCGGTGACGACCGTATATAGTGCTGTTGGTGTCTCACTAGGGCTTGATGAGAAGGCGATTCCTCCACCCAGTCACTTTCCTGTGGTTGGCCAGGTTCCCGATCATCTGAGAAGCCATCCTTATAGTGTGGAGAACTATGCACCTGGCCGCCAAGCTCAGCCCGGGCTTCTGCTTCATCAACGTCACCGTCCGGATTATAGTCCTCAATCATATCCAGGAATTCTGCCAGACTTTCATCAAAACACTGCCGTAATTGGGATATTGCATCTGCGTCTTGGGGCGAGAACCCAAGCGATCCCGCGACTTCAGCCCAGTCATCCTCATGCAGTACTCCTGAGCCACTTTCTTGCCGCCTCCTCTCAACTGCCATGGAAAGGTCGTAAAGTTCAATCGTTCGACCTGAAATTTTAGGGTGCAGTTTGATGTCTGCCTCAATTGCAACCATGTACTCATCCAGATCCTGATAAAATTTATTCTTCATACTCACGTAATCTGAACCAGCTTCATCTGAGTTTTCAATAGGTTGCTGGCCATTGGGTTGCATATCCTTGGCGGCCTGGGGAATAGGTTCGGGGGCTGGTGAAAGGCTGGGTTCCGGTGGTTCTACTCTTTTGGTCTGTCGCGCTTGTACCCTCTTGCGAGGCTGTGGAGTGGGCTGCTTCGCGGGTTCTTGAGGCCTGGTTTCGGGGTTTTCTTCCGCCTGGCCACTTTCTGCGACAGCGGGTTCCTTAGGGACCGAATCGGCCATTCTTTGCAGTGTTTGCCTCGGAAGATTTTGTAACTTCTTGACAAAGCGGTCTCGCCATGACTGCCAGGTATGCCGAGGGTTCTATACTAGTGTCAGCGTCATCAGTTCTCACCGCTACCGATATATTATTCATACCTGGACTGCAAACTCTTGGTACATTTTATTTCCTGCTCGAACTGCCCCGTGAGCAAGCACCCACTTCGCCAGTGCTTGATCATCAGCTTTGGTGTAAGGTGTTCGAGTGGTTTTGGCGCCAGCGCCTCCACCCGTAGGCCTGGGCAGTGTTGGATCAAACCCAATCAGGTAACGATCCTTCAACTGGGCGATGCCATTTTTTACAGAATCCTCAATGTACTTCCAGGAGTAAGAGCCTTGAGGTGCGAATTTTGGCCTGACATGGTCTGCAATGAGAATATCTGCCTGCTTCTCAAGAGGCACCACTTTTCCGCCGTTTGACTATTGGAGGTCAGATATTGAGTAAAGCCAAGGAAATGCTGGAAACACACCTGAATCTGTTCTAGAAAATGGTTTCTGGCCGGGATGCGCTGCGATACCCAGAAATTCATACCCTTGAAAATGTTTCCTCCTTCAGCGCTCGCGACACCATTATACGTCACTGCCGCCATCTTGATTGATGACTGGCTGCCACTTTAGGATGGGCCGCATCAATAGTCGCGTCCAGGGTTGACGGTGTTGGGCACCAAACTGTCGCGCGGGAGTTATCGGAACGCCGATATCCTGGGTATATTGGCTAAAAAAAAACGCCAGAGAGAGAAATAAATGAAAACTACGGCTCCTCAGACTCAAGGTCCTTGACCAAGGTGTTCTCCTCTCGTTTTTTGCGCATTGGTTTGATATTCGCCGGACTCTGTATCATCTCCCTCAAAGTGAAAGGAGCGCGTGGTCTTCTCCGTCGCGCGATCACGTGTCGCAGGGAATTGGTCGCCAGGTTTATCAAGCTATCCGTGCATTGGCTTCGGATATATGCATATGCAGGTTCCTTGTCTCGCCGCCTGCTGTGCTGACAGGGCGCAAAGCCACAAAGTGACTACGTATTCTTTGAGTTCAGTATTTCGAGAGTTTGTTGTCCCGTCAAACCACAAAGGCGGAATTCTAGGATTTTTTGCTTCGTTTCATTGGTCATGGCTGCCTAGGGAGAGCGTTTGAGTCTCAACTTATATGACCTCGTTGCCAAGTTCTCGCAGGTGGCGCATCCTTAACTCTTGAGATTGCTTTGGCTGTACCGTGGTTACGTGTAAGTCTGTTGGCGAACACTGAACACCATGTCTTTCAGGGCAGCCGTCTATTTTGTTCTCTTCATATCATTCATGGTCTTTGTGGCCTTTTTTGGGAGATTACCTGCATTGAGGTAGGCCTTGAGTCTGCATAGATTAACAGGCTGGTACTAACTTCACTCCTTCGCAAAGACGAACTCCTATTGCAAAGCTTCATAAGCTGCTATGGGTTCAGATACCGCGGGCCGTTCTGGCCATTGACCAGATCCTCAGCGGCGGTAGGATATCGCGATATTTGAGCAGATTTGGTACCTACATGATGCATGATCGACACTGGACCGTTGTGGTACGTCTCGTCAAGAACCATTGCGCTTCATCGCACAACCGGAGGCTAACTATTTCAGGGATTTTTTGTTCTTCTCTTGGTTGGTTCAGAATACATGTACCTCCCACACATATGGTCAAAGATTGGCGCCTTCACCAAGGTCACCGCGGCCATAACTGTTGCCATGCCATACACATTTCTGTACCTGGCTTGCGCAAGCGACCCCGGCTACATCACGCCAGAAAATGTCAACTATCACCTCTCCCTTTATCCATATGATCACACCCTTTTCCGCCCCGGCCATGAATGCCGCACATGCCGCATCCTCAAACCTGCCCGTTCCAAGCACTGCAGCGTATGCAAACGGTGTGTAGCTAAGACGGATCACCACTGTATTTTTATCAACTCGTGTGTCGGCTACGGAAACCAACATTGGTTTCTCCTCCTGCTCGTGTCCACTGCTCTGCTGTGTACTTATGGTGGTCTCCTCGGGCTTTCGGTCCTTGTGGAGCGCATCAAAGAGCGGGATCCTAATTGGACGTTTCGGCCACCAAAAGACATGCCCTGGGATGATTACCTCGGCACATGGGGCTGGGGAATCCAAGATAATGTCAATATTGGTGCAATAACGCTCCTTGCTCTTCTCACTTCCCCCCTCGTCTGGGGCCTCCTCATCTACTCGCTCTACTTGGTGTACTGTGGCACCACGACCAACGAAACACTCAAGTGGACTGAATGGAAGGAGGATATGCAGGATGGCTATGCTTTCCGCCGTCCAGCGCCTTCGAATTGGACCAAGAACCCACAAATAGAACCGACATGTACTCGCTGGCCTGTTGAGCCAGAGCACATCCTGATCGCTACGATAGATGGGCAACCACCCAGAGAGAACGGCCGTACACCAGGAGAGGGGCCATGGGAAAGAGTATGGAGTTTAAGGGATGTGGAGAACTTGTATGATATGGGTTTCTGGGACAATCTTGCTGATGTCTTTGTGTCAGACTACAAATTCGGTAGCAAAGGAGAGGAGCCAGCTATCGAACGACGACGTCGGACAAAGTAGAAATAAAGCGTGAGTGTCGGTCATGGTCTTATGGGTATTGTGATACACAGACATCCATCAAAGCTCTACATTTTGCAAAGAAAGCGAGCCCGCTTTCTTCGCAGCGCATTTCATCCATAGCTGGTTCAATTATATTAGGGGCCCGTGGGCGAGGCATGTTCCGTTTATTCGTTATTCAATTCTCTCGTAGTCATCGTATTTGCGCGCCTCACGGCCTTTCGCAGACCATTGAAGACGGGGTTGCGTCTTCCATCCTCCACCATGATAGCAACGCCATCCCCGGTACTACCCTCGTGTAGGGCGCCTCGATTTCATAAGTCTACCATCACCTAGGACTCCTTGACTCCATTCCACCTTTTCCGTATAATCTTTTACAAGATGGTGCCAAAGCTAGTTGATAATGTCAGTGGTGAAATCAATATCATGGGTGCTGGGGCTTACCCAAAAGTTGTCTTGATGCTCTTGACGTAGTACTCAACCCAGTTGCGCTTGGTAATTTCCTCCTGGCCAACGGGGACACCCTCCCAGGTGACGCGCATGACGGTGACGTGGTCAACATCATTCTGGTCAAACTCGATCTGGAGCTTGGAGTAGTGGCCAGCGGGCCACTGGCTCAGGCGCCAGCTTTGCACAAGCTTCTTGGGCTTCTCCAGCTCAAGGTACTCGCCAGAAACGTTTCCGCCAAAGAGCTCAAACTTGCCGCCCGTCTTGGCGCCCTCGAAAACCTTGGGGGGAGATCGAGTGAAAGCGGCCAAGCGGTTGGGGTCGATGAATGTCTCATACAACTCGTCGGCAGTAGTACGGAACTCCTCGTTGTCAGTCACGGTTGTAGTATTGACACTGCCGCCGCTGGTCTGTGCGGTGACGCTGGGAGCAGACTTTGCGGCGGAGGTGTTCTGGGGCATGGTCTTGGGAGTCGTAAAGCCGCTGGACGGGTTGGAACCAGGAGCGTGCTGGATATCCTTGCCGTGCTCAGCAATGAGAGCTGGAGCGAGCTTCTGGAATTGCTCACGGAGCTGGGGAACGAGCTTGGACCTGACCAAGTCCTTAACGGGCTGCTTCTCCTTGGACTCTGCAAAAATGTCTACATCAAACTACGAGGCACTTAGCTATATTCTACGACGAAACACCGAAGGCACAAGGACGAAGGGAGTATCACGTACCACGTACTCATCCTCTTCGGTGTCGTGGGCGACCTCAGGCACAGTAATGGTACCGGACACGTCGTCCTCTCCGGGGGCAGAACCTATGGGACAGGTCAGCTCCCGACAGCGACATCAAGTACACGGCATTGCCTTACCAGAGTATTCCAAGACAACCTTCACGTCGAAGATGGTGATGACTTTGCCTTTACGTTGGCTGACATCGACATCACCATCCATGCTCTGAATCTTGCTGATCTTGGCCTTGACATTGCCATTCTCGGCCTCGATCTTGAGCAAGTTGTCCTCAAACCACTGTTTGGCCCATGCTGACACGTCCTTGTTAACCCAGTGCCAGTTATTAGGGTTGTGCAGAACCATTGTGAAAGTCGGGGCTCGAGGAGCGACGTGAAGCGGGGAAAGTGTCTAAAGCTTGATACGGCACGGTTAGCTGCATTGTTCAACGCAAATGTAGCGGAAGACTGGTCAAGAAAAAAAATATCAAGATTTTGCAATGTCAGAAATGGTCTTAGACCACAGCATATAGGTCATCAATGAAGGGAGTACAAGTCACTCTATGACTGGTGCCAGCTGATTATCTCATCATAGAACGCAGCTGCAAAAGCAGAGGGCATGGAAGCAGTAAAAAAAAGCTCATGATGGTACTTACAAATGCGCGAAGCTACTGAGGCAGAGGGGTCAGGGAGATTGGAGTGGGTGAAGAGAGTGAAAGAGAAAGAGGAGAGAAATTTGCGGTTTTGGAGGAGAAGGGGAATGGACGAAGAATGGAGAAGTGAAAGAATCAGAACCCTCTAGAATTTTGCTTGAGCCTCGTGCCCCACATTTTGGTATTGTGGGGCTCATTTCCTGAGGCCAAACCCAGCCTCGTCCCAATGCAACCGAGATCGAGATTTCACTTGAGCCTCGGGTTGCATTGTCAGAAGCAAATCTCGGAAAGGATTCGAAACCCCCGTGCTGGATGCTTTGGTTATTTGGGCAGTGATCAATGGATCCGATAATTTCATACTGCTAGGTCCACGAGTTTGGGTTTGAATTTGGCACAATATTCTTGATGGCATCACAGGGTCTTCCAACATTCCCTTGATTTTAGAGGGTTGGGGACGAAAGCAGGCGAATTTATCATCAATTATTTCCATATAAAAACCTAGAACACATGAATTTCGCATGCATCTTCTTTTCCCCCTTTCACGATCAGCCATAGGAACCAGGCATGTTGGGGATTGGATGCATTCTCAGTCGCAAACTCTGGTTTACGAGGGTGCTATAGGGTATCTGACCAGGACAGTTGCGCTTCATTACTCGCGGCTGTTGGCAGGCAGCCTATCGTCTCATGTTAGGAAGGCCAAAGAATCTCAATGAATAGATTGCGTAAAGGACGCAGGTATTTCAACAGCATATCCCGTGTTGAACATTGGACAGCTCACCACGCGAGTAAGGACGCATGGGAATTTCGCAGTCAATCCTTCTGAAATCACCAGGTTGGATTTTTTACCTGCACTGAATCCATTGCAGTTGGTTGGTGCCGCGTCAGAACCGAGATACGCGACAAGCGCCTCCCATCTATAAATATCAGCGGCCACTCGGCCGGACTGGGATGCGTCCTCGGGGCCCCATAAACTCCGCGATGAAGCGACGAGTCAGATGGCAGGTGATAAGCTAGGGCCCAGGTTTGCCAACGGGCCGAGCGTTTAGTTTTATAAATGAAGGTATCGTCACGCCGTAAATGGGAGCGAGGGGGTCCGTAACAAAGCTTTCTGGAAGAGGGGGAGCAATATCCGGAAGCGGGGAGGGTCAGCTGGTTCCTGAAATAGGTCACCCACCCTGGCCACTCGTCGATCCGTGATTTTTTTGCTCCTAGAAACTCTTGAGAATGTCTGACCCATGAAAAGGCGCCGCCGTTGGTCCCGATGATTGAGGTGCAAGGATCCACCATTCGGAACTCTGAATACCCGTTGATCTAGTTGGTCGAAGAAAGAACACGTAAAAAAAACACAATGCCGAGCAAATGCGGTGGTCATGGGTCCGTGTACCTTTAGCATGGTCCGATGGCCTGATAACCGTTTCTTTTGTGCTTTTCCTGTCCTCCTTTCTTTTCTTACCCCGTCTCGCTAACAAATTCTCCGGTGGACAGGCGGTGACTACCATGAGGCTGACCCTTGCACATGAGCTCGCCGCAATGGGGCGGTAGATGCGTGAAGAGTCTGTGCAATAACGACAAAGGATGCGAGCGTTGCCCTTTTGGCATTGCCGTTTTCCGTCGATGACCCCAATCCATCGGCTCACAGTGCAGTCTTTGCCCGGACGGGATGTGATGGACAGAACCATGGGCACCATTAAGCGCCGACGTCCACATTCACCCGCATGGCCAGATGGAGGCGACCAATGGCAACCCCGGTTCGTCACGAGAACAGCTAAGAATAGAACTGGAGTGCGGCGCGTCGACCCAATAGAAGGGGAGAGCTAGCCATTTGTCCCACCATCTCTGGCACCAGCGGGGCGGGTTCATGGACGAGCAGAAGAGAAACTGGGGCGTGGCGGACGCACTCTGTTTTGACCTTGAAAGAATCCACTCAGTCACCAGCGACGGTTCCCTGCCTGGAACGGAAAGGATCATAGAGGGGACGGGCGGGCTAGGAAAGCTAAAGCATGCTGCAAGGATCTTCACATCCTGCTGGACGAAGGCGACTCGTCCCTCAGCTCAGGGGACTCTGCGAGGAGGTGTTGGGCCAGTCGTACTGTACATGGCATGCAAGTGAATGACATTGGCGGCGGGACGGGAAGGGACATGCACAGACTTTGCCAATGACGTCCTGAGGATGGCAGACGGTGCAAAAAAAGAAAACCCGTCTGGGGTTGCGGCACCGGACGATGGAACTGGACCAGGGCATGGGAAGTGGCCCCCGTCCTTGGCTGGCCATATCCTGGCTCCCAGTCCCCAGCGAAGGGATTTCGAAGTCGCCGCCGTCGGCACGCTTGCGTTTGGGAGGTACCGGCGTGGCATGTGTGGCATGCAGGGTCACCCACCGAGTCCCAGAAGGGCACAGTACTGGCTCTCTCTGTATGCCATGTGTGGGTTGTGCGCGCAATGGGTTGTGGGCGGCGGGTTGCTACCGGCCAGGGAAGATCTCGCGTTATCACCATCGCCTTCGACTGTCCCACCTAAAGTGACATGACACCCCCAACCCAACCCTCGTCTGTTGGCAGTAACTTTCCCTCTCCACCCAAGCAAGGGCCTGGGGGGCTTTATTCTCGCTCCTCGCTCATCTATCTCTGGCCTTCTGGTCCTTGGCCTTTATCCCCGTGGCCGCCGCCGCCAAGACCACCAGGCATACGATCCATCCCACACCTTGACCAGTCGCGGGGTCGCTCAATTCCCAGCCTCGCTCTCTTCACTCAAAAACTCGCACTCCTCACCCTCTCGCAGAACTGCTTGATGGATTTTGCGAACCAGGACGAATAAATCCGACACCCTGGCCACTCGCAGCAGCCCTGTGGGTTTTCGAGGCGTCCGGCCTACAGCTCCCCGACTCCTGCTCGCAGGTCAGCGCCCACACTCACGCGCGCGCGTGGGGCACAGAAAGAGTTGACACAACGAGCTCCTGGTTCCGCCGCTCGCCGTTGGTCTCTTTGTCGACATTGTGCTAGATTTTGGTTCCCCTCTCGTCTGAGCATCGTCTCATCCCTCATCCTCCGCGCGCGCGCGCCGGCACACCTGTGACAGCCAAACCTGCACGCCCAACAAGCCGCATCGTGGGCCACACCCATTGCTGCCAGCACCACAGACGCTGATCCCGCTCACGCGCGGGCGACAGGGTACCCAGTGCTAGTTTTTGTTTGTCTAGGTACCGAGTGGCTGGCTTTGACGCTATTGCTGATCGCCCAGCTCTGTCACCTCTGGCGTCAAACCCCGGACAAGGTCGTGACCTTCAGGTTTCTAAGAAAAGACATCTCAACTAGTCCCCATTCTGTCGCCATGACTTCTCCTCGGGACCCCTCGCGCCTCCGTCTTGGCCTTAATCCTATAACTACAACTTCACTCGGCATATACAACAACCCTCTCAACACGCCCATCTCTGCCGTGTCCATGACACCCTCCCATCTTCAGTCCGCCATCACCCCATCAAGCACCATTCAGCGCTACAATCCTCAAGAATGGGTCGCCCCGTCCGCTGGTGGCCCGGATCGGTCAATCCAGTACGCTGGAGACGCCCAATGTAAGCCCAATTCCATATGGTGGACATTGATCCCGATGTTGAACCCCGGACTAACATCTCAGTGTCACCTCCGCCGCCGCCGCCGTATAGCCCACCGAGAAGTCAACAACCACAACAACCTGTAACCAATGTCTACAACCCCATTACTCCTTCGGCCTCGACCCCGCCGCCAAGGATTAATCCGATTATGCACCACCGACCTTCCCCAGAACCCCAAGCCTTCCCTCCTCCCCCAGGGACTGTTGGGCGAGGGCCTTCCCGAGATCGTCGTTTTGGCCTATCTTCATTGAGCCGCCGAAGAGATGCTAATGAGCATAACGCAAGTCCTCCAGATCATCCTCCGGTTCCGGCCATTCATCCACACAGACAAAGCATGTTTGTTCAGACAACAATGCAGCCGTCACCACAGGAGCCAGTTCCTCCTATGCCCATGTACATTCAGAATGGACCCCCAGCTGCGCGCAGAGCTGCCTCAGCTGGCGCCATTGAGACTCCAACCTCGGCTCGATCAAGGTCATCGTCGCAAACTCGGTGGGGACCAGGGATGCCTCTTCCACCACCTCCACCTGGGCCACCTCCAGCCAGCTCCAGATCGCAAAGTGTACAAGCGGTGGACCGGACTACAACGCCTGTCTTGTCTCCCCCCACTCGACGTCCTCCTCCCGCTGGCGTGACAACGTTAGGGCCTGTCCCGCCGACCCCAGCAGATTGGGTTGATACTGAGAACCAACCAGCTGCACCAACTACACCAGCTGCTCCAGCTCGAGGTCGATCCCCCGGTCTGACTATTGATACTGCTAGCGCAACTGCAAGCACCAGCAGCTCAAGCCAGCATACTGAGGCTGGACCCTCGTCTGCTTCTCCTAACGCTACGGCTTTGAACCGGACCGGTGCGGTGCGCCGTGATAAAACAATCATTCAGAGGCGAACTGAGAGCCGAACCCGCCAAAGCGTTCGCGACTCTATTGATGAAAGAGTCCAACCAAACCTCATCTCAGATATTGTGGTGCCCAGCGGTTCCGGTTCCGGTTCTGGTTCTGGTTCTGGTGCCGGCCCCAGTTCCAGCGGTCTCACTCGCAAACCAACTATTGGGAGGTCAACCCCACGAAGCGCTGGGCGGCCATACCCTGAGCTCTCGCTCAAGACAGGCGACTCGCTCAACATGGATTCCCGAAACTCAACGCCCAGAGCAGTCTCCTCTGGCAAGCTTCCTCAGCTGGATACGGGAACCCCGCCGTTCTCGCCATATCCATCCAAGCAAGCGCAATATGGTGGCGGCAGCAGCAGCTCGGCAACCATGGCTCCCAAGGCTCTCCCAACTCCTCCTCCACACACTCGTTCTGCATCGGGCTCGCGAGCTCGAGATTCATCTCGTCCACCCACCTCTGCGTCACTTCCTATCTCGAAACACATGATAATTACGCAAACTGCTGAACAGTTTGCAACCGGTACTATTGAACGATTCCAGGCATTCGCTGCGAAGGAAGCGACGGCCCCATCAGACGCGGAACGTGTACGTTTGTTTGCAGACTTTATTGTTAGCGAATCGAGGATTAGGAGGGAAAGATATTCCAGTGCCATTGGGGTCATGGGATCAGAGATCTTCGATCTCACCCGGGATCTATTCCGGCCCATGGTTCCTGCAGTCCGGCGCGCGTCAAATACTTCACAAGATGGATTCACTCCAGGTTCGGCGGAGCCTGCACGCTCTCGTTGCAACTCGTTCGGATCGGTGCAAGCACCGGAGGGAAATTCTCACTCCGCCCCTAGTTCAGCAGGCATTCCAGCATCGCCAGGTGGCAGTGCAGCTCCCGGAAACTGGTCATCGGGCAACTACATGCCTTCACTATCACCCATCCTCAGTATGAGCGTGAGCGACAATTACGAGAATGGCAGTTCCCGTGGACGACCCCCGAGTCGCTGGTGGGAAGCAGATTCCCAGGGGGAGCCATCCCGCATGGAGAGATCAAAACGAGAGTCCAAGTACATGGGCGTACCAAAGACTCAATGGATCGAGGATGACCAGCAAGCTGGAAGCTACGGGGGACCCAGTGAGCCCAGTTCTTCTTCGGAATATCCTCCAGAGAAGACGGGTTGGCATGATCAGGCATCACCAAGTTTGACACCGCAGCCCATGCACTTCCAACAAACCCCCTTGGGTTCGAGCCCGGTTTCCTCAGCTTATCGGGATCGAGACCATCTTGATGTGTCTCGTCTTGTCACTATGCCACCGCCTTATCCAAGACATCACCCGGCCGTGAACAACAACCACCCCGAGTTGACCAAGATTCGAACCGCAGTTCGAGCGCTGAGCGAGATATCTGAAGTCGCCGTAGCCAAGGAGAAATTTGCTGCTGAGAGCGCCAAGCGTCGCGAGCAGTTTACCAAGGCACAGGCTGATCGTCGAGCAGCTCTGCGGTTGAATCTGCAACAGGATATCGGCGCTGGGAAAATTGGCTATGCGGACGCAGCTGCTATCGAGGCCGACGCGAAGAATGACGAGGTCAGCCGGGAGAAGGAGCAGGGAAAGAAGGAATACGAACTGTTCCAGAATGAAGTGGTGCTGCCACTGAACGAGTTGCTAATGGACCGCATCGGTCGCGCTACCGATTTATTCGACAACTTGGCTCGCCACCTTTTTGACAACGGGGAGAACGATGCTGACATGCCGCAAGAGGAGGGAGATGACAAGCCAGAGCTGCTAGAAAAACTAACATTGCTGAAGTGGATCTTCGAAGCGCGCGAGTCCCTGCACCGAGCCATATACGATCTCCTCTCCGACCGCAACGGCCGTTATTCCGACGTTGTCATGACTCCTTACCGCCTGTCTGGCAACACCGAGAAGCTCAAATCAGCCGAGGCCTTCTTCGCCGAAGATTTGTCGAGGCGGCAGTACGCTTTCGCCAACGAGGTCCTCAACCGGGCGCGAGAATTCCGATCTGTGCTGGAGGAGGCCGTAGAACGAGGCGTGGCTCTGCAGCTTTCAGCGTTTTGGGACATTGCGCCGCCGCTGTGCGAGCTGCTCGACAGCATCCCCTTGGACCTCGAAGGCTTCCAAATTCAGATTCCCGGCCCCGAGTTTGACGAGAACCCGTCGTACCACGCACACCCGATGCAGTACCTGTTCAGCTTGCTCCTCCACGCCGAGAAGAGCACGTACCAGTTCATCGAATCGCACACGAACTTGCTCTGCCTGCTGCACGAGGTGAAGGAGGCCGTCGTCAACGCCAAGTGCAAGGTTCTGGAGGCGCAAGCCGAGGAGCCAGACGGCAAGCCCATCCCCGTCGAGGAGCGCAACTCGCGCGCCCAGCAGATGCGGCAGAGCGAGGACCACCGCCTGACAGAGGACCTCAAGGAGAAGGTCCGAGTGGTTCAGGATCAGTGGAAGAGCTCTCTGGGAGAGAACATGACGCACGTCAAGGAGCGTCTGGGCGAGTGGCTTCTCCAGACTGGCGGATGGGACGAGGCGCTCGAGGATGGAGGTGTAGGCGGGGTTTAGACGAAAGAAACATGCACACGCGTCAGGTTTTTTTTTATACACAAAAATTGCAAACAATGGGAAGGGAAAGGAGGTGGGACAGAACAAAGCAAATGGCCGTTGATACCCCTTTTCATAGCCTCGACACGGGCTTTTTTTTTTGGCATCTGGACTGTATAAATTCTTGTACATACTTTTTTTTTCTCAGTCAAGGGCATCACAAGCACGCGCCCTATTACATAAATGAGATATGATGATACGGATTTTTTTCTTCTTTTGACGTTTTTGAAGACGACATATGCAGTAGTGATTTGCGTCTTCGCATTGGATACGATCTGGCCCCTGAATAGCTGCAATAGGAATATGCATTTTATCATGGCTGCACATCATGTTAGTATTGGCCAAGGTAATCATGATGATTAGAATAAAAGTAATTCTGCAAATACCCTTAGAAACCATAATTTTTTTAGGCAAACACCCTCGTTTGGGTATCATTTTTGTTTAAGCTTTTTGTTAAGCTAAAAACACCAAAGATTTTTTCTAATAGGCATCCCATATAACGTATTAAATTGACCATCATTCAAGGGTTGTACTGTGTATCTAATAGTACAAAAAGTCCAGCCCATCTTCAATAGCAGCCAGGACCTGTGGTGATTTCCTTCTCTCCGTTGCGTTCGTACAGTTCTGTTCTTTTTTCTTACAAGCCATTTCGTGAGGTGGTGCTGGTGTCTAAACCGGCTCACGGGAACACTCCGACCATAAAACCTCTCATGGTTGCCCAAGTTTTTGCAAATATCATATTCGGCATGCCGCGAGATGCTCAGCCCCCCCCTCCACGAATAACCATGTTGCGGTTTCGCTGGATTCTGTGCCAAAAAATCCTTTTGCTCACCTTTCTTTTTATACATGTATTTTATTTTATTTGTACTCGATTGGCAAGTCCATACCGACTCGCCTGGCCGTAAGCCGCACGCGCTCCTCCTCGTCCATGCCCATGCCGGGGTTGTAGCGCTCCAGCAGCGTGGCGTACATGCGCTGAGATCGGAGGTAGGCGACTGCCTGGGCGGCGGCCTGGGCGCGAGTGTCGGGGTTGGCGGCCGAGGCGGTGTTGGAGGCGAAGGTCTCGCGCAGCTTTGCGTGCAGCGGCGAGCGAGGCGAGGCGAGGACGGGACGAGGAGGGAGCTCTCGTAGGATGGAGCGGTAGAGCGAGCGGAGGGAGGCAGGTGAGGAAGCCATTGCTTTATTTTTATTATTTTTTTTTGCCGAGGTGGAGGAGGAGGAGTAAGGGGTGGCGGGAGGAATTGGTGTGATTTTTTTTGGTTTGGTTTGGTGAAGCTGGCTGGGATTGAGGTTGGACAGCACACTCCGATAAAAGGCGTTGTTCCAGTTCCATGAAACGGCGGCCCAATCAGATCAGCGAATGGCGTGCCCGACATGGGGAGGAAAAAATGTTAGTGCAAGCCGCTGCCAAGCCAAGCGGGAGGAGCTGCCCCTCATGGCGGCATCGTCTGGGCGGAACAAAATGGAGGGGCAATTACGCGCAGGCGTCCCCGTCATGTCATGAGAGGCAGTGTAAGCGAGACATGGCCATGACACACGCCAGATGCAGATGTAGATGAATACCAGGCCTCAATTGCGTTATCCCACCCTGCCATTTATTACGCACGGTCAAGCACCTCTCCCACGCATCATCCCGCGCGCTCTCTTCCACGTCACCCCCGCCCCTCCGCTATCGTCACCTCGTCTCGTTCCTCTCATACACTCCCCACACACACGCTCAAACTCTACCACGCCATTGCGACGACCCGCCCGACGACCCGCTGCCTCCAGTATCTGATGCCCTTATACAGTCCTCGCTTCCTCCTCTCATCTCTGCTGCTCCTCACACTGGCTATCTTGCTTTCGCCGTCTTTCCTCCCCCGCCTCCGCCAGCCCTCTGCCCATTTCCTCTCCTCCTCCTTCTCCCAAGCTCCCGCGTCGATCCTCCAGCGAGCCTCGTCCACAATGGCCGCCCCCGCCTACGCATCCGAGCTCCAGATTGCCCAGCTGGCTGTCCAGCGGGCCGCCATCTTGACCAAGCGCGTCTTCCACGAGAAGGCCAAGGGCACCGTCGACAAGAACGACAAGAGCCCCGTCACCATTGGCGACTTTGGCGCCCAGGCCCTCATCATTGCCGCTCTCCAGAAGCACTTCCCCAACGATGCCATCGTCGCCGAGGAGGAGGCCGCCCAGCTGCGCGAGAATGCTGAGCTGAAGCAGACCATCTGGGAGCTCGTCAGCTCCACCAAGCTCGAAGACACCGCCTCCGAGGACCTCCTCGGTGGCCCCATTGCCGACGCTGACTCCATGCTAGAGCTTCTTGACCGTGGCAACAGCCCGGGTGGTGCCACCGGTCGCATCTGGGCCATTGACCCCATCGACGGAACCAAGGGTTTCCTTCGCGGCGGTCAGTACGCTGTGTGCCTTGGCCTCATGGTCGATGGCGACGTCAAGGTCGGTGTCCTCGGCTGCCCCAACCTTCCCGTCGACGACACCGCCCGTCTGACGGCCGACATTGGCTCCAATGCCACCGACGAGGGCCGCGGCGTTGTCTTCTCCGCCGTCCAGGGCCACGGTGCCACTAGCCGACCTCTGACCGCTGGTGCCCTCGCTCCCGAAAAATCAATCTCGATGCGATCTCTCGAAGACCTCTCCCGCGCCACCTTCTGCGAGAGTGTCGAGGCTGGCCACTCGGCCCACGACGACCAGGCCCTCATCTCCCAGAAGCTTGGCATCACCGAACCCAGCGTCCGCATGGACAGCCAGGCCAAGTACGGCTCCATTGCCCGCGGCGCTGGTGACATCTACCTCCGCCTGCCCGTCAAGGCCACCTACCAGGAGAAGATCTGGGACCACGCCGCCGGTGACCTCATCGTTCGCGAGGCCGGTGGTCAGGTCACTGACATCCACGGCAAGCGTCTTGATTTCAGCATCGGCCGAACCCTTGCTAACAACAAGGGTGTCATTGCTGCCCCCGCTGCCGTTCACGACAAGGTCCTGGCGGCGGTCCAGGAAGTGCTCAGCGCAAAGCAGGCTTGAATGTAGAGTTAGAAAACTAAATTAGAAAATAAAATAAAAAACATACTTCAAAGAGGAGGAAGAAAATAAGATAATTGGGTAGAGGCGAAAAGGGAAGACAAGAGCATTCTATGAAGAGCGAGTAACCCAAAGTATCTTTTTTTATATATATGCCATGACAGATAGTACACGTCTGTACACGAGACTAGAATACACACGCAAAAAGCGTCCCGCCGAGTTGGCTATTGGCATAGCCACGCACCAATACCAACCAAAAATACCTCGTACAAAGTTCTTCCCGTTTATTTGATCTTCTTCTGCTTCAGTTTAATCGTCTGGTCGTTAATGAAAACACCCTTGCCCTTGTAAGGCTCCGGGGGACGCCACTTGCGCACACGTCCGGCAAAGGACATGAGAACTTCACGGTCGATGCCCTCAACCAGAATACGGGTGGGCGAGGGTGTCGTGACGGTGACACCCTTGGGGATTCCCTCTTCGACGGGGTGCGTGAATCCGAGCTTGAGGCACAGAAACCGCTGGCCAGGGAACTCTTCCTTGCCGCCACGTTCCTCTACACTAGCTCGGTAGCCGACACCGACGAGACGCAGGATTGCTGTGTGGCCTTCAGAAACACCCATGATGTAATTCTTCAGGTATGCCCATGAAGTGCCTGTTGCGGGAAAGATGCCATGTTAGAGAGTGTGCACCCTGACAAGTCAGAACAGAGGGGCCAAAAACTCACCCCACATCTCCCTCTGTTGCTTGATGTCTGAGTCCTGAACGCTCAAAATAGCCAAGCGGTTTTCCTCATCGTGCTTGACATCGACGAAGTCGGGAATCTCGAGATCCAGAGTTCCTAACCCCGAAGTCAGTATAAAACATAGCCAATGGTTTATCCGTTGGCCTATCGGCTGATTCCGGTCAGTGCAAAGGACGCACCCAAAGGTCCCTTGACCGTAACGGTCTTCTTGTAGATCTTCTTGTACGAGGTCATGTCCTTCTTGGCCTTTGACTCGCCGATAGCAATCTCCACGCCGGGGGGCACTGAGATGGGTGTGCGGCCCAGCTTCGAGGGTCGTTTCGACGTTGTTGAGAAAAGAGCCGCCGAGGTCGTACGTGATGTCGCATGTTGCCATGCGGGCGCGAGGAATCGAGGGATCGTCACCAGGGCTGACGAAACGGAAATGGCATGGCCAAAGGCCTTCCCCCGGCTGGGAGCAAACATGCCAGCCATTGAGTCGACCCAATTGTTGCCACGCGGGTCAATGGGAACGTGTCGGTGGTAGGCTCATGGGTCAAAATGCAGCTCAAAGCTCTCGACTTTTCGTGCTTAGTCATCGATTCACGTGACAATGTTACAGACAAGCCAAGTAGTTGTCTAAGTGCTAGTACATGGATTGGTTCCACTAAAAAAAATAGCTTGTTCCCATGTATTTATTTATCATGTAAAATAGATGAGTGTAGGACTTGGCAAGGTGCTCGCAATTCACTCCAAAAAAAAAAAAAGATTAGGATTTAGCAAACATGATTCAACTAAGTGACTGCAAGTACTGCCAAAAGCCTAGTTTCTCTATTCATTGGCCAATCTAACCACTGCTCCCAGCTGAATGACATTGGTCTTTGCCTGTGATGGGTGGTCACAAAGCAGCACAAGGTAGCCAACCAAAAGAGAACTCTTAATTGCGAGTAACTAATCTTATAACTACTAGCTCTGTGCGGGGAGGATATATGCCCACTTAACTGCTAGATCGAAAGCAATTGATAGTGGAGGCGCAAATTTCGGCTATCATTTCAAGGAGTATAGGAAAAACAAGCGCTCCGGTGATATTTAAGACGTCTGAAGAGCAATGGCTTCCATATAGAAAAGATGTATTCCTGACAATGGCCCTCGCCATACACCGCCTGACCATCCATACGCAGTGGTGGCCCGATCAGTCTGAAAAAGCCCACCATAGCCAACAAAGCAGCTACGATTCAAAATCCTACAAACAAAACCACCCAAAACAACCGAAAAGTGCTGGGAACTGCGATTAATAAAGACATCAAATGAATTTTGGAATGGCCATTCCATCCATCGACTGGGAAGAGTCCAGTCCGCCCTGCCAAAGGCCAAATTTTAGAATCACCTTGTAATACACGCCACCTTGGATGGATCAACACCGTAAGTCTTTTTTGACTCGTCTAAATTGCTGTTCCTTTGGGATTCTTTCCAACTCCTGTTGACTTCGCCCCTCACCTTCTTCACCATACATGTGTTCCAACTAGCCCGTTACATGTCCACATTCTTGCCAGCACACTAACCCCACCGCCTTGAATAAGTATCACAGGTCTGATTTATTTTTAATTCAAATGTGACGCATGTTTCAAGCTCATTTATAAGATAGATATTTGGAATCCTTGTTTCGTTATTTCTTATTTGATTCGAAACCCCGTCTAAGCGGATGCAGACACCCATGATAACTTTAGACTTGTGATGCCTAATTATGATACAATTTTGAGTTACAATAAACCTCATCACAAAACATACCCAGGGGGTAGGAACAATCGTATTGTGCGAGTCGAGGGGAAACCCATCACCAAGATGCAAATACAAAGTCACACACGTGGACCTCTACAATCTGACCGTTACGCTGTGCAAATCGCACATGAACAATGAGACTTCATGGCTTCAGGACATTCAACACAAGGAGTTCACCGAAGAAACAAATACACTAAGATCGGTACAATCCGTACTTCTTTTGATCAACTATTTGGTCTCGTACAATTGCCATTTAAACTGTACGGCCATTGCAGAGGATATCTGAACCCCTTTCATCAATTACAACCCGAATAGAACTTAATCAAGGCTGACTTTTCTCTTTTTACCTGGATAAGCCAAACCGCAGAAAAGATGAGCCAGGTATAAATTTACTCCTCAGGCTCCTCAGGAGCCTCGTCCTCGTACTCCTCCTCCTCATCAATACCAGCTTCCTGGTACTGCTGGTATTCGGAGACGAGATCGTTCATGTTGGACTCAGCCTCAGTAAACTCCATCTCGTCCATACCCTCACCAGTGTACCAATGCAAGAAAGCCTTACGTCGGAACATGGCAGTGAACTGCTCACCAACACGCTTGAAGAGCTCCTGGATGGAGGTAGAGTTACCAATGAAGGTGGAAGACATCTTGAGGCCGCGAGGAGGAATGGCGCAAAGAGCGGTCTGAATGTTGTTGGGAATCCACTCAACGAAGTAGGTGGAGTTCTTGTTCTGGACGCTGCGCATCTGGTCCTCAACCTCCTTCATGGCAACCTTACCACGGAAGATGGCAGAGCATGTCAGATAACGACCGTTGCGGAAATCGGAAGCAGCCATCATGTTCTTGGGGTCGAACATCTGCTGGGTGAGCTCAGGAACGCTGACAGCGCGGAAAGAGTGAGCACCACGGCTGGTCAGAGGAGCGAAACCGACCATGAAGAAGTGGAGACGGGGGAAAGGAACCATGTTGACGGCCAGCTTGCGGAGGTCAGAGTTCAGCTGACCGGGGAATCGCAGGCAGGTGGTGACGCCAGACATGACGGCGGAGACGAGGTAGTTCAGGTCACCGTATGAGGGGTTGGACAGCTTCAAGGTGCGCATGCAGATATCGTAAAGAGCCTCGTTATCGATACAGAAGGTCTCGTCGGAGTTCTCGACCAGCTGGTGGACGGAAAGGGTGGCGTTGTAGGGCTCAACGACAGTGTCGGAGACCTTGGGGGAGGGAACGACGGAGAAGGTGGCCATCATTCGATCGGGGAACTCCTCACGGATCTTGGAGATGAGCAGAGTACCCATACCGGCACCGGTACCACCACCCAGGGAGTGGGTGATCTGGAAACCCTGGAGGCAGTCACAGCCCTCAGCCTCGCGACGAACAACATCGAGGACGTTGTCGACGAGCTCAGCACCCTCAGTGTAGTGACCCTTGGCCCAGTTGTTTCCAGCACCGGACTGACCGAAAACGAAGTTGTCGGGGCGGAAGAGCTGACCGAAAGGACCGGCACGGACGGCATCCATGGTACCGGGCTCAAGATCGACGAGGACAGCGCGAGGAACGAACTTGTTGCCGGAAGCCTACATGGTGTGTCAGTTTAGTAGTGCTTCTCGATAAAGGGGGTGCACCCATTATCTTCACATACCTCGTTGAAGTAGACGTTCATACGCTCGAGCTGGAGCTCGGAGGTACCGGCGTAAACACCATTGCTGTCGAGACCGTGCTCGCCAGAGATGGTCTGCCAGAAAGCAGCACCAATTTGGTTACCCTATCGACGACTGTCAGCGAATCTTGTCGCGAGAATTTTGTTGGAGTTGTGAGGAGCACTTACGCACTGACCGGTCTGGAGGTGGACCTATAATTGATAGAGAAGCACATGGTCAGCAATCTTGTTCCGATATCTCGTCATGTTCGTGAGGCTGCAGCTTTCTTGTCGAAGCGGTGGAAACCGGGGCGGCGGGGTAGAATCAGGGGCAGCAACAAAGGCACGCGTCTCAGAAGCCATGAGGGCGATACTGTGCGATGGCAGGAAAACTTACAATCTCACGCATGTTGGCTGTGTTGATGGGGTATGGGAGTTGGGTTGAATGTGGATGGAGGAAGAAGAGTGTGGAGGAGAAAGATTATCGAGAGTTGAGCTAGCTTTCAATCCTGGAGTGGGTGGGTAGAAAGGTGGTCGGACACGTCCAAGGGGAGTGTTGATTTTTGTTGGAGCGGGACGTGAAATTGTTCACCGCCACCGGGGGGGAGCCAGCAAGACAGGGCCCCGGTAAGCCAGCAACACCACCAGCAAGGGAAGGGGCGACGAGGGGAGGGGCTCACTTTCGCTTGTTTACTACACCTGGCCCGTGCGGCACCCAGAAGGGCAAGGCGCCAACGCAAGGAACCCGCCTGCTCCAGCCAAAATCTGGCCAGAAACGTACCACGGGGAAGGCATTGGACAGGAGGGAAAGCTACGGGGCCTTGCGGACGGTAATTAGGACTCTGAGAGGCCGTTCTGCCACGCTGCTGTCGCCGTGTCTGTGTTGTTGCAGCCGTTCTCGAAGGGCGTCTCACCGCGGCCCTATGGCAGCCTGTCAAACGGGTGGTATTTGCACCGCTCTAACAAACAATCAACGACAAAAAAAATTGTCCCCCAGGCCAGGTGCCAGGGCCGCCAGGAGGCCAGCCACGTATTTCCCACTGACGGCCCGGGGCGCCACGAGAGGCTTGCCCCACAACTCACTTGACAGGAGACGGCTCAACGAGCACGATCGACATCAACATTACAGTTTACCGGGCCAAGATAAAGGGGGGGAAGTGAGGCGGCAAATTGTACTGTACGGACCAACGGCTCGTGGTAATTTCGACTATCATTGCATCTCATCTTGAGTCGATCAGGTGACCATGTTTGCTTTGGATCTTGATCTCATCATTCCTTGATGCCCCCCTGCGCTATGTATTGTGTATTATTTCATGAGTTATCCAAATGATATCGGAATGCCGATGTCTCGGTTTGGGTACCTACAGGAGCTGCCTGCAGGTATCTGCCGCTCATTGGGCGGTGTCTTGCCACAAACGATGCCACGTCTGACAACCCGCCGCCCAACTAGGAACCCGTTGTCGTACCCAGAACCCAACCATTGTGATTTCAATTTCAATACCCAAAGTGTCAGAGCGATCACCAGCATCATATAACCTGCATCACATTACCCCAGAAACTTTCCCGTCTTCCCAACTTAATATTGCTCAAGATATCCCGGTAAAATGTCACCAGTTGGATGCTCCGCTTTTTTTAAACGAAAAAAAAGGCTACCCTACACTTCCTGAACCACGGCAACCCAATGTCTAAAACATTGTGTGAAGGCATTTCAGTCCCCCAGCACATTTGAAATAATCAGGGGCCACAACATGGTTCGGTATCTCATGGCGGGCACAAGCGGCGGGATTCTGTAATGTATTTGGCACAGGTGGAACATTACGTATATCACGATAACTGAACCATGATCTCCAGGCAAAATACGCCGATATTTTAATTTTTATATTTAATGTGCCCAACCAGATACCTGATATGCCCCTTAATGAGCCTTGACAACACCAGCTGCATTGGCCTGGGCTGTAATTCTCTTCTTGTACGCCTGTACGTCACCAGGGAACTTCTCAACGGTACCACCGTCACACACCCACAACGACTTGCACACTGTCTGCAGCATTGTCACGTCGTGGGATACCATCAGCACACCACCCTGGAACTCGTTGAGAGCGTCCGCGAGCGCATCCATAGCCTCGATATCGAGATGGTTAGAAGGTTCGTCCAGAACCAAAATGTGAGGGTTCGTGAGGGCCAGACAGGCAAACGCCACACGCGACTTCTGACCTCCGGACAACAGCGCCATCTTTTGCAAACCAGTAGTTCCAGTGATGCCAAAGGCGCCAAGTCGGCGACGGTATTCTTCATCTGTCCTGCCAGGGTAGGTCTTGGACATGAAGCTCACAGCGCTCGTGGACAAGTCCAGTGCGTCAACGTGGTGCTGGGCAAAGAAGCCAATGCGGAGGCGGGGATGCTGTGTGATCAGACCCGAGGAAGCCTCGAGCTTTCCAACCAGAAGCTTGAGAATGGTAGTCTTACCGGCACCGTTGGGTCCTACAATACCGATGCGAGAATCAAGCTGAACATCCAGGTCAACATCCCGCAGCAGAACATTGTCCTTTGAGTATCCAAAAGTAACTTCTGACATCTGGACGATGGGGGGAGAAAGCTTCTCCACCTCGGGAAAGGTAAATTTGACGCTGTACTCGGCCTCGGGGGCTTCCAAGACGGGCATCTTTTCCAGCTTCTTGATACGAGATTGGGCTTCCGAAGACTTGGCTGCGTTGTAGCGGAACTTGTCGATGAAAGCCTGCAGATGGGCACGCTGGACCATCTGGTTCTCGTACTCTCGCTTGGCCACCTTCTTTCGCTCCTCACGGGTGGCGTAGAAGGAGTCGAAGTTGGCACCGCGGTAGTAGTCAAGACGCTGTGAGTGCTGGTGGATAATGTCTGTGGCGACTTCGTTGAGGAATGCTCGATCGTGAGAGACGACCAGGACGGAGCTGGGATAGGTTTGCAGATACTCGGAAAGGTAGGTGATGGAGGGGACGTCCAACATGTTGGACGGTTCGTCCAGAAGTAGCAGATCAGGTTCGCAAAACAGTGCTCGGGCAAGCGCCAGACGCATTCTCCAACCACCAGAAAATGTCTTGGTGGCATACTGCTGTCGTTCGGGGGAGAAACCAAGACCGGCGAGAATACTGGCTGCTCTCGACTCGGCCTTGTCGGATTCCATCTCCGCCAGCTTGGCTTGGATGTCTCCCAGCTTGCCGTCCTGAGTTTCCCTGTCGCGATCGATTTTGGCGGCATCTGCCGAGGTATCGGCAAGGCCTACTCGCTGCTGCTCCAACTCCGCCAAACGTGCCGTGATTTGCTATATTTGTTAGAGTGCAATACACCAGTGTGGAGTGGAACACTCACCTCTTGCTCCTTCAGGAGAACCTTGCGCCAGACATCGGCATCAAGCACAGCTTGCAGAGCCGGAGTATCATCACCAGTAATCTGATAACAGAGTCAGTCATACATCATCTATACGGGAGCA
Source organism: Calonectria crousiana (assembly GCA_013406985.1). Taxonomy (NCBI): domain Eukaryota; kingdom Fungi; phylum Ascomycota; class Sordariomycetes; order Hypocreales; family Nectriaceae; genus Calonectria; species Calonectria crousiana. The sequence continues at coordinate 73,670 of VTGD01000010.1, read as the reverse complement.
ATATGTTGCCTTACCTCCTGCTCGACGTGAAGAATGGAAATGTGCAAAGGAATGGCGACCTCTCTTCGGGAAAGAGCTCGGAGCAGAGTGGATTTACCAACACCGTTGTTACCGACGAGACCATATCGGTGTCCATATGCAAGAGTGAGATTGGTGTCCGTGAGAATACGATTTCCACCAATGGAAACATCGATACTGTCCAACTTGATATCTTTTGTTTTGTTGGTCGAACTGGAGCCCAACTGAAGAGGGTTGACGGCCATGTAGAATTCTTCATAGGACTGGGTGTCCTCAGGCTGATCAAGCAGTCTGGATGCCTCGTACTCGACAGTCTTGAATGCCTTCTTCTGTTGCTTGGCAGCAATCTTCCTTTCCGCCTTTTCAAGCTTCTTGCGGTCGACCTTGGACTCGACCTTTCTGGCGTTGGCAGACTCAAGATCAACACCTCCAGTGGCAACGGCCAAGGTCGAAGACATGTTGCGCTGAGAGCTGACCTGGATGGTCTGGTCAAGACGTTTCACAAGCGAGGGGCCGCTCCTCTCTCCGCCATTGGCCTCGGTATACTTGTCGACCCATTTCTCAACGAGCTGCTTGATCTTTTCCTCTACCTTGGCATCCACTTCGCCAGATGCAGACAGCAACAGCTCTGTGACGGCCGAGGCTGCCTCAGCCAGCGGCGAAAGACCGGTTGGATCCTCCTCATCTGACCAAGCAGTAGAAGCGTGTGTCAGATAGCCCACGGAGTACTCCGAGACCACAGGGTCGATGTTGGGCAGGACAGCTCTGATATCAGCCTCCATTTTGAAGCGTGGCGTGGGGCTGGCTCAAGGTGCAGAAAGTGGCAGGGAGCTTGGAACAACTTCCAAGGGAGGCAAGACAATGGCTAGGATATTGTAATCGCTGCAATCTGATACAGTAACGGGCACGGTGGGCTGCGGGAGCGGGCTTCACGGTATGCTGAGTGCACCCTCAGTCTGGTTTTGCTCTGGCTTTGCGGGCTGGTGGCATGCCCCGCCAAGGCTGTGGACTTTGGTCGTTGAATTTTGTGGGCTGCGGGCCCGCATCGGACCGGCCAGGCGCTGGCACGTCGGCGCTTAAACCCGCCGAGGGCCGATCTGCTACCATGGAGGGGGGGAAGGTTGTGAGAGGCCTCAGCTGTGAGCATCGCGCAGCTCAATTGGAATTGTTCCATGTATTGTTCTATGGATCCCGCTTAGGCCGCTGCCTGGGTCTCAGTTGAAAAAAAAGAAAAGTCTCCGACGCCTGCACCTGCAGCAAAAACAGCACGCCTTGAAAAAAATGGAATTTTGTGGCGTTCGGAATAACAACATGTTGTGTGACAGAGCATCTGATACTGAAGCTCAATTTCCTCCTGCAGTAGTACTATTCGCAACAGCCTCGTCGGTTGATTACTGGGCGTTTTCTGGCTTGTGGGGATAATTATGGCGAGATGTTGTGACCAGAGGAGACGAGACTAAATACGAGGGCCAACTGGCGGTGAGGGTCCAACAATCCAGGATGATGCTTCCGCCAAATCCAGAATTTGTTGTGTAGCCCCTAGCCCAAATTACCAAGTATGCATCCATCATCCGATTATCCCCTCTGAAAGGAGCAGTCAACTCCCAGTCAAGATGCGTAGACGCGGCTTACATCTCCAAGTTCGCCTGTTCGCAGCTTTTTCGTGGAGATTTCATCCAGTCATGAGAGCCAATCCATTGCTGATTTAGGGTAGAGCATTGGCGAGATGCCCCTGTCCGTGGGAGTGCCCATCGGGAGGGCCTTCTGCGCTTATCATAACTTGATGTCGGTTATGGGCCATTGGATTGGGCAAGTCATCGTGACGAGGTGGGATGCGACGAGGAAAACAGGGCTTGGCTGCATGTTTTCAGTTGCCTCTCAGCTTGGCTTCGACAAGCCAATGAAAGACCGTCGGCGCTCACACTCATGCGCGGGCGTGACACGCAAAGACGCGTGTTATCCCGCGTCACGTCACAATTACTCGACTTCTGGATGTTTTTCTCCTCGCCCGTCTCGGATGCACTGTTACCTCGTGCCCGGAGGGGTAGTTTCGCTTCGCTTTGGTCGAAGAGGCCCATCTTTAGTCCTGGCTCGTGCATCTACAGTCGCATCTGCTAGGATCTGTAGTCCGAGAGTAGATGCAAACCATGCTGCACAACACTGCATTAGAGATCCACTGCAGTGTGTGCATTACGAAGATCGATGCAAAGGAGTAGGCTTGTTCTGCACGACAGAGCCTGGGCCACATCCTCACTTACAAGTCCCGCGAATTCAGCGAGCCGAGCCAATGCTGAACTGGCCGATGTCTGAGTCTGCCATCTGCACTTCTCCCCACTGAACAAGGGGGCCTGAAACACTCCATGGACCTCTGTCTCACATCGCAACCCGCTCTCTTTTCTCGCCAGCGAGCGCTTTTCGACGGGCTCTCACAGGCGCCACTAATGGAAGCTGGGAAGCTGGGAGAAGGGAAGGGCACGCGGTGATCTTCCCACGTCATCTATTGTGTCAATCACACCCACTCCACTTGGTGCCCATTGTGTTTGCGCTATTGGCAATTCGATCTAAGTTTAGGACAAGCTCACGCCAGAATGGGCAAAACGAACATCCCGTCTATGGTCTGGATTTCACGAATCAAACGACTTCAGCTCGGTGAGAGGTTTTCGTCAGCTAGCCCAGTCTTGATTCCGATAATATCCTAGCAGAAGAGGGGCATTAACTTTACCGATGACATGCGTCGTTATAGCCTGCCTCGAACCTGGGCTTGCATCCAGCTTGTCAGCAATGGTGTTTTCCATCAGATCATGCATTGCCGCGTCCATGTACTCGGTAGCTGCACGACACCAAGCCTGGAATTGTAACCTGCATCATCTTCAGACATTGCATTGGCATGCTCGAGTTTGACGTTCATGATCATGGTGCAATTGTATGCTATTGCCATTGTGCTCAGTGGGGAGGGTTTTCCCCGCTGAAAAGAAGACTGGCGAAACTAGAAACAGGGACCTCCCAGTTGCAGCTCCGGAACAAAGGCAACGGTGTCGAAAGAGGGGGCGCTGTCGCTGCCCAAGCAAATAGTTCCAAGCCCGGCCGGGTGGAAAGTCGATAGTCGACAAGCATCCCATGGCATTAAGCCAAGAGCTATCACCAGACAAAAATCTCAACTGTTGCATTAGCTGCAACTGTGAGCGCTAAACGCATCCGTGGCACATTCAGAACAGATTGATCGGTTCAGCTGGATACCCGTACCGAGTGGAAATGATAGTGATTGGTCAATTGATAAATATCTGTGTGCATTGGTAGGCTGGCTTCACATCCCTTAGTTGGAAAATGTTGATGCTCAATGCTCGATCCGGAAACATTGCTGACAGCAGGGCACGTCATGGAGGCGATGAGATTTCCTTTTCTGAAACCCACGCACGCGGATGGTTCCAGTGGCAAATGACTGGTTCGCATCGGTGCGACTGACTTGTTTTTTTTTAACCTCAATGGAGACAGCACAACACCTGTCCGCTCGTGCGTCGGCACCAGAGCGGCATTGACCAAGGAATGACCCGGTACAAACACATCCAATGAACGGAGGAGAGAGGACATCCCCCTCCCATGGAGACATGTTTCAGGTTTGAGTTGAACTGATGTATTCTTTGATGTCTACAGGCCCGGCTACGAGTCCCGGACTCTGTTAGGCTCAACTCAAGAAACCAGTTCGTGGCTGGGTTCTGAGCTCTTGCGGGAGGAGCTCCCATCCCTGATTGATCATAGCTTGAGCCGGAGAGGATCCTGGGATCGCGGGCCCGGCGGGCGTCTTGTGGACACCCGCTTCGGCTAGGGAAGATCTCTAGCAGCTCTGGGCTGCGGCGTAGATTTGCACAAATTTCATCCGGAACATATCAATGGTGCCCGCCTTGTAGTTATCGCCCATCTCAGAAGATATCATGACCCACTAGGCTGCGCAAGCGCCTTGGATCTGATCGGAAATTGTTGACGACGATGGCCGCGGAGCGAAGGCGACTCCGATTCAAGGTGGCGTGTCGGCAGAACCCACCTCTAACGATGTGCAAGCAGGGACCACAATCCTCTTTGTTGCTCGTTTCAAGACTCGCGAGCTGGAATAGCTACCAGGGGCGGGAGCAAGGTTGTGGATGTTGCTTTTTTTTCTTTGACATTGCTTACACATGTAAAGCCGAGGGCCAAATCTAGGTTAGGCCGCAGCCGTAGCGAAGTGCGACATACGGGTGCACTGTTTCTGGAATGGAAAGAGACTTTGTTATTATCCGGTGCAGGGCGATCAGCGGTTCCATCAATGGCGCCTGAAATGGCTCGAGGGGGCTGTGGCACTAAGGGAAAATACGAGCAACTCTGAGGGAACAATGATGTGTCCACCGAAGCCTCTCGTAGCGTGTACATGACGGCACCCCAACAGACATGGGCGATTGTTTCTTTGTTGTGTGTCTGACCGTGACCCCGAAGTCTCGATTGCTCAGAGACAGTCGTGGCTGGAGAAGCACGCACCTTCATCGGCCATTCTAGATATCCTTCTCCCTGCAAGACCATGTCCTGCATCGCTCCAGAATGCAACGATTGGTGCATGACGCAACAGTGTGGCGCCGAATAACAATGCTCCGGAGCAACAACGACACAGCAGGGCCCCCTTGCACCCGTTGTTAGATGATCAGGAACATCTTTGATTGAGGAAAAAACAAACAAACAGATTGTATCTGCGACACGGTACTGCGATGTCCGTTTCTTGAAAATTACATCAGCCTGGGCAAAAGAAAATGTCGACAACAGATTCCTGTTCCCTGGTGGCTTGTTGTGTTGATTGTTTTGATGTTGGCCGGGTCTCCATCAACCGGACGCTAGAGAGCGGGGCAGGCGTGTCCACCATCAGGGATTAATTGAGAACGAAGGAGGAAAGGTGGAGTTTGGCGAAGCAAGCTGAGAAGCCGTATCTCGACTAAACGGTCGAGTACCGAGGGCTGTACATGGGATATACACGGTTGGAAGTACACGGCTAATGCCATGCACCACCCGTGGCGGCTTTGTTGACAGTGGGAGTCGCTTGCAAATCAAAACACAAATGCATTTTAAACTCGGATCACAGATCATATGAGGCCCGTTTGAAGACCCTAGTTTTGTTTTTTTGGGCTGCACAAGATGGAACATGGAGCAACGTCAGCGTACATTACATGTAAGCTAACAGGTAATTGGTGAGATGGAAGACAATTGGTGTGTGTGCGCATGTATGCGCTGTCAGACAGACAGATCTAATATCGCAAGCCGTGCAATGGCGATGCACGATATATACATGCGAATAGAGGCACAACACCCCTTTTTTGCCACCCGAGGAGACGCCATGGGACGCTCGAGCTGCAGGAAATCTCGCAGGCATCTTTTTATTTTATTTTTATTTAACTTTTTCCCGTCCCCAAGTATGACGCCTCAAACAGGCGTAGGGCTATAACGCACATCTTATGTCCGGCGACCTTACAATGCTAATCAAATGACTTCTCCCATGGGCTGAGACTACGTTGTTGAAAAAAAAAAAAAACCTGGTCCGGGCAAGCGCCGCAACGGCCACAGCCACGCACACCCCAGGCCGCTGTGCGACTTCGACGGCGCCGGAGAGGGTTTGGCGCATGCATGTGTACATCGTACCTCGTACACACGTTGGACTGCTGCGGATGAGCATTGGGATTGCATCACTCAACGCCAAGTCGATGGCGAGATTTTAGGGCACGAGATCTGCTCTTAGCTCCCCCCTGGGCGTCATCCTCATAATTCTTTCTCAAACATTAAATTGTCGTGCTGGGGTTGCACGGCGCTCTGGACGATGTGATACAGCCGCAATGTCGGCCCTGCTTGCTCAATAACAAACCTGAGGTGGCCGGCGGTTTTACTTGTTTGTATGTGCTTCCCTGCGTTGCGCAAGCAACGGCGTAGGAGCCAAGAAACAGGGCTGCTTCTGGTCAACAGTGGAAGGGGTCTTTTGTGCACTGAGCAACCCCGGAAGGGGAACTCGTGGCCGTCGGAGGTGGTGCCGACCTCGCCTCCGGGACCCCGGGGAACTCAAAAAGCAACACAGGCAAAAATCGAATTGTGTGACGATGTAAGAGCGCTGCTGCATATGATGATGGATGCCCTTGGTGGAGGAGTGGAAAGAAGAAAGTCCAAAATGGGGCACAGTAGGGAACGGGATCCTCTATTCCTCAATCTGACCTGACATGGCTCCTCATCTTCGCCAGTCAGCCCTTCCCGAGCTCCCCAAGTCCCCAGCTCCCAGCTTCCGCAGCGACAATCCCGATGGGCCTGGGCCGGGATGGCCCTCCGGGGACTTTCTTCCCTCAATCAGCAGCAGCTTCTCTCTCGCCCAGGTACCGCTTGATGGCAGAAATGCCGCTGTAGGCATAGCCCAAGATGCAGCCCCCGGGCGAGCGAGTCAAGGAAGCCCCGGTGACATGTCCCGCTCCGGAGGTGCTCCCCCCCAGGGGGCCCCGGAGGGTTGTTGGCGAGCGATGGACGCAGCGCCTACTTTACTTTTTTGTTGTCTTGTGTCGTCCACGTCTGTGTGTCCGGCGCACGCGGGACGGGTGGTGAACCTGGCAATGTACGAATCACCTCGCTTTATTTAGGGTTGTTGGCATTGAAGCGCCTGCAAATTGTGCGTCGTGGTACCGCCGTCAATGAATGAGAGGGTCACGGCAAATTGATAGGTGGTCTGCCCGCAGCGCTAAAAGCCCAAACGGAACTGGGCTAAGTCTAGCTTGTGGGATCTTTTTTTTTTTTGTTGGTACATCCGCACTGCACCTCTTGATACTGGCTGGGTCTGCCCGGCCTGCAATACGGCTTGACAAGACACAGGCCAAGCCTAAAGGTGAAGAGGGCACAAGAAAAAGCACAGGTCGGCAGACACCGAGGGTGAGGAAGCGCGCATGCGCCTGGGCTGACATGTCGGCCTCGTGTCTGCGTCTGCTTCATCTTGGTGACATTGGTAGATTTAGTCGCCTGCCCTCTCTCCTGTTGCGCTGCATGAGAGCCCGCCGCCAGCAGCAAATCAATTTTAAAAAAAATTATTTTTACCAACACCGAAGACAATCCCCATGCGGCTACTGTAGGTTGCACGCAGGTCCGCTGTCAATCGAAATTGAATGTGTTTACTACCCTCCACTCGATCCAGATGCTTCAATCTCTCGTGCTGCTGAGACGGACCCAACCAGCAAGCCTCAGGCGCCCCCTCTGGCCTCGCCGGGGCCAATCATGCCCCGAGTACCCCGTACCTGATTGTCGAGAGCGCCTCAGTGTCCAAGTCCAGAGGGCCACACGCATCTCAGCGTTGTTTTGGGCCGTCCGCTACAGGCCCGCAGCGGCGCTAGACGCTCAGTGGCTCCGCCCGCTAATAAGGGCAGCAGCGCAAGCCCTGGACCCCGCCGTCTCGGCGCTCCGGGGGGGCGTTGCATCCGTATGCAAAGTACCTACGCGGGCGCCACGGGAGGGCAGGGTACGGGTACCGGGCTCGCCTACAGAAGCGCAGCCCTCCCGGCGGTACCTATAGCGCTGTGTTATTGTGCACAGTGGCCTGAGGGGGCCCTTGATCAACGAGGCCCGAGCAAGTCGCAGAGAGCGGGGGGGTAAATGAGGGCGCTGGCCCGCTGCAGTCCTGGGGGTCCCCCCCCGGCCGACGGGCTTGATGCCTATCCCTGCAGAGACGATCCGTCCTCGCCCAAATCTCACTTGCAATCTCCAGGTCGCAGGCCGTTGGTGCTTTGGTCCACGGGCTGTCTTTTTCGGGTGGATGTTGCGGGTGCCGCATGCTGCTTGTGCTTGCTCGAGTGGTCTGGGCTGCGCAGGATGGAGCAATAGCTGGTACATTACATGTACTCAGGTACCGTAGGTTCCTTGGTTTCTCGTGCATTGCGTCTGCTGCTCTTCATTGACGACCAGTCAACTTCTCCTTCGAACAAACAAGGGCCAGGGGACCTGCGAGAGGGCGCCCAGCGTAGCAAAAAGAGACGAGATATCGCAGACTTGTAATCCTTCCTCTTCTCTTTCCTCCTCTCTCCCTCTCCGGTTTTGGTCTGGCCTCGTCCGTCCCCGTCCCCGTCTCCAGCTGCGCATCTCCATATCCATATCCGAAACGACCCTCGCTCTCCCCCTCATCGCACACGCACCCGCGCGCACACGCACACTCAAACAAACACACGCCATCAGCGACCTCTCTGTGGTGGCAGCTCCCGGATCTCCAGCACGCGGCTGCTTCACCTTGCGCCCGCGCGCGTCCTTCGTCTCGCATCCCCACCGCGCACACGGTGTCGCTCGTTTTTTTTTTCTTCTCGGCCAAACTTCCTGTTTTCTTCGTCTGTTCGTTCCCCAAGGAACCAGAGCACCGGCCAACGCGCGCGCAACCATTTTGGGCGCTGAGCCCTTGGACCTCTGCTTGCTCCTTTCGCCCTCTGCCTTGATCAACCCCCAAGTCGGCTCCGTCGCAGTCCCGGGCCTCTGGGGCAAGTCCTTGGGTGTGGTTGCATCGCTACAACGCTTCTCTCGACTTTTGGGCTACACCCGTCGACTAATTTCAATCTCTCCGTCCATGGCTTGACGATGAGAATCCCGTCCGTCTCCAGAAGCACCGTCACCCTCCCCTAGAATGCTAGCCGCTACATTCTCTCGTTTTAGTTGAGAGCCCCTCGCAATCATGCAGACCGTTCCAAGTGTAAGTTGTTGGACCTGATGGACCCCATTCCGCATTTCCATTTCCGTCCGTCGTCTGTAGTCAGTTTCGCACACGCCGCTCGACTCTAGTCCACCCACCCGTCTCATCACAACCTCCACATTAAATCCCCATCCTCCGCAACATACTTTCTCTGCCCTCTCCCTTCCCTCGGCGCCTCAAACCCTCTCGTGACTTTCGCATCCAGTCTTGCCTTTTGCGGTCACTCGTTAACCACCCCTCAGCTCGTCGGAACAGGCACTGCCATTGCTGCAGCGGCCAGTGGTTTGGTGTTTGGCCAGCCCACCGAACCTAACACATCCTCTCCCTCGTCCCGACCTGCCACCCGCAGCAGACGAAACTCCACTGAGCGCGAGCTTCCTTTTCGTCCACGACCGAGTAACTTCTTCACACGCCCCGCGACGAGTTCTACCTCCACCGACCACGGCGCCTCTCAATACCATACCCTCCCGCGACCCACGACATCATCGAGACCTCCACTCTCTCGATATCAACGGCCACCCCAACCGCAACCCCAATCTCAGGCTCAGGCTCAGGCCACACCAACAAGAGCCAGCAGCCGCAAGTCCTCCTTTGTCAGACGAACAGAGTCGCCTGGTCCTACAGAGTCCAGAGACTCAATTTCGTCCAATGGATCTTGGATGAGACGCTTGTCCCTCCGACCGTCGTCTCGTCACGAGACACCCCGATCCAGCATCGGGCACGACACTCCCTCCGTTTTCTCTCACGGCTCGGCAGCCCCGATCCTCCCCTCAGGCCCTACCACCCCCTCTCTGCCCCCGAATAAGCTCGTCAAGCGATCGACGTCGACTCCGTTCACCGAAGAAACCCCCGCCTCGCAACGACGACCCAGATCCCAGTTTCCCACTCTGCGACGACCTGCGACGAGCCACCAGCGCTCCGCTACGCTCCAGAGGTTTAGAGCTGATTCTGCAGCGACCACTCCCACGGAGGCATCCAGCACGCCCTTCATCGAAACCCCTCAAACCAACGAGCACTTGGCTTCCACCCCGATCACAACCCCCGCTAGATCTTCCACAAGGAGCGGATGGACCTCGTATTTCCACTCCAAAAGAACCAGCGTCAGTTCACGGGCGAGCCCTGGCCGTTTCGGCGACCTGAGCCCGCATACCCGAGTTGTGTTTTGGAAGCGCATCTTTGCGAGCGACGAAGACCCCTCCAACAAGGCTCATCTTGTTAAGCCGCGGATGGTATCTGGCGCCCCGGCACCCCAAAGGTTATTGCCTGCCGCAGATATTCGGGAATCCCCCCGTCTTCCAGTTCAGCCGGTGGAAGAATCACCATCGCCATCATCACCCGAGGGCACGCCTTCAAGAATTCCCCGAAAATCGGTTTCAATGCCTTTCGCAACTGCAGGAACCTGGGTTTCGAGGACTTCGGGCAGCCTCCGGCGCCCCAAGCGTGGCGCAGAGCCTAAGCCCGGAAATAAGCGACATGTGTCAGAGCCACTCACTGGCGTGCAGCCTGGCGCAGGACAGCCAGCCAATTCGCTGTCGGAATTGGCCAACTCCCCTTTGTCACCCAATACGCCCGGGCTGGCTCTTGATTCAGCGACCATCTCGGGGCTGAGAACGCGCAAAAGGCACTCTTCGTCGCCAATCTCCCCGCTTTCTGGACTTTCTGGCTTCCAGGTGGATGCGTCACGATTAGGGTCTTCAGGCGGGGTGCCCACTCTGTACCAACCCCGTCAAAACCAGCCCTCTGGCAGTTCTACCAGCTCCACTGCCATGTCACAACTTAGGACATCCGCCCACGACAGGGCCTCTACCATGGAGAGTTCCGAGGACACTCGGGACTGCACTTCGGGAGATGACGATGATACCGACTTCAAGAGTGACACCGTGTTTGATTCAGTGCGGACTGTTGCATCCGGTCGCGCACGAGCAGTTGAAACGCCTTTGGAGTCCATGTACGACGAGTCGCCTCCCAGCACCGCAGGCAACGGAAAGACGAAACGCCTCTCCATTCAGGAAATTCTCGGCAGGACGTGGGACGAAGATGACCGGATCATGGAGGAGGATGAGAGCCTCCCCACACCCGTTCGCGCAGCTCACCGCAACGAGGCAAACCTTGGCCGTCGAGATGTGTCGGGGGCTCGTTTCAGGCTCGACTCATCGCCCCGTGATGTTTCAATTCCTAGCAAAGACATGAACCGCACTTCATTTGATGACGACTTTGACGAGGACTGGGCCCGGGATGACGATTTCCCATGCAACCCCCTGTCCCCCCCCACCAAAGGAAACTCAGTGAACTCGAGGAGAATCAATCCCAACGTCCGCCTCGCCCTTGCCAACATCAGTGGTAACGGCACCAACGGCAGCGACGCTCACAACGAAAGGCCCCTGAGCACATTGTTTGACTGGAGCGAGCCTCCAGCCCACGAGAAGTATAGCACAAGCAGTGGAAAATCCCCACGTCCGCGAACCGCGTACGCAAAGCAGGAGATGGACTCTAGAGGTGGCCGCTCAGCCCTTCGCAAGGGACCCACGCCGACCCATGTTCGTAGCCAGAGCGTACCGGTTGTCCACGACTCCCCGGATGACCAGAAGGCCACTGGAGCCAAGTATGGCACCTGGGGGATGGGTACCAAAACCGTCAGTGAGGATTGGGACGATGACTTCGAGTTTGGTGGTGGCGGTTTGGGCGGCGGCGACAAGGACGACAAGATGTTTGCCGTTCCAGAGTCAATCCGCGCGACCCAGCCGAGCGTCAAAGCGCACTCAGGGCACATTCGAGAATTTTCGCTCCTCGTCAATGATTTGAAGCGTCTCTGCCGCCACGGCCGAGAGATGGAGATGCTTGACGGCCCCCAGAAGAACTTCTGGGAGGAGGCAGAGGGCATTATCGCCTTGGCTTCGCCAGACGAGGACTCTGCGGAGGAAATGGATGATGACCAGAAGTCCACGTCCTCGATCAACTTTGACGCCTTCGAGATTGACGAAACCTTTGGCGATGAGGGCTTCAATGCTCATTCCATGGACCGACTTGACGCTGCTTTTGACGGGCATGAGCCCGCCATGTCCAAAACCACGGTGGTGCGGGAGCGGTATTCCCCTAGGCGACGATCAGTGTTCTCCCCCGAAGATGATATTTTTGGCAACTGGCCATCCGTAGAGGCAAGCCACCCACCGAGCCGATCAAGCCGCCCAAGGACGCCCGAAAACCGACACCACAAACCAAATGATGTATCCGGCGTTGTCCGATCAGTGATGGAGGCCATGCAGCACCGTCCACAACCCGAACAAGCACCTGTTAATGATGGGAAGGTGCACTTTGATACTAATAGCCTCAAGGCCCTGGTCAAACGAGCCGGCGACCTGAGGGACATCTTATCAGATACTGTCCGCCGCGCGGACCAGATTACACAGAGCCCTGCTCACACTCCTCGGCGAGAGCGTCAACTCGAGTCGAGCCCCGCCTTCACCCGCGTCTTTGATGACCCAGGGTCCAGTCCACCGCGAAGGGTGGCCAGAAGCCGTGGGACTAATTCCCTAAGGGAGGGCACGTCCGTCGAGAACTCGCCCTCCAGCCTACCCCAACGATTGCAGATGATGACTGTGAGCTGAGGGAGGCCAGTTAACAAGAGCTCTGCTTTTTGCATGAGCGTGTATAAAATATATTGTGGAATTTTGTTTGCATAGCGACGGTCTGGGGGGTCTACGGGAGGTTTTCTTAACATGCATTCATGGCTAGAAAAGGGTACAATCGCCTCGATAGACGATGGTCGACCTTGACAGGCCCCGGCATGACGGCAGTACTCTACCTTTGTCCGAGTCTCACCGACCCCGTCTGGATACCACTCGGCCTTACGGATCAAGACTCTGTTTTTTCTCTTTTTTGGCAGAACGGGTTTCTTTCGACAACAACTGGTCGCGCTGGCCCTGCCAGTTCCCATGGCAGTGGACGGTGACGAATCCATGCATGACGACGGCTCACGCTAAGGTGATGCGGCCAAGACTTGCACGCCAGATGGACGAGCTTACGAGGCCCACTTGAGCATAATTATATATACTCAACGCCCTTGATGAGGATAACGCCTCCTTAATGAACCATACACACAAGTAATAGGTAGACAGGACAAAGAGATGCTGCGGCGATGGTTGCCGGTACTTGTTCACACGGGTATGACTTGTGAGGGTTGCTTTAAACAAAAATTCTTTTTTCTTGCGTTGTTCCTTTTGTGGTACGAGGAAACGTCACGTCTACTTTTCTTTTTCTCTCCTTTACTACCATTACACCAGTGCCTTTTCTTTCCTTTGTCGGCACGACTTAATGCTCTCACGAATTTTTTCTCAAAGGATGGAAACAAAAACGAGGGATTTGGGTAGGCAGAGGCCACCGTTTCTCCGGGCTCGAGAAGATGACGTCCCTTTTTTCTCAGCGGCGGAGAAGCAGCCTTGTTTCTCTCTTGACGCGATGAATTTCATGTCACGCACTGCGAGACACGAGTCGTGGTTCATGAGAGAAGAGCAGCGAAGAAAAAAGAAGAACGGGCGCCGATGAAGAAGACAAGACACCCTGGCCGAAGAAAAAAAAGCATGGATCGTTCAAGGGGTTTCACTTTTCTGATTTCAACTCTTTTGGGGGAAGGGGATTTGGGATAACATACAGGCGGGTTAGGACGGGGTAAACACGGGGTTTTTGTTTCTTGTTCTCCCTTGCTTCAAGGGAGTGGGATGGATGGATGGATGGGGTGCAGTGGAAGAGGGTGAAAGGGTCTTACATTGCATTGGGCGTGCAGTTGCACGCTGTTTCTTGTTCTTTATGATTGCATGCATGGATAGAGCTTAACGCCATGATGATTTTACACTATCAACCTTGGCTCGCCCCCGCCTGATGAGTTGCGACTCCTTGTGACATGTTTGTGAATACTGTGCGACACGACTGCGGCGAGCTGGTGTGGCAGAGGGCACGGCAATTGTCGATCATAACCATATGCAAGGGCACGCAGGCCGAGCACTGGCATCGCTGAAGACAATGCTGAGCAACAGCTTGGAAAGCAGTCTCAGCCGCGGGCGTTTTCTTGGCGCCGCACGCGAGAGCCATGTACGCGCGCGGACAAGCCCTCGAACCAAGCTGCTCGCTGCCCGCTCTCCTGTCCCATCTCGCAAGGGCCTGACCGAGATGACAGCAACCGGACCTCCTCGGCGAGATGGAATAGGACGAGAGAGAAACAAAGCTAGCGGGCCTATGCAATTTCGACATAGACATTGCGCTCGCCTTGGCTTCTCGGCCTCGTTCGCTGGTTGGCCCAACCACCTGTTGTTCCCTTCTAGAAAAGGACGGGCCGTCGGTCTAGCCTTTGCTTAGACAGGGAGTGTTATCTATGGTTTTTCTTCTTCTTCTTCTTCTTCTTCTTCTTTCTAGATAAGATGGTCTTTGCAAGAACAATAAAAAGAAAGAAGAAGAAGAAGAAGAAACCAAGAGCTGGGGGAAGAGGGATGGGGGGAGTGCAGGGATCCAGTCCAAGCTGCTTCTCGGCCCATCGCAAGGTGCTTGAGTCTTCTCTATTTTTCTAGACATTCCCGCCATCACATCGCATCACACAACGCATCTCGGAAGAGGAAGGGAGCAATTCCAGTGGCCTCATCTTGACGTTGACATGGCCTTTGACCATGTTGATACCCTCCCTCCCCCCTCTCCTCTTTAACCCTTCTTTAGCCGGCTTGCGCTTCATGATGCTTTTTTTAAATTATTGTTGTTGTTGTTGTACCGCCACCCCCCCAGGCTGTCAGACAGGGCATGGCTGCCGTCATGGATGGGCTGGGTGGGTTTGAGTGGGTGGGTGTGTGATTGAGCGAGTGGGTGCTGTGGGTGTGGGCGCGGGCGGGCAGAGAAGCACGGCTGTTGGCGGAGTTTGAAGTCCGGGCCGGCTTAAAAATCAACAAAAATCTTGCAAATCACACCATAGCCCGCCTTGTGCGACGCTACGTCACAGGCGTCACAGGACAGGAAAAAAAAAAGTAATTGTTGAGCCAGCCTCGATGCGAGTCGCTGCTTAGAAGACTTACAGCAGCCAACTTAACGTAGACACGGTGAGTGTTACGAATCCATAGGATTGATAAGCCAATGAATGCAAATAGATATGACACGTAAAAAATCCTGTTGCTTTTTTTATTCTCTCTTTCATCTCACCAATACGCATGTGTAGTGGTTTGTTTTGGTACTTGACCTGCTGGGCATCTTTCTCCAAGTTTCCCTTTTCAACATGGAACTTTTAATGCTTTTTTCCCCTCATATGCAATCCCTAAAAAGAGGCCTTATACCCCCAGATAACACAACCAACTGATAAAGAAAAAAAGCAACGCATCCAACACCCCATCCTTTCCTTTAGTTGCCGTTCACCTTTTCCTCCAGGATAGAAACCACACTGGGGGTTTCCTGAGGAATACCAGCGGCAGCTTTGGCTGCCACAGCAGCATCTTTGGGGTCCAGCGAGTTCGGGCGAGTCGCAATCGGCTTCAAAACAGGGCTTCCGGGTCTGCTCGTGATGAACTGTAGAGGTGTCAGTGAAATCCGTGTAAGCCAGGAAAAGCAATGCATCGGCTCAATATTGCTCTTGATGGCATTGGGCGGCTACTTACACCGCTGGCTGCACTCAGAACAGCATTGAGAGAGCTCTGCACCACATCGGGCGAAATTCCAATTCCCCAAACTGTCTGCTTGGTGTTTCCGATCCTGCACTCAATGTATGATGCAGCCTTAACGTTACGACCCTCGCCAATGGCATGTTCTTTGTAGTCAACGACATCCAAATCGACGCCAATATCTTTCAGAGCGTTCGCCATACTGGAAATAGGACCATTGCCGCGTCCATGGAGCTTGATCTCCTTGCTATCAATTGTAACAACACCCTCAAATATACGCATGAGGTTCTTAGTATCTTGCGTCCTTCCCGGAACAGGCGGCTGAGGAGATTGTGATCGGTCAGGAGTAATGGAGTAGTCAACAAGGGTGAATCGGGGGTTGTCGCCAAGGAAGTAGGTTGTCTCGAAAAGGTCAGTGATTTCCTCGGGTTGGAGCTCGCGACCAAGCTCGTCGGTATGCTTTTGAACAATCTTAGAAAACGCAACCTGCAGACCGCGAGGAATGTCCAGTTCCAGTTTGCGTAGGATGATCCAGGCAGCGCCGCCCTTGCCACTCTGCGAGTTGACACGGATAACAGCCTCATAAGTACGACCAATATCTGCAGGGTCCAAGGGAAGGTAGGGAACCTGCCACCTGTCATTGTACTGGAGGTTTTCTGTCTCTCGAAGTTGAAAGCCCTATATCATGGTCAGATAATGTGCATGACGAGAAGTAGGCTAAAGGCACAAACCTTTTTGATAGCATCTTGATGGCTGCCAGAGAAAGCGCATACCACCAGGGAACCTCCGTAGGGGGCACGGGGGTGGACTGGGATCTTGTTGCACTCTTCGACAACGTCGATAATCGCGGGCAGGTTAGAAAAGTCCAAGTTGGGGGAAATTCCTTGAGTATACAAGTTCAAACCTAAATTAAACATCAATGTCAGGGCCACCCCCCTTGTAATATATATGAACCGCTCAAACTTACCCAGAGTGACAATATCAACATTGCCTGTACGTTCGCCATTTCCAAACAGACAACCCTCAACTCTATCCGCACCGGCCATCTGGGCCAGTTCAGCGGCTGCGACGGCACAGCCTCGGTCATTGTGAGGGTGCAGAGATACACATATCTTCTCACGCTCGTTGACGTTGCGGCAGAAGTACTCGATCTGGTCGGCATACACATTGGGTGTTGACATCTCAACCGTCGCGGGGAGGTTGAAGATGATTGGGTTCTCTACCGAGGGCTCCCAAGCCTCCCTGACAGCGTTACAGACCTTGACGACATACTCGGGGGAGCTATCAGAAAAGCACTCAGGGCTGAACTCAAACTGCCAATTCGTGCCGGATTGGGTGGGGTCATCTTTTGTCAGGGACCTAACAAGCGTAGCACAACGCACGGCGAGGTCAAGAGTGTCCTCTTCAGAATAGTTAAAAACTACTCTTCGGAAACACTCACTTGTGGCAAGATAGATGTGAAGAATGACATTCTTGGCACCCTTGACGGCCTCAATGGTACGCTTGATCAGCTCCGGTCGACACGGTGACAGCACTTGAATCGCAACATCACTGCACTGGATGGTTATTTTGACTCGGCGAACTTATACAGTGGTGATAGTGGGAAGGTACCTGGGGATTGCTCCGGGAGTCTCAACCAGACGTCTTGTGAAGTCGAAGTCGGTCTGGGAAGCGGAAGGAAAGGAAATTTCGATTTCCTTGAAGCCCACATCGCAGAGCATCTTGAAGAAGCGCCATTTCTCCTCTCCGTTCTATTATTCGCCGCCGAATTGTTAGCCAGCCGCCCAACCACAACACAACACTAAGATGCCCACGCTGAGCGCCAACTATGAGATGTACGCACCATTGGCGATGGATTAGACTGGTTGCCATCTCTCAGGCTTGTCTCAAGCCATCTGCTAGCCTTAACAATCTGGCGGGAGGGCCATTGGCGATCGGGGAGGTTGACGGGAGGAAAGGGCTTGTATTTCGTCCATGGTTCCTTGAGCCTAAATATTGGTGGGTATAGAGTTAGCTTGAGCTCTGGTATACATGAAATCAAGGTTAAAAACAAAAGAACACAAAAAAAAAAACCAGAGTAACGCACATGGGCATCTTGAATAATAAGTAAAGCGCAAGTTGCGCGATGAATGATATGTGCAGTGGTGTTGGGCTTCAATTCAAATGCGGGGTCGCGTGAGGCCGACGATGAAAGGGATCGACGGGAGGCGTGCGGGCACGCAGGTGGTGGGCGAGAGGCGTGTCTGGGCGATCGAGGACGCGTCCAGGCTAAGCAGGAAAGAAGAGAGAGAAAAAAAGTTGCCAATAGGAAGAATCAATCCAAACCGAATTCGACAGAAGGATTGGTGGGTTCAAGGCTGGTAAAAAAGAGAAGGCCGAGCTGATGGAGAATGGTTGTGGCCAAAGGGCTTGTTCTACATGAGTCACCCCCACTCGAGTCAAAAGTCTCAAGTGCCGCCGATGGCCGCTTGCGAGAGTCACATTTTTTTCAGCTCCGAATCCGCGGCCCGTGGATTGCCGCCAGTGCCGGCTCCGATCCCATCTACGTGACGTAACTGCACCCTTACACTGTGGTGATGCAGTTAGTGCCCGCTCGACCCCCTCAATAGCGACTGACTGATGGCGGGGCTGTGATTTGCCCAGAACGACAAGGGCATCATCCCCCCCACAAAACACGCGCAAGAGAACTGGCGACATTGGATGCTATCAAAAAACCACCATCGTTTTAATTGGCCATGCCTTATATTCTGTGGTCCATGGACTGCACAGCATGTCAATCTTCCCTTACCATGTAGTATTTTCAGCACCCGCCAAATGTTAAACGACACCAAGTGTGGCAAGTGTGG
This sequence comes from Calonectria crousiana, assembly GCA_013406985.1. NCBI lineage: Eukaryota > Fungi > Ascomycota > Sordariomycetes > Hypocreales > Nectriaceae > Calonectria > Calonectria crousiana. Next base: position 55,476 of record VTGD01000010.1, on the reverse strand, counting down.
CTAACCGTCCGACATCGGATACAGCACGGCAGGCAATCTTGGGTATGATATCCCTCACTTATCAAGCTTTCAAAGGTCAGTGTGCATTTGCATTCAACTGAGTAGCGGCAATGGATTTTTCCGGAGTGTAAAGTGTGAAGATGGATGCATTGATGCCAAGCTCTCGCGTGTGACACCTCCTTGCGGCCTTCCTGGGCCACCAGAGGACATGGAAACTCAGTCTTTTATCATAGGAAATTCCTGGATGCCTGCACTAAATATCCACGATCAGGCTCCTCTTTGTCGAAGCATGGAAAAGACAATTGTCAAACGGGCAGTTGAACCTTGTGCCGCAATGTATCATGTCGAGATGTTTGTTAAGTTTAGAAACGCAGACGAATGTGGAATCACAATCATGATACCGGCAGTCGACAGTCATTCCTCCGTAAGTAACCGATCCGTGCATCCATATGATACTATTGGTCAAACAAACATGATCAAACAAAACCTTTGATACTGCAGGTGCAACGCCTTCCTTGGCGGTCCATGTTGATGTGTTGCATCATTTCGGACTAACTGCAATCAAATAATGGCGTTGGATGGGCTGACCAGAAGTGTTGGTGCATCTAGAAGCGATTCTTGTAACAGGACCGTGATACAAGGGGCCATGCACGGGGCGGGGGATCTTTCCTAGTCTCTAGTTTATCTGAAAATAGCAAACAGAAAGGAAGGAGAGGCACGTGATATATAGTCATCTTGGTAATGAACTATAATCCTAATCATGCAAACATATATACGAGGTAGACAGTACACAGCGAGCTGGCACAATAGGACTTGCAGTTCCAAAGTATATGTTTCGTAAAATACCCAACCCTTGCCTTGAAGGAAAACCTAGCCATGACCCAAAACAAAGCGCAGGCCCCGAATTAATTCGGATACAATCCAATCCCTCAATCATCGTAATAGGGACTCACCAGCAAGGGATCCCTATAAAATCTCCACAACTCTCGACACAGACAACCAAAGGCATTCATAATATCATAGACATAAAAATAATCTTCTCTTTGATCTTTTAATAAAGTTTGGAATATTTTTATCGCTGCTCTCTTGGCTTCTCCGTCATCACATCAAGTTGTGTGGGGCGACCAGGCGTCAGATAACAACCTCACAATCATTTAGGGGTTGCATTGTATTGTATGTCGGTATAACGTTACAGAAAACCTTATTGTCAAGAAGAACCCCTTAACTCCGATAAAAAGCAAAAAAAAATACAAAGATTCGCTTGCAGTTATTTCCCGTCATCCATGCATTTAGTGATGCGCATACACAAAACAGTTTTTTTAGGTTTGCCTCCGAGTTTTTGCAATTTTGCCAGTGACTCAATCGTTTCCATGTCATCATTCCCCACCCCCCACCCCTTGTCGACCAGATCTTGTGCTTTGTAATTATTGCCGTGCAGGGCCCCTCAATTCCGAAGAGTTCCCAACAGCCAGAGCCCCGCCTGCTCTCGGCGGCACAAGGCCGATTTGCCGAGGTTGGCTCGGGATCAACCACGCTGGGCGAGAGCGAGGCCCTGCAGCGATTTGTCGAGCCAGGCGCGCTCGTCCTCCAGCGCCTCCAGGTCGGCAGAGTCGGCAGACCAGAGACCTTGGGCGCTAAAGTCCCGAGGTGTCTCGCTGACGGCGGGCAGGAACGCCGAATGCGTGCACCCGTGGAAGACGGGTGGCGGAGGTCGGGACGCGGCCGAGTTGGAGTTGCGCCGGAGGGTTCCCGACGAGGCGCGGAGCTGCGCGTCGTCGAGCTCACCGGGGGTCGCGGTAAGAACCAGGTACCGGTTGCTGGGCGAGGAGGGCTTCCACATCGAGCTGGAATCGTCGGCGGAGTCCGTAACATCTTCGCGCATCGACCAAAGTTGGTAAGCAGAAGATGGGGAGTCGGCAGAGTCAACACCCTGGTCCTTGTCGCCCTCAACGGGTGCCATGCGGCTGGCGAGGATAGCCTCCTGCAGGGCCTCAAGCCACTGCGCCGGGGTCGCATCCCGGCGGCGGGCGGGCTTGGAGCCCGCGGCGGAAAAGTCTCCGGAACTGACAGACGAGGCCAGCGTTGCGCTGAGAGACTCCTCATCACTCGAAGAGGCGAGCGAGCCGGTTCGCGACTTGGTCGTAGAAGTACTGAGCCAGTCGACCTCGACAGGGGCCTGAGACTGCACGGACCAGAGACGATCTGAAGCAAGTGTCGGCAAAACATCCTGCGAGATGCGTGGCTTGGTCTTGGTGACCAGGGCAGCGGGGGGCTCTGAGGTGGTACGGAACGTGTTGCGGCGGTGCTTCAGGGTGAACAGACCCTCAAGAACCAGTGCATCAATTTCCCTCTGCTCCCTAGCCTTGGCCGCGGCGGCAGCGGCATCCCAGAGAGAAGCCTGGTTCCAGAGGCGCGCAAATCCGAAGTCCGCAAAGGGCTCGAGCGGAGTCCGGGGCTTGCGCTCCATGTGCAGTGCCGCCGGAGATAGTGAGGAAGTCCGGAAATCGGAGCGCCGATGGCTGAGGCTGAATAATCCCACGGGTTCGGCTTCGGTCACCGTTTCGGGGGCAGGTGTCCACAAACCGAGAGTGACGGTTGTGGCTTTGGGAGAAGCCCACAGAGATCCGCTCTTGCTGTCGTTCTTCTTGACGACAATGACTTCGGCAGGCTTGGTCCACAGCGACTGGCTCTCAACGGTGGCGGGCTCGGCCTCCCGCTGCTTTACGCGGGGGGTTTCATCCTGGGATGAGACATAGGCGGCCCATTTGTCAGCCTTTGGCTGAGTGAGACCGTAGGAAGCTGGCACAACAACGACGGGCTTCTGCCACATGCCGGGCAGAGCTGCAGTGGCCTGCTGAGGCTTCTTCACAGCCCAGAGGCCATCGTGGGAAGGCTCCTCGGGCTTCTTGGGGGCTGGGCGGGTCCAGAGGGAAGAACTTTCGAGCTTGGCGAGTTCAGCCTTTCGGGGCACAACCCGCGCAGCTGCGTCGACGGGTTTGTAGGAATTCCAGATGGCGGCGTCAGGTTCAGAGAGCCCCTTGGAGGGGCGCAGGACGGGAGCGGTTGGGGGGGACCACAACATGGCCATCGGACCAGCTAGTAATGGTATTTCGTTGGCGTTCCGGAGCGAATTTTGGTGCTGGGGAACGGTGGGCTGGGCTGGCAATTGCGACGATTTAGAGAGATGGGATGAAGAAGGAAGACTGGGAGAGAGAGCCGAGGAGGCGGCGGGAGCTGTTTGTATAGACGTGCCGTCTGCGGAGGTACGGGCGGAGGTAGCGGCGGAGGGTAGTAAAACCCTTGGGGAAGGTGCAGGCACTGGGACTTGGCGGGGAGGCGTCTCGGAGTTCAATGTCCACGCCTGCACCACCGGTCGGGGGTGGTCGTCATTGGGGTCCTGGGGGGCCCGGGGGTGGCTGCTAAAAGATGTGACGGGGGCGTGGAATCTTGCATGGGGAACACCTGTCTCATGAGCGCACTCGGCCGTTGTCATTGGTGCGCCAGCCTGGGAGCGACAGCAAGGTCGAGGCACAGGCATGCTCATTGATTTATCATCCCCACCTGCACCACCATGGCGGTCGCTGTCGTTAATAAGCTCGGCCTTCGGCGACAGGGCCCTGGCGGCATCGGTTGCCGAGTACAGATTGGCCTTGTCCGTGCTTGTCCCTTCGCTGCCCTGTAAAAAAATTCCGTGGAGCCGCCCAGGGCCCTCCTGGCCCGTGTGTCTCGCTGTCGCGGTGGCGTGGGGGCCTAGATCGCTACCTGGTGACGCGCTGGCCTCGCTCCTACTGGCGCTGCTGGTGTTGCTGCTGCTGCTCCTTGCGGATGTGGTCCCTACCGTGGCCCCTGGGCGTGGATGCTGCGGCTCGGTCTCTGGCTCTGCTTCTAGCTCTGGCCTTGGATGTCCTGTGTCTGACGATGCGGAATTAGTCGTGGTAACCCAAAAATCTTGCGGATGATCCCTCCTCACTGGTGGTTCGGTCGCCTCGTCGGGGGGAAGCCCGGTAGCGCTCCCCTCGCGCAGGTGGGGCTGGTCCTCGGCGCTATTATCGTTTCGGCGTTCTTGGTTGGGGTTCAGAAGGCTGGCCATCTCCCACAGTTCTGTCTCATCCAGGTCACCGTCACTAGAGTCACTATCCGAAAGGCTGCCATAGTCGCTGTCGCCGTCCTCATGCGCCTCATAGTCGTCGAAGAAGGAAGTGGAAACCGGTCCGAACCCACCGTAGCTCGCCGCGACCATGGTCACAGGCCTTGGCGGCAAGCTGGGAATGTCTGATGTCTCTCCCCACGGAAATTTGAAAATGCCTAAAGTTCCACGTCTATCGTCAATTGTCCTCGGGCTCTCTGGGATATCTGGAAGCATTGTCACACGCTTGGTTCGTCGCGGGGGCCTGCGCGCCGCTGGCCTGTTCTTGACCTGCTCGGGCTCCGGCGCTGCTGCAGTCAATTCTGTCTCTGGCTTAGGGCGGGAAATGGAATGAGTTGCTGATCGTCGCCATAGTGCATTGTGCGAGAACCGACGTTCGGATACTGGCTTCTCCCACAGGCGCGAACTCTCAATAGTCAGTGCTTCTAAATCTTTTTTAACGTGGCGCCGCGCCACGTCCGAGGCAGTCTGGTCGCTCGCCATCTCGAGAGCCGCAACTTTAGCAACCTTAACAACCGGGGGGTTCCATAGAAATGTCTGCGTAGCCCCAGGCACAGTTGCACCAACTGTAGGAAGGGGGCACCATAGCGTCTTGGCAGGATCTGGCTGCGCGATCCTGGCGCCGCCGTCGTATTCGCTCTCAAACTCATCAATGCTTAGGGGGGCAGGGCCGCTCGACGAGGGCTTAGACTTTGGTGAAAGTGATTGCGACTCTTCCCCCAGGTTCGGCGACTTTGCTTGGTCGCCCACGTAGCCCGTTTGGCCCTGGACCAGCTGTTGCTGCGAAATGCCGCCTTCGGTGGGGTTTGGCCATGGGTCTGCAGAGGAGGGGGGGTGTGCATGATGAGCAGTAACTCGCCCTTGTGCTTCTTGTTCCGTCCGCTCTGTCTGCTCCAATTGCGGTTGCGTCGCAGCAGGCCCTCTGCCGCCCTCGTGCAGCGAATCTGCATCTGTGGTGCTCTCGTCCGACCAATGCAAGTCTGCCGCCATTAGCGTATTCCGGAGGCCCTGCCATTGCATCTCCTGCTGGCCCAGCTCTGTCTCAAGGTTCGCCAGCAGTGTCATCTTCTCTCGCTCCTGTTTGCCGGTCGATCCGCTGCTGGGTCGCTCGAGCTTGTCCAGTTGCTCTTGAATCATGGCTAGCGCATGGTTTGGAGAGTCCAGCGGTGAGGGTTCAGCCTGAACAGCCATTGGCACCTTGTTTGTCCTTCTGAGCACCAGCGGTGCGGGCGGGGGCGCCTTTCGCGGTGCACCAGCTGTGCCTCTCTCCGAGAATGTCGGGCACGGTTGCCCGACGCGACGGTGCCACCCATGCCCAGCAATCTCTTGTGAATCTTGGGCAATCTGCGCATTTTCCGATGCTGACTTGGCGCCATCATTGGGGGTGGTGCCATCAGCGGCGGGCGGCGCCGCCTCGCCCTTCTCAGTCCCGTCCTGGTATTGTGGGGAAGTTCTACCTGCTGCGGTTTCGGACCCATCCTTGACCAAGTACATTTTGGGGACGGCTGGCACGTCCACGGCTCGGGCCTTTTGAACATTGAGGATTGTAACTGGAGAGTGAATTGATCCCCAATTGGTTGACACATCGTCGTCGCGGCTTTTGGCTTCGCTGAAAGGGGAGAAGACACTGGCGTCTCCGGTGGGAAGGGTGGGTGAGGATCGCTGTCCGTTCTTAGGTAGACTTTTCCGCTTTGCCGATTTGACTTGCAGAAAGTTACTATTGTCTTGCTTGGCTAGCGGCTCAGGGAAGTCCTCGAGAAGGCGTGATATGCTCTGAGCAGCCACCGATGTCCTCACCGACCCGTCTGTTCGATGCGTGAAACCGCCTGGGGATGCTGACCCCGCCTTCTCGTCCAGCAGCATTGATAGGATGGGAACGTCGGGAACCGACCGTGATCGTCTCCTCAGGCTGCTTGCGATGCTCGATCTTGCGCTCACAAACGCAGGGTAGAACATCTCCATCTTCTCGTTCAGTGTCATGCTTCTTGTATCTCCTGGCTGAGCAGAATCCAGCAACCCAGCGCTTCGAGGCAGTGGCGGCATTGGAATAAGCTTTCGCGCCCCACCCAGGCAGACCACCCGCATGTTGAGCTTCGAAGTGTTGCTCGAGATTGAACGCTTGTGCTGGTGCATGTTTGGCGAGTCTTCCGCTGGGAAAATAGCCCGGTCGATTTCAGGTTGTCGCGGGATAGGCCTTGGCCGGTCCAGCACTGACATGGCTGTGGGCGAAGCGATCGAGAGAGACCTGTTCGACTGGGTGTCCTTGACCGAGTCAATCACGCTTCTAACGGCGTCCGGGTCGTTGTACTCGATTCTCTTCATGAACATGACCTTCCTCCCTTGGGACTCTCGTTTGCTCTGTTCCTCGAGCAATCTGTTTCTGACTTCGCGAGGGTTCCCTGGCAGCCCCTTCTTCGCAGTTGTCAGCGCTGGCGAGCTCGTGAAAGAGCTCGGCAGCGTGGGCATGCTTCTGGGAGTTGCATCCTCTTCTCTGGCGGGCTGAGTTTGGAGCTTTGGCGACGCGGTTGATTTGCTCGGGTCCACGGGCAAAGAAAAGTTCATGACACGATAAGGCGGGTCTTCTGGTAAGGGCTTTGAGCCCAACGAGGACGTCGATCGCTGGGCAGAGCTTGGCTGTGAAGAGCTTGGCTGTGACTCATTGCGTCGAAATCGAGAGCCAGACCGAGGCGTAAGAGGGGAGGCGTTCCTTGACACAGGTGTTTTTGATCCGGGTGCAAATGCGGGCAGTCGAGGAGATCGTCGTCTGAGTTCTTCCAGCGCTGGAGAGAGCATGACGGAAGAGCACGATGCAACTGATGCATCTCGGGTTGGCAATGCCTTCGCTGACCCTTGAGCTCCCGCGAGCGGGGAAGCATTGTCTCTCGACATCTGGGAATGCTGCGATGTCCTATTGGTTGCCTTCGGGGGAATTGGTGGTGGGTGCAATTCCATGCGAGATGCCAGCCGGATCGCAGGCGCAAAAATGTTACCCGCTGCCACTCTCTCCCTCTCATTCTGCGCGGCAGTCTCCAAGTCGACAGTCTGCATCTTTGCCATGACCTTCATTTCGCTCTCCTGAGTAAGTACCGGAACGGAAATACTAAGTCTTGGTCCTTTCTTCCTGAAAAAATCCCGACGCGAGTCGAGGCGAACAGGAGCCGTCTGAGCTCTCAATGGAGGGAAGAATGCGCCCTGGACTGGAAGACCTCCAATTCCCGTTTCAGCCTGCCCAGCATCGGGGTTTGATATTAGAGGAAGCGCAAATCTCGATGTAGATTTGAATTTTGCTTGAGCGTGGTTCTTTACTTCCTGGTATCGGCTAGCTGGTCGTGCAGTGGACGCATTCGAAACACGTCGGATGTGGGATCGTCGATTCGCATAGCTGTCTTGGGTCGTTCCATCCTCCACTCGACCGGTAGGCTTGTCCTTGGAAGGCGCAAGGCTGTCCTTGAATAGCGTCAACACACCTAGAGATGGTGAGTAAATGTTATCGGATCCAGAACGTCCAAGTATTACCAATAAGAATAGAAAGTCCCGTTGCTGGAACTGCGGTCCGGGCGATGACGTCGATCGATCTGATGCCCAGCATCAGGGGAACACTCATCTATCACGTTGGTCAGACACCAAATTCGTTAGGAATATCCCCCAGTCAAAAACTCACGGCCGTCCAGATACCGAAACCAACGATGGTGAACAGAGCCGCCCTGCTTCGCTTCGAGGCTGCGACTCCCTGCCTTGCATCCTTGAAGAGGCCGAGCGAGATTGCACGAGCCAGAACGGCAACTGTAAAGACCAAATCCGTGGCGAAAAGCACGACACCGAAACCGGGGGCCGAGGTGCTCGTTATGCAGACACTGTCGAGTTGCGGGCGTTGCAGTCCAACAAATACACCACCCAGTATGAAGCGAAGCAGAATGGCGCCTTGGGCAACGAGGGATTCGGCTCGCGAGACTCGGTCATGGTGGCTGATGGACCATACCACTGCTTGCTGTAGAGATACTCGAGCAATCTGGTCAAATATTGATGCGAAGACTATGGCAACCTGGCATCCCGTCGAAGAGTCTAGGCTGATTAAAGTAGTAATGAAGTCTGTTTGCGCCCACAGGGCGGAAGCAATTAAAAAAGCAACGAGGACCAGCCTCAGGCCGTCTCGCAAGAGGGACGAGGCATGACCCTTGATGTAGTGAAAGGCAGTTCCCGTGGCGCCATTGACAACTATGCCGCTGTGTCATGGTCAGCATGTACCTGTGTTGAGCGGTGGCGAGAGTGACTTACAATGTGAATGCTGCAATCAAGGCCTGAGTGTTGCTTGAGTTGGCCATGTTGGCAGCCGCAGCATCGGACATGGTCCAACGCACCCGAGGGAGGGTTTGGTAAAAAATAGATCCCAGTCAATGAGAAAAGAGCGAAGTGAAGAAAAAAAATAAGAAAGTATTAGACGAAGGAGAGTAAAGAGCTATCGCACAAAGGAAAACATGACGGTATCCGCAAGCAATACTTCCGGGCGGGTACCCTTGGAAAGGCAGAATAGGCCGGGACGAAAAGTGACAAAAGGAGAGTTGCAGAAGGAAAGAAGAGACAGAGAGGAAGAGACGTGTTGCGTTTCGATGAATTAATGTCACAATTGTATGAGCTAGATCCTTGAGCAGACGATCCAAGCCAGGGCCCGGATGCGCCAGCAGAGTTGAGTGGCAGGCAAGTTGGGGGTGGTGCACTTGCACGAGTCGGGAAGGCTCTAACCGACAACCTCAGGTCACGCAGGCCCGTGTTGGGGCTGGCTCGACAGATTCACGAAAATCAAGCGCACTGGCGAGCATGATTGGGCGGGCTGGTGAAAGCTGAGGCGAGCCACTAGCGCCTGGTCTGTGGCATTGTTTCATGTGAAACCTGGGCTGTCGAAGAAAAAGCATGGGCCCGCGACGGTGAAGCACCAGGACCTGAGACGAAGCGGATCGAACGGTGGCCACGACACCGAATGAGCAGATGAGATGGGCCGCGGAGCAGGCGATGTACCTAGCTCTGCAGGGCCAAGTGAGCGCGTCTTCTTAAACGGGGTGGCTCCCACACGTCTCCAGGCCCCGTTTTGCGTCTTGGGTGTCCATTTTCGTCCAGTTTCCTCCGTGTCGTCGCCTGGTGGTGAGGGATGGGACAGGCGGACGGACGGGCCAGCCAGCAGTAGCAGTGTTAGCAGTGTTAGCAGCAGCAGCAGCAGCAATAGCAGTGGTCGGGGGTGTGTATGAGAGAGCATGAGCGTGGGCCCGCCCGTCTGCTCAGGTCTGATGCAAAACCATGGCCAAGGTCGAGGGGCAGTTCGAGAATGAGCGAGAGCCAGGCGCGAGCAGTGCACCGCAGTGCACCGCAGTGCACCGCAGTGTTGCGAGGCAAGCTCCCAAGCGGACAATCACGCACGCAGAGGAAATAATAAGAAGAGGAGAAATTAATTGACGTAGGGCGCGACGAGAGGAAGAAAGAAGCCCAGCCTTAGACACGAACTTCGGATTGTGACCGAGAGTCGGGGCACCAGCAAATGTGGGCATCGCACCCGGCTGCACCCGTCATGCAACGGGAGACCGGGGTTCTGGGGCTTGGTTGCTGGGTACCATTGCCTAAACGGGCTAAAGGCTGAGAGCTTCCCCGAGGAGCGGTTCGGGTGCGCAGCGACCACGGCTGCGTAATTCTGGGATGCGTAATGGCCAAGATGGCACATGGCTGATTGCCCTGCGCTTGGCAGAGGTGAGATGTCATTTTGCGAATCGTTTTGTTGGCTTTGGTTGAGCCAACGAATGCTACCAGAGGAGCTCAACATGACTGGCGCTAGCCACCAAGTCACGATGCCACCTCGCTCTGCATTCTGTCACGCACCCTGCATGTCCACTGGCAATCAGCCCTTATGTCTCGCCCGAAACATGCTAACGGTGATCACAGAAGCATAAGCATCCACAGGAGGCCTCGCATGAAAGATAAAGAAAAATAGATAAAGAAGAAAAAAAAAGAGTTGTGACAACACGTGCAGATATGTATCAACTTCTTGGCATCTTTTAGACTATTTGTCAGTGTAAGTGGAGGTGCCATGGCTGGCCCTGCCCATCTTGCATCACCGATACAACCCTACCCTGCTTGTATCTAGGGTCAGATGAGTATGGGGAAGATACTCTGTGAGGGTCAGTGTCCAAATAGCGCACCGGACTCGAGGCTAAATTAATGTGATACTAAAAAAACAATTTAATTAGAAGCCATAGTAAAGTTTTAGAATACGTTAAAAGCACTTGAAACGAAGGTTCGCTTTGACCTGACGCCAGATGACCGATCACCACACCACACCCATTTAGCACGCTTTCTCGAGCTTTTGGCCGTGGCCGTGGTTCCCCACACCTCCGGAAGCTGCCTTCAACCCAAACTTTACTTGACAGCCCAGGTTATTCCAGGTTGTTAGGTAGCAGCCCAGGTGCCCAATTCTGTGGCTTGTTCCGCGCACTGGCCGGTGTTGTGTTCCATTTAGGTAGGTGCACCAACAGAGCCTCCGCTTTTGCCTCCGCCTCCGCCTTCACCCACCTCCCCGCCTTACGCCCTTGGGTAGGTAGCATGGCAACGAGCAGCCCTCACACCAATACATGGGCTTAATGCTAGTAACAGCCGCCCTACGACGTCATAGCCGGGGGAGAGGGGGAGGAGGGGGTTCAACATTGTCCTACGGCTGTTGAGAGCAGCAATCGGATCACGGACCCCAAAATGCCGAGATTGCGTGTCAATCATGACTTACCATAATATCCCGCCCTGTAAAGACCAATGGGGAGCGGAAAGCTTGCAGAAGGTGGTTTGTTTTTTTCTTTCAAAGTGCCTTCATTTTTTGAACGTGCCAATGCAATAATCGCAGACGGTGTCTGATTCTGCAAGTGGCTCAGAGCTGGGGTGTAATTTATTGCATAAACAGATTGCTTACATGCAGTTTGTAAGATGCTGCACTGCAGTGTTTCTTACCCGATGATATGCAGCATGTAAGATGAGAGGCAGATCCCAACAGAAACATTAGACCACTTAGCCTCCCGGGTTTTTTTCTTTTCCTTCATGTCAGCCACCGTTTCAATTTGGAGGTATTGTTGCGCTCTGGACGTATCCTAACCTGATTTCATGGTCCCTAATCTAGAGGGGTAGTTCGTGATTCATAGACACACTTTCTTGGTTTTATCGATTATTACGTCAGAGTCGATACAGCACACAATATATTCCCAACAAGCGCACGGAAATCGAACATAGTGGATGATTCAAGCGTGAATCTCAATGGGACGAGAATTTCCTGTGTCTTGGGCATATTGATGCCAGAACTCGCCCAGAAATTGATCAAATTGTCTGCGCTATATCCACAGGTATTGGGAGTGCAAGCCTGTTGCAAACAAGGGAGGGTTTGTAACAGCATTCCATGCTAGCGATACCAAGGCTACCGGTAACCACTGTGTACTTGTCTAAGAGGCATGCCGAAGGTGCAGCGAATAGTTTTCTTTTCATGGGCTTGTTTTAGTAGGGCTATACTTCAGCTTAGTCCTTTTTTTTTAAAATAAAAAAAAGCCAGCAAACGCAAGTTAGTGTTGTGATTTCGCCATCCCATGTTCCCTTACCGTACTACCCTAAAGGAATCAAACAATGAGTGCTAGAAAAAAAGTATCCCGCAATTAAAAGTATGGAGGTTCCAATTTACGAGAGGAAATGTGAGGCAAGATATACTTGTCAAAAATCTGCGTCGATTGGGAGATAATGGTATCGAGATGGCAAATAATTTAAACTGTATATTTCCAATCTCGTGACCAATGCCACCCTTGATGCTCATGCGCATACTGCAACTAACACCCCATGTTTGATAACGAAGAAACATCACCTCCGCCCTTTCTTCAACATGTCGAGAACCACATCTCATCCACACCACTGACCAAAAAAAAAAAAAAAGAGAAGATCCTTTCGTCTCCCTTTACCTTCCTTATTCCTATCCCGGCCCCCTTCCGGTCGTCCATCACTGCACTGACCGGCCCGGTGCTGTCTACTCCGTGTACTGCAAACCACCTAAGTAGCTAACAGGCCAAACCATCCCCAGAACGGAGGAGGCCCGACCTCCGGCCCGCCTCGCTCGCAACCCCCCACCCCTCCTCCCCTTGCGATAAGCGGCTCTGAATCCTCTCGGGCTGAAGCTCCGAAGGTTCGGAGGCAGGCTGCGTGCGGAGCCGCCTGTGTCGTTCTTTTCATGTACACGGCACCTCCGCGGTTGCGACTTCAAGTTCGGATGCATAGGCCCGGCTCACGAGGGCCCTTTTTTTTTTGCACTTCCTTGATCAAGGTGAAATCTAACGATCTGCAGCTAAGAAGAAAAAAAGCGGGTGCGTGCGAGCCAACGCCCACTCCGACGGGGAGCCTCTCGTGGCTGTTTGGTTCTTGCTGCTTTCCCCGCGAAATGACTTGCCAATCGGCGCCCGCTTGATGGTCAGATGCCGGCCCAGCCGCACCACCACCACCACAACCACGACGGACCCTTCACCTTGGGCAAGTTTTGTTAACCCGCACCCAAGTGTTCCCGACAGGACCTGCCTTGCGCGGATGCATACACGCGGACTCACATGTCCGGGGATTGGCTGTCCAATAGATGGAAACACCTGTACCGTAGTCATCGGATGCTTCGTCACATAGCTGCTCCGCTAGGATTCGCTATCTGGAACCGTTCCACTGCTGCTGACACTGTCCAGAGCGAGCCGAGCTAGTCGTGAAATATTCGGTCCCGAAGTAAATAGCAACAGTTCTTCTTTTTCTTCTTCCTTTCTTTCAATAGATAAAAACCTTTCTATATAAGCCTGCCTGCCATCTCTCCTCGAGGTTAAACACTGACAGAGACAAACCAGACTGGCACATCCAACCTTAACTCCACATCCTCCCACTTACACTTCTCATACACTTCTCACCACCAACGCCGCAAAAAGGACATCACCTCCCCATATCAAACCATGGGCCGCTACGACCTCGAGTACCCCAAGGAGGCGGCCAACACGGTCAAGCGCCTCGGCGAGCGCGGCGCCTACGCCCTCGAGACCATCCACCGCCTCGTCAACTCCACCCAGATTCTCCACGTATCCTTCAACACGCCCTCGCAGCCCTTCCCCATCATCCTCCCCATGATCGGCCAGATGGGCTCCTTTGACCGCCCGAGCGCCGACCTCGGCGACCCCCTTGACCTCTACCTCCACGGCTACGTCTCCTCCCGCATCATGAACCTCGGCCGCGCGGGCTCCGACGGCGAGGACGCCAGGGGGATGCCCGTCTGCGTCGCCGCGTCCAACGTCGACGGCCTGGTGCTCGCCATCTCCTCCTTCTCTCACAGCTACAACTACCGCTCTGCCGTGCTTTTCGGGCACGCCACCCTGGTGGCGGACGAGGCGGAGAGGCTGTACGCAATGGAGCTCATCACCGACAGCGTTGTCCCGGACCGTTGGCGTCACACTCGCCTGCCGCCCACTAAGGCTGAGCTCCAGAGCACCGGCATCCTCAAGGTCAAGATCGCGTCTGGCAGCGCAAAGATCCGCGCTGGTCAGGCTCACGACGACAAGCACGACATGGAAAATGAGGAAATGCGGGACTCTGTCTGGACCGGCGTTTTGCCTATCCACCAGACCATGGGCGAGCCAGTGGCGAGCCCATACAATCGTATAGATGTTCCTGGATACATCACTGAATTTGCTAAAGACTTTAATGGCGACAACAAACAGCTGGCTCTCGACGCAGCCAAGGATCAATGAGCCATGTTGGGATAGAAATTGCTAAGCAGCAATACAAGCGGGAACAAATAAGTGACTGAGTTTACTAATTGTTACGGTATTTGTCATAAATAGTAACACAATGGGCATTTGACCCTACATATGCAATATATACCAAATTTCCTACCCATGATTTGACATTAAAGTTGCATTTACCATAGCTCCCAGACCTTGGCGGGAATAACCGTCCTCATGATAGTCCAGTGACCTGTTGCACTCTTTTGGTGCAGTTTCGTCACGGCATCAATGTTCTTCTTCTTAAGGATGCGCTTGTTATCATCATCAAGCCATACAGAGGGGGGGATCTCATGTCGCGGCTCTAGGAATACATGTCGTGAGCGGCTCTCCATGAAGTCACCCCTAATCGGCTGGCGGAATTTAAGCTCGCCAGGGCTCTTTCGGCAGAAAATGACCATGTTGATAAAATCGCTTCCCCACGCTTTGACGTTGGCGTCAACCTTGGGGCTCTCGCGGAAAACACGACACGAGGGGAAAACAGTTGTGATGGTCCGGATGATCCTCTTTGGGGTAGGAGCGTCAAAATCACCAGCATAGTTCTGAAACAGTTAGTTTCCTAGCTCCTAATGAGTTACAAGGGATGATAAAACTTACAATGGCAATGACGCCGTCGTCCTTGAGCAGGGAGTTCAGACCCTCGAAAAATTCCAATGTAAAGAGCTCAGCGGGCTCTGCACCGCCCGTGAACACATCATGAACAATGTAATCAAATTTGGTAGTTGATTCACTGGCCAACTTGGCAGTGTAGCTGACGGCATCCGCAATAACGGGTGGGTTGTTTTGCCTGAGGTCAAAGTATTTCTCCGCAAACTCGTGCACTACAGGGTCAATCTCGACAATTGTAGTGTTAATACCATGAGTGACGAAAGCAGAGGGTGTGGTGCCGATACCAAGGCCACTATAAAGACGTTAGTAAATATAGTATAATTCTGAGGGTAACTTGAGTCCGCTTACACAACGAGGGCGCTGGCGTCTTTATCCGCGACAGGAACATCTCGCTCGATAAGCCGAACAGCCTCGAGCATAACAAAAACGCCATAAATGGGCTCGGCGATGATTGGTCCCTTGTATCGCACCCATTCACCTCCCAGAAGGCTGTGATCGCACCGCAGAGCCCGGACACCCTTCTCCATGTCTTCGATGACGGAAACGTAACCAGTGACTGATTCACGGCGCTCCAGAAGCGTCCAGTTCTCAGCCTTCATCGTGCTGTTGAGCGCATCTGTAGCCATGGGCGTCATGACGTGATGGTTCATCACAGCGGTATGCAGCAGAGCTGGAACCGCCAACACGAGGAACTTGGATGGGGCAAACAAGGTGTACAGGGCTCCCACGAGAATTTGAAGACCAACACGAGTGAAGATGAATGTGCGTCCCAGAACGCTCTGCAATTGGGATGCAATGACACCCTCTGCCAGCCTGAAGAAGGCCCACGATCCAATGCCAGGCCCTGCCTCAGCCACGAACTTGGGCAGTGCCTCCAAATCGGCACCCTCCAGACGATCAGCCACGCTCGCCGCGGAGACGACGGATAGAGGAAACAGAGTGAGGCCCTCAATGATAAAAGGACCCCACCAGCACCCGAGTTTTTCACTGAAACGGCTCCCGAAGAATTGCACCACGGGGAAGTGCAGCGCAAAGAG
This sequence comes from Calonectria crousiana, assembly GCA_013406985.1. Taxonomy (NCBI): domain Eukaryota; kingdom Fungi; phylum Ascomycota; class Sordariomycetes; order Hypocreales; family Nectriaceae; genus Calonectria; species Calonectria crousiana. The sequence continues at coordinate 39,880 of VTGD01000010.1, read as the reverse complement.
CGGAAGCAGCTGGTCCGAGGAAAAGGGCAGCACGTTCCTCAGGAGCACGTTGCCGGCCCAGCCAACGAAGCAGCCGGCTATGATGATGGGCATGTGCGGGATGCTGGCGGGGATGCCGCCAAAGACGGGCGACAGGCCCAGCTGCGAAGCGTACGACGCAGCACCCAGGAGGATAAGCACCGATGCGGCCCTGAGGTAGATGGACGCTTGTCCGAGAGGGCTCTTGTTCCAGCCGTCGTTCTTGGCTTTCTGGGCGAGGTCCTTGAGTTCCTTCTCGGCCTGCTTCGCCGGGCCATTGGCGGGCGAACCAGCCGCCTTGGTGGCCGATGACTTCTTCTTGGACGCCATGGTCGTGGTGTGGGCAGCCTAGCGAGGACAAAGCGCAAGCTAGACGAGGGGGGGAGGAATTTATATAATACAAGGGCGACGACCCGGGGAAAGCAACTCTAAAAAGGATATCAAACAGAATAGTAAAGGACAAGTTTTCAGATTCGGGAACCGACCGATTACTTCAAATGGCCCGCACCTGAAGCTCCGTTGATTTCGTCCGTGTTTCAGCGAGGCGTGGAAGACGACGCGCCATTGCATCAGAAGGGGCAACACGTGGAGCTAAACGTCGAGGGGGGGCTTAACGCAACGGGCAAGGTGGCTGGTGCCGTGGCTCCTTGTGGCTGGTGCTCGCCAAGACGGCCAGCGCAGGGGCCTCGGGACGACCCCAACGCCGTATTGAGACTCCGTGAGAAGGTAAATCTTTTTGCACCAATTACCACGCCCTGCTCTCATGAACCCGGCTTGGACAAAACGGTGCAACTCGTTCCGAAGCCATTGCTCGACCGTGAGCCGTCGGAATAGGATTAGCTTTTCTTGGCAGGATGATGCTTTTTTTTCTCCGTCAACTTGAGCCTATCTCAACGACCTTGCACCGTTGCATGTCAATCGCGCGCGCGCAGGTTGGCCATCCCTGCAGAAGACAAGCAGGCCACTTTGGTCGGCTCACTTACATCCCATCCGCGGACACGACATTCTCGGATTCCTATCGCCCCGGCGTCCATAGCCTTCCAATGCATCTATTTACCCTCGCAAACTCGGTCGAACCAACAGGTAAACCTCTTCCTTCCACAAGCCATTTTCTCCAGGTTCAATCTCCTCACGTGGCTTTCCATGCCCCCTCATCTTCCTCCCGCCCCTCCACACCAGCAACTGTCCCACGAACCACGCGCAAACGGTTCGTCCCGGCCACACCATTCCCCATGCCTTGTTGATACCCGCACCAATGCAGAGACTACGAGAACCCGTCCGGGAAAAAAAAAAAAGCGTACCCGCCCAATCGTTTATTGTCCGATCAGATATGCGCGATCCCGCCGGACCGGGATTCCGTCCGGCCCAGTCCCGATATCGCTGTACAAGGCTCGGAAAGACGTTAGCGGTGATATGGAAAACTGCATCCGTGGGTGGTTGTCTGCCAATCCTCAGTTAAGCTTTCTGTAAGGATCTTGGAGACCCAAAAGAAGCTGTATGGAAGTATCGTTATTGTTCCGGTGAAATCGTAAAAGCCATGCCAGTCCGGTATTTTGGATTCATTGCCAAAGTTTGTATCTGCAAGACACCATGCCGTTGCATTGTGGGTGCAGCACAAATAGAAAGCTGCTAGTAGTCTGGGGCTTTTGGCTAGCCTGCCTTTTCCGAGCATCTGGAATTCCCCCTAGCCTTATCACCTCCACCGCCCATTGCACTTGTTGAAGTTAGAAACAAAGCCGTTGCAGCCTGTAAAATTAGAATGGAGAGTGGGTCTTTGTGCAAGATTGTGTGACCCCAAAGCTGTCGGTGTGAGTGGGTTCAAATGGGAATGGTGGGGGTGTCACTTCTCTGGTTTTAAGTGCTATACAGCATGACTAAACCTGACGGCTGAAGAGAAACAAGACTGACACACTCAGTCTTATCGACCTCCTATTATAATAATAGCTCCGAAACAGTGGGATGCCTGTTTCGCCAAAGTTATCATGGAGGTTCGGAGTCCCACATTTGTCGAGATGACTCATCATGGTAATGATACCGTTTCAATATCTTGGACGTAGCTTCGTAACAATCTAAATCATCGTAATACTATCCAATACAACCCAAAGATTTCTCGTTCCAAGTCATATCCCGTTCATTCTTGTCCCCGTCCGTTTCCCGAATTTCTTGAGATGAAAATTGAAAATGCCTCGGAGCCCCATCTTCCATCCAGGCCCAGCTGAGAAGGTATCAATCATTCGCTCCTAAACCCTACTCGTAACCGGCAAAAAATAAAGACAAGTTCCAAAAAGATGACAACAAACATGTCCAAAAAACTCCTCTGCCGTGCCATAATGCGATACAGTAACATCGACAGAACGCCTTGAATAATGCATGCCGCAGCCAGATCTTTTCATTCCGAAAACACCCCAAATATCGAGTCCCCTCGTCATCACGTCACCATTTAACATCAAAACTCCTCGTTTTCCTTTGTTTCACCTTCTCTTCAGCCCATGTGCAGGGACTCATCTTCCATGTCGTCATCACTGCTGTCGTCTTCATCGCTGTGAGGGGTGTGCATTTCGCTAACATCGGCGCTGCCGAGGTTGCTGAGGCTGTCGAGGATCCCGCCACCGTTGAATGCCGGTGGTGCCGAAGCGGATAGTTCAGCAAGGCTTCCATTTCGGCTCATGGATGGTTTTTCGGGTAGCTTCTTGAGCAAGCCCGTGGAAATATCAAGCATTGTCATGGCAAACTGGGTTAGGCCTGTGCCCTCGCCAGGTTTTGAGCTTACCGACAGCGTCCAGCGGTACTCCCCAAGACGTCGTCGATACCAATCGGCCTCCTCTCGCCCTGGCGATGTGGCCCAGAGCAGTGAACCAAAAGTGCCAATGAGCGCAAAGTTTGTTTTTGAAGCAAAGTACCAGAAACCGCGGAGGTGACTGGGAGTAAGACGGTTGACAAAGTCCATGGCAGAAATAAGACGAGCTTTTGCTGCGCTGCGGCAAATGTGCTGCACATAAGGATCAACCGCCGCGGATGGCGAGGCTAACGATCTAATGATGCGACGGTGCAGCGTAATTTCTGCTGCAAAGTAGGCCAGGTGAAGATAGCCGATGCTCGAAAGTCGATTGGGGGTAGGGTTGGAGGATGTGAAGGACGAGTCCAGCCGGAGCAGCTGAGGCAGGCTGCCGTACCATTCTTTGAGTTTCAGTTGAATCGGCTTTGCCAACGATAGGACAAGCTGCGTGCCTTGGGCCCCTGCATTGGAAACGGTTTGCATGGCCTGCAGAGTGTAGAATGTGTCGAGAATCTCGGAGAGAATCCCGGACAGCTGCACCACTCTCATAAACAGCATTCGCCCTCTCTCAATGTCAATCTTCTCCTCGTGATCATTTTCGTCCCACTCGACGTCGGGAAAGTCGTTCGCGGTGAGGTTCTGGACCCCCCAGTTGGACGCAAAGATGTGAGACGGACGACCGTGGACGAGAGCACCCCACTTGTCCTGCATGTACAGCGCCCAAGCCAGGCGCTTTCTCACGCCTTTTTCCCATGGCGGAATCTTCCAGTGTGTGCAGTCGAGATGCAGTCCGAGCTCGTGTCCCAGCGCAACCAGCTGGGCTGTCGGGGCCCACTGATCGCCCTCAGGCCGTTGCGACAGCAGAAGGCCGGCCTGGATGGTGGACAGCTTCGGCCTGAAGCAGGCATCCTCCAGCGTGGTGCGGACAATGCTCTCGAGCTCCTTGACGTTTGGCCGGGGGAATTGGCAGAGCTCCTCGCTCTGCTCCCACCAATTGATGGCGAGGATGTAGACGGCGGCGAGGAGGGATGGGGAGAATTCGCGGTGGGAGCGCTCGTACTTTTCGAGAAACACGTGCTTCTGGATAATGGGGAAGCCGGGGTGGACGACGCGAAAGTATATGTCGATCAACTTCCGGCCGTGAGGTGCAACAATGGACTCGACATGATCGGCATCCTGAGTCACATGCTCGTGACCTGGCGTGTTGTGGTCGGGAAGCATCAAGAAGGTGTCGTTTTCGCTCACCTTGCGGAGGGTACCTCGTGCCAGGAGGCTCTCGTCGTGCGGGTCGAATGGAGACAGGTTGATGAGGGAGGGCTCGAAGTCTGTGGTGGGACCGATATACTGGCTGTAGCGATCGTCCTGAAGTCCCAGGGTTCGCTTCAGCATGGTCGGACCGCCAACATTGGCCATCTCCTCCAAGAAGGAACTGCTAGCGGCGGTGCTGGAAAGGCTAGAATTGTGGTTTCGACGCCGAGATGCGACACCCGGTGAGCTGTACGAGACCAATCATATGTTAGATGGGCGACTAGGACTGGAGGGACCGTGCATGGCAGGGTTTCCGAGCGAGACGGAGTTTTAGGTAGCAGAGCAGTGGGATTGGGATTGGGAAAGGGAAGCTCGGTCAAGAAGGAGGGGAGCACGCGAGAGAAGTTCTCGCACGCACGGGCAGAAGAGGTGTGAGGTGTGAGGTGTGTGGGCTGGGACTAAAATGTGGGCAAGGTCGACAGGTCGTAGGCCAGGCCAAGAAGCAAGGGGAAGTGTATGCAATGCAATCAAGCAAGGCTCGCCCGCGTGGGGAACGAGTCTCGTGGGCGGGCACGGGATGTGATAGGGGACTATGGCATGTCTATGGAGACGATATGGAGATATGACGGATATGGATGAACAAGCACAAACAACTGACCTTCTCTTGCCGTTTAAGTCGTCTGATGCAGAGTCGCCGTTCAATTTCCTTTTGCGAGACTGCGGACTCATTGCCAGCGAGCACTCGGAGCCAGTGACCTGGCACGGGACGCAGCCATCCTCGTCGTCGCTCACGACGCAGTGGGCACGCGAGTAGCGACATGCGAGGCACGGCGGTACCGGGGAGCCGTTGACGGAGGTGGGCTCGGTCGATGCCGAGTTGGTTGCTGGCAGGCTTCCCTGGCCCATCTCGAGCCTATGGAAGCTATCCTGTCGATAAGCCGCTGGCTCCAGCCGGGGTGGCTTGGGCGCAATGGCGATGGGCGCCGTCCGCTGGAGAGACGAGGCCTGGGACATGATGGCGGGGGGTGAGTCGAGGAGGGGAGGGTGCGGGAGCGGCACCGAGGCGGATGGCAGGATTTCCGAGGGAAGGGAATCCAATCCAATGCCGGGACATTCAGCAGCGGCTGACAATCGAGTGGAGGTTGTGGTGCAGAGCGTCAAGCAACCGGCGCCGGGCGATCGCGAGAGTGCGATTGTGCGTTGCAGGTTCGGCCTCTGGGATGGGATGGCGGGCGGGGAGCCCTGGAGCGCCCGTTACCCGGGATAAACGGGCGCGCAAGTGTTGGAGCTCGCTCAATGGACTCTCGTTGTGTTGGCACCAGCGATAAAGCTTGGCGGGGGTGCGCACACGACTGGAAGTGGTTGAGTTAGAGATGGTGATAACGATGACTGACCAAAAAAAGATGGGCCCCACGCACGAGGAGTGACAGTGACGCAATGTGCCTGGGAGCTACGACCAGTGAGCAGCGAGCCAAATGATTAACAATAGCTAATAGAGCTACGTTATGCAAACCAGATTGATGATCCGTCCAGCTCAGCACCAGGAGACTTGTGGCTCAGGCTGGTGCGAGATAACAATCTGGGGAAGCGGAGAGGGATGGGACGGGGGAATGGGGATATGCGAAGGGGAGGAAAAAAAAGATAAGAGATGGAAGAGTTGTGTAAGTCGGCCCAAGGCTGGATGTAAGTGGTTGAATGAGCAATGTGTGAGCCACGAGTGGGATCCGAGCGGCCGGGATGCTAAGGTAGGGAAGCTTGGATGGCGGGCGCAGATGGGCGCCGATGGGGACCGTCGTCAGACGGGAGACCGGGGGGGTTAGCTGATAAGGCGGGCAAGCGGGGAGGTCACTCAGACGGGGATAGTGAGATCGTGTCTCCTTGTTGTCAAACCAATGTCCGGCCGTAGTCCCGGAGCGAGTTTGCAGTATGTAATTAATCGATGTCCTGCTGGCGTCAGGCTTACGGCCCTACTGGCGAGGAGATAAAGCGTGCAACCGCCAGCGGCGTTGCGAGCTGGGCTGGTGACAAGCACTTGACGCGGCCAGGGATGCGGGCAAGCCAGGCGGTATGCCGGGCGATAAAGATGCTGCGCCGGGGTTGGTGAACTGCAGTCCAGTGCGCCCGCTGCTGCTGATTTTTTTTTTGTGTTTCTTGCTCTGATGCTGCTTGCTATTGTTTGGCTGCGCTGTCCGAGGGGGGGGAGGGGTGTATTGGATGAGAGGCGTGCGTGGTTGTGTGTGAGATATGAGGGAGGGGCAAAAGCAGGCCGAGGAATAAAAAAAGGTATGGATGGAGACTTGGTGCGTCAGTGGCCCTTGTCGTCCCTCGACTCGAGGAGGGACCCTGGGGAACTGGGGTGCAAGTGGGTTTGCAATGCTGTGCAGCTCAGCCCTTGATTCACTCGTTTGCGCTGCTTTGTTTGGAGCTCGATTTGATGGACAATGGAGTTATGATTCGAGTCTACTTCGAATTGCCCTTTGCAGTAAGAAGGGGTGTGGCGGGGTACCAAAAGGAGGGGTGAGGGGCTGATATCGATAATGCATTCGCGCGGGTGATGGATGGAGAGATCTTGCTTTCAGGTAACGATGGAGACCAGGACTAGATAAGCTAGACCTATCGGCGTCATTGAAAAACGGGTGCTCTCCCTAGGTTTGCCCGCTCGGGCGTCTTACAACGTTGTTGTTGACTCGGCGCTGTGCAAGCAGGACAAAAAGCCATCAAGGGCTGGAGCGATAGTTTACGGTGACGTTGAGTGGTGTCCAGCGATAAGAGGCGTGGTTCAAGGGGGGGGGCACAAGAGGAGAGGGGAGAGAAAGGAGAAGAGGAAGAGGAAGAAGGAACAAAGAAGAGAAGGGAGAAAGGGTCCGACTAGAGGGAGATGAAGACAATAAGGAAAAAAAATCCAGCACTACCTGGCAGGCATGAGGAGAGAAGAGAGACGGAAAGAGAAATGTCAGACATGTGAGTAAGGGTACCTGCGTTCCAGGGCCGAATACAGCAGAAGCGGAGGTATCCTCAGAGGGTCTGGAGTTCCTGATGCAAGTGCACCCACCCCTAAAAAAGGCAGAGGCGTTGGGCCCCTTTGAGGGGTGTGGATGGTAATGGGAATGGGAATGGCAATTGGAGGAGGGGAAAACTAGCTTACCTTTACCTTGGCCGTGCGGCGCTCTGCTGTACGTGTGCGCTTCTTGGACGGATCCGATGTGACAGGACCACAAGGGCCATGGACATGGGGACGGGACAGCCGCCCCGGCTTTTGGCTATTGTCCATTTACTGCGTGGCAGTGTCAACCCACATTGATGAGCCTTCACCGCACTGCAGAGCTGCATGGATAAAAAAAAAAAAAAAAAAAAAAAGCGTCGATATTAAAAGTTTGTTTGCTTGTCCTTGTCAAGAAGAAACAACCGGAGTTTCTCCCCCAAGCTCAAAGGGCTCGGGCGTTTGGGGGAATTGATTACATACTAACACCATGGGCCACCGCCTCTGATGGACCCTGACTCTGCGTTGCCGTTGCCTTTCTTGGCTTCGACCCAAACCTTGGCGGACACGGAGGCTACCGACGAGAATGGGAACCGTCGCGCAGTTGGTGGGTTAAGTTCCATTTTGTTTCTTGACCGTCGGGCTATCGTCTTAGCACTGGTGGGCAGAAGCTCCCCGCCGGAACACCCGCATTGCATCAAGCAAAGAACCGTATTGAGCCTTGTTAGTCAACGTTTTGAACACAGACACCACCCAACTGAAAAAAAAAAAAAAAAAAAAAAAAAAAACCCCAGAGACATTCCAGAAACATGCCCTATCCAGTGATCCTCATCGCATGTCTGATGCACACCTACCTGGCACATACTCGCAGAAACCCCCAACCTTGCACAGCAAAGAGGGAGGGACCCCCAGCTCGCTCAATCTCCGAATAACACACAACCCGGGTGTGGCATCCGGGGAAGCAGAGCAGCAAGGGAGGATGGGAGGGTGTGCAAGTTTCTCGCTCACCATTCACTTCGCCATGGCCTGTATCAGGCTTCAACCTAAAATATGGGGGACGGCAAAGATGGATCCCTCCCCATTGTGGACGTAAAGGCGACCGACCATGGTGGATTTTCTCCGCGGTGATGGCGGCCAACAGCGACATATGGCATCCCCAGGTCCATCCGCATCCCCATGCCGTTCGCGCGTTTTCGCCTCGAGCGCCGTCCAGGCACTGGTCGCTGGCGGATCCGGCGGTCCCCCAAGCGAGGGCCACGCCAAATCAGAGCCGAGCAGGTGTAGCCGAAAAAAAAGCAGAGCAAAAAACCTAGCAGCAGGGCACGTATGCCCGGCAAGGCCTGGTTGGTCGGGATCAGTCGTTGACAGGCGAAGAGGATCGAGGGTGAGTCGAAAGAAGCCTTATCTCTGAGCAAAGGAGATAGAAATACATAATGGTAAAAGATAATCAGTAATAAGAAGAACAGACAGATAATATGTACATAAGATAAATGGAAAAAAAAAAAGGAACCAACGAAACAAAACCCTCTTGCGCCTCCAACCACCAGTCGCAACCCGTCTAAAACGCCCAGAACATGCAGCATCGAGGTCGCTGTGACATGATCGGCCGGCCAAGTTGGTGGCAAAAGCGGTGTATGCAGTACCTGCCCAGCACAAGCTTGGCCGAGGGCGCAGAGGCACGCCGATTACCAAATGGAAAAGGCTTCGAGGCCATGTCTTCCCTCATTCTGCATAGTCCAGCAGTTGCTCTAACGTAATGGCTCGTCCGGGGGGTGTGAGGTGTGGAGGGGGAGGGGAGGGGAGAGATGGAATGGGACCAGACCAACGACCTGGGGGCCCGCAACCGCAGCAAGAGTGCAGCGATGGTTGCGCAGGTGCAGCGCAACGCAATGCGGTTACAGGGCAGCTCTCAGTGGGCTACAGCGTGCGCATCATGGGTTAGAGTGGTCCTGCCCTGCTCGACAATCTAGCATCTCAGGGCACCGGCACCACTGGTTCGATGCCCAACAAACTTTACCGAGGTGTCCGCCAGCGCCAGCACTGTCCGGCCACTGTCCTGCGCATCCCTCAAGACAGCCTATCCTTGTACAAGGCGGCTAATTTAACCTTTTGCCGGGGCTCTGTCACTGGGTGAGACCTGTCTTTGACTGTCTTCGGGTGTCGCAGCGAACGACTTCCAGCGCACTAGAGCGAACAAGAGTCCACAATTGAAAGTAGGAGCCATTGTATTTCATCGCTATCGTCATCCATCATCCTGCGACCAGGGATGGCGCCACAAAGACAGAAAAAATACTAACAGGAAAATTACGCCGAAAATCTTCGCAAGTCTGGTCCAAGCTGGGAAGAGCCTTGTGCCGGGCTTGGTTGTGAAACTACACATCTCGTTCGATCATGGAATTAAAAAAATTAAAACAAAAAACACCCGAGGTTGAATCCCGATCAACAACAATGCAACAGACAAATACCTAAGAGAACCACATCACGTCGCATCCGCAGCACATCGCAGCGCAGCACACATCGCATAGGTAGCTCCGCGGCCATCTCGCGGCACCGCGCGGCATCTCATCAGGCTGCAAACTGCGGAGTCGGTCAAGGATAAAGTAGGTAACCATTACCTATCCGAATATCCCAAGATCCAATCGACAGTCCACCATCCGTATATCCATTTGCAGTGGCGACTTGGCCGACAACCACCCGACCGATCGACCGACTTCGTCATTGACCGGTCTCGTTTGTTCCCCATATTTTGCTGGCCGCCCCCAGTTTGCTCATCGACTTGAGTTCCTGGTTCCCCCCGAATGCCGTGTGTTCCCTCTCAGGCAGTCCATCATCTGCTGACACTCATCTGGTTTTGACACCACAAATCGTTATCCCCGTCGTCCCGGAGCCGCCCACCGCTCTCGGCCTCGTCCCGGCCTCGTCCCGGTCCCTTTCTTGCAGGAAGAAACTATCCTAAAATTGGACGCCTCATGATTGTGTGCAACTCGACCGACATGCTCCGATGCCGCCCGGCGCTCCTGAGCCAGCCACCTCATTCATATTCTATTACCATCAACAAATTCCCGGTCGGGCAGGAGACTGGCCCTCCTCACCTTTGCCTGTCCAGTTGTATCATGTCAGGAATCGATAAGACGTAAATGCATGATGCAACACAATGAGTAACCACATCAATGGTCCCTCTCCATCTCCACGTCTAGCGCCTGTCCACGCGCTCCCCACGGCCTCACCGCACGGCAGTTTTCCGTCGCCGTCATCACCAACGGCCCTGAAACGGCGGTCATCCCATGAAAATACCCTCCAAATACCCTAGTTATGATTGGTCTCCGGAACGACCTCCGCCTTTCCTTTTTTTCGGGGACAACGAAAAAAAAAAAAAAAGGCTCCCCTCGACACTATCCCTTGTCCCTGACGTAGACCCCGGGCTTGGCTTCAATGTAAGTGCGTCCCGCATGCGCGCCTATCGTGCCAGCCCTGGCCTGCTGAAACCATCATCTACCCACCCAATTCCCCCAGTGCAACCATTCCTCCCTCGCTGCGATCTTGACCCAGCATGCTGCTCGCCTTGCAGGTGTCGTGGGGGCACTAAGGTGCGTAGCATGCCCGGGGGCCAGTGCTCCTGCACAGACCGACTCATCCCATAGCACCAAGCGTCATCGTTCGCTTACGCCCCAGAGCAATATGTACCCGGGTTGAGAGGTTTGAGGCCCTGATACTTTTGAGGCTGGACAACGTCGGCTCTACCTGGGATAAGACAAGTAGGGCCAGCCGACATATAGGAGGGCTCCCACCTCCACCCAGTAGCCCGTCGATCTGGAAGCGGTGAAGCCCTCCTTCAAACCTTCCCGTCGCCCAGTGACTCTCGGTCAGAAATTTGCTCTTTCGTATCCAGCTCGTCGATCAAGCATTTTGCTATCCTGGTTTGTGGAGCCCCAGCTTTCTGAGCATCGATAATTCAAGGGACCTCCAAGCTCCATATCTCTCCGACTTGCTCCCACCACGTGAATGTGGGGATGTAACAGTAGGTTGATGGTCATTGCACGAGATTTATGGCCCGATTAGGTATCTATCGGTTTTCCCGGCATCTTGATTTCCATTCCTGTTATTCATAGTTATTTTCCGACATGCAAAACTGAGTTTGCGTCTATGTCATGGAAGTGTGTCGACTAATTATTAAAAGCGCACCGACTGCGTCCAGACCATCGTCCTTTCAGCATAGTGCTCCGTTGGTTCGCTTGACCCACGTGGCGGCAGCATCATCTCTAATTCCTGGCGGACATCAAAGCCCAGCCTTTGGTAAAACGTAACAGCATTCATAGTTGCCTCCAAGATTGCCGGGACCCCGTCGGCGCCAGCCTTTTGCTGCACGCCCTTTAATAATGCCGATGCCGCTCCTTGGCCACTCCATTCGGGATGGGTACACAAATACGTCACGTCTGGCAGAAAGAAGTTCGTTAGTGCCGGGACATCTTTCCGGGGTGTCTCAAAACTGCAACTCGAAGAAATATCTCACGTCGTTCAGATTGAGTTGGGCTCTCGAAACCCCTTTGAGCTGACCAACCGCATTTCATCCAGAGTTGACAACTCATGCATCAGTTCAGCGTAAGCCTGGGGCTAGTCTGATCCGACCCGCCCTGCTCCGCTTATGGCAACTTCGGTTGAAGAAAAAAAGGAAAATGAGTGACTTACGGCAGTACGCCTGGCTGCCCAGGATCTGGCGCCTTGCCTGCCAGGTGAGTTTTGCATACGAGTCAACGTACTCGCTCCGACAGCACTGCGGCAATTCCTCTTCGTGTGGCTCATCCTTCTCGTCGGGCCGCTTCTCCCGTTGAATGTTCCATTTGACAAAACTTGCTATCTTCCCGGTGCCGGGATCCCGAGCTATGAGAACCCCCTTGTCCTCGTCGACGATGTGATCGATGGTGTCCTTGCGGAGGTATTCCCGGAGAAACTCGCGGGCCTCAGCGTTGGGAAATTGGGCGTGCATCAGCAGGTTGCCGTCCATGGCAGCCATGTGCACATTGGCCACATCGGGAGCGTCGTCATTTGAAGGCACAACAATTTCGAATGCCATGTCTGATACCGTGAAAAGTGTTTCCGGGGCTGCAAAGGAGGTTGTGGTACAGAGTGGACCAACCAGAGCAACGGCAATTGAGAGCCAAGAGCATGTTGTGTCATGTGATTTGAGCCCAAAATCAACGACATCCGCGCACGTCGGGTTAGTGGAGCCGCAGCTTTTGAGAATGCTACAAGAACAAACTTGTATTTGGCTTAAAAAAGCAAATTTGGACCGCTACTAGGCATGGAGCCAAAGATGTGCAGAGTGGTGTTGATTGTTGCAGTTTGGAAACGTACCAACCAGCTAATTACTCTGGTCTGTGACATGTCAGAACTATAACTGTGCTTATTATTTTGGGTTTACTTCGATAGGATGCTGCCATAATCCTCGGCTCCCTCTCCAGGTTTACCTCCACAGCCACGTCTCCTCTCATATCATCAATCTTAGCCGGGCGGCAAACCACCAGCGGCTTTTGTAACATGACGTGGTAGATGAGCGGATATAGTGGTACGGCAGTGGCGTACTCATGATTTGGTTGTGAAAGGAGTGAAGTGAAAATATGCCTTCTCATGTGGGAAAGGCGTGGACTTGAAGGGCAAACTTCGAAGACCAAGCTCAGTCCGTTAAGAAACAAACAACCCTCAACAAAAAACATGTACACCTCATGCATCTTCTAAAACTTGGATGAATACTCTACATTCATGCGTCGTAAAGGCTTGCACAAATGTTACCTGAATCTAATCCAAAGAGGTTGCGTCAAAGCCCAAAATCACAAGTGCGAGTTCTAAACAGATGCGACATATAGTTACGGGATCTTTAATGGTTTCTAATTGAAACATGAAGCTTCATGCATGCATTGAAGTGGATTTTCACTGTTACCTTGGATAGAGCAGATGTATGAGCAAGGTTACCGGTTAAACACAGACTGTGTCTGCCGTCGCTATGCTCCTTGTGCTCCTGAGAGATTTATTCTAGTCAGGATTATTAAGTTCATTATTTAATTAAATGTCAGTAACGATGTACATCGAAAAGAGGTATTTGTTAGAACAACATCAAAAGTAGGCTCTTGTGCCTTAGGAAATAACATGACCTGTGAGGGAGGCGATCTCTTTGAGCACGGCCTGGCTACTGCGCAATTAGCTTTATTAAAAATAATAAAACACCGAGCGAGTTTTCAGAATGAACTATTGGCCAGATAAGATTCCTATTCTTTTTTTAAAGAAAAAGGTGGTTGTTTTTTAAAATTGAAGATGGAGTGAATGCAACGAACATGTCCAATGGGCAGAGTACTCAAAGTTTATCGGCCCAATCAACCAAAAACAAATCGAGAGAGCTCACACATCCTTATGCTGCGGTATTATAGATCACATCCCAGTGACAGTTCCGGTGAAACACATCAGAGTGGCAACTATAGCACACGCCACGTGGGCATTGGCAAGGCGAAATGTAACCTAAGCACTCCGCCAAGTATATGCCACACCTTTACCACATTGGATCCAGGGAACCGATATTACTTATCACCATACTGGTGTTTAGAGCGATGGTTCAGAGCGCAAAGATCGGCCGCATCTTCTCATACATCCGAAGACACAAACAACTGCGTTCAAGTGAACCAGATATGGGGCCATATCAACTATATCGTAGCAAAATTACATATTGAATTATTTAAAGTTTACAGTGTAAAAAGAGTTGAAATCGATTCAATCTATGAACACGAATTCATGCCTAAGGCCTGACAGATCAAAACTACTATTAACACAGATGATTTACGCATCTTTCAGCCACGAAGTGTAGTCGATCCCATACATAAGCGCAAAATCACAACAACATTAATTCACAGGCGCCGCATTGCTAAAAAGGACAGATCTTCTCCCTTCCACTTTTCCTTTTTGGCTTCAATCAATCCCTTAGCCACGCGCATGTCGCTTCCTACCGAAGCTAACACCAAAACCGCCATGGCCACCAAGGGCGCCGTTAATGATGCCATTGACGTCACCGCCGATGATTCCACCAACGGTTCCATCAACATCGCCACCAACGCTGCCATCAACGCCACCACTGATGCTGCCACCAGCGCTTCCGCCAATGCTACCACCAGCGTAGCCGGAACCGGAGCCTGAACCAGAACCAGAGCCGGTGGCAGCGGCACCAGAAGAATCACCAGTAGCAGTGGGAGCACTGGAGGTGGCATAGTCGCCAGAGGACTCGCCAGAAGAGTCGCCCGTGGTAGCAGGAGCGGCAGAAGTGGGAGCCGAGTAATCGCCAGAAGACTCATCAGTGGAAGCAGGGACACTGGGAGCTGGGGCAGTAGAAGAAGGAGCATTGCCAGAGCTGTCGCCAGTAGTCTCGCATCCGCAGGGTTGCTGGACGATCTTGGCGGCAGTCATCTTGGAGTTGTCATAGGTGGGGAGCAAGCAGTCGCTATCAGCAGGAGTGACATCGACGTGCTGGATGTTGAGCTTCAGGCTGGGAATCTTGTCAACGGGCAAGTTGGTTCCGTCATGCTGGAGTGGAAATTTGGTTAGTTTATCGGAGCCATGCGCGGAATACGAGGTTCAAACGTACCTTGACAACAGCAACAGTAAGCTTGCTGAGAACCGACTTGAGGACATCATCAACCTCCTGGCCATCTTTGATACCCGCCTTGATGGCACTGTCCATAGAGTAACCACCGTGGGAGTTGCCGCTGGCAGGCTGCATCATGACGATGTGCTGGTCAATCTGCTTTCCATCGAGATAAACGTTGACGGTACAAGGCTTCTCGACCTGAGAGACGTCAACCTCGACGTGGGCGAAGAAACGGGTGTAGGTGTCCTGGCCGCGCTTCTTGAGCTTGAGGCCGCGGCGGTTCATTGTCTGGCCGTTGGAGTACATGGTGTTGATGAGGCGGGTAGCGTCCTGTCGGAGCTGGCTAGGGCTCTTGCTGGGGTCGAGCTGATCGTAGGTGTAGCCAAACTGGGTGAAGTTGACAACGGAGCTGGAGGTGTGCATGTTGGAAGAATCCATGTAGAAGGGAGCCAGTGGGGAGTTGGGAGAAATAGTGGTGCCCTGGGGGGTAGACCAACGAGCGCCACCAGAGTACGAGCTGGTGAAGACGGCCTGGTCGGGGTGAATGGACTGCCAGTAGGCCCACATACGATCGACGTTGGTGTGGTGAAGCATGCTGACGGCTTGTTAGCGTCTTCGCCTAAAATTCCACGCACATCAAAGACGTCACTTACAAGATGGGGTCGAAGCCAGAGTAGTCGGCAGTCAAGAACTGACCGCCACAGCCAGCATCCCAGTGGATGGCGTTGTGGATCTGCTCAAGACTAACACCATTGTTGGCGGCAGTAGAGGCAAACTGGTCAAAGGTGCTGCTGGAGGTGAAAGCATCATACACCCACTGCTTGTAGGTGCGCCCGCCAAGCTGCTGGTTGGCGGTGGAAGGATAGCTCTGCCCACGAGCATTGCATCGGTAGGTTCGGGTGAGTCTCTGACCGTTGTAGGTCATGTCACCGTAGTTACCATTGAAAGTTCCGCTGGGGAAACGGAACGAGTAGAGAGGGTTGTTGAGGGTGATGCGTCGAGTGCCAGTGCCCTGAGAGTTAGGAGCAGTGACAGTGACCTGCTGAGGAACAGTGGCCTGGGGGACACCCTGCTGAAGAGCCCAATCCCAGTAGGGGGATCGGAGCGAGTTGGCAGCAGAGATGTAGCTGTTGCGAACATTGGAAGGGTACTCCCTGGCCAGACGCTGAGCAGTAGCAACGAGGATTTGCTGGATGGAGTTAGAATGTGTGGCTGAGGAGCGTCGACAGACATACCTCAAAGAGAACAACATAAGGACGATGCCAGGTGAGGAAAAGTCGCTCCTAAAAACACAGTTTAGTACTTGAACAAAGCTGAATAGCCCGCACTGCTTGGCTTACACCATGGGGACAGTAGCCCTGCCATCCATCACTGTCTCCGGCTCCAGCTCCGTCCCACTCGATGTAGGGCTTGCCGTGAATTCCAGCAACCTGGAAGAAAGAGAAGGGGTCGTCGATGTTTCTGTTGTTCTGGATGTCGTTCATCGCTCGGATGTAAAGGTCCCTGTGTCTCAGTGTAAGCTCCCGGAGCCATCCTTCCTTGGGCCGATCCCCACGCACCAAGCTGGACCTCCCTGGCTCTGGAGGTCATTGATGTTCTTCCTAACGGCGACGGCGCCAACACCGGTGATAGGGTATGGTGACTGGGCGGAGACGAGAGACGCGGCGCCCAGCGCCAGAGTCGCAAGAGTAGATAGGTTAGGCAACATGGTGTGTATGTGAAATAGCCCCGAGGGCGATACGAAAAGAAAGTTGGCGAATAATAACAAAAGCAAACAAGACAATTGAATGAGTGTGTCTCCGAGGTGGTTAAATGAGTGCCTTTTGTTCGGTAGGGTGTCGGCAGAAACGACTGTGTGACTCGGACAAGGAAAGAAAATTAATAAAAAACCAGTTCCCGATGAGAAGGGAGGGAATCTGTTGACGGGAGTGAGTGACGGAGAAGGGCCGTGTTATACCAGCGGTCCTAAATCACATCCGACTACCTGGTGTATCCCGGGATGAAGGACCCAAGAACCGTCGCTGGACCAGGATGAGATAGCCCCAGCTTACTTGACACAGAGCCGTGCACGTTTCTTTTTTGCTTCCTGATAGCGCCACCCATGTCTGTGCCCCTGTGCGATGTTGCGTTATGAGGGCCGCGGTGTGGTTGTCGAGGGTGTGCGGCGCCATTGCAAAGGGCGTGTATGCTGGTGGGCGCGGGAGCGGCGCGGATGCGGGTGGGTCTCAGCAGCAACTCATTATGCCTTTGCACGACAAACAAGCAGCCAAAGGAGCGACGGGAATAGATTTGGTCCCTGGCCATGCGCCATGGGCAACCTCCACAACAACCACTCAGGGTGTCGGTCGAGTGGCTCGCCGCAGGCCAACCAGACTGCCCACCGCTCACGCAGTGCAATGGCCCGGCGCCGCGCCGGACCTCGAAACTACCCGAGTGCATGTGCCATTGGAAAGGCGAGTGGAGAGGATCAACGGAGCCAACTGAGCTCAGGAAAGGAGGGCCGGAGAACCAGTCGGCTTCAGGACTGGCACAGACGATGGCGGTTGACCGTGGCACCGCTTCATGCCGTAAGCTGGTCGTTGTCACCGTACGGTCAGCACCGCAGACCGTGGGAGCAACGCGATTCGAAACGACCGGGCGCTGAGGCTGGCGAAGCTGATTGCCTGAGGGCGGCCAAAGCCCATCGACCTCCCTGTTTTCGGTTTGGCTGCGAGGGAACCATGATCCATGCTCGCCACACGAGGCCATTGGGCGGGCCGAGCGTTGTTGGTTTTTGATGAACAGGTATTACTTTGCGACCAGATCGGGCCGTCCAGCTCACAAGGCATCGCCTGCTAAGCAGAGCATACGCACCTCGCCAGCCGACGCAGCATGCGGCATGTTTCCCGAAAGAAGCCAGAGCGTTTAAACACGAGCAGGATGAAGAATGGCGCGCTTGGCTAGTTGCCGTGCTGCAAAGGTTCACCACGTCCATGAGCACAGCAAAGACGTGTCTGAGTGTGAACAAAACGGCAGCCTCCGCACAGAGCTAGCGACAACGATCTCCTCTTCTCAGCCCATCTGAAACTGGGTTGATTCCCTTTTTGCGGGCTGGGTGGGGCGTGCTAGCCCAGCGAGCCACCTGGGGTCCTTTTGGAGCACCTTCCGGGCCTTTTTGGGGCCAGAATCAATCCACAACTGGAAGCTTAACATCAGCAAAGGGCTGAATTATGCTTAGCAGCTGTACTGCCGTGCCGACCATGCCGACCACTCCCTGGGCTCTATTCGTGGGAACAACATCATCCACAAGCACAAGCACTCTCGTCTCCCCTCCCCCTTTTTTCCACCTTAAATTTATCTACTGCCTCAGGCTCATGACTATGCACAAATATAGTCGTCACCTTCTGGAAATATCGACTACAAGGGTGGCGCAAACTTCAGCATCCACTGTCTGACGCCTCAGGGCTAGCTGTTGGCCAGTGGAGAGCGAGACTAGCGCCACTGCATCCGACCTCGTTGCTCTCCCAGAACCCGTGTTCCCCTGAATGATTTACATTGTGTGCCATGACGATCTTCATCCGCACCAGCCATTCAACAGTGGCGCATGCAAGGGCGACAGGAGACGACACAACGTGAGCCCAGAAGAGAAAGAATCATCACGCTGCAAGCAAACGAACCATTTATCCGCTCCATTTAATGTAACCCCCCGGAGCCAACAGTGGACGGGAGGGGCATCCGCCCATGGATCGAGAAGCGGGGGGGAGATTTGAAGGAGATTGACGGCGGGGGGCCTCTCTCGCCATCTTAGTTGACCTGTCCACTGCCGACCGTTGCTGACGGCTCCCATTGGAGGCGGAACTATTGAAACCGGGCTATAAGGGAAATTATGAACATGTTGTTCACACGCTTCATATCCCACATTGGGCCAATTAATTCAATTAGTAAAAGTCGTCTGAAGAAAAAAGGGTCGCCGGCGACCCTTTGTGCCCAAAATTCGAAGGTCACGTACAGCGCTATACGACCTGTGTGCATGCATTGCCCCTGGTCCGGCATTCTTAGGCCTGTACCTTGCAGCCGATCTCCTTAGGAGTGGAGCCAGATCGTGGAGGGACCCCCCTCCCTCCCCCCAAAGCCCAAGCTTCATGTTTTTTAAACACTCGCGTGTTTGACAGAAACAACATTGCCGCCGCCTCGTTTGCCCGGCGCCCACACCCAGCTCCGCGCTCTCGCTTCCTGTGCAAATAGCACTAGCCCGCCTAAACTGCCTGTCTATACTGGTTTGTCTTAGCAACCGACGGTGGCTCGTGGAAAGTCCGCCTTCTCCGGGCTGAAGATTTGTGTGATGGCACTGACGACGACCGCGCCCTCCAAGGGAAAAGGACGTCCGTCGTATCAAGTGGCGGTCGCCATATCATATCATCATCTTTGAACTACCCGGGGACTGATGGAAAAGGGGGGCGGTCAAGACTGAATATTCATCTGCTTCTTTTTTTATCTCATCCCATCCCACTGCAGGCACGATGTGACGTCGCCGGTCCCCCCCCCCCCCAGGGCAATCGTATGCTACGTCAATCAGCATCAGGCGGCACAGCGCCCACCTTTTCTGACAGTCAATGCATCTTACCGAGCCGATCCCAGGACGCGGCTGACGTTCTGGAAATAAGCAGCTGACAAGCGAGAAGAAGAAACCAGGGGCAGAGGCCAGCGAACCAGGCTAAAGAAACCCTCAATCATCATAGTGCGTGCCGTCCTGACTTTGACGCACAGTACCAGCGCAATGTGCAGCATTCGGTTGCTCGCCTTAATCCCAAACACGCCGTCACGCCCCCGATGCATTGACGCGCCCGTCCGCCCTCAATTTCCCATTTTTTTTTCCCCCGGGCGTCGGATCATCGGGTACACGGCACCCCTCCCCTACCAACCCAAGGCACTAGGGCTCTGGAAGGATGATCGACAGCCTCAGCTCGCTCAGCTTCTTTCCTGAAATCGCACTGCTCTTGCCTGTTCCTGCGTTAGGCCGCCCGGTGAGGCCCCTGACTCCGGTTCCTCATCCTATTTCCTCAGGTCAAAATATTCACGGAGTTTTCGGCCCCGACGAGGTCCCCCCTTTCCTCCCACGGCCTCCCGTTGCGCTAACCCACCACTTGTTTCCAATCTCGCGCTCGGCTTACATCCGTTTCGTTGTCAAGAAACGCGTAAGATCAAAAGTCACGATGGGGACATTATGGAAATACCATGGAGATACGGTGGAGACTTCTCCAACCCGCCTGTTATCAATTCATGAATACTGTTTTAAAAATAATCCCCTGCATGTACAAAGTGCCAAAATGGAAAATTCGTCATCTCATCTTACACAGGTCAACCGGTGCGCCGGCTCCCTTTCACTCAACTTAGATCCCTCTTTCAAGGTTGATCGGAGGTCCTTTTTTCCAAGCAGCCGGATCTGTGCCGCGCTGCTGTCGTCTGTTTGTGCCAATGGCAGAAGATGCCGTCTTGCCGTAAAAAGATTTTCCCTCTCCCATGCCCACCCTCCGTAACTTCACATATGCCACCGTTGTCTTCGTCCTACCTGTGAAACCCGGAATCCCACATTCCGGTAGCTCAGAGCCAAAGCCCACATGGGGCATGGCACCACAGTGGGTATGACTTGTATCTCTATCATAGGGTCTGTTCCAAAGAGACCAGGTCCCGGAAACCTTCCTTCCACCGCTTTGTCTGTTCCGGCGTCGGCTTCGGAAGCGGGCTCCGGGCATTTCCACCATATCCCAACCACGCCTGCATGCCAGCCTTCACTCCTACAACACCGCCTTGGATAGCGGTCCAGTCACCCTGCGAAACAACCTCCTGCATCTTGAATGCCTCTGCGGTCTTTCCCTCCTGGTGGAGCTTCATGGTCTGGATGCAAGCCTTGGGTGCAATGTTGGCCAGACCAGCCAAGATGCCGTGACCGCCAACGGATAGCGAAGGGATCAGAAAGTCGGCAGAGCCAGCCAAGACGAGGAAGTCAGGCTGGGCTGGGTCATACACGCTCGAGAGCTTGCGTGTGGCCGCCGCTACTCGGTTCAGCTTGCCCGTGTTCCCGCATGTCAACTTGACACCGGCAATGTTGGGGTGAGCGGCGAGCGTGACGATGATATCGGACGAGAGATCCAAGCCACCGACAGCGCCCGGGAAGTTGTAGATGATGATGGGGATAGGAGACTTGTCTGCAACAGCAGTAAAGTACTGCAGGATGGTTTCCGAGGCCGGCGCGAACAACGTGGCATAGTATGACGGAGGTAGCACCAGGGCATAGTCACCACCAGCCTCCCAAGCTTCCTTGCAGTACTGGATTGTCTCACGGGTGCTCTGGCTACCGCATCCTACGATGACGGGCATGCGGTTGAACCCATGCTGGTCCAAAGCTGCCCTTGTGGTAGCCGTCACCAGGTGACGCTCAGCATGGGTCAGGTGGACAGCCTCTCCGTTGGAGCCCTGAGTTGCGAGGCCAGTTACACCATCTCGTGCCAGTCGCACAGCATGGGCGGCAATGGCATCAGTGTCAACGTCCTCTGTTTCCGGCTTGAAGAAGCATACGGTAGGAACATAGACACCGGGCACAAGAGGTCGAGTGACTCGAGATTCAGCAAGCAGCGATTCGCTCATCGCACTGCTTGTACGTGATGGCGTATCTGCAGAATCAAAAACTTCATTTCCTGAACTAGAAGTTGGCCAGAAGCTAGTTCCAAAGTTATTTGTCAAGGATCCAACAGGAGAGGGCGTATCAAGGTGGGGCGCCATTGTTCAATACGAATATTGTCAGGGTATGAATAATATGGGTATGGTTGAATAGCAGGCCAAGGTTGGTCTGTAGGTGGAGTTTAGTTATCGAGGGCCAACGATAGCCAAACAATTGGTGTAGAGAAGGGTGTTCTTTGCAGGAAAGTAGAGTGTGGCTTGGGGGAACTTGATTTTTCTGGTGTGGTCATGAATACGACCTTGGGGAGACGAGGGCAGCCCGGCCTTTTATGGATATTCGGTTTACTTGACAACAGCTTGAGGTTGTTTTTGGGCTCGTCGAGCCCGCTAAACCATCCGATTCGGCCTGAATGTGGCACGGTATTTCCCAGGTGCATTCATAGACGCAGTTGGATGGGGTCATACACCCAAGGCTGTCCCCATCTCCGACGTACATGGTGGGCCGGAAGTGTAGCCGCCTCAGCAAACGGGACAGGATAGAGGCCCTTCACGCCAGAGGCAACGGCAATGTTGAGATTGGCTCAAACAATAGGTTACTCCGTCGTCATGCATCGGCACTGCCATGGCTGCTCTGGTGGTAATGGCACGGCCTCGTAGTCAGGATACGACCCAGCGTAGAGGAGGGCCGCTCGGGAGCTGCATGTTGATGTAAATCCGGGGTTGAGGAGCCATTCAACAGTCGGGGATTACTGCCTCAGCACCTCAGCGAGTGGGCTGTTCCGTGGGGGTTAGCGTCGAAAAGGCCGCGATGACTGTGTGAGTCGGACACGGCTGGATTGGCTGGGTGTGTAGTTTCTCCAAGAAAAAAAAACCAAAGAGTTGGAGTTGGGTTACAACGCGGAGGACAAAGTGATCGCCTGTTTGTTGCTGTGCCTGGGCAGCAGGTGACCATGCATCGGGGAGTAACAATGCGGCTGTGGTTGGCTGAACTCGTTCTTCTGCATGGAGTGGCCTGCTGGCCCAGATGCATCAGAATAGACCTTGGTCAGAATGGTTGCATGATGACGACTGGCCGAGGCCTTTGTCGAATTGCCACAGACTCTTTCTACACCTGGCTGGTTTGTTTACTTAGGCTCACAGCATGGTACAAGGACGGGCTAGTTTCATAGTGGTGCTGTCAAGCTGACCGGGTTCCGTTAAGGGTCTGGTGTAAGCATTCAGGTAGTATACTCAAATCTTCTCGACGATTTACAACGGCCGGAGGTTTACAACCAAGTTGCCTGTCTGATGTGGCCAAATTGCCATAAAACTCGGCATGATAATGAATGGCCCTGCGTGTCCATGTGGTCATCACACGTGTGGTGACAACATGCATCTGGTCACACATGTCGTGTTGAAAAAAAAGGTTGCAGTATTTTCTGGGTCCCGGGTAGGTTTGTTGTCAACTTGAGCAGCCGCATCTGGGGCCCCACGATCACGATGTCTTGGGCTCGCTGGGAACTCGTGGTGCCGACCTCGGTTTCTATGTCGATTGTCGTCTCCAATAAGGCTTGTACAGGGTACACGCCCTCGTCTGCTGAGGTGCATTGGGGCCAGGCATGCCGTGGTCAGAAACACAGGCCTCGTGACCCTCAAAATCGAGCACGGCGGGCTGGCGTTCCTGTCTTGGAGACCCCGCATTGGCCCTGCGGTTTGTAGCCTGTACACGCCTTTTACGCCTTGTCCCATGTACGGGCTCTCCGGCATGGACCCAGGCGAGAGAGCTGTGTGCTAGTCGGTGTGGGCGACCAAAGTCGATGACGGCGGGAACAAAGTGAACGCATCGCATCGCATCGCATTGCTGCCTGACTCTGCCGCGGCATGGACCAAATCAGAGGCTCTGCGTTTGAAAGGCCTCTCGCTTGCCTGGTTTCATGCGGGATTAACAACTGGTTCCTCATCACAGCCCAAGGCCAAGCCAAGCGAGAGGCTGCGTGAGGAAGCATCAGAGGCGAACACCAGCCGTCCTGACCAGAGGCGCCGTCTCCAACTACCAGCTGCAGGGCCCGGCCTGTGGCGGCTGTTGGCGGCTGGCCACTGCCGCAAAAGGAAAGGACCCCAAGCGGGGTAGCAGGGTCAAGGTTTGGGGGCATTTTGCTTCCTCATGCGCGGGGCAGATATCCTAAACATGGTGATACATTCCACATCAATTCCAGGCGACTCGCAGACACTCGCCCGTCAGACTTTTACACCGCATCTTTGTTTCAAACCCTCTCCAGTCGGAGCGAGCCTCAATCAGCTGCTTTCTCTGCGTGTGCATTGCGTCCTGCCATCGCATGTCGCTGCCGTCTGCTCCGGAACTTTATTCGCTGCTGTCTTGTCAGAACACGGACATCAATCAGATCAAACCCCCAATCTGTCTCTCCCCCACCATCTCCATTCTGGCCTGATTTCCAGCTGGCTAGTGCTGCCATATGATATATCCAAGTGACCGAGATGAAGATGAAACTGCTCTTCGTCTGGATTGATCCTTCATCCCATCCCATTCCTCCGCGCCGATCTTGTCCAGCATCAAGCATCTGCTGTCCTTGTGCACGCTCCCAGCCAGCTCGGCGAAACCCCAACATCCCAGGATGGACAGGAAGGACATGCCCCCATCCCCACTCCTCCTCAGCTCCCACAGACGAACCCACAAGCCGGTGCCTCCCGGGGACATCCCCTTTGCCTCCTATTGCCTCCCCCCTCCTGGCCATTCGACTACTGCCGTCACTGTTGCAGCACTCTAGCCCGTTGGGCTTCGGACGACCGCCGGCGACGTAGCTGTGAAATGGGCACCCAAGCGCCATGCTCCCCTCAGAACCAGCTTGGTCTGACCATGGTGTACCCCGAAGAGTACCGTTGGGGGTGGGTTCTGAACGGGGCGCAGAGAAATCCAACGGGAGATGCCCATGGGGTGCGTTCCCGGAGCTCCATTGACGTGCGTCAGGAAACCGTGCAGCTTCCAAGAGGTAGATAAGTCTGGTGATGACGTTGCAGCCTCGCCTTTCGGTGTCGACTGACTCGGCTGCTCCACGGCTGCGTTTGCCAACGAAGCGGTTCGTTCCCCTCTTCAGCCCTGTTAGCGAGGGAGGCTGTGTGCGAGGATGTGATGAGGCCTCGCCTTCGTGACTGCATCGTCGAGTCCGGCAATGATTTCCCCTTTTTGCCTTGGCTCGCTGCCGGTAGCCCACTGTCGAGGTTCGGGATGAGCCGTATGAAATTTCAGGCAATTGCCCTCATGACCGTTGTCGTATCATGCGACATTTCGGTAATCGTGCGAGAAACAAAGGGACTTGAAATGATGTCAATTGAATCAAAATCTAAAAAGAAAGCCATGCAACAGAGCATCTGTTGTCGTCATAACTCATGCATGCCACCCGCGGCGAGGATCCAGTATTTCTCCTCAACTCCAATCCGGCCGGCAGTATGCCGGCCTGTGCGCCAAGTATCTAGGACAAAAGAAAAAAAAAGTGATTAGTTTATACAATGACCAGTTCATCGTCGTCATCTTCGAGCGTGACCTGCCGCTCGGCGAGATCGGTCCCCAGACTCTCCCGTCCCGCTTCCTTGATCCCCTTGTCCGTCACGAACCGCGTCTTCTTGCGGACCGGGGGTAGCTCCTCCTTGCGTAGCTTCTCCCCTTCCTTCATCCTTGATAGCTTATCCTTGAGGTTGCTGCCCCATCCGAGTGCTATCCGTCCACTATTCATCGAACCGGCCTGTGAGCTTTCGGGCCGCTTGCGCTTAATGGGGCTTAAGTGGATGTTTGAGGCCTTTGTTAGTCCAAGAGATTTTGCATCTGGCCTGTATGCTTCGTCCATAGATGCCCGAGTGCTGACGGGTTGAGATTGCGATACGCCCAACGCGCGTGATCCTGCGCGCTGCATGTACTCCCTGCCAGCCGCATTGCCGATTTTGCCCAACTTCTTCATCATTTCCCGTTCCTTCTCCTTGGCTTCCAAGTCTCTTTTCATGAATTCCGCCCTGTCTTTGCGGTCTGAGGGGGTTCGGTCTTTTCCATCGATTAGGTCGGCGGCACTCATGGAACGGGACATGAACCAATGGGTCTTTGTCTCCCAGTCATAGCTCCTGTTTTGATCCTTCTGTGAATCCTCTTGTTTCTTGCCCCAATGGTGCACTTCTCGTTGGTTGTGCTTCCGCTCGCCGGCAGTGCCAAATGAAAAGCTGTTCACTTCTATGCGAGTGGCTCGTTTTTTGGTCACGGCCTGGTTGGAGTGGAATTCGCAGAAACTGGTTCTCTTCTTGTTGACCCAAGAGCCGCACAAATCTCCATCTTTCTTCATCGATTGGCAGTAGCCTAGATCACGAGCCTTACCAATCTCAACGATACTGTCTGCATCCGAGTTGATGACGAGGCTGAACTTTCCGGTGTCTTGTCTTCCAGGGGGAGGCGGCATGATGTTGGGGTTCAGGATCGCTATCACGGTCCCTTCGGTCAACTTCCAGAACCTAGTAAAGCCAGTATTGAAGAGAAATAGATCCAGTTCGTATTGTAGGTCGACAAGGCCCATAACCATGTATTTCCCTCTATCTTCACCTCCGTGCTTGGTCGGCTTGTGAGAGCGGGGTTCTGATTTCTTGGCGAGAATTGCAAAAATGACAATATCTTGCTCGATGTCTGGCAGAGCAAAGTCTGGGGCCTTGACAACTTTGAGGAGGTCTTTGATACAGAAAACCTTTTTGCCAGAAACATGCCGGGCAAGGACATTGTGTGGCAGTATGCGTTTAGATAGGTGAAAGCTCGAGTAGGGCTCAAATGCCGAGGCTTGTTCCTCAGAAATCTCGGCAGGTGGCACTTGTTTGCTGCTTCCAACCGTGGATGGCGCAGTTGAGCCCGAGACCGAGCTGCCCGTCTGTGAACTGGGACGGGCGCTGGGGAGGGTGTTGCTTCGTTGCGAGCGAGTTGGAATTGATTTGGTTTGGAGGACTTCTTCTCTAGAGAAAACAGGTGGTTGCAGAGGCACATCAGGTATCTCAACAGCAGTTTTCTTGAATTGGTCCATCTCTTCTTGGCTGATTCCAAACGCAGCGGACCTCATTTTCTGGACCTTTTCTTGCCGCTCTAACCGCGTAATTTCCTCGTTCCTTGCGGATGAGAGTCGTTCATTAAAACTTAGCGGACGGGATGCGTCAAAAGATAAAGGTACACAAGTGGTTGTTCTTGATCTTCTCAAATATCCACCACCTGGCGAGTCCCGACTGACCTGCGAATCTCGGTAGCTCGGTGCTCGCTTCAGCGACACGTCCCTCGCAGTCAACCCCTTGTCGATCCCTAAGAGCACTCGGCTTGGAGACGTTGGCACCTGGGTCGGGTGCGTCTTTCGGACAGGTGATGCAGGGACCTCCACATGTGCTTGTGACGTGGCTGCCCTCTTGGGGCTGGTTACTGGTGGAGGCATCGGCTGGGTTGATTGGTTTCGTCCCTCATTAGAGATTGCAAGCTCGGAAGTGGTTGCACCCAAACTATCCACTCCATCCCCAGAAACCCTTTTGGATTTTTGCAGTTTTTTTAGCCTTAAGCGGGCCTGGATTTCTTGGAGTTTCAGCTGGAGCGTCTCTTCATCCTCGTCCTCGTCCTCGTCCTCGTCCTCGTCCTCGTCATCCCCGTGGCCCTGATTCATCTCCTGAAGTAGGTTGACCGTCGGCAGATTGCGTGCTCTTCTCTGGGGCGAGGCACTGGGCGACGTCTGGTCTTCGATCATTCGTTGGTATCGTTTGCGGCCCCCGGGTGTGCTAACTAAGGCTTCGTGGGGAGATCGAGGTGGCCATTGTGGCGATGAGGGTGCAGGCACTGAGGCAGAGCAACACGGTCAGGAAATTTCGTACATGTGCAGGCAGGGGGAGGAGAGTGGAATGGGACTTACCTGGAGGCATCTTGTCGGACGTGGTTTGGAAGGAGGCGAAACGATCGTGCTGGGAAATGTAAAACTGGACCCAGGTTAAGGCGGTATAGCGATGGTTAGAGGAGCTGGGCGACTCTCTCTTTAGTCGCAAATGCAAAACTCCAAAATCGGGCCCAAATCGAGGGAGCGATATCCATCCGACGGAGAGGGATGATGATAATGGAGCAGTGGACTAGCGCGGCATGCAAGGAAAGGGAAAAAAAAATGAGAGGGGGTCGACGGTTTGGGGTCTATGCGGAGCAATGTTGTGAAGCGTCACAAACCTTGGGTGACATCGTGGTCCCGGCTTTAGCATCGAGGTTGGGTTCCGTTGCTGCTATGCGTTGGCGTCTCATTCAGACCCCCCGGCCTGGGAACCCTGTCTTGAGGCTGGGCTGGGCCTTAAGCTGTGTGGCGCACAACGGAGCGGGCGGCACCACAATTCCGCGCCGGGGACCTTGCATCCCGTATGCAGACGCGCCTCATTCTCTTTACGCGTCAAGGCGTGCTCTGCTTAATTTTCGGGACTCGAGTAGTGCTTGATCAGTCTTGCGACAACCGATGCTCCAGCCGGGGAGGCATAACAATCTTGCTGTCTTTGTTTGCACCACCTAATCTCTAATACCATCGCATCGTGTCGCTCCTTAAACCAAACATTGCACCCCATTTACTTCTTCTCTCTTCTTTACGGTTCCTTGTTCAATTCTCCTCGGTAGCTGCCATTATGGCCAGGACGCGATCCACCAAATCTGCGCCGGCTCAGTCAAAAGAGTCAACGGAATCCAAACCCGCCGCATCCAAATTCTCTCTGGAACCGCAATCCACGAATCCTTCCAATGTCTTCATCCTGCCATCCAAAGCTACGCCTGAAGCCCGAATCGTTACCCTCCCCAACCCCAGACATTCACGTCCTGCCCGATACCTAGTTTGTCCGGAGACTGGTATTTACGAATTCCTCAAAGTCGCAGCCCCCAAGACAACTCCACGAAGTTGGTTGATCGAAACATCACTAGCCCCCTCCAACACCGAGACCGACGGTGATGACAATGCCAACACGTCCACGGGTCAGGACCTGTATCTGGCCACGCCAATCGACCCTCTGTTCCTGTCTCTCCCCGCTCTGGCCGGCTCAAAATCATCCAAGAGCTCAGATGAACACAAGCGCATGTTCCTCACAAGCGATGATCATTTTGAAAAACTACCTGAAGAGTCCTCGCACCTTTCCGAAATATTACGATGGCCAAAGACTCGCGCATTGTTGGAGCGGCGGATGGGCGCAATTTGCGATACTGTAGAAGCGGGCGATGAGACCATGTTCCGCCTAAATGAGGATAAACTTGTCTCCGTCATTATCAAGAAGGCTCAGAAAATGAGCGAGGGTGGCCTACCCCCTAGCATGGAAGAAAAGTTTGTCAAGAAGGCGCTTGAGGCACCAGTTCTTGTTCAAAAGCGGGAGATGAAGGGTGGCGAAGTAGTTGTGACAGACTCTAATACAGACTCTCAGTCGACCGCCACTTCCACCGAAACAACAGCTTCAGAATCGCAAACCTCAACCGCAGCTACATCTGTGCCAGGGGATGCCACTCCAACCGAGGGGGTGAAGAGCGCCATGGAGGCTTCCCCGGAGCTTCTTAAACTCCAGAGGTTACGTGTTGCATTCAACTTCATCTGTTCCAGCTGTATTGCACTCGCCCTCGCCAATCAGCTCGAAAAGTCTCTTGCCAGTGCCAGTTCAATTGACTTCACACCCCTCAACGAATATACAGAAAAGCTTGCCAAGCTGCGATCAGAGACTTTGGCAATCCGTTCCATGGGCGATTACTCACAGAAGCATGGTCGTGACGAAGAGGAAGATGAGACCCGGGCCGAAAAGAAGCGGAAGATGGAGGAAGAAAAGAAGAAGAAGGCATCCGAGAGTCGAGGAGTTCGAGAACTCAAGAAGGTGAACACAAAGGGCATGAAGAAGATGAGTGACTTTTTCAAAAAGGCTTAGCCGCTTTGGGGCTATATATTTTGGGTATCTAAGTTGTGGAAAGAGAACCGCGCAACCAATCGAATTGTGCATTCTAACCCCGAGCACCACGAGACCGGGTCCTGTTGAGACCAAATCCCCTGCCAATTTTAGATGCTCCGCGGCTGGATGCTGTGCCCGGTGTGTTGCTCCCTGACGCCTGACTGGGACCTGAACCAGCCCTACCGCCTCTAGCAGTTGTTCCTCGTCCTCGGACCCTTGTCCCTCGAGCCCCAGTCGCGCGGGAACCACGAGTGCCGCGAGTGGAAGTGGTACCGGCCAGGCTTCGCTTCTGTTCTTCTTCTTCGCGACGACGGCGGAGCTCTTCTCGTCTTTGTTCCTCCTCGGCCGCCTTTCTCTCAGCAGCCAGCTGCTTTTGGAGAGCTTCAGCCTCCTGTTCGGCAAGGTCCTCTGCCGCGCCCTTCCAAGACGGATCCAATATTAACCGCTGGTTGTGTTCGGTTTGAGATAGTATTCGGGTCCAGCTATTGAGAAGAATAGAAGCATTGTTTACAGTTTTGGATACGGTCTAGAAAAGCGGTCAGCTGTGATCACGGACCACAATGGACGGCAAGTTGGCGCATACATCCATGTTGCCCCCCGCTCGCTCAAGGGTCGCTATCACGCCCTCGATCGCCTCATTAATGTTCCTGACTCCCTCAAGTTCCTTGCGCAAAGCGGTTTCATGGTCAATGGGTTCGGTGGGGCGTTCCTGGCGCGAGGGAGTCTTTGGTGTACTGGGAGTTTTTGGAGTTCGTGGTTGAGAAGTAGGTGGGGCATTGGGCGTCTCCCAAATGTCTGACTCTGTAAATTGGGTTGTATCGTCAGCCATAGCTAGGGTCGGCTGCGGAGGGAGGTCGGTGGACGGGATGAATCTGGAAGGGAGGGGTCGACCGGCAGTGGCCGCGTTTTGGAAATAGACAGACAGCCAAATCAACAAAGGGCGGCGTATCAGATGAAAGTGAGCACACGAGCGGAGTCTGCAATGTTTTGAGGGGCTGCAACAATGGCCAGTGACGTTATGTGCGGCGCGCGACGGTGACCGATAAGATAGGCCGGTTGTGGTGCACGCAGGGTCCCGACTGGGCGGCCATGCGTTGTTCGCGCGTCTTGTGTGTTTATGCTGTGCTGTCCACCTGTCTTCTGATTCGCTTCGTACGTTGCTGTGCTCAATTGCGGGGGATGAATGAAGGGCAGACCCGGCCAACAGCCCCACTGAAGGCTCTTTCAGATTGGTACGTATCCGTTGAGTGCTGGCGGACGTGGATCTTTGATTGGACGCGCCAGTCGCGAAAGAGACGCGTCTGAGCGGGGCTGGACGCGCTGTTGAAGGGGCGTAAAGTGGGTCGCCCGCCCGAAATTTGACCATAACAGGGGAGGAAAGTCGGTGGCTGGTGGGCTCCCAGGGCTCCAGGGTAAGGCTCAAGTACTTGGTGCATTCCACCATCGCCCCAGCCACCAGCCTCCCTCCGTTTCCTCTTGTTTTTGAGTCTAACCGTCCGACCTGTTAAGCGTCATCTCACCCTCTCCCATCATCATAATATTCTCATTCAGAATCGTTCGCCGCAATTACTCCATCCTCACCGGCATCTATCGCATCTAATACCGGCTTTCCTCACCACCCGGCACCACTCATCGTCCACGAAAAACCTTTTCGCGCGTTTTTTTCCGATCCGTTGCCCGTCCCACCGCTCCGCCCAACTGTCTAAACTTGGATAGCATTGGCATTTCCAGTGTTTTTGATTCTCGAGTCGCGACGTCGCACCACCTCGAGAGAAGTCATCACCGCGAAAGCGATAGCATCATCCATTGCTCGACGCAGCGCTCCGCTGCTTCCGCCTTTTATCATGGCCGCCGCCTACGATGGCTCGGTTACGCCGCCTCCGCCTACTGGCATCCGCACTCCCCCAACTCCCCGTCTCGGCTACCATGACAACTGGGAGCCATTCACCCCTCGCAAATCTGCACGAATTTCTTCTCAGCGCGCCCGCACCCCTTCTCCCGGCGCTTCTAACCGCCACCCGCTTCGATCTCCTCGCACCGCAAAGAAGCCAACCAAGAACTCGACCATGTCGCCGATGGCTTCACCGCAGAAGAAGCGCCTGCCTGCACTAGATTCTGTTCGTCGCGCAGCAAGCACCTTCGCCGCAGGAAGCTCGCAAGCTGCCGCCACCCTCGGAATCAGCGAAACCTCTCAGCGCCCTATCAACTCGAGCATCACCCGCGCATCCGGCATGCTTCCCACTCCATCCAAGACTCCAGTGAAGCCACCAAACGAGAAGACTGCTGCCAACATCAAGTCCATCGCCCGAAACCTCTTCCCTGCTGATGCCGAAATGATGCCCAGCCCCAAGAAGAGACGCACCAAGAAGTACACTGGAATCTCCTTGGATAGTTTCACAGCTGAAGAGGTTGAGGAACCTATTGAGATCTTTACTGATTCACAAGACCGAGTCCCAACCAAGGATGAGAGCGAATCTAATCCTTTCTACGGCGATGCTGCACCTCCATCACCATCCAAGCGTCGAAGCAAGCGCCGGCATGTCAACATTCCCGGTGAAGGTGCCCAGTCTATTGATGACGCCTCCCGACGAGAAGACGGAATGGTCTATGTTTTGTAAGTTTGTCCGTTGTGTCCGTTTATCTACATCAACTAACATGATTTCCAGCCGTGGCAAGAAGTTCTTCCGCAAATTCACTGATGATAACGACATTGAGGATTTGGAGGAGCTGGATGATGAGATTGATGAAGAGGCCCGTCTCGCTCGTCCTCTTACCCGTTCCTCCATCAAGCCTCGCCTCCTTTTCCAAACTCCAAAGACGCAAGCCATGATTGATGAGGAGGAGGCTGCAACCGACATTGAAGATGCTCATGAAGAAGAGCCAATTGCAGAGAGCTCCAAGGCTGCTGAGATCCCTGAGCCCCAAACTCCTGCCAAGACTCGTCAACAGCGTGCAAGCACTCCTGAGGCGCCCAACTTCGCTCCTGTGTCACCTCCGGACACGAGGCGAACAACCAGGTCCACCAACAAGCTGGCTGACAAGGCGGTTCCTATCAAGGGTAGAAGCCGAAGAAGCCCCTTTGATTCGTGGCCCCGAACAAAAGGAGACAAAGCCACCTCAGGGACAAAGCGACGGGCTGACGACAGCGTGGAACCGGCGCAGGCAAAGCGCACTCGCACTTGAAGCTGACCTTTTCAATTATGAATACTTCAGCCTATTGGCTTTCTTATGGTTGTGTTAATTATCCCGGTTGTACACGGCATCTGTCGTGCAGATGGATGAGCAAAGGTCCCAGCAACCGTTTTTAAATTCATTTCTCCATGTTGATTTGTTAATCCCTTAACCAGGGGATGGAAAATTTCACGGCGTTAAATGGATACTTTGTAATGGACCGAAGGGTAGGCAATGTTTTTTTTTGGGTTGAATCAGAACAAGGGATGGCTGAATGAACGGACACGGTAAAGTATTGGCACTGGTTCA
Organism: Calonectria crousiana; assembly: GCA_013406985.1. Taxonomy (NCBI): domain Eukaryota; kingdom Fungi; phylum Ascomycota; class Sordariomycetes; order Hypocreales; family Nectriaceae; genus Calonectria; species Calonectria crousiana. The sequence continues at coordinate 7,162 of VTGD01000010.1, read as the reverse complement.
AAGAGAGAAAGAAGGGTGAATGAATGGGCGGATGGACAGGGAGGGATACCTCAATTGAAAGGCAAGTCGAAGTCAACTGGTAGATCAAGTTGGCGAGTCTTGTTTCGTGTGCTTCTAGGTAGTCTAAATCAAATCAAGGATATTACGGATCCATTTACCGCATCGAAACCTTTTTGTGTGAGCCAAATACATGATGTGGTTGCGTGCTTGGTTTTGTCCAGTCGGCTTCCGGTTCTCGCTGCCCCACGTTGCCCCTCACCTAAGAAACCCATTCCGGTCCTCCATCGACTGCATCAGGACCGTTGAAGACTGACGCCCAACGGGACGCGATTTTGGCCGGGCTGCATTTGCCTCGTTTTTTGACCAGACACCTTGCTCTGCTTTCGTTTCCGGCCGGGAGGTGCACACACAACCGTCGCTCATTTCTCTGTCAGCGCCAACAGCAACCCCTCAAAGATGCACATCCTCGTCACCAACGACGACGGGCCGCCGTCGCCTCACTCGTCCCCTTACGTCCATTGCCTGATTAAGCAGCTCCAGCAGGCTGGGCACACCGTCTCCGTGTGTCTGCCTCACACCCAGCGCTCATGGATCGGCAAGGCGCACATGATCGGCCAGACGCTGCGGCCGCTGTATTACCGTCCTTCGGCCAACATCCACGGCGAGGACTCGGAGGGCACCACCCACCGCCGGCCCTCTCCTTCAGGGGATGTAGAGGAGTGGATTCTCGTTGACGGGACTCCCGCTTCCTGCGTCCAGATCGGCCTCCACCACTTCTTCCAGGACCGCGGCCCCATTGACCTCGTCGTCAGCGGTCCCAACTATGGCCGAAACTCCACGGCCGTGTTTGCCCTGAGCTCGGGAACCATGGGCGCGGCCTTGGAGGCTGCCGTGTGCCAGCGCAAGGCCATTGCCCTGAGCTTTGCCTTCTTCACCCGGAACCACGACCCCATCATCATTGAGGCCGCCTGCCGACACAGCGTGAGGGTCGTCGAGGCCCTCTACAAGCAGTGGCCGACTGACGGCAGTGCTGACCTGTACAGCGTCAACGTACCCCTGATTGAGGGTCTTGAAAACAACAAGACCATCTGGACCAATGTACTGCAGAACTACTGGCGGGAAGGTGGCTGCTTCCAGGAGATTGAGGGCGAGTCTGGCGATGAGAACGAGGAGGAAGAGAGGATACGTGAGGGCCTTGGAGGTGAAGTAGCCGACGGAGACAAGGCCAGCACCAGAAAGGGCCATGTTCACAAGCACTTCAAGTGGGCGCCCAAGTTCACCGACGTTTACAAGAGCGTCGACGAGTCTTCCCCTGGTAATGACGGATGGGCCGTCAAGGAAGGCAAAACCAGGTGAGTCCTCCCTCCCTCGAAAAAAAGGGACATAAAATGTCTGTTAACCCGTTTCCCAGTGTTACTCCTCTCAAGGCAAACTTCATGCATGGTCCCGGTGAATGGAACGAGAAAGAGCTAGAACTGTGAGTATATCCCTGGTGCTGCGGGCATTGATGTTGTCGGTTGGATCTCGATGTTGGGTAACGAGTAAACGATGCATGATTTTGTTTTTGGCCTGTATCCTACGTGGACAGCATATTTTTTCTGTTTCCAAATAGATCGCATTCTTACCAGTGGTTGTGCAGTCCCAGTCCTCCAGTGGAAAAAACCAGCTCTGGCAAAGGAGTTGAGATCCCCCTCCGTCTCAAGGGGGATAGTGCCGGGAAAGCTCCCATCCAAGCCATCATCTCATACGAGGATTCTTATGTTCAGCCCTTGATTCTGGATGCCCTGAAATCTCTCCTGCCCGAAGGTGCTGTCAACGTCATCACCGAGTTGCCTGCACCCGATGCTGAAAACATCGTGTCGAAAATGTTTCCCTACTCGGGCACAAAGGTGTTGCAGATTACAGCCTACGAGGCAATCGACTTTGAATATGCCGGTTCCCATGAGAAAACGTCGCTCATCAACAGCTACATGATCAGGAAAGCCCTGATTCGCAAGCACTACCTCTCCACGTCCGTCGACCACTGGGTAGCCAAGAATCCTTCTTCCGTCCTCAAGGACCACTTTAAGCGAAGTGAAAATTTTGAGGTTGATTACGCAGAATTCCTGGATGATGCCTTGGTAGAGGCATTCGACCTTCAGGAAAGCATGAACCGCAACGAGGCTCTTTCCGAGGACGAGTCCGCTGCCAAGGAGTGGTGGATTCTGAAGCCGGGCATGAGCGATAGGGGCCAGGGAATCCGACTCTTCAGCTCAATGGAAGAACTACAGGCTATATTTGATGGCTGGGAGGAGGATCGTCCGGATAGCGATGACGAAGATGATGATGCAGCTGCTGGCGAGCCAGCGAAAAGAGGCGGCGATGATGATGATGACGGTGACTATATAACTACCTCGCATCTCCGTCACTTTGTTGCTCAGCCGTATATTCACCCACCTTTGTTGTTGGAGGACACCAAGCACAAGTTTCACATCCGAACATACGTTCTCTGCACCGGCAGCCTCGACGTTTACGTTTACAAGCACATGCTCGCCCTGTTTGCCGGGAAGCCCTACTCAGCTCCCGGGGACGCGCCGGACGACATTGAGGCCTTCCTGACAAACACGTGCCTCCAGGACTCCCCCAACGAGAACACGGTTCGTCGGTTCTGGGATCTTCCCCTGCCGGAGCTCACGCGCGAGGACATCTTCCGCCAGATCTGTGCCATTTCCGGCGAGGTCTTTGAGGGCGCCGCCAAGGCGATGCCTGTGCACTTTCAGACGCTGCCAAACGCCTTTGAGGTGTTTGGGCTCGACTTTTTGGTCGATGCAAGCGGAGCCGCTTGGCTTCTCGAGATTAACGCTTTCCCCGATTTCAAACAGACGGGAGGAGACTTGAAGCAGATTGTTGGGGGCTTTTGGAAGGGAGTGATTAGACACGGGGTGGCGCCTTTCTTTGGGATATCCGCGGATTCTCTAAAGGACCAAGAGGGAGCCGAAGACATGGTTTCAGTAAGAAAAGTTGATCTGGGCAGGAGGTAGAGATTCGATACTCTATTTTCAACAAAGTATCCTTGTATCGATAGAATTGGGGCATGCTATAGGGTAGGTCCGTGGACGGTTTACACAGCCTTGAGCACGGGATCAGACGTAGATAGCTAGGGTCGCTAAAAGTAAATTGCTTGCATCAACTGAACTGTGAGGAGACTCGTCGTTTGATCCAAGTGGGCCGAATCGACAGCGGCCATCACGCCCTCGTATGACACGTAGGAACGAGATGTTGGTTAGACGTGGAACCTAGACATTGCGCGTTGTCTCCTCCCCCCCTCCCCACGCCAAAACCGAGCTGCATAGCCCACCTTCCCATTTCACACTCATGCAACCGCGACAACACAGGTAGTATTTCAAAACTAGTACCTAGTTCGAAGGAGGCGATGAAAAAAAAACCACAACACAACACAAAACAAAAAGAGACTTCGGCGTATGCCCCAGGTGCATCCCCGTCAAAGAGCACAGATCGACCGCGATCTGGAACAGGTTTAAGCCACGGGCCAGCACACGGACGCCATCGGACGCCCGGCTGAGGGCACCGCGAATCGACGGGACTCGCCCAGGCTCTTCATTCAGCCCTCCTCTCTACCCCAGAAGCTCAACAACAGCAAGGGCGAAAAAAAAAAAGATGTGATTGCCGGGGGGAACTCGATCACACGTCGCGGATTGGACCAGGACTCTGAGCACAGCCACGCTCCGGTGGAGCAGGGAAACATCTCCAGATGAGGGGGCGTGTGATAGAGAGAGTTGCAGTTTTTTTTAGTTTTTTTTTGTTTTTTCATCCTCACGTTGTTGTTCCCCTCCCCTCCTCTTCCCCTCCCCCCTCCCGCTTTAACAAAACAGCCGGCACCGGCAGCGTTGGTTCCGGGCTCTAGGTGCAGGACATGATGCAATAAAAAAGTACGGCCGAGTGAGGGGTTTCGGGTTGCTCTGTGCAGGTTGTCAAGGTGGCTGTGCTGCCGGAGATGGTGCAGATCCCGTAGTGTATACATGAGGGCACGAGGGTTTGGTTTCTGATTTGCTCCGGCAATAACGCTATTCGGTCTTTTTGAGCGTTATTGTTCAGGGATCTGTGAATGTAAGTGATCGGGCCCAAAAAAAAAAAAAAAACAAGCTTCATTGAATGTTGCTTTGCTTGGCTCTGGATATAATCGGGAGATGCGAGCACAGTAAAGTTTTGTTTTGCTTGCCAAGGACGATTTAACTCGCATACACCCCCGGTGTGACTATTCAATTTTTTTTTCCCTTTCTCTTTTTCGGATTTTTTTTTCTCGCTTGGAGTGTATGTATGGTGCGGGATCTAAGGACTTGGCCATAACTTGGCGGAGATCACACACTCGGCGCAAAGTCAATATCATGGTTCAATGCGCACCTGGGCATGCGCCAAGAGAGTTTGCCTCAGCCTTTAATAAGGTGTGATTTCGTAATGGTGTGAGAAAAAAACCATAAACTGTGCTGGTACATTGGACCCGAAACCGAAAAAAAACTACTATTCATCCAGTGTTTGCATGGCCAGTTGGCGCACATGCTGGTCGATAATGACATAGAAACTATTCGATATCAAGGAGACAACGCACTCCGCAACAACCACTACTGCATGTCACATTACGAAATACTGATACCACACACACCCACTACAGAATACAAGAGGAACCATTGGCTCATTTCAGTCGCATCGAAGCACCTGTTACGGAAGGATGCAGATGAACCCTTAACTTTTGTCCCGTCAACATACACCTTTGCTTGGGAAGACCCGTGCAACGGCCGATGCCTGTTTCATCCACTGCAGTTACGAATACGCCTTCACAGCCTCAAATATGGATCGTAATGTTTTGCGTGAAAAATAAAGTCTCTCCTGAAGGATGCGGTGCGCCCGGGGCTCAGATGCTTTACCTTGGTACTGGTCGCCGCATGTCAGTCAGCCTATGGGGAATCGCCGCAGACAGACCGACGGAAATCACACATCTGACAAGAGAAATAGAATTGATGGTTTGGGAAGGTATTGGCACAACAACATATGCACCAGGTTGGAACCCGGTTTCGCGGCTGTGTGGGTGGCTCGGGGTTGCTGGAGATCGTCATCAAGTCAGACGGGTTGTTTATATTGCTCCGGCCATCAGGCTTGATGCCCGGCCGCGTCTCGCCGGTCTTGCTGCCTACCGCACAAGATTCCCCGACGGTGGCTTAGATGTGGTGGTTTTGTGCTGACCGACTAAGTCGTCTGGCGTCTGACATGGTATTTGGTACCGAGATTATGGGCCCCGTGGCTTCCGCGCGGATCGTGTCCGAGAACACGACGGCGACTTGTCGCTATGCGAGCTGAACGTAGTCCGGCTGTGGAACAAGCAACTTCATGTCGCCTCGTGCGTCGCAGCAGTTCAGCTGCTAGCTGGGGACTCCCCTCGCGCGACGGGGAGCGGCAGAGTCTCCGCGAGCACCGCCCTATGGAGTCGAGCAGACCGCCACTGTGATTGTTGGGCATGCCCAACATCGGGTCAAGACCCGTTGCGTGTGTTTGCGAGGTTGGGTCGCGTTCGCCAGATAGTCCAGCCGCTGGTGGGGTGGTCACCGGCAGCGTTAGTAGCACCCACGGTTCAGTTAAGCTTCTTGGTCCGTCCTGACTCACTTTCGGGGGTGGCGGGTATTTTGCTTATTGGACTGGCTGGTTGGTTGATGCGGCGGGTTCTCATGCGGTCAACTGCCAGCTGCCCGTTCCAGAAGGAGGTTTAAGCAGGTTTTCAAGATGAGCTTGTGCTCGGGTTTCAGCAGATGCTGACCGTCCGTCATCTCCCTGCTCTCTCCCTGATTGCCGCCTTTGGCAAGGTGCTTTGATCACTGGCCATGCCTGATTCCTGTCCTTCTTGTACCGGCCCCACTCATCCTCTGCCACCTATTCGTCGCGTCTTGCGTTTTTGGATCACATTGAGGCTGAGCACCCTGTGGTGGCCCGAATAGGTTTAGTCGACAGCGAGGAAGCAGCCTTTTACTCTCGTGCTGTCCGATTGACGAGGGAAAGTCGCGGCTTGAGTTCCGGCAGCGAAAGACTAGCCCTACAAAAGGCGGTAATTTGCGAAAGCTAGGGGCCTGGAAGGAAACAAGAAACCTGATCTGATCATGGTGATATGCATGAACAGGTCAGTGGCTGGCCCCCCTATTCCGAATAAGCATCGTGATTGGCTGTTGATGAAAAAAGCTCAACTCTCTTTTGACGACGGATGAACCACCCCTTGAAGGGCGTAGTGGCCAACAGGGAACAAATCAAAACGCCATCATCCGTCATCGATTAATTACCCACCACAAAAGAGGAGATATCCGCATTTGAATAATGGTGCATGGGCTGTTGCGCTGTATGCATCATCACCTCACGTGTGTGCTGCAACGCAATGCTTGGGATGCTTAGGCTCTGCTGTAACGTAGCTGAGGTCTGGAGCTCAATCTAGGATGCTGGGCCACGGCGCACACAAGTGCGTCCGATCTCAGGCCTCCCTTACACCTGCCTCGATGCCGTGTGACATGCTACTGAGGCTGTGTCGGCGCCGCTCGCCACCGTCAATCATCATGAAACTGTTGAGATCGATTGCTATGTAATTAATCTACCCTCTCCAAGTTTTGGGCTGTAAAAAGAGGCCTCACTGTGAGCCATCTGCGTCAGGTCAGGTGACTCCCGGTTAAGTCCAGATGTACCTTCAGGTGGCAACGACGTCAACGTAGCTGCGCAGCACACCAGCGAACCCAAGCTTGCGTAACTCTGGGTGGGATACGGTTGCACCGTCCTGGTGGCCATTTTCCCGGGTATGTCATTGGGGCTGCGAGGTTGGCTGCGTTGTATCATCATGGATGTCGCAAGGCAATTTCCGCGTACCTCCCCGCCATGCAACCTGCGATAGGCCCCTGGTGGCGAGTTCAAGCCATGCCGTGGCCCATTCTTTAGGCGGGTGGTAGCTTGATGGACGGCGCAGGGTGGTTGAGAGCGAGGAAGCTTGGCAGTGTATCGTCTTGTATGCGAACTTGGTCGGCTAACCCTTGTCAACGACAAGGAGTGGAGAGACGGCGCTTACGAAAAGGTCCACGAGGAAATAGCTTAAAAGTCGCAGCTGTGGAGCCGCCCACAAATCGTATCCATCGCAGCCCCC